>CM066041.1:195849158-196485934 GCA_033557465.1 Ichthyophis bannanicus | reverse complement strand
GTTAGAAATAGTGTTCTACATAACATTTTTCTTTGCTTTTTAGATTACCGAACACAACTATAGACAAGATGTATCAGTGTAGCCCCCTTTCAATTTGCACAATCTCTCCGTTTTTTTATGCTTTGAGATTCTTTTAGCAATTTGATGTTCTATTGAAGTTTGATTTTTGCTTCTTCATCCCTATTAATTCTATTTTTTATCTAATTTTTATTACTAATTTTTACATGTGTTTTAAATGGCGACTGACATAATATTAGTTAAATCGGCAAGAGGTAATTGTTATGCTAGATTTAATAGTGCAGCACCCCTCTATTTTGCACATTCTTTCTGCGTTCTCATGTTTTTAGAATCCCTTAGAAATCAGACAGTTTATCGATGTTTGATGTTTGCCTCTTCATGTTCTTTGTGATTCCCCCAGCCATTTTAGGTTTATGTACTTTTACCTGTATTTTTTTAAAGGGATTTGTTTAAAGGAATCTTTTTAGATTTTATTTATCATTTTTTTAGATTTTATGTGAATGCATTTGGTTAAGCTGACCCCACGATGAAACTTTGGCCCCATTTTGAACATCTTTTTGTTATTTCTTTTTACAAAATTATTCTGTACTGCGATTTGTTGACAAAAGTTAAAGACTAGGCTATATTATTTCATTTTTAGCCGTAGTTAGATTAATACACAATATCTGTCTCTTTTTTGGCCGTGCCCTCCTCCCCCATCCATGCCTACTGCGTTTCAGTCATATTCTATTCTCCTAATTTTAATTTTTATTTAGGTTCTGATTAGACCATCTCCAATGGTATACATATGCTTTACTCTGTGTCTTCTTTATTTTAGTTTCTTATCACATGCAAGTGCTTAAACCATTACCTCTACTAATGAGTTTGTGTGCCTCCCTGTGAGGTTTACATATCATCGTCTCTACAAAGAAGGTATTAACATTACAATTATATGCTTGTCACCTCCTATAAGGATGTATTTTATTGTGTTTCTATGAATTTTAGCTGTGGTCTATTGTATTATATCATTTTCTATGGTTTAATTTTATTTGAGTACCGCATTTCGAGCATTAGAGTTTTATTATTATTATTATTATTTTTATTATTATTATATTATTATTATTATTATCATTATTTTAATTATATATTAATTTTTTAATTATTTATTATGAGAGATTTTCCACCAATGAACTATATTATTATTACTATTATTGTAATATTTATTGTTTTTATTTTTATTTTTATGGTTAGAGCCTAATGTATGTCCATGCCTATTTTGTTCTTTCACTTTTAAATTGCTTTTTAACATTGTTTGTCTTTATGTTTGTAGTACCTATTCAGACAACCCCTGATGAAGGTCTCCCGCAGGCAGGGCATGCCTCTTGAGCATCAGCTGTACAGTGGCCGATGTTCATGTAGCCGACGTCAAGGCCCCGGAATGCTGCACCACCAACAGCACCGAAATGCATTCCCAAGTGCTTGCAGAAGGCGCTTCTCCATGGCTGCCGATTCTGAAGGCTGCGGAGCCTGAACAACTTGGAGCGATGTACCTGCTAGGTGTACAGGGATATTGGCAGGCTGTTGGTGCCTCTGATATCCTGGAGGACAAGCTCTCCACCCTTCAGTGCAACTTCGAGAGACACTCATGCAGACCCCCATCGCTTTCGACGCCGTGGCTCTACGGGCTCTGATGCAAAGGTACCAGAGTCTTCACCTGATGTTCGGCATGATCACCCCTCGATGTTGAAGACGATGCAATCGAATCCTTCATCGTCTTCGGGTGGAGATAAATTGATGGCTGATGCTCTGGGGCACTATGGGTACTCAGCTCTGACTGAACTCGAGAACCCCTCGGCATTGATGCACCACCAGTGTCCAATGCAGCCTTGGAAGCCATAGAGACTGATACCATCGATGATGATGGATCGGACTTCTGAGCGCCAAAAGTGATTCGCGCTGCTTCTCATGACCCTTGAGTCTTCTTTTTGTCGTCATGAACACAAATTACAAGAAGAGGGCTGATGATTGGGTCCCAGGCAATGTAGGCACCAACTGTGGGTATTTGTGACCGATATGGGTCCTACAGCACGTGGAACATTTCTTGAACCCATTGGGGGATTTATGGGACGTGCAGTCTGGAAAGATTGCTGCGGCAAAGTCAAATTGCTCAATGACTAAGACCAAGGCTCGCCAAACCACTGGCACTGGGAGGGCCAAGGTGCTGTGGCAAGAAGAAAATTAACAATCGAAGGAGAAAAAAGGTAAAAAGGAGGAGAGAACCATGACAGCAGGCGAATGGAACAAAAACCCGAGGCAAAAAAACCCTATGAGGGGAAAATAGAGAAGTTTACCAAATGGAGGTATTTGGAATGTGTCCATGGGGCTCCGCGGAAAACAAAAGACTGAATCAAGATGGTGCCAAGGTGGCAGGTGTGAAGGAGGCACACAGGCATGGTGGAGCCTCCCAAAAGTTTCCAATAGAAGCTGAGGAGTGTTCCCATATACAAGGACTCATTCCTGTTTGTCCATGGAGAAAGCACAGTTACTTACCTGTAACAGGTGATCTCTGGGAACAGCAGGAATAAGTCTTCAATTATGGGTACGTCGGTACCGATGGAGTCTGCGCGGGAACGCTTCCCAGCGTCCAATCAAAGAGCTTTTGGAAGCATCCCACCACGCCTGCGTGCTGCCTTCCCGCCTTTCCCAACTGCCTCTCCTCAGTTAAGTTTTAAAGCTGAGGCAAAGAGAGAGAGACAGAGAAGGGAAAGATAGAGATATAGAGATACAACTCCTAGGGGAGGTGGGTGGGTTGTGAAGACTTATTCCTGCTGTTCCCAGAGATCACCTGTTACAGGTAAGTAACTGTGCTATCTCCAGGAACAAGCAGGAATGAGTCTTCACATATGGGGACTCCCAAGCTAAGATGCCTGGAGTCCCAGCATGTTAGAGACTGGAACATACACCTCATATCGCCAGGCATCCTGAGGATGGAGGGCAGGAGTTGAAAACAGAAAGGTGCTGTAAGAGACAGCTAACCTAACATAGGACTGCAGAGGAGGAGTCCTTGTGTGGATGACAATTATCATCAAAGATATTGAAAATGAAATATTGCAATATGGACCTCCCCTAACAGGATTGCAGGAAAGTATAGAGGTTCATGGGATCTACTGGGGATTCCAGTAGAGGAACCTCAAGGAGGACCTCACTGAAAGTGGAGGTAATAAACCTGTAGGACAAACAGTGGAGGTCAGAATCCTGAAAGGTGAGAGGTAACCCCAGGGATCAACTGGGGTAGTACAAAAACAGTAGGCCTTCAGCAGAAGGCTTTATGGAAAAAGCCGAAACTCTTTTGGCTGCAGAGTGGCTCACTCTTGGGAGCAAAAAGAGGAAAGGCTGACCGATTTGGAGAAACCGGCCTAGTCCTTGAGGGAAGAAGGGGTATGGAAAAACCCCTGTATCCCAAAAGAAAGGACAGATGCCCGAGGCGTTAGCCTCAGAATAACTGAAGATCTGCCATGTCTTTCCTAACTGATGTCAGGTAGGAAAGATACTGGAACATGGAGAGCTTCAGAGGTACCTAAACCTGAAGGTTATGGTAAAAAGGTTGTTAACTACCACAGGAAGTGGTGGTGTGTGTAGAGCCCTAAACATGCTGGAACAGCATGGGTATGGGTAGAGCCCAACTGTCAGAATCATATAGAGATATATATAGTTATATGAGCAAAGACAGTCAGATAGATAAGTATGAAGATACATATCTACCTAGAAAAAAATATCTCAATGATATATATATATATATAGACATATAAAAATATATCTATAGTGAGATATAGAAGGGCATAAGATACACACAAAGAACATAGGTATAGATCTATACAGATGTATACAGATCTATATATATATAGGAATATATAGGCCTATATATGGGTGTCTGCAATTAAGCAGATAGATATAGGTCTATATGAGTATAGGCATATAGGAGATGTGGAGAGATTCATCTAACAACAAGAAGGTGGAACCTACTTGGGAAGATATATAGAGAATCTATTCTCCCTGGTTATGAAGGAGGGAGTCAGGGGAATACTCTCCCTGACAAGAAACAGACTAGACTGCTGCAAGAATGCTAGCCAGTGAAAATAACCAGGATGGTTACGTGCAAAGCAGAGGATAATATGCGTCTGCAGGCAGCAAGTCTCGAGTCTTCCAGAACTCTAGCATGGTAAGTGGACAGAAGACGCATAGGAATGAGATACCATGTTGACCTACTTGAGGTGCAAAAGGGTATCATGCGTTCTTTAGCTGAATATGCACTGTCCATGAAGGATCAGAAATACCATGAGGACGAGCTGCAGTGAAAAGAGCAAATTCCCTGTGGGAAATCTTGTGGACCAAACCAGGGAATTGTCAACTCTTTAAGCTTTTACGTAAGAAAAAGGCCCATGTCCTTTACTTTAAAAGGAGATAGTAAGGTAGGAAGAGCCCTTCCAGTCATGAAGGGCATGACTGAGGGAGCCTTTTCCAACCATCTAGGATAGCTGTTGGAGAAAATCCTAATGCTCTCTAGCAAGGGCCCACAGTGCAGAGCTTGTCTGTAAAATTGCAGAGAGCAAGATGCAGGAGAAGTAGGAGATAGAACTAGCTGCTGGAAAAGTCAGTACCTATGTCAACTATGCTACCAAACCCAAGAGAATTGGAGATGGCAAGAATAAAAGATCATCTCAGAAGCCTGTAGTGATAAGCCCAAGAAAGATGAATCCACTGTCTTGGAGGCACTACTAAGGCCAGAAGAATGCGAGTGGTGGACAACTCTGGTTACTTGTGGAAAAAAAACCAGTGGTCCAATCACTAGGGCTCCTGCATAGGCAGCTGCTAGCAAGACAGTAGAAAGAATCTTTCTGTTTAAGAACAGAAAGAACAGACAGAACAAGAGTCAGAAAACTCTGGACATGTCTGATAAGCTGCCCCAAAGCAAAAATGAAGAAGGGAGTTAACTCAGAGAGGAAAACTCCACACTGGAATAGTGACAAACGCTAGAGGGGCTGAAGAAGCAGCCCTCCAGTGTAATAGTACCACTCTTACAGAGGAAAAGCTTGGTAAGAGGGTAGAGAAGATGGAGCTGAATGGAGACTTACAATGTGGTAAGTCTGTAGAAAGGAAAAAATTCATGCTGGTACAGAAAACTATCATTTGATAGTTGTTAAACCTCTTTCCCTAGCAGGAAGAAGAGGAGAAACCTGTGACCTATAGGCATGAATATCCTAAGAGTTCGTATACAGAGAAAAAATGGATGTCTTGTGAAAAGAGATCCATGCCTAGAGTTTAGAATGAAAGCAGTGGAAGGCTTCTACTGAGAAGAAGCCAACTGCAGGTTCTAAACCCCAAGAGGCACAAAAATATGATGATGATTAATCAGAAACCCTGCGGTTGCTGGGTTTGCTGAGCCTGGTTAGAATTTGGATTTTTCATATCAGGACGATGTTTCCCCTGCTTGGGAACATTTGTATGATGGGCAGGTGATGAATAAAACCTTCTCCCCCTATGGGAAGAAAGTTTGGTAGGACACTTCCTACCTACTGGGAAAGAAGAAGGCGTAGAACAGCCCCTAGAAACAGGTAAATCAGTGGATAACTGAACAACCTGACGTAAAGACTCCTTGTTGAAGAGATTTTCTCCAGTGCAAGGAGTATTTCCCAGTCTGTGCTGTGCCCATTTTTCCAAACCTGAAGCTTGGAGCCAGGCCCTACGTCATGCCCCTATAGCCATAGCAGAAGTCCTGCTAACAGACTCAAAGGAGTCTAGGGAAGCACGAGTAAGAAACCAAGAGATATTTTGAATATGACTAAGCAGTGAGGAATAGTCTGCACTCTTGGGTTCTGGAATGGAAGGAGTCAAAAGATGCAATTGCTTTGTGACCTCCTCAAGAGATAGACTCATATAAAAAATATATGAGAGAATTCTTGCTGAAAGCATAGATGTCTGGAAGGTTTGACGTCCAAAGGCATCTAGTGTTTTAGACTCACGACCTGGCGGACAAGAAGAGTGCTTTTTCTTACTCTTCACCCACCTCAATGCTGATTCCACTACAATGGAATGATGGGGAAGTTGAGTCTTTTGAAACCCTGGAGAAGGGGGCACCTGATATATGAGATCAGTTGCTCTGGAAGGTGGGGGTACCCTTAAAGGTGCTTCCCACATTCCTAGAAGGAGATCCTGCAAGGAATGATGCAAAGGAAGCATTATGTTGTTCCTTGCTTCGGTAGGAATGGGAATGGCAAGTGATCTTGCCATATCCAAGAGGAAACTCTGAAAAGAAGGATCCCCAAAGGGAACCTCCCTTAGACAGGTTAGACTTGCAGAACTAGCCTGGGCACCGAAGGATCTATCCAAGTATATAGGAATAGAAGATCCTGCATGGTGCAGTGTGGAATCCTTAAAGGATGGCCACCGGTACTGGAGGTCAGGACTAGTGACAGTTAGTACCACATCGTCCATGCCAGGTATCAACTCCAAACTTGGTATAGATGGGAGCGATCCTGTTGAAAGCAGCATGGAAGGAGCTGGCCACGATGCTACAGAGGATACCGGTACCGATGTCGGAACCGAACCCGACACAGACATCGGAACAGCTATCGGTGACAGCTCATTCGGTGCCGAGGTAACCGAAAACTTTCGGCAGTCACCCTCAGCACCAAACCTCCGGTATCGACAGGTAGCGGTACCAAGGCGTGTCGGTACCCAGTCTTCCAGACTAGAGATCGATTCCAAACTCGGCATTGAGGGTAGCGAACCTGACGAGCGAAGCATGGAAGGAACCGACCTCAAGGGTGATGTAGACCTCGGTACCGACTTCGGTACCGTGTCTGATACCAATGGATGAAACCCAGCCGATGGCAACTCAAACGACATCGGAGGAACCGAGAGTTGTGGATCTGAACCATCGGAACCAAGCCTTCGGTACCGACGGGAGCCGGTACCAAGGCGAGTCGGTACCGAGTCCTCCAGACTGGAGATCGATTCCAGACTCGGCATCGAAGGAAGCGAGTCTATCGATGCACGTCTGGAGGGTACCGACGTCGGAGGTAGTATCGGTGCCGGTACCGATACTGGAAAGTCAGTCTGGGACATATCCGTCGGACCCGTAGGTACCGAGGACGCCAGACGACGATCCCTGGGTGAGGAGTGTTTCATCCAACACCAGTGCCGATGCCGGGGTATCGGTACCGCTAGAAGCGAATGCCGCCACCGGGCACGGCTCAGGTATGTTCTATGGGGGGTGAACCCCAGGAACAACCTGAAACCCCTCATACGCTTTGGAGGCCGAAGACTCCCGCCGGGGTTCTGGAGCCAGTGGATTCTCGAGGGCAAGGCCATAGGCATCTCTATGCTGTGCATGAGATCTGCTGCTCGAGGACTGGCTAGTCTTAACAGACTGTTTGTGGGTTACCTGATCCTGTGTAGAAGAAGGAATGGTCGGTGACCTGAAGTTGGAAGGGAACCGGGTATCGAGGGAAACGCGATGTTGAAAACCTTCTCTCACAATACTGTTGCCCGAGGGCGGAGGAAAAAGGTCAGGACCCAAACAGGTTAGACACTGACTTTGAGGGTCTAAAAATAAAGTTGTACTGCCATAATATGAACATTTCTTGGAGAAAGTGGCTGGCGGTTCCATGAGGAAAAAGAAGAGGCCTAAAAGGCCTGGGAAACCGTGAGACACTATGAAGAAAAAATATTCCCTGAAAAGGAAAATTTCACAAGAAAAGAAAAAGAAAACACCGGCGGTACCGGTGGCGTCGGGAAGACAGCCGCGACCACAAGAAAACTAAAGAAATAAAAAAAGAATTTTCTGCGGTGACAGGAGGACGTCCTGCCAGCTCCGCGGAAAATGAAAACTGAGGAGAGGCAGTTGGGAAAGGCGGGAAGGCAGCACGCAGGCTTGGTGGGATGCTTCCAAAAGCTCTTTGATTGGACGCTGGGAAGCGTTCCCGCGCAGACTCCGTCGGTACCGACGTACCCGTATGTGAAGACTCATTCCTGCTTGTTCCTGGAGATAGGTGTTGTTCCCTAGAGAAGTAGAAAATGAGGGATGTAAAGATGAAAAAGACTACAAAACACGGTGTAAATTGGCAAATAAGAATCAACCGGATGCTCCTACCTATACTATTTATCTCCTAGCTGTCAAATATACAAACTTTCTGGTACTTCAAATTCTCTTACACCATAGCTAAATCTATACCACGACTCAACCATTAA
Source organism: Ichthyophis bannanicus (assembly GCA_033557465.1). Lineage (NCBI taxonomy): Eukaryota > Metazoa > Chordata > Amphibia > Gymnophiona > Ichthyophiidae > Ichthyophis > Ichthyophis bannanicus. The sequence continues at coordinate 196,477,687 of CM066041.1, read as the reverse complement.
GCCAAAAAAGAATACTACAATAACCTCCTCTCACGCTCTATCAATAAACCCAGAAAGCTCTTTGACATTGTTAAGTCACTCACCAAAGATCCCTCACAAACAAAACAAAACACTCTAAAACCACAGGACATGGCATCATACCTGCTGGCCAAGTACAACTCTACCCCCTCCAGCATCACCACCATTCCAATTTCAAATTAAGGGACCATACAAGACCACCACTGGACCACCTTCAAAATATCATCAGATGAAGTCAACAGCATAATCAGCAACATCAACACCACAACCTCTGCACTTGACCCATGTCCAGTTTCATGGCTAAAAATCACAAGAGATCATTTCTTTCCAATCATAACTGAGATCGTAGACTCCTCCCTTTCTCAAGGACTCCTCCCTCCTTACCTACTACCACTAAGCATTTATAAAGCACTACCAGGCGCACGCAGCGCTGTACAATGAAAACACAAAAAGACAGTCCCTGCTCAAAAGAGCTTACAATCTAAAAAGACAAAGCAAGAAAAGGAGTAGAAAAAAGATAAAAACAAGGGCAAAGAGACAAGAGCAGGAGAGACAGGACAAAGGAAAGAGGTTAGAAGTGTAAGAGGAAGAAAGAAAGGTGAAATAAAAGAGGGGAAGGAAGGAGAACAGCAAAATCAAGAGCCAAATGCAGAGGCGAAAAGATGAACTTTTAACTTGAGTTTGAAGAGGGGCAAAGAAGATGCCTGACATATAGACAAAGGAAGTTTATTCCAAGCGTAAAGAGCAGCAAGGTGAAAAGAGCGGAATCTGGAGTTGGCAATAGAGGAGAAAGGCATAGCAAGAAGCAACTGGGAAGAAGAACGGAGTACACGAGGAGGGAAATAGGGAGAAATGAGAGAAGAAAGGTACTGAGGAGCCACAGAGTGAATGCACTTATAGGTCAGCAGGAGAAGCTTAAAGTGAATACGGAAACAGATAGGGAGCCAGTGAAGAGATCTGAGGAGAGGAATGATGTGGGCAAAACGAGGCTGAAGGAAAATCAAACTGGCAGCGGAGTGCTGAATAGACTGAAGAGGGAAGAGATGAGACTGAGGGAGACCAGCAAGGAGGAGGTTACAATAATCAGACCGCTCCTGAAGAAACCCAACCTCAACCCAAACTCATCATCCTCCTATAGACCTATAACAAGTATACCATTCATCTCCAAAATCATTGAAAAAGTTGTACAAACTCAACTCCAAGATCACACAGACCAACACACATCTCTAAACATGCATCAGCATGGATTCCGACCCAACTACAGCACAGAAACCCTTCTGATTTCCCTCCTAAACTCACTCATCACTGGCACTGAAACGATCACCCAAGGCTTCATCCTGCTCTTTGTGGACATCACTGCCACTTTTGACATAGTGTCTCACCAGATCCTCCTCAACCAACTCCACCACGTTGGAGCCTGCAGCACCCCTCAAATGGTTCCTTCTCTTACCTCTCCATCTGAAGTCAACAAATACAAATTCAAACACAAACATCAATTCCTTTCATCTTAACCCAGGGAGTGCCGCAGGGATCATCCTTCTCCTCCCTGCTGTTCAATATATACATTCAACCATTATGTACCATTCTCCAACAATTCAGAGTACAATACTTGATATACACCGATGACATAATGTGACGCCTTCCACCGCTCTCACCGCACTGCCCCTAGGGGTGGCACGGCAGATTGTCTTTGCTTGAACACTTATAGTGCTATTTAGTATAGACACTTGCCTAATGAGAGACGGTGGATCACCTCCTTAATTGTAGTTGTGGTTTGCTTTTGTTAGCAGTCCGAATAGAAGGAGCACAGGACAATTTATAACATAAATTGCTTTTATTTTTATTTTCTGTAAGGAAATCATTCGTGGCAAAATTCCAGAAAGGGAAAACACATTCAACCAAAGTATAGGATTCTTCTCCAAAATGTGCAAGGTGAATTTCTTCCATAAACTCCTCAACCTTGATAGCAGTATTTTCTAGTATTTACAAACGCAGTAGAAATATCTTTGTGCATTACTCACAAACTTTGGCAATATGAAAAGCTTCACTTTCCTTGCTGACTTCAAGTTTAAAACATCACTCAGAGTGCTACCTCTTAGCTTTTACCACTAGCTTTCTCAGCTGACGTTACAGCAGCAATAAAACTAGCTAGGCTTTCACATGAGGTTTCTCTTATCCACTTGTCTGCTTTCCAAGCATACAACGATATCTGAACTCCTGACGTCTTCTTACTTGTTTCATACGGCATACAGGAAAAGCTTTATACATTAGACACACACAAACTGCAATCCATCAATTCAGCAGAGGACATTGATTTATCAGAGAGACAGTCCACGTCCATTTCCGTTGGGGAATTGTACGGCTCTGAACTTGGGGTAATCTCTGGTTTAACCTGTTGTATGTTCTTCAGAAGCTTACAAAGGTTTCTCCACTTTAGCTCACGGTTCCCCTCTGTAACTGGGTTTGAACCTTTTGCTTTTCTCCCCCTTAATAGTTTCTCATCAGGAAATGCAAGAGCTTCTTGACTAGCAGTAACTCTCCTCTTAACAGGCTTTCTATAATATCTGTGTGGAGGTTCAAGACTAGAACTGCTATATTCTGATTCAGAGGTACAATCCAGGCTTCTCTGCCGGTTCTTTCTATGCCCACACCCTTTGCACTTGCCTTGTAAGTAGTGGTCAGTCCTTCTGGGCTTAACAGAATTAACAGCCTTGAAATCCTGCTTCTTTCCCTGGTTTACTGGCCTCTTTCTTTGGCTCCTAGCCTGCAACCGGTCCTGCCTTTGAACAGACCTTCTTTGCAGTCTTTCTGGTGTATGAGCACATACCGTTTGATCAGTACCTGATTCCTCCTCCCACTCAGCTGATTCTTCAAAGAAACTTTGTCCTCGGGGTTTTGCTAGTTTCCCTTTAGCATTGCAATTTCCTTTGCACCGTCCTGTGCCTAGTCCTCGTGTGTGTGAAGCTCTGGAATCAACTCTCAACTGATTCTCCAGCTCCTGTTCATCTCTCCCCTCACTTCCTGTGTGACGCAGCTTATATGTTCTGTGAACTGTTTGCTTCTCTGACCCCACCCTCTCTCTGCTTGCAGCTGTCCTAGAGGTTGGGTGTGGCTTCAAGCTAACCCTGCTTCTATGTGCCTTAGTTTCATTCTCTCTGTGGGAAATGTGCTTCTGTGATCCCATCCCCCGCTTGTGGGAACAAATCTCAGAGTTTTTTCTACTTTTAAAGGGCTCTGCAGCCTTCACATCATCACATATCCCCCACCTTAAGCAATTGCCAGCTGGCGCACCCACGCGCGCACAGCTGGAAATCCCAACTAATACTCTTGGGTTATTGTCAGGTCCTACAGCTACTCTATCAACATGCTCCTGCGCCGGACGCAAGCTGTCGATGTGGTATGCGTGGTACTTCCCCTTCCCTGTCTCCAAGGAATAGTGTAGAGGACCTATCTGTTTTAATACTTTATAAGGGCCTTTCGTGGCAGTTCCAAACTTGGAGCTGGCCTTGGTAATTACTAATACCTCATCCCCCCTACGTAAGAAATGCGGTCGGGCTCGTCGGGCATAATAAGCCTTCTGACGGGCATGACCATCTTCCTTGGCTAATCTAGGTACCGATTCGGCCATAACTGGCCTTAGGGGTGCCCTCGGTGGACGACTTGCTGCGCCCCCCTGACAAACCGGGCAAGACGCACAATATCTCGCCGTTTCCGTATATACCCCTGGCCAATAGAACCTAGCCAATACGTGCTCTAGGGTGTCTTGCGCCCCTTTATGCACTCTTCTTCCCGCGTATCCATGTGCTATCCCTAACACCATGCTCCTAAGAGCTTGAGGTATCACTAATTGTTTCTTTGTGCCCCCTAGGCGGATATCTGTACTTTCCCTGTACAAGATATTGTCCTCTAATAGAAACCTTGGTAGGGTCTCCGATCCCTTCGTAGCGTACTCATACGCTCGACGGAGAGTAGGATCGGCCCTCTGCTCTGCAGGGAATGAGGGAAATTTTTCCTTTAATTCGGCAGGAACCCAGGGTAGTTCCTGTCCTGTCATTATTTTAACCCTATTTTGTGCCCGGGTCCTCCTCTCCCTTCTCCTTTCAGGTTTCCCTTTCCTAGGAGTGTCTTTGGCCTGAGTAAGCAGGTCTTCCTGGAAGGATGTTCCTGGCACTGGGTCTACTTGTGAACCAACTTCTTCTCCTAAGGGCTTATCCCCTGTATGGGTAGTTATCATACCCATTCTTTCGGCTAGTCTGGGGTCAACTACCTTGCCTACCTTGGGTAAGGTCTTCTCCCTGACTGTGGTATTCATAATAGCCCTATTCTTAGCTAGCATGGGGTCAGCTACCTTGCCTACCTTGGGCAAGGTCTTCTCCTCAGCTAAATCAACTTGCGGAAAGGTAGCGAGTGGGTAGTTTTCCACCTGCAACTCCTTAGCCAGACCTTTCCGAAATTGTGGCCAATCTCGGCCTAAGACTACTTCGTGTGGAAGCCTTGGTACACTGGCCACTTGCATTTGTTTCTTGAGACCCACTCCCTCTATAACCACCGGGTGTATAGGGTAGGTAGAGGCTGCGCCATGGACGCACCGGATCCGAATATGATCCCCAGAGCTTGGCAGCGAGGGTTTTTCTTTTGCCTCTATCTGTTGCCAGAGCTTCCGGGAGATCATAGACTGATTCGCCCCTGAATCTAAGAGTGCCTCAGTTGGTATTCCTTCTACCTCCACCCTCAGTAGGAATCCCTCCCCTGTATCTCGGTGCTGGGTAGTGATTAAAGCCTTCCTGGCCTTACAGTCCCTTTTCACGTGCCCCACTTCTCCACACGAAAAACACTTTCTTAACACATTTCTCTTATACAGTTTCACATTACTATCTGCAAATTCATCCAGCTTGGCTTTCCTTTCTAGTAACTCCACTTTGTTTTTAAAGATGCCTTCTTTCTCCAGGCTCAACTTATTGGCCTCCAGAAAGCGGTCTGTTAAAGCAATTGCTTCTTGCGTGTTCTTACAGCTTTGGAGTACTAGAAAGGTATGCACGCTGCTCGGTACTGCTTCCATGAACTGTTCAAGAATTATTGTGTCTAAGATAGCCTCTATATCTTTACCTTCAGGCATCAACCATTTATAAACCAAATTCTTTACGCGGTAATATAATGCCTGAGGTGTTTCCTCTGACCTCAATTTACATGACCGTAGCTGCCTACGGTAGACCGCTGGATTTAGACCCAAACGATCCTTTACCGCTTGTTTTACATCTTTATAGCTTGTAACTAAACTAGCAGGCATGGCACGGTAAGCTGCTAAGGCTTCGCCTGTAAGCGAGGCGGCAAATCTTAGCGCCCACTGTTCTTTAGGCCATTTTGCTAGGATAGCTATACGCTCAAAAGACTCAATGTAGTCGTCTACATCGTCATCCTTTGTTAGACGACCTCCTGCAAAAATCCCAGTCCCTGACCAGTCCCAGTCCCGACAATCTGCCCTTGCACCTGGCATAGTCCTGGCAGCATCGTCCTTTTTCCCTTGGGCCTCAAGCCAACTGGACATTGCTTGTATAACCGGTGCTTGTTGTGATTGGAACAGCGCCTTCGCCTGTTCCAGGCTCCTCGTGGACAACTCTTGATGTTGGGCTATCTGACCAGCCGCCCAGTCCAAGATGTCTCGAGACTCCATCTTCTTTCCTGTAAAAAAAACAGAAACAAAGCACCAAGTGCGGAACCTTCCACTTCACCCTTGTCTTGGTGATTATCCCAGCAGCCCCCCTCTTACACCAGTACTTATCCGGTCCAACCCTCCAGCCTACGGGTTACCTTATACTGGTGCAGAGTCTCACTTCATCAACTCCGTTGCCCTGGACTCGGGTTCCAGTGGTCACTCCGGCTTTCCTTCCGCTCCGCAGACCTTGGAAGTTGATACGGCTGCTCCAGGATTCTCTTTCCTGTGTTTGTAGATGACCTCTCCGTTGTCACGTGACTCCAAACGAAAAATCCAACACACTACGCCACCTGTGACGCCTTCCACCGCTCTCACCGCACTGCCCCTAGGGGTGGCACGGCAGATTGTCTTTGCTTGAACACTTATAGTGCTATTTAGTATAGACACTTGCCTAATGAGAGACGGTGGATCACCTCCTTAATTGTAGTTGTGGTTTGCTTTTGTTAGCAGTCCGAATAGAAGGAGCACAGGACAATTTATAACATAAATTGCTTTTATTTTTATTTTCTGTAAGGAAATCATTCGTGGCAAAATTCCAGAAAGGGAAAACACATTCAACCAAAGTATAGGATTCTTCTCCAAAATGTGCAAGGTGAATTTCTTCCATAAACTCCTCAACCTTGATAGCAGTATTTTCTAGTATTTACAAACGCAGTAGAAATATCTTTGTGCATTACTCACAAACTTTGGCAATATGAAAAGCTTCACTTTCCTTGCTGACTTCAAGTTTAAAACATCACTCAGAGAGCTACCTCTTAGCTTTAACCACTAGCTTTCTCAGCTGACGTTACAGCAGCAATAAAACTAGCTAGGCTTTCACATGAGGTTTCTCTTATCCACTTGTCTGCTTTCCAAGCATACAACGATATCTGAACTCCTGACGTCTTCTTACTTGTTTCATACGGCATACAGGAAAAGCTTTATACATTAGACACACACAAACTGCAATCCATCAATTCAGCAGAGGACATTGATTTATCAGAGAGACAGTCCACGTCCATTTCCGTTGGGGAATTGTACGGCTCTGAACTTGGGGTAATCTCTGGTTTAACCTGTTGTATGTTCTTCAGAAGCTTACAAAGGTTTCTCCACTTTAGCTCACGGTTCCCCTCTGTAACTGGGTTTGAACCTTTTGCTTTTCTCCCCCTTAATAGTTTCTCATCAGGAAATGCAAGAGCTTCTTGACTAGCAGTAACTCTCCTCTTAACAGGCTTTCTATAATATCTGTGTGGAGGTTCAAGACTAGAACTGCTATATTCTGATTCAGAGGTACAATCCAGGCTTCTCTGCCGGTTCTTTCTATGCCCACACCCTTTGCACTTGCCTTGTAAGTAGTGGTCAGTCCTTCTGGGCTTAACAGAATTAACAGCCTTGAAATCCTGCTTCTTTCCCTGGTTTACTGGCCTCTTTCTTTGGCTCCTAGCCTGCAACCGGTCCTGCCTTTGAACAGACCTTCTTTGCAGTCTTTCTGGTGTATGAGCACATACCGTTTGATCAGTACCTGATTCCTCCTCCCACTCAGCTGATTCTTCAAAGAAACTTTGTCCTCGGGGTTTTGCTAGTTTCCCTTTAGCATTGCAATTTCCTTTGCACCGTCCTGTGCCTAGTCCTCGTGTGTGTGAAGCTCTGGAATCAACTCTCAACTGATTCTCCAGCTCCTGTTCATCTCTCCCCTCACTTCCTGTGTGACGCAGCTTATATGTTCTGTGAACTGTTTGCTTCTCTGACCCCACCCTCTCTCTGCTTGCAGCTGTCCTAGAGGTTGGGTGTGGCTTCAAGCTAACCCTGCTTCTATGTGCCTTAGTTTCATTCTCTCTGTGGGAAATGTGCTTCTGTGATCCCATCCCCCGCTTGTGGGAACAAATCTCAGAGTTTTTTCTACTTTTAAAGGGCTCTGCAGCCTTCACATCATCACAATAACGATCTACACCCCATACTCTACCTCTGCTCCTGATTACTTCACACTCACAAGCTGCCTCACCGAAGTAATCAAATGGCTCCACCTTCACCATCTATCCATCAACCTCAATAAAACAGAGCTTCTCCACGTCACAAAGGACCCTATCTTCACCCCCCACTCCCATCAGAATTGGCAGCAATGATATTCGGGTCAGCTCTCAGATAAAATACTTCGGAATCATACTTGACCAGCAACTAACCTTCAAGCCCGAAATTCAAAGCACCACCAAAGTTGTATACTATAAGTTCAAAACTCTCTGAAACATATGCCTCCTCCTATCAACTGATACATTCCACTCAGTCTGCCAAGCCGCCATCACACCTCTGTTCGACTACTGTAATTCTATTTATCAAGGCCTAAGTACACACTCCTCCCATTACAGCTCGCCCAGAATACTGTAGCTCAAACCATTTTCCAAGCCTTAAGTCAAACCCACATCACTAACTCCTCCACTCGCTGCCCATCAACTCAAGAATACAACACAAAGTCCTAATCATCATCCACAAGACCCTAGACAAACAATCCTCAGAGCACCTTCAAACGTTAATTCACGCCGTGAACTCTGACAGACCAAGAAGAAAGAGCACTCAATACCATCTCAGTCTCCCACTACAGACTCAAAAGAGCAAGCAAACCACATGACTAAGAGCATTCACCCTATACACCGCCACCCTCTGAAATTCACTACCCCCTGCAATATAAAACACCAAATCAACCACAGACTTTCGCAAAACACTAAAGACCCATCTCTTCCTGGAGTATTTCAGCAACGGGCACCTACCAATTACAAAACAAAATTATCATATGCAAATAAACACAAACTCCCTTACCCCACTCCCATAAAGACTCCCACAACCCAACACTCCTCACATTCCACAACCTCTTACTCCACACTGTATATAGTTTTTACAAATGTTTATGCGCAAACTTATTGAGCTTTCTAAAAGATGTTCAGTGTTCTTTGTTCTCTCCAAATTTTTTAAATTGTTTATTGTAAATGTTCATGATGTACTATATAACATGTTAATTGTATTTCACTCAGTTCCATGTAAATCGTTTTGCCTTTTAGAAAAATGGTATATCAAAATTTGCTAAATAAATAAAATAAATATACTGGATTTGTGATTTGAAAAAAGTACTTAGGGACCAGGCTTCCACAATAAAGCCCAAGGCAGAAAAGCGTCCACTTGCAGCCACTCCCATCTCTTTTGAAGTGAACTTTTTTCCTTCAGTCCTCCCCCTCACCCCAGGACTCTTAATTTGAATTTAAACAACCATTTCATAGAATATGCAGAGACAATGTATGAACGATTTAGAATCTGGAAGCTGAGATTTAATGCTAAAAATGCAGGGTCATGGGCCATTTTCTTCTATTTGCTGATTCAGAGGACCTGCGGGTGCTTAGGCGCTGTTGTGGCCAACACTTGGGGACCTGTAAAAGTAAGGTCGCAGCCACGGGCATGTCCTTGTGACGTGTACAAGGGGGATAGGTCCAGCCCCACTGGCGCCCGAGGAAGCTGGAACTTGGAGTTTTCTGAGGTATGGAGAAATGGAAGAAGACGGCGCCAGTGAATACTGTAAATCCTGCAAAAACTGTTAAAGTGTTAGGACCACTGTTCCCTCTAAGCTGTGCGCGCGCGCACACACCTCGCCGAGCAAGCGCACATACTTTACAACAGAGCACACAAAAATTACAGCTCTGATTCTGATAGAAAACAACACAGACGTCTTAAAATTTAAAAGTTAAGATTGTAATTACTAGAAATTTCCCGCTTCATTTAGTAATCGTCTATTTTCATTTAATTTGATTAAAATCAATGTGGTGTACATACTGTATTCTGACATGTAGTCAAATTTTAAAGTATATAAAACTCCGAGCATCATTATGTGGCGCACAAAAATTTAACCTTCCTTCAAAAGCTGCACACAGCTGATATTTTATGCGCACACAGCCTACAGAAAATTAGAGGGAACATTGGTTAGGACCTATGGATAGACATTTGCCAGAGGCACAGGCATTAGAGACTTCTTCTGGGATGGATTCTTTGCTTTCGCCGGTGGCCTCATCCTCAGTTTTGGGGGGAGTTTACCCCAGCCACACCCATGGATTTTAATGTTGCTTTGAGCCAGGTAGCAGCAATGGAGGAGGTCAGTAAAGACTTGCCTGCTGTTGCAACTACGAGGAGTTCTCAGACTTATCAGACGCCCTCTCAGGTGCCGGGACCTAGTCCAGTGATATTTCCTGGTAATGTGGTCTCGGCTGGGGTTTTTGAGGTTCGGACACCCTGGGCAGAGGCAGGGGAGGTCTCATTAAAAGATCTTTGAGACCTTATTTCTTGCATGGAAGCGACATTGACTGGCTCGTTATAGCAGTTTTCTACATTCACTGTTGATTCTATTGCAAAGTTAAATCAATATGATGATCAATTGATTAAGCTTGAGGTTCATGGTGTTAAGATCGATGGTAAGATTGCTGGTTTACAATCCGTAGCTACTTCCTCTGTTAAGGATAGCTTACTGATCACCACCAGATGGAGGCATTGGAAAATGCATCCAGGGCGTGTACCCTTAGGTGTTTAAACTTTCCCTGTACTCGTCTACTGTTGCCTCTGATTTTATTTAAGAAATATCTAAAGGAGGTGTTATCTTTTCACGGTGCAGACACTTTCCAGGCTAATAATATTTATTATTTGCTAAGGGATTTGAAGGTGCCGGTTAAGTCAGATAGCAGGAGAGCTGGATCAGTTGGTTCCTCCTGAAAGTTTAGATAGTGTTTTTGGAGTCTTTTATAGATGAGATTCCTACATGAGTCACATTACTGGTGTCCTGTTTTTCTGAATCAAATAAGAATCAAACTCTGAAGTTAAACTTTAAAAAAAGGAGTGAGTTATTCTGTGGGAAACCTATTTTGGTTTTCCCGGATATTTGTCGTTCCACTCAGCTGCAGCATACATCTTTCCTAGAGTTGTGACCGCGTACTTTGGCACTTGGTGCAAATTTTTTTTCTTAAGTTTCCTTGTAAATGCTCAGTCTTTCCAAGGTGTTTCTTATACTTTCTTTGATCCTTCCCAACTTGAAGATTTCTTAAAGGGGAAGAATGGTTGAATATTCCTCCTGTGAATGATGATTAAGAGAGATTATTATTGTTCTTTTTGCTCTCGATTAGTTTTGTGTTCTTGGATTGATTGTTAACTATCTTTCTGTATAGGCTCCAAATTTATTCCTGTGTTGTGGACTTTATGAATGATTGCATGGTTGTTATGCTCTGGGATTATTCCTTTTTGTTTCCAATTGTAATTTGGAAAAATGCAAATAAAAATAAAAAAAATGCAGGGTCATGCATTTGGGCTTCAAAAACCCAAAGGAGTGGTACAGTAGAGGTGGTGAGGTACTTCAGTGCACGAATGAAGAGTGGGATGGACCTAGGGGTGAGTGGCCATCTTAAGATCATCGGATACAAATTGGCAAAAGCCAGAAGGATGCTTGAGTGCACAAGGAGAGAAACGGGTAGCATGAAAAAGGAAATGACAGTGCTTCTGTATAAGTCTCTGGTGAGATCTCATTTGGAGTACTATGAGCAATCTGGGGATCGGATCTTCAGAAAGATATAAACAGGATGAAATCAGTGCAGAGGGCAGCTGCTAAAATGGTCAGTTGTCTTGTCATAAAACATATGGGGGACAGACAAAGATCATATACTTTAGAAGAAAGGCAGAAAAGAGGAGGTATGATAGAGACATTTTAATAACTCTGTGGCATAAATTCACAGGAGCCAGGCCTCTTTCAATTGAAAGGAAGCTCTGGAATAAAGCACAGTTACTTACCTGTAACAGGTGATCTCTGGGAACAGCAGGAATAAGTCTTCACATATGGGGTACGTCGGTACCGACGGAGCCTGCACGGGAATGCTCCCCAGCATCCAATCAGAAAGCTTTTGGGAGCATCCCTCGCGCCTGCGCGCTGACTTCCCGCCCTTTCCACTTCTTCTCCTCAGTTGAGTATCATAGCTGAGACAAAGGAGAGAAAGAGGAAAGGAAGATAGATAGATAGATACAACTCCTAGGGGAGGTGGGTGGGTTGTGAAGACTTATTCCTGCTGTTCCCAGAGATCACCTGTTACAGGTAAGTAACTGTGCTATCTCCAGGAACAAGCAGGAATGAGTCTTTACATATGGGGACTCCCTAGCTAGAGATGCCAGGGGGAGATCCCATAAAATGCATGTTCCTGGATCAGGAGTGCATTTCCCACACAGGATCTCCGGCATCCCATGAGGGAATGGAGGGTAGGAGTTGAGAATAGAAGAGCTGTAAGGAAAACAGCAAACCCAAGGACTACAGGAGAGGAGTCCATGGCATGTATGAGAAGTACCATTAAAATCATTTAATGAACAGTTATAATATGGAGCTTACCTACTGGATTGTAGGAAGTAGAAAGCGTGATGGAGTCTACTGGATATGCAGTAGCGGAATCCTCAAGGTGACCTCACAGCAGTGAGGGTGAAGGTCCAGACCTGGAATTAGCAGGTGATCCAGGTGTCAACTGGGGTAGGATTAGAACGGCAGGTCTTCAATGGAAAGCTTTATGAGAAAAAGCTGAAAACTCTTTTAGGTACAGAGTCATAACATTGAGGACTAAAAGAAGAAGACTGACCGATTTGGACAACTAGCCCAGTCTTGGAGGGAAGAAGGGTTATGGAAAAAAGCCCATATTCCCAAGCAGAACAATGTGTACTCAAAAACAATGAAGATGTACACTATCTTTCCTAGCTGATGAGAGATAGGAAAGATATTGAAGCTTGAATCTTCAAGGATAGGGAGACCTAGAGCAAAGCGGAAGCTGTTATCACCACAGTAGTGGTTGTGAGCATAACAGTCCCCACATACTAAGGAACAGTATGAGAAAGGGAGCCCACTGTCTGTAACCTCTGAGAAAGGTACAAATTGCTATAGCATAGACAGTGAAGAGATAGTATGTAATACATATCGATCTATAAAAGTCTCCCAACAGATACATATATATATATATAGGGAGATATATATATACCTATATATATATGTATATCTAGATATGCAGAATATGTATCAACATATATATATAGGTGGATATATATACACATATGGGGGCATAAATTACACAGGTACACTAAAAAAAATTTTTTTTAAACTGCCTCTAATGTTTCGATTGATTTTTACGTTTTTTGGTGCGCTGAATCCAAATCTGGTAACCAATTTGCTCCATCACGTACAGATATTTTGCTACATTGGGTTAACAGTTTGAGGTGAACGTTTCAGATTGAGTGCGATCGAGATAAAAGTTTCTTGGATGAATTCTTTATACTAATTGTTTAGTAGTTATTCAAATAAGAATAAAGAAAATTGTAACAAGGCAGCACATAAGAATAGAGTAATGTCAACAAAACACACTGTGATGGTAGCAAAATTGTCTGCACTTAAAACAGCCACATACATGTGCACAAACATTGAGCATATAAGAGTGAGGTTAGACACAAAGCAAAGCAAAGAAATGTGCAAAAAATGTTGTACAGGTATGTTTTTAAGAATAGAAAACGCAAACCGCACCATTGCAATACATAAAGACAAACACCCGATGGTGTGAAAATAAAATTCTAATAAATGAGATCCGACACTGTGGTAATAACTAGCAAATTTTTATTTCAAAGTTTAGTAAAAACACGATATTTGTCAACACAGTTTAGATTTTAAAGTCATTCTTGGGTCAATCAATCTCCTGGTGGGCCCGTTTCTTCTTCCCCCGAATGCTTCTCTTGGTGCGCTGCTTGGCGTATTTTTCATCTGGGGTTTCCCGCAGCAGCAACCAGCAGAAATCAGCCATCATAGTGGTGTTCCATCTTCCTTGGTACCTTCTCTCTGCGTCCTTGATGTCCTGGTGAAACCTTTCACCTTGTTCTTCACTGTACGCCCCCAAGTTTTCGGGAAAGTAGTTCACATGGGAGTGCAAGAAATGGACTTTCAGGCTCATGTTACAGCCTTGTTCTTTGAAGGCATTGAGCATCCTGGCAACAATATCCTTATAGTTCTCAACCCGCCTGTTCCCCAAGAATTTGAGAACAACATCCTTGAAGGAATCCCAGGCTTCTTTTTCCTTCTCAGACATCGTTTCAGCGAATGCTCCATCTGAAATGAGTTTCCTTATATCAGGGCAAACAAACACTCCTTCCTTTAGCTTTGCTTCAGAAAGTCGGGGGAACTTTGAGCAAAGGTACCGAAAGCACTCACCATCTTTTGGAAGGGACTTGATGAATTGCTTAATGAGACCCAACTTAATGTGGAGAGGTGGTAATAGAATTTTATCACGAGGTACCAAGCTCTCATGAAGAACATTTTTCTCACCGGGACTCAAATACTCCCGAATTGGCCAGTCTTTTTTCCCCCAGTGTAGGTCGCGGGCCCAGCTATCCCACAAGCAAAGGAAGCAGGGATATTTGGTGAAACCGGATTGCTGCCCTAATAGCATGGATAGAATTTTAAAGTCTCCACAAATCATCCACTTATGCTCATCATAACGAATCTTCTGAAGAATCAGGGCCAAATTCTCGTATTTTTCTTGGAGAATAACAGAGTGAGCAATAGGAACTGAAGCGAATGTGTTGCCATTATGAAGAAGAACACCTTTTATGCTGTCTTTTGACGAATCAATGAACAGCCGCCATTCAGCAGGATCATACTTGAGTTTAAACTTTTCCATCACTCCGTATATATCATTGCAAAATACAAAATCTTCCTCTTTGCTGAAATACTTCAAAAATTGTGTCTCGCGGTTGCGGTACCAATAAAAAGTTGTTCCTGGTGACAATAGATTTTTCTGTTTAAGCCGAGAACCTAGCAGTTGGGCAGCATCTTTTGGGAGTCCTAAATCCCGGACTAAATCATTCAATTCAGCTTGAGAGAAAAGTTCAGGTTTCGGATCTGGTTCAGTTTCAAACTCAGAAGTACTGGACTCATCGGGAAAAGCCATCTGATGAGTCTCATCATGATCAGAACCGTCCACACAAATATGATCCAAAGATTTTGGTGGTTCAGGCACAGGTACTTCGTTGCTATGAGGCATAGGCCTAATTGCTGAGGGAAGGTTGGGGTAACTTATTACGTTCTTATTTTTTAAGTTGTATCCCTTCACAATGCAAGAGCAAAAATAGCAGTCACTGCTGTGGTCTCTTTGTTCACGCCACATCATAGGTATTCCGAAACGAAATGCTTGTTTTTTACTTTTCGTCCATAAGCGTAGATCTTCCTCACATGTCTTGCACACTTTGTGAGGAGCCCACGGTTTGTCTTGATCGCCTAACTTCAAACCGAAATAGGCGAAATATACTTTTTTAATAAATGCAGAAATGTTCCTCTGCCGCTTTTTCACGGTATATTCCCCACAAATAAAACAAAAACTGTCCGGAGAGTTGACGCAACCTCTGGCTCTGTGAGCCATCACAAATACACAGCACTGCAAACTACAACTGTAGTGAACCACTTCGGAATAAAGCTGGATTACGACTGAGCAAACAAAAGGTAATAATGAACTTGCAAGAAACTGAAATTTGACAGGAACGTTCATGTCGCAACCACCGTGTTTGAGCGAGCGAACGAGGCGAGGCGAGCAGGAAAGAACATGCGCCAGTGCGAGTACTGGATTTAGCCCCCCGCCTCCCAATTGTCCTGTTAATGTATAAATTGAATACAAAACACTCTAAAATATCATGAGGGAGTGTTTCTAGTTAGTTAACCATTACAACCACTATTTTGGGCCAAGAAAATAAACTGCAGTGGGCTAAAAAGAAATTATGTGAACATTCCTTATATGGGTAAGAAATCTAATTTTGCAAGAAAACATGACGTGATGGAACATTTTGGCTATTTTTTCTGGATTCAGCACCCCAAAATCTATAGGAATCAGTTGCAAAACTGGAGGCAGTTTTTTGGTAGTGTACCTGTGTTATGCACACACAGCTTACAGACATATGTATGTAGAGGCATATATAGAGATATTTACATACATGACAATAAGTCTGAAGATACACCAAGCCCCATAAGAACATTCACATGGGGAATGTGAAGGGGAAAGATTCATCCAACAACAAGAGGGTGAAACCCACTTGACAGATATATAGAGAATCTATTTCCGTGGGCTAAGAGGATGCAGGAATGCAATCCAGTAAAATAACCAGGATGGTTGCGTGAAAAACGGAGGATAATATCAGTCTGTAAAGAGCAAGTCGAGAGTCCTTTAGAACTCTGACATGGTAGATGGGTAGAAATGCATAGAGGAGATACCAGGAGGACCCACTGGAGGGACATAGGGGTATCATGCGTTACTAATAGCCTTGGATATTCACACAGAAAAAGCTTATATTCTGAATTATAACAGGAGACAAGAGGGTGTGAAGAACCCTCACAGTCATGAGAATGATTTATAAGCTTTTTTCTACTATATAGAATAGCCCTCAGAGACAAAGATCAATGCTCTGTAGCAAGGGCCCATAGTAGAAAGCTTCTCTGAAGATTGCAGAGAGCATTGTGCAGGAGAATTATGAGATAAAACTGACTGAAGTCAGGTGTGTTGCCACATCCTAGGAAAAAAGAGATGGCTAGAAAGAAGATAATGTGAGAAGCCTAAAGTGAGTAGGATTATCCAAGATAGATGAGGACTAGCTTGGAATCACTACTGAGGCTAGACAAAAATTGTGGAAGATAGACTGGAACTTGTGGAAAAGTACTAGTAGTTCAATCACTGGAACTCCTGCATGCACAGCAGCTGAAAAAGACAGCAGAGAGAATCTTACTGTGAAAAACAAAGAGAAACAGACAAAGGGAGAGGAGATATTCCTGTCCCTGCCTGATGAGTTATCTTGAGAATGTATTCAAGGAAACAAAAAGTCTACACTGGAATGAAAGCTAGAGAAGCTTTTCAGTATGGTACCACTCAGTCAGGGGAAACCCTGGATGAGAGGGGGAGGGTGACTTACCCATATGGCGAGTCAGCTGAAGGAAAAAATGTCCATGTTGGGACAGAAACTATCATGGGATAGTTGTAACCTCCCTTCTTGGTAGTAAGAAGAGGAGAATTCTGTAACCTATGGACAAGAATATCCTGACAGCTTAGCATACTGAAAAAGGAAAACCCCAGTGTAGAGCTTTAAGAAAAAACAGTGAACAAACTTCTGTTAAGAAGAGGTTAACTGTAGATTGTAACCTTCAGAACCTATGGTTGCTGGGTATGTTGAGACTGGCTAGAATTTGGAAACTTCAGACTAGGACGAGGTGTCCCTTGCTTGGCCACCTCTGGATGAGGGGCAAGAGAAGAGTGAAACCTTCTTTTCTTAGGGAAAGAAGGCTTGGTAGGACATTTCCTACCTCCTGGGGAAGAAGGAGGCTTAGAATGGTCTCCAGAACCAGGGAAGTCAGTGGAGCAATGAGCAACCTGACGTAAAGCCTCCTTATTGAAGAGATTTTCTCCAGTACAAGGAGAATTACCCAGTGTATGTTGTGCCCATCTGTTCAAGTCAGAAGCTTGGAGCCAGGCTCTACAACGTGCTCCAATGGCAATAGCAGAGGATCTGCTAACAGACTCAAAAGAGTCTAGAGAAGCACGAGAAAGAAACCAAGAGATATTCCGGCTATGACTAAGAAGCAAGGAATAGTCAGCAGCCTTAGGCTCTGACAAAAAAGGAGTCAAAAGAGATAATTTCTTTGTGACCTCCTGGAGTGTTAGACTCATATAAAATATATAAGAAATAATTCTTGATGCCAGCATAGATGTTTGGAAGGTTTGACATCCAAAGGCATCAAGTGCTCTAGAAGCACGACCTGGCGGATAAGAAGAATGCTTCTTCTTGCTTTTTACCTTCCTCATTGCTGATTCCACTACAATGGAATGATGGGGAAGTTGATTCTTTTGAAACCCTGGAGAGGGGGGCACCTGATACAGAACATTAGTTGCTGTAGAAGGTGAGGGAACCCTTAAAGGTGATTCCCATATTCTCAGAAGAAGATCCTGCAAAGAATGATGTAAAGGAAGCATTATATTTCCCTTTTGTGCAGGAGAGCCTTGGTTAAGATTACAGCCAGGGATAGGAATAGCAAGAAAGGTTGCCATGTCAAGGAGAAACTTCTGAAAAGAAGTATCTCCAATGGGAACCATCCCTGGGAAGGCTAAGGTTGAAGATGCAGCCTGAGCACCAGAGGATGTAGTGGTCTGGTGCAGAAAAAGAACCTTACTAGATGGATAATGATACTGGCAGTCACGATTTGAGGCAGTTAGTACTGCATCGTCTATGCCAGGTATCGATTCCAAACTAGGCATGGAAAGGATCGATGGCACCGATGTAACTACAGGAATCGACATCGATACCGATACCGGTAATGGCATCGAGGCCATCATCGGAGGCTGCTCAAGCGGTACCGAGGTAACCAGGGAGTCTTGGTGAGTATCCTCGGTACTGCGTATTCGGAAACGACAAGGGTCGGTTCCAAGGCGCGTCGGTACCCAGTCATCTAGACTAGATATCGATTCCAGACTCGGCATCGAAGGGAGCGAGTCTATCGATGCATGTCTAGAGTGCACCGACGTCGGTGGTGGTACCGGCGATGCTGATACAGGGAAGTCACTCTGGGTCATATCGATCGGTTCCGAAGGTACCGAGGACGCCAGATGACGATCCCAGGTGAAGAGTGGAACACTCGACACCGGTGCTGATGCCAGGGTATCGGTACCGCTCGAAGCGGATACCACCCCCGAGCATGGCCTGGATACAGGAAAGTCAATCTGGAACGTATTGATCGGTCCCGAAGGAACCGAGGATGCCAGAAGACGATCCCTGGTGTCGAGTGGAACACTCGACACCGGTGCCGATGCCGGGGTATTGGTACCGCTCGAAGCGAGTACCACCACCGAACATGGCTTAGACACAGGAAAGTCAGTCTGAAACGTATCGATCGGTCCCGAAGGTACCGAGGACGCCAGATGATGATCCCTGGTGAAGAGTGGAACACTCGACACCGGTGCCGGTGCCGGGGTATCGGTACCGCTCGAAGCGGATACCTCCCCCAAGCACGGCTCAGGTATGTTCTGTGAGGGATGAGCCCCAGGAACAACCTGAAACCCCTGA
Source organism: Ichthyophis bannanicus (assembly GCA_033557465.1). Lineage (NCBI taxonomy): Eukaryota > Metazoa > Chordata > Amphibia > Gymnophiona > Ichthyophiidae > Ichthyophis > Ichthyophis bannanicus. The sequence goes on along the minus strand of CM066041.1, from coordinate 196,458,855 downwards.
AATGCTTTGGAGCCCGAAGACTCCCGCCGGGGTTTTAATGCCAATGGGGTCTTGAGGACAAGGCCGGAGCCGTCATCATGCGTGGCATGAGACCTACCACTCAAGAACTGGCAAGTCTTAACAGACTGTTTGTGGGTTACCTGATCCTGTAGAGAAGAAAAACCCGATGCCCTCACTGTAGGAGGGAAAACGGTATCGAGGGAAACTCAAAAGAGGGAAGGTCTTCTCTCAGCATTGCAGCCTGATAGTTCAGGGGAAAAAGGGTCAGGACCCAAACAGGTTAGACACCAGAGATTGGAGTCTAAAAAGAAAACTGTCTCTCCACAGTGAAGGCACTTCTTAGGAGAAGAAGGCTCCATGATGGAGAGGCCTTGTAGGCCCAAAAGGTTAAGACAGAAACAGAGGGAAAAATCTCTCTGAGTTTAAGAAAAAAGAAAGAAAAAACCACCGGCGGTACCGGTGTCGGCGGGAAAAACAGCCACGACCACAAGAAAACAAGGAATGAAGTATTTAAAGAAAAAAGTTTCTGCGGTGACAGGAGGACGTCCTGCCGGCTCCGCGGAAAAACGAAAACTGAGGAGAAGAAGTGGAAAGGGTGGGAAGTCAGCGCGCAGGCGCGAGGGATGCTCCCAAAAGCTTTCTGATTGGATGCTGGGGAGCATTCCCGTGCAGGCTCCGTCGGTACCGACGTACCCCATATGTGAAGACTCATTCCTGCTTGTTCCTGAAGATAGGGGCATAGGATGAAGGTGAAAGGGGATGGACTAAGACGTCATCTACAGAAATATTTATTTTATCGTAAGAGTGGTAGACACATGGAATAGCCTTCCCAGCAGAGGTGGCAGAGACAAGGACTGTATCTGAATTCAAGGAAGTGTGTCACAAACACCCAGGTTCTCTAAGGGAGAGGAAGAGATTGTAGAGCTTAATAATTGGTATGGAAGGGCAGACTGAATAGGCTATATGGTCTTTATATGCCATCATTTACTCTCTCTCTCTCTCTCTCATATACTACATATCTTTTGAATCTATCCCACATGAATTAACACTAAAGTTTACAGGGAACTGAAATAAAATATGTATAAGTCTGTTGTATTACTGTTTCCTTTAGTTTTGAGACTATTGGATCTCCTCTCTCAGCAGCACACTAAACATTACTGTAAAGTCTTTCAGTAGAAGGATCAGGTGTCAGAGTGAGGGGAATTCTCAAGCTGTAAAAAATACTCAGTTTAAAAGAAAACCAAAACAAAATATTCTGCAATATTCTGTTGTCAAATAAAAGCTTCTGCCTTAGGCATATTTACCAGTCATGCTAAATTTTATCCTCTATAACGGTTGTTTGTTTGATACTAGAATGGGTTTTTGGAGTCTTTATTGGCTACATGCTTCAGAATAATCCATTTTAAATATTAAATTACTTCTAAATTAAATTACATAAAGTTGTGTACAAAGCTAAAAAAATTAACAAGTGTAAAAGTACATTCTTAGAGACACAATGGTATGTTTCCCCTTCTTCCATTAGCAGACTTTAGCATGACTCGGGGGGGGGGGGGGGACATGGAATAGTATGTCTCAGCGTGCCAGGGGCTGGGTGGCAGGATTGGGGTGGAGGAGAGGGGAGGGAGGGAGAAATATATGAGGGTCTGTGCGTTTGTGACTGATGCAGTATGTGAATTGTGTCCGAGTGATACGATGTGTGCGTCAATGAGAAGAGTGTATGTATGTATCTATGGGGATAATTAGCAAATGTCTAGGATGGGATGAGGTGAGAGAACACATGTCAAAGGGTGGATGTAGGGTGTTTGTGTTAGTTTATGTGGATGTCATCTTTGGGAAGTTTAGAGGTGTTGGGATCTTTGGGGATTGGGTGAGGAAGTGGGTAGTCATGCATGGAAATGTCAAAGTGAGGATGTGTGTTCTGGGCCTTCACTCTTCTTTCCCCCTCCCATGTTCTTTCTCTTCCCCCAACTTCCATGCTCTCCCCACCGCACTAATTCCCTTTTCTTTACCCCACTCTAAGATTCCTTTTACCCTTTTCTCCAGGGTGGGCCAGCAGCTATTATTGTACTACGGGGTTTGGGCTCCCTGTAACATTCCCTCCATTCTTCACTGTGGCAACAATTGGCCCCTACTTCTTTTGCCACAACATCTGGGCTCACCACGGCACACGCTCCACATTTTGCCCCTTCTGCTTTCTGCTAGCTCTCACTTTGTTTTATGCACATGTTTGTTTGTATATGCATATAGAAGGAAGAGCAAAGCCTCCTCAATAGGCCCTAATACTACAGCATAACGCAAATAAAATATGCCTGCTGATGAATCTGTTACCCATATGAATCTAGGGGGAGAGGGACCTAACACCTCTCTGATCCCCAAAGAAAACCTGTTGTTCGCTCTTGGCAATACTGGGACTGATATTCAGACAGTTATGTTCATTAGCCCCTGGTGAAGCTGTATAACTTTGCTATCTGTGGATTTTTGAACACAATGAGGATAGCATCAGGATGAAAAATCCCCCTAACTAGCCAAATGCTATCCATATAGACTGGTAGAAGGGCAGAGCCACAAAATTATCCAAATAGCAGCAATATTTAGTCACTATCCAGATAAGCTATATGTTCAGTTTAGGTCAGTTAAATATCTTTATGGAGGTGAAGAATTAGCAGTTACCATACAAAGATCTGGGAGGGTCATAAGAACATAAGATATGCCATACTGGGTAAGACCAAGGTCCATCAAGCCCAGTATTCTGTTTCCAACAGTAGCCAATCTAGGTCATATGTACCTAGCAGTTTCCCCAAGGGACACAGGTTCCACAATGCTTGTATTGGTTCAAGCATTGATATCCTGGGTCCCTTCTTAATAATGGTTTATGGACCTTTCCTCCAGGAACTTGTCCAAACCTTTTTTAAACCCAGCTACACTAACAGCCTTTACTACATCCTCCAGTAACAAATTCCAGAGTTTGATTACACGTTGAGTGAAAAAATATTTTCTTTTATTAGTCTTAAATAGTTTACCCTGTAGCTTCATTGCATGTCCCCTAGTCTTTCTATATTCTGATAAGTTAAACAATCGATCTACGTTTACCCGTTCCACTCCGTTCATTAATTTATAGACTTCTATCATATCTCCCCTCAGCCGTCTCTTTTCCAGGTTAAAGAGCCCTAACCTTTTTAGCCTTTCTTCATAGGAGTATCCTTCCATCCCCTTTACCATTCTGGTGGATCTTCTCTGAACCTTTTCTAAAATCGCTATATCCTTTTTAAGATATGGCGACCAGAATTGCACACAATATTCAAGGTGCGGTCTCACCATGGAACGATACAGAGGCATTATAATATCTTTTGTTTTATTTTCCATTCCTTTCCTTATCATACCTAGCATTCTATTTGCTCTCTTGGCCGCCGCTGCACACTGGGCCGAGGGTTTTAACATGGAATCCACAATGACGCCTAAATCTTTTTCCTGGGTGGTGGTTCCTAATGTGGAACCTTGCATCGTGTAACCATAGTTTGGGTTGTTCTTCCCTAGGTGCATAACCTTGCACTTGTCCACATTAAATTTCATCTGCCATTTTGATGCCCAGTCTTCCGATTTATCAAGATCCTCTTGCAGTTTTCCACAATCCTCTTGGGTTTTAACAACTTTAAATAGTTTTGTGTCATCTGCAAATTTGATAACCTCACTTGTTATTCCACTTTCCAGGTCATTTATGAATATGTCAAAAAGCAGCGGACCCAGCACAGATCCCTGGGGTACACCACTATTCACCTTTCTCCATTGGGAAAATTGGCCATTTAGCCCTACCCTCTCTGCTTTCTATCTTTTAACCAGTTCCTGATCCACAATAGTACACTGCCTCCTATCCCATGACTCTTTAGTTTTGCCAAAGGTCTTTGATGAGGGACCTTGTCAAAAGCTTTCTGAAAGTCCAGATACACAATATCAACCGACTCACCTTTGTCCACCTGATTATTCACTCCTTCAAAAAAACATAACAGATTAGTAAGACAAGATCTTCCTTGTCTAAAGCCATGTTGGCTGTCTCCCATTAGGTCATGACTATCTACATGCTGAGTAATTTTATTCTTTATGATGGCTTCTACCATTTTTCCCGGTACTGATGTCAGGCTCACCGGTCTGTAGTTTCCCGGATCACCCCTGGAACCCTTTTTAAAAATTGGTGTTACATTGGCGATCCTCCAATCTTCAGGTATTAGAGATAATTTTAATGATAGTTCACAGATTACTAATAGCAGGTCTGCAATCTCATATTTCAGTTCTTTCAACACCCTTGGATGTATACCATCCGGCCCAGGTGATTTGCTACTCTTCAGTTTATCTAATAGTTGTAATACATCTTCCCTATGTATCGATATTTCCTTCAATTCTTCCGCACCTTTCAATACCACTTCAGTCATGGGTAACATCCCTACATCTTCCTCAGTAAAGACTGAAGCAAAGAATTCATTCAGTCTCTCCGCTATCGCCTTGTCGCCTCTTAGTGCTCCTTTAACCCCTTTATCATCTAATGGACCAACTGACTCTCTCACAGGTTTTTTGCTACGAATGTACTTGAAAAGGTCTTTACTTCGCGTTTTTGCTTCCGCAGCAAGCTTCTTCTCAAATTCTCCCTTTGCCTGCCTTATCAATGCCTTGCATTTGACTTGCCAGTGCTTGTGTTGTTTCCAGGTTTCGTCGTTTGGCTCTTTTTTCCATTTCCTGAAAGATGCTTTTTTGGCAACAGCCTCTCTGACCTCACCTTTAAACCATGCTGGCAGTTTTTTGGACTTCCTTCCACTTTTCTTAAAGCGTGGAATACAGCTGGTTTGGGCTTCCAAGATAGTATTTTTCAACAACAGCCAAGCCTGATGTACGTCTTTAACCTTTGCAACTGCTCCTTTTAGTTTTTTCTTAACTGTTTTCCTCATTTTATCATAGTCTCCCTTTCGAAAGTTAAAAGGTAGTACTGTGGATTTCCTTACTATCCCTCCTCCACTAATTAAATCAAAGGCGATCATGCTATGATCACTATTGCCAAGTGGCCCCAACAACCTTATCTCTTGCACTAGATCTGGTGTTCCAGTAAGGACTAGGTCTAATATGGCTTCCCCTCTGGTTGGTTCATGAACCAGCTGCTCCAAGAAGCAGTCATTTATTTCATCTAGGAACTTTATCTCCCTAGCATGTCCTGACATGACACTGACCCAGTCGATACCGGGGTAGTTGAAATCACCCATTATTATTACTGTGCTGTGACTTTTATTAGCTTCCTTGATTTCTTTGAGCATTTCATCATCCATTTGGTCATTCTGGCCAGGCGCTCGATAGTACACCCCCACTGCCATTGCCTTCCCCCTTTTACATGGAATTTCAATCCATATAGATTCTACAGCAGATTTTGCTTCCTGCAAAACTTTAATCCTTTCTGACTCAATGCCCTCTCTAACATTGAGGGTCTATCACTATTGATGGTTTCAAGGTAGCTAGTCAGTGAGATACATCAATTGAGAAAGTTAATAGCACACTACTAGTTTAGTTTATTTAAAACGTGTGATATCGCCAAGTCGTGCACAGCGAGGCGGTTTACAATAAAACAGTAAAATTGAAAAGTAGGAAAGAACTACAGACAATAAACAGGAAAGACACATTCATGCAGAAAGAGGAGGGAAAAAGGATTAGGAAGTCCAGACAGAAGAAATATCTCTAGTGAGACCCAACCTTGATTAATGTGTTCATGTCTAAAAATCTTATCTACATTGACATGACAGAGGCAAGTTCAAAGGAAGACCAGCAAATGGTCCTTGACCTGCACTACAAGCCATACACAGATCACTCTTGGCCTTTTTTTGTCTGGGAACAAAGCACAGGGAAGTCAGCCATGAGTGGAAACCATCTTTTCTTGACCTCTTCACTAAGAATGAAAATCTGAGGGTCCAATGACAATAGGGGGAGGCACAATTATATAACTACCATTCTCAAAAGAATGAAAATTAAACCTCGGGGAGAAATGATACAAACAGTCAAATAACTGGCAGACTTCAGCAGAGCATCAGTAAGCTGCATTTTCCCTAGAATGAAAACCCGGGGACAAAGGGTCATCCTATGAAACAAAGGGAGGGAAGTCACAAAAGGAGAATGCAAAACTACTTTTTCAACCGAGAGGCTGGTGGATACCTGGAACAGAATTCCAGCAGAGGGTACAGCAGCCCAAACAGTGGCAGAATTCAGGATCTCATGGAACAGATGCAAAGGGAAAAGACAAAAAGAGGAGTAAGATGTGTGACAGCACAGCAGACAGGTACAAATAAGTAGACTGGTCAACTATAAGGTGGTCGTTTTATAAATCTTTTTTGTGTGTAAAATGCTGCTATATGCACATAAAAGACCTCATACAAAATTAGGTCATGCCTAAAAGTATGTATGGTGCAACCGGCTTGTATTTATAGAATAGGCATGCTCATGGCAGAACATGGGTGGGGAATATTTTATATACTAACATTCACGCCTGCTCCTGCGCCTTCAATGTAGGTAAAATTTCTGCTGGATTTGTGCTAGTATTTTATAAAGACAGCCAGTTGCTTATGTGTCTTTATAAAATAGGTGCTTTCCTGCCCTAGATATCCTGTTATAAAATTACCCTCCATGAGTCTTTTTCTGCTGGCATCTTCTATGTCTCTATTTATCACTTTTGAAATTCACGGAAGCTGCCAGACCTATCAACATAACTCAGCAAGAGTTGCTAGTCTTTTCCACTGGACAAGTGATAATGGATCAGGCACTTGCTCTAGGACAGTTCTACTGGAGCTTTCATGGATTTAGGGCAAAACATTTTGGCACTGTCTGCTGGTCAATAAAGCATAGTTACTCACCTGTAACAGGTGATCTCCGGGAACAGCAGGAATTAAGTCTTCACATATGGGAATCATCGGTAACGATGGAGCCTGCCCAGGAATGCTCCCCAGCGTCCAATAGGAAAGCTTTTGGGAGCATCCCACAGCGCCTGCATGCTGCCTTCCCGCCTTTCCAACTCTCCTTCGTCAGTTGAGTTTATAGCTGAGACAAAAGGACAGAAGGAGAGAAATAGAGACAGAGACACACACACACAACTCCTAGGGGAGGTGGGAGGGTTGTGAAGACTTAATTCCTGCTGTTCCCGGAGATCACCTCTTACAGGTGAGTAACTACGTGATCTCCAGGAACAAGCAGGAATGTAGTCTTCACATATGGGGGACTCCCCAGCTGAGAGATGCCAGGTGGATGACCCTAGCAAGCTGCGAACCTCTGGTGAGATGGGTCATTCTTCCTCCCATGGATCTCTGGCATCGAAAACCCGGGACGGTGGGTAGGAGTTGTACTAAGTCTGAAAGAGATGCTGTAGAACAGCCTGTCCAAACAAGGCATCCTGACGGGAATCCTTGTCTAAACACTAATGGGCTGTAAAGGTGTGTACTGAAGCCCAGGTGGCTGCTCTACAGATGTCGTCAATGGGCATAGAACGAAGATTAGCCATAGAGGTTGCCATTGCTCTCACATTGTGAGCTGTGATGTGGCCTTTGAGAGAAAGTCCCTTACTCTCGTATGCAAAGGATGTGCAATTTGCAATCCATCTAGAGAGAGTTCTTTTGGAAACTGGAAGTCCCAAATGACTAGAATCAAAAGCAACGAAAAGCTGAGAAGATTTTCTATGTTGCTTAGTTCTTTGAAGGTAAAAAGCCAAGGCTCTTTTACAATCCAAGGTATGAAGGTTCCTTTCTGCATTAGAGGCATGAAGTGAGGATGAGTCCTAAAAACTACCTTATCATGGTGAAATCTTGTATAAGGAGGATCAGCCACTAAGGCCTGCAACTCACTGATGCGTCCTGCAGAAGTGAGAGCAACTAGGAAGATGACTTTCCAGGAAAGAAACTTCAGGTCCGTAGTGGCTAAGGGCTCAAAGGGCGGTTTCATAAGCTGCCTGAGAACAAGATTAAGATCCCATGCCACCGGCAGTGGCTTAATGGGAGGTTTTGTTAAGAGTATATCTCTCATAAATCTTGTTGCAAGTGGATGAGAGGAGATAGGTTGTCCATCTAGTGGGTCTGCGGGAAGCAGCAATGGCACTAAGATGAACCCTTATTGAATTGGTTTTAAGACCAGAATTTGATAAGTGGAGGAGATACTCCAGTAGCGATTCCACAGGCACCGAAAAGGGGGTAAGTCCCCTTTGAGAACACCATACAGAGAACCTTTTCCACTTAAAGGCATAGGATCGCCTTGTGGAGGGCTTTCTGGAAGCCACAAGGATATCCTTTATCTGTTGAGAAAGGTTGATATCTAGGAATACTAGGCTTTCAGCAACCAGGCCCTGAGGTGCAGGGACTGGGAATTGGGATGCAGTAGAGTCCCGTTCTCTTGGGAAAGAAGATCTGGAGCATATCCCAACTCAAGAGGTGTGGCTTGAGAGAGATGTAGAAGCAGAGGATACCATGTTTGCCGTGGCCAACGTGGAGCTATGAGTATCATACGACCTCTGTCTCTCTGAAGCTTGAACAAAGTTTGGGAATGAGGGGGATGGGTGGGAAGGCATAGAGGAAGTCCTGACCCCAGTGGAGGAGGAAAGCATTCCTTGCCTGACAGTTTTGAGCCGGAATTCTGGAATAGAATCGAGGAAGTTTGGCATTCTATGGACTTACAAAGAGGTCTATATCTGGGGTTCCCCAGATTCGGAACACTCGAGCAAGTTGGTCTGAGTGAAGAGACCATTTGTGTGGCAGCAGTATTCGACTGAGTTTGTCTGCCCAACGATTCTGAATGCCCGGAAGATATACCACTAGGAGGTGGATTTGAAGCTCTCTGGCGAGGACCCACAGTTCCAAAGCTTCATTGCATAATGACAGAAAGCCCATTCCACCCTGCTTGTTCACATAGAACATGGCTACTTGACTGTCGGTTTGAACCAGGACTGTCTTGTAGCTGAGCTGGGCCTGGAATACTCGAAAAGCATGAAAGATGGCTCTGAGTTCTAGGAGGTTTATGTAAAGATAAGCCTCCTGTGGGGTCCAGAGACCCTGAGTCGAGAGATCGTGCAAGTGAGCTCCCCAACCCAACTTGAACGCATCTGTTGTTAGGGTGGCTTGGCATAGGGGCTGCTGGAAAGGAGAACCTATGAGAAGGTTTTCCAGGGATTGCCACCATTGGAGGGACGAAATGAGACGTGTGGAGTTTTTGATTTTGTCTGATATGCAACCCGAGGCCTGTGTCCACTGGGCTGCTCGCATATGAAGGAGAGCATAGGGAACCACATGGACAGTGGATGCCATATGTCCCAGGAGCTGAAGCATTTCCCGAGCAGTCAGGAAGACCTTCAGAGTTGCTTGGGATGCCAGCTGTATTATACAAAGACAACATGGCTGTGGCAGGAAAGCCCTTGACTGCCTTGTGTCTAGACGAGCCCCTATGAATTCTAGAAATTGCGAAGGGGTGAGATGAGATTTTGGGAGGTTTATGACCAGTCCCAAATACCGAAGGGTTCGCAGAGTGCGAGAAAGAGCGAAGCTGGCTTCTGGAGCTGTTGGTGCTCGAATGAGCCAGTCGTCTAAGTAGGGGAAGACGAATATTCCCAGAGTTCTCAGGAATGCTGCTACTACTGCAATGCATTTTGTGAAGACTCTTGGGGGTAGAAGCCAGACCGAAGGGAAGAACCCTGTATTGGAAGTGTCTTCCCTGGAAAAGGAATCAAAGGAATTCCTGTGATCTGTATGGATGAGAATATGAGTATATGAGTATATGCATCCTTTAGATCTAGAGAAACATAGTCAGTCCTGACTCTGAAGGTATGGCAGGAGTGTTCCAAGGGAGATCATTTTGAATTTTTCTCTGAACATATATTTGTTTAATTCTCTGAGGTCCAGAATAGGCCTGTCCCCCTATTTTCTTGGGAATGAGAAAATAAGGGGAGTAGAATCCCATCCTCTGTTGGGGTATGGGTACTTCTTCTATTGCTCCTTGAGCAAGAAGTGATACAACCTCCTGACCCAAGAGATTGGTGACAGGGACCTGAGAATTGAACTGCTTTATGATTGTAGAAGGGGGCACACTGTGGAAGTGAAGTCTGTACCCCTCTCGTACAATGGACAGAGTCCAGTTTTCTGATGTTATTTGTTGCCATCTGCTGGCAAAATGGCATAACCTTCCTGGAATGGTGAGGGGTTCTGGACCTTTCAGGGACAGAAAGACTAAGTTCTCTAGGAAAAAGTCAAAGCCCCTGAGGAGGCTGAGCTTGTGGAGCCGATTGAGTTCTTGGAACTTGTGGCTTCCGCTGCTGTTTGTTCTGTTGGTTCCCCTTTTGGGGAACATGAACTGGACAGTGAGCTTGATGGGTGTAAGATGGGTAAAACCTCTTTTTCTTATTGAAAAAGGGTTTCTTGGCTGACTTTTTCTTTGCTGGGTTGGCTGTAGACTTTGATAGTCTGTTCAAGGTAGTATTTTCAGATTCAAGCTGATTTGCCCTGTCTTGCCAATCCTTGCCAAAGAGATTTTCTCCTGTGCAAGGAATATTTCCCAGTTTCTCTTGCACCCATTGTTCTAAGTCTGATGCCTGGAGCTAGGCAATACGATCTGCACCGATGGAAATAGCGGAGGTTTTGCTAATACATTCAAAGCAATCAAAGGTTGCACGGTTCACAAACTTAGAGACATCCTGACCAGAGTAAGAAAATCCCCTCTTTTGTCCTCATGAGCTCCAAGTCTCCTGTAACTTCTTTGAGGAACATTTCCATATAGAGGATGTAAGAGCTGATCCTGGCTGCCAACATGGAGATTAGAAGCATTGACGCCCAAAGGCATTGACTGTCCTCGACTCACCGCCCGGAGGATTGGAGGAATGCGTTTTAGCACTCTTAATCCTATGCATTGCCGATTCCACTACCATTGAATGGTGTGGTAACTGAGTCTTTTGAAACCCAGGAAAGCTTGGAACTCGGTACATGGTATCGAGTCGTCAGGAGTGTGGAGACACCGTTAAAGAGGTTTCCCACATTCTTAGCATAAGATCCTGCAAGATCCTATGAATGGGCAGGGTAGCTGCCTCTTTAGGAGCCTTAGGGTATTGAAGAATTTCTAATTCTTCAGCTCTGGGCTCCTTTTCTGGAGTCACCGTGATTGCAAGACCTCGAGCTACATCGCGTATGAAATCCTGGAAGGACATGTCCTCTGATGGAGACATTCTGCATTGAGGAGAAGGAGATGGATCCTCCGGAAGGATTGCTCTAGTACCAGCAGTCATCAGAGTCATCGGAATCGGAGGATTCAAAATATCTCTGTGCCGGGTGTTCCTGCAACGCTCGGTACTGGTACCGCTCAAAGTCAGTATCGGGGTGTCTCGGTACCAGCCCTTCGATACCTGAGATAGACTCAAGGCTCGGCATGGGGGGCAGCATACCTGCCGAGGCAGGTGCACTTGGTACCGGCACAGATGTCGGTACCTATACCTGTGGAACCGTCTGTAGCGGTACCGAAGCTGCTAAGAGAGCTGCTAGACTGCGTTCGATAGCGAGGATTCTGTGATCCATCACTCCTGCCGAAGCCTGGGTGTCGGTACCGGTGGAAGTGGCCACAACCCAAGAACATGGCACAAGTAGTTCTGCAGAGATTGAAGCCTCTGTAACATTCTGGAGCCCCGTTAATGCTTTGGAGACTGAGGCCTCCCGCTGGGGCTGTTTTGCCGGTGAACTTTCCTCGAGGGCAACGCCAGTGGCATCTCGATACCCTTTGAGGGCCGGCCAGTCTTAGAAGACTTAGGTTTAGTTACCTGAGATCCATGGGAGGAAGATGAAGCCCTGGAAGACATCGATGCAATGGACATCGTATCAGCTGCAAAAAGGGTACCGAGTTTTGCAGCTCTATTCTGCAGGCCCCTCTTGATCATCTTTCTGCAGGAGAAACACTCCGATGGAGAATGGTCAGGACCTAAACATTTAAGACACCATTCATGGGTGTCGGTGACAGATATGGTACCGCCACATTTAGAACACTTCTTAAAACCACTAGCTGTTTTCCATGTTTGAAGAAAAAATGGGCCTAGTGTCCAAAATGGTGCCTAACCCCAAGAGTGGAAAGGCTCCTAAAGAAAAGATTTTTAGAAGCTAGTTTTTTAATTATTTTTTTTAAAGAAGAAAAGAGAACCGGCGGTACCAGTAGGCATCGTGTGAAGGCAGACGCGACCACAAAAAAACAAAAGAAGAAGAATTTTTCTGCAGTGACAGGGTATACGTCCTGTCAGCTCCGTGGAAAACGAAGAAATGACAAAGGAGAGTTGGAAAGGCGGGAAGGCAGCGCGCAGGCACTGTGGGATGCTCCCGAAAGCTTTCCTACTGGACGCTGGGGAGCATTCCTACGCAGGCTCCATCGGTACCAAAGATACCCATATGTGAAGACTACATTCCTGCTTGTTCCTGGAGATTGTCATAGTTGCAAAGCAATGCTGTACAGTTAGCAGATGAGCCTGGGTGCAGGAAAGCTTGGGCAATCTATCGTTTGAGGTCAACTGTCTAGCTGAGAAAAAGGATGTCTAGATCATTTTCAGCATCCTACTATATAGAGAGGAACTCAATATGTTTCTGCCATATAGTGAAAACATCTCATAAATACATATATGCTGTGGGGAGAATACTTTATTAAAATGTGAACAGCAAATCTTCTCATCTCTGTTGGAATAATGTTTGCTTCTTGCCTGGACACCTCCACTACTGCCATTAACACATGGGTAATGTTGGACAGACTTAATTCATCATATTAAAATGTTACTGGAAGAAGCAATGGAGGATTGAGCTCCTGGAGGCACCCAAACCAAAAAACATACAAAATCTGCAGAATACAAAGGAGGATATAGCATGTCTTATATATGTCTAGCGCAGATGGACAGCACTGGACCTGATTTTCTATTTTTATGTCCTTTTTCCAACACAAATACTTCAAATCATCTGTACTGCATAAAACCTAGTAGCAAATGAATACTACTGCTGCTGCTGCTATTAAATATTTATGTACAAGGTAAACGCAGCGCTGCACAAATACAAAGAACACAGTCCACACTCTGATGAGCTTGCTGTAGCCGAACTACAGATATATAGCCCCTGCAGCTATCCAATGAAAGACAAGTAATAAAAGCCCTGTACTCGAGTTGTCCTGTCTTAAATCATTCTAAGTTGTTATGCCAATAGCCCGCTGACCTACATGCAAAATACTCTTCTCCTGTTAGCAGTGCTTTCAAGTCTCTACACAGAACGTTAAGTTGCAAATGTCACAAGTAAAACAAAAAGTAACATACATATGTTAACAATTGAAAAAACATGTTGTTTACAAGGCATCCTATGCCTAGTGATAAATCACTTTGAAGAGGCTTTTGAGAGCCAGCTCTGCCTTGCTTCACAATACTCAAAGGGCAAAGCATGCGAGATGAAACACTTAGCTACACAAGACACACCTCATGAGTCATCATGCTGTGAATAAATCATAACCTGTACAAATATTTCTGACACTAATATGAAGCTATATTTATACATAAAAGAAAAGAAAATTGTATAGTGCACTTTATGCAACACAAGATCATCTCTCCCTGTAGAGGAAAGAATGCTAGGGAGGAGTAGCCTAGTGGTTGGGGCAAGGTACTTCAGGCCGGAAGGTCGGGGGTTCAAATCCCACTAGAGGACAGCAACCTTGGGCCGGAAGGACTGGGGTTTCTAGTCCCACAGATGCTCCTTGTGGTCTTGGACAAGCCTCTTAACCCTCCACTGCCCATGTTCCCTGTAAGTATTAGTGTATGTGTCTCATATCCCCGAATGTTAAATGTATCCTCCAATTGTGTTGTGACCGCTTTGATTGAAGGATAAGGCGGTATACAAAACTGTCTAAATAAATAAATAAATGCTATGATAGTTCCTGTGACCACACAGGGTGGGTTGGGGATGGGGTAAAAGGAGGAGAGCTGGGAATTACTTCTGTATTTAAATCAGTGATGCTCAAGCCAGTCTGTAGAACCCCTTGCTAGCTGGGTTTTGCAGATATCTCTAATGAGTATGGATGGCATATATTTGCATACAGTGCGTATCCTGAAAACCTGACATGATATGCGAGAGGAACCATGATGAGATTGATCACCACCACCCTAACTAGTGGGGGTCCAGGCACCAGACAGTGCGAGACACACAGCTGGTTAAAATAAATTGCCAGGGGTATTGACTTACTTTAAAACTAAATGTAAATTAGCAGACAAGCGTGGGTCTGTGAACTGTGTCGTTCTGTTGTTATGGTCCACAAAATACACTCTGCCTGTCGCAGTGTTACGGATTTCCCATCCAGGAGGCAGGGGGCCAAGCTCCTCGCAATTGATGTTGCTAAGATCCCTGCAAAAACAAACATTAAGTGAAAAATATCTCAGTCTAACCAGAGTAGCAATTCCATGAAATCTGAGAAAACAAATTGTTTCAGAAATTTGATCTCAGCTGGAACTTCTCACTCCCAAGGTACATTTCCTAAGTAGTGTAAAAAAAAAATCTCAGAAAGGCCACCTCACAGTCTATGATTATTATAAAAACAAACCGACACCCCAATTTAACCTAGGATTAATACGAATATAAAAATCAATGTCCTACAAGCTGAGGAAGCATAAGGTGCTGCACTTCTGCACCTACTATGAAAGAAATCCACTTAATATGAGTCAACTAAGGATCTTGAGTGACATCATTCTAAAAGACAGAGGACTCTTAATTCTTCTACTTGAAATGAATAATCATTTCCTTTACACATCAAGAAAGAGTCTTTAAATTCTATTTATTCTGTAATCCTACTGTACTGCTTCAGTGTACAGTGCCGAGAGAACTAGAGCTAGGAGGCTGGCGTCTCTTCTTACCTGGGCACTCTTGGATCATGCCATGTGCTTACACCTGTCTGAGTGTGCAGAAAATAGACCTGGCCTTGCTGTGTTGTCCTTTGCTCTGTTAAAGCAAGAAACAGCAGCAATTGTAAAACACAAGTGGAAAACAAATCAATAGCAAAAGAACCAGAAAAGCACAGTTACTTACCTGTAACAGGTGATCTCTGGGAACAGCAGGAATAAGTCTTCACATATGGGTATCGTCGGTACCGACGGAGCCTGTGCGGGAATGCTCCCCAGCGTCCAGTAAGAAAGCTTTTGGGAGCATCCCACTGCGCCTGCGCGCTGCCTTCCCGCCTTTCCCAACCGCCTCTCTCCAGTTCGAGTTTTAAAGCTGAGACAAAGAGAGAGAGGAAAGGAAAGATAGATAGAGAGATACAACTCCTAGGGGAGGTGGGTGGGTTGTGAAGACTTATTCCTGCTGTTCCCAGAGATCACCTGTTACAGGTAAGTAACTGTGCTATCTCCAGGAACAAGCAGGAATGAGTCTTCACATATGGGGACTCCCTAGCTGCAGATGCCAGGGAGAGACCCCATGGTTGTGTGCCCTTGCAGAGGGCTTCACCTCCCCCCCATGGATCTCTGGCATCCAACCAGGGTAGGTGGGTAGGAGTTGATTAGGAATGGAACAGGTGTTTGAGGACAGCCTGACCAAACGAGGCATCCCGGCGGGAGTCCTTGTCCAAACAGTAATGGGCTGTGAAGGTGTGAACCGAGGCCAAGGTGGCCGCTCGACACCGAGTTCAGATGAGCCATTGAGGCTGCCATGGCTCTCACATTGTGAGCTATGACATGGCCCTCCAGAGAAATGTTCTTACTCTGGTAGGCGAAAGAAATACAATGAGCAATCCAGCTGGACAGTGTTCTCTTAGAGACTGGAAGTCCTAAATGAGAAGAATCAAAAGCAACAAAAAGTTGAGAAGACTTTCTATGTTGCTGTGTTCTTTGTAAGTAGAAAGCGAGAGCTCTCTTACAATCCAAGGTATGAAGATTCCTCTCTGCATTTGATGCATGAGGTCCTGGAAAAAAGACAGGTAAATATACCTCCTGATTCAGATGAAAAGGCGAGACCACTTTAGGCATAAAGTGTGGATTGGTCCTGAGGACTACCTTATCATGATGGAACCTTGTATAAGGTGGATTAGCCACCAAAGCTTGCAACTCACTGATGTGGCGTGCTGAGGTGACTGCAATGAGAAAAACAACTTTCCAAGAAAGAAATTTCAAGGAGGTGGTGGCTAAAGGTTCAAAGGGTGGCTTCATAAGCTGGCCAAGAACCAGGTTTAAGTCCCATGCCACTGGAGGTGGTCTAATGGTAGGTTTAGTTAAAAGAAGGCCTCTCATGAATCTTGCTATAAGAGGGTGAGAGGAGATAGGTTGTCCATTGAGAGGCTTGAGGGATGCTGCAATAGCACTCAAATGGACTCTTACTGAATTTGTTTTCAGGCCTGCATGGGATAGATGCAGGAGATACTCTAGTAGAGAATACAGAGGTATTGCAAGAGGGTTTAGACCCTTCTCTGAACACCAAATGGTGAATCTTTTCCATTTGAAAGCATAGGAACGTCGAGTAGAAGGCTTCCTAGAGGCATGAATAACATCTCTGACTTGTTGAGAGAGATGAAAATCTTGAAGGTCTAGGCCCTCAGCAACCAAGCCCTGAGATGGAGTGACTGGGGGTTTGGGTGCCACAATGTTCCCTCTTCCTGGGACAGAAGGTCTAGTGCAGAGCCTAAGTCCAGGGAAGGAGCTTGAGAGAGATGCAGAAGTAGAGGGTACCACACTTGGCGTGGCCAATGTGGTGCTATGAGGATCATGGTCCCTCGATCTCTCTGAAGCTTGAATAGAGTTTTGGGAATTAGGGGAATTGGTGGAAAGGCATAAAGCAAGTCTTGACCCCAGTGAAGGAGGAAGGCATCCTTGGCCTGAACTCCCTGACACGGAATTCTGGAACAGAACCGGGGAAGTTTGGCATTCCACGGACTTGCAAAGAGGTCTATGTCCGGGGTTCCCCAAATTCGAAAAATCCTGGATACCTGGTCCATGTGGAGGGACCACTCGTGTGGGAGCAGAACTCGACTGAGTCTGTCCGCCCAAGAGTTTTGAATACCTGGAAGATATACTGCCAGAAAATGGATGTGATGCTCTCTGGTGAAGGCCCACAGTCGCAAAGCTTCGTTGCAAAGCGACAGAGAGCCAGTCCCTCCCTGCTTGTTGACATAGAACATGGCTACTTGATTATCCGTATGGATAAGGACTGTCCTGTAGCTGAGCAGGGAATGGAACACTCTGAGAGCTAAGAATATTGCTCTGAGTTCCAATAGATTGATATGCAAAGAAGTCTCCTGTGGAGGCCAGATGCCCTGGGTGGAGAGATCTTGTAGATGAGCTCCCCAACCCTTTGGAGAAGCATCTATTGTGAGAGTTGCTTGGGGTAGCGGTTGCTGATAAGGGGACCCCAGCAACAGGTTTTGAGAGGACTTCCACCACTGGAGAGACCAAAATAGACAACTGGAGTTTGCTATTTTGTCTGACAGGCAACCTGATGCCTGAGTCCATTGGGTGGACAAAGTCCATTGAGCTGCCCTCATATGAAGGCGAGCATATGGAACCACATGCACGGTGGATGCCATGTGGCCTAATAGTTGTAACATCTCTCGAGCAGTTAATTGGGACTTTAACTGAATCTGGGAGGCTAACTGCACCAGACGTAGGCAACAGGCCTAAGGAAGATAGGCCCTTGCAGTTGTGGTATCCAGTAAGGCCCCTATGAACTCCAGGGACTGAGTAGGGGTGAGATTGGATTTTGGGATGTTTATTACTAGTCCCAAATACTGAAGGATACGCATTGTGCAGGTTAGACAATTCTGGGCCTCTGACTGGGATGGGGCTCGAATGAGCCAGTCGTCCAGATATGGGAATACGAATATTCCTAGAGTGCGGGGAAATGCAGCTACTACTGCCATGCATTTCGTGAACACCCTTGGTGCAGAGGCCAGACCGAAAGGAAGCCCCCTGTATCGGTAGTGCTTTCCTTGAAAAAGGAACCGAAGGAACCTTCTGTGTGTAGGATGGATGAGGACATGGGTGTACGCATCCTTGAGATCTAGAGAACAAAGCCAATCCTGACTCTGAAGGTATGGAAGCAGAGCCCCTATAGAAATCATTTTGAATTTCTTCTTGAATAGAAACTTGTTCAATTCTTTGAGGTCTAATATGGGTCTGTGGCCCCCTGTTTTCTTTGGGATAAGAAAATAAGGGGAGTAGAACCCTGAGCCCTGTTGAAGAAGAGGTACTTCTTCTATTGCCCCTTGGGCAAGAAGGGTAGCAATCTCCTGACCTAGAAGGTTGAGGAGAGATGTTGGAGAATTGAACTGTTTCACCATGGTGTGGGGAGGAAGGTTTAAGAAGTGAAGCTTGTACCCTTCCTTTATGATGGAGAGGGTCCATTGCTCTGCTGTGATTTGCTCCCATCTGGGAGCAAAGTAAGTCAACCTTCCTGGAATGGTGAGGGGCTCTGGGTTTCCCAGAGCTAGAAAGGCTAAGTTCTCTAGTTGCAAGTCAAAGGCTCTGAGGAGGTTGAGGCTGCTGGGCTGTGGTAGGCCTGGCAGCCTTTGACTTGGCCTGTTTAGGTGGCTGCTGACGCTTTGCAGCAAAACGACCTGCAGAAGATGTCTGCCCATGAGAAGGATAATATCTTCCCTTTTTAGAAAAAGATGTCTTTTTGAACAATCTTTTCTTAACAGGGACAGAGGTAGACTTTGAAAGTCGATCCAACGCAGAGTTCTCAGCATCCATCTGAGTGGCCTTTGCTTGCCAATCCTTGCCAAACAGGTTTTCACCTGTACAAGGAAGGTTTCCCAACTCATCTTGGACCCAGAGTTCCAAATCAGAGGCTTGTAACCAAGCAATTCTGTGTGCACCTATGGCAATAGCCGTGGCTCTGCTTACACACTCAAAAGAGTCAAAGGCTGCACGGTTGGAGAATTTGGAAACATCTAGGGCATGTTTGAGCCAAGTGAGAAATTCCTGCCTTTTATCTTCTGAAATAAAAGGAGCTAAAGTCTGCAGATGATCTGTGACTTCTTTTAGAAACATCCCCATATAGAGACTATAGGAGTTGATTCTGGCAGCAAGCATATTGGCCTGGAAAATCCTTCGGCCAAAAGCATCTAGAGTCCTACATTCACGTCCTGGAGGGTTAGATGAGTGTCTCTTTGCACTCTTTATTTTCTTTATAGAAGACTCAACCACAATAGAATGGTGAGGAAGCTGAGTCTTATGAAAACCAGGACAGGGAGGGACACGGTACATGGTGTCTAACCTGCGAGAATGAGGAGAGGTGGTGAGAGGAGTCTCCCACATGCCCAACATGAGATCATAGAGAATCTCATGAATAGGTAGGGTAGCTGCTTCCTTAGGAGCCTTAGGATATTGTAAAATATCTAATTGCTTGGCTCTAGGCTCTGACTCAGAGGCCACTGTGATGGAGAGGCCTCTAGCCACTTCCCTAATGAAGTCTTGAAAAGACAAATCCTCTGGAGGAGACATTCTTCGTTTTGGAGAATCAGACTCCTGAGGAAGAAGCACCGGTACATCGACAGAAGCCTCCGACTCATCAGTCTTCGGAGGAATCGAAGTATCGCCTGTCTGGATGCACCTGTAAAGCCCGATACGCGTACCGAGTGGGATCGACATCGGGAGTAAGCGGTACCGGTTCGGTACCGATGGGCATCGTAGGACAGGGTACCGTTGCAGCCGACACCGAAGCCGATGTCGATGCAATCAGTACCGGCACCGGGAACGGTGCCGATGCCGGAGTTGGTACCGGCAACGGAGATTGTTGCGGTACAGAAGGCGTCGAAGCCTGCATAAAAGCCGTAAGGGTGCGCTGTATGGACAGAATTTTCTGATCCATCAACGCCACCAGAGTCTGGATGTCGGTACCAGTGGAGGCCACCGGTACCCCAGAACACGGCAACAGGTGATCGGTCGAGGCCGTGCCATCGATGTCAACCTGTGACCCCATAGATAATGCTTTGGAAGCCGGAACTTCCCGCTGGGGTAATTTTGTCAGAGCGGAGTCCTCGAGAGCAAGCCCGGAGGCATCTCGATGCTTGGAGGGAGATCTGCCCTTCGAGGACCGGCTAGATTTATGTTTGGTTACCTGCGATCCATGGGAGGAAGAAGAAGCCCTGGAAGACGTCGATGGCACCGAGGCTGCATCAGAGGGAAACAGGGTACTGAGCTTGGCTGCTCGGTTCTGCCGACCCCTTTTAGACATCATGGTGCAGGACACACAATCTGTGATGGAATGGTCAGGACCCAAACATTTCAGACACCAATCATGGGTGTCGGAGACAGAAATAGTACCGCCACATTTTGTGCACTTTTTGAACCCGGAAGCGGGCTTCTCCATGAGGAGAAAATATCTAGGCCTAAGGCCCAAACTGAAAATGCACAGCTGAAAGAAAATGTTTTGGGGTTTTTTGTTTTTTTAAGAAGAAAGAAAAGAAAAGACCGGCGGTACCGGTCTGACGTCGAAGGCAGACGCGACTACAGAAAAATAAAGAAAAAAATAAAGAACTTCTTCTGCGGTGACAGGAACACGACCTGCTGGCTCCGCGGAAAAGAAGAACTGGAGAGAGGCGGTTGGGAAAGGCGGGAAGGCAGCGCGCAGGCGGGGTGGGATGCTCCCAAAAGCTTTCTTACTGGACGCTGGGGAGCGTTCCTGCGCAGGCTCCGTCGGTACTGACGATACCCATATGTGAAGACTCATTCCTGCTTGTTCCTGGAGATAGTGGAATTTCTCTCTTTCAAGTTGACACCTTTTTCCTCATTCCCAAAAGGTGTAAATTTAAAGAGGGAAATAAAGATGAGATATTGAAGTGGCAGCAGTATCTAGATTATATACAATGTCAGTGTTTCCTAGTTTTATTATTTTTTGGTTTTCATAATCTCTCACCTTTATTTTATCAAAATGCATTCTGTATTTTCCATTTTATAATAATCCTTAAAATAAAGGATCTGCATCTTTAACAGCTGTAGCTCTGTTTTTGAAAACTTTCCTTCAGTTGCTAAAGCTCCATTGTTATTTATTTATTCATTCATTCATTTATTAATTGAAAAGCTTATATTATACTGCTAACATGAAACAATATTCGAAGCGGTTCACAATCATATAAAATCAAAAATAAACATTTTAAAAAACGTAACAATATACATACCAGTTGGCGCTGTCAACCACCTATCTCCTTGCCTATATCCACTGTGCAATGTTTTCACTAGGTTCTAACAGCAGTACCCTATCAACTTAGCCCTTCAAATGTCCGAAAAGAGTGTTATTCTGAGGAAGCCTTTTTTAGGAGTGAAACCAGTCGGCCAGGTTGGCGGCTTACTGTGGGTCTTGATATATCTACAGCAGCGATCCATGGGATTACTGGTCAGCATTACATCAATATGTGATTGTTCCAAGATAAATACAATCTAAGTAATTGTTTCCATTTATTTATTGAACACTGAAATTAAGAGGCAAGCTATTCCAAATTTCATATTGTTTTGAGGAGCTATGATGAATTACAAGTCAGTGATGGGTGAACAGAGAAATCCGAAACACATGGGAAGGGATATACAGCAGTCATGGCTAGGGCTGATAAAGTGGTTAGCTGTCGCCACTGAACTCTAAACCTGGATATTCAATGCCAGGGCTCTATCTGGCAACCAGTACTGAATATCTGGATCAGCCAGATAGTGCCGAAGCTAACCAGGCAGTGGTGATATTTAGCCGCTGCATGGTTAGCTTCACTGGTGAAAGATAGGCTAGCCTTTCAGGCAGAGTAGCACAACTAGCCAGTTATCACCGAGTGCCACCTTCGACTCACCCCCTGGAGCACCCTGATGCTAGTCGCTAGCATCGGAGCATTCAGTAGCAGCACCCATCTGCAAACCACCTAAGTGGCTTTGAAAATGCCCCCCCATAGAGTATTGAGTAGCCTAGTGGTTAGAACACTGGCTTAGTAACCAAGCAACCAGGGTTGGATTCCCACTAGCACTCCTTGTGGCCTTGGGCAAGTCACTTAACCCTCCATTGCCTCGGAAGAAAGGCCTGGCAATCTACTTCCGGTGACACTGCCAAGAAAACCCGGGAGCTTCTGGGTCGCCAGGAGTCAGGACTGACTCAAAGGCACACATTGCATTGCAGAGTATTGAGGAACCACATAATAATTGAGATATCTGCTTTTAATTAATGGTGCATAAGAAAGAATAATAAGGTTACCCTTACAAATCTTATTCATTTTGTATCTGAATTTTTTGTAAGGTTGAATAGATGCTAGCTTTTTGTGTTTGAAATATCTTTTTAATAATTTGTATTTATAAATAACACACTGGTCAACATGAAAAAATCATCAGAAATAATTTCATGTGTATTAGATAAACAATGTACAAAACCAGTTTTGTTTTTGTTGTATCACATTAGGTTTGAAAAATGATAATATCGGAAGTTTTGCTATACTAGACGAATTGACAAACTGTGTCAATGATACCAATATTGATAGGTATTTATTTTGCTTTACAGATTATTTTGATTATGTATTTGGTAATAATAACACTGAAGAAGTCATCAGAGATAAAATAATCATGCCAAGACAGTGTAGAAATCATTCCAATGTTTTTTTGTTACATTTCTGGTTCATTTGCTACTGTATCTCAATGTCATACCATAATGTCAGATCTTCGCAAAATGTGCAAGTTATATTTTGGATGCCCACTGAATGACCAGGATAAGCAATGGGTGCCTCTTATCATTTGCAATGCCTGTGCAAATGGTCTACATGATTGGTTAAATGGAAGGAAAACAGTGATGCCATTTGCTGTATTGATTATATGGAGGGAGCTGAGAAACCACCATGACGACTGCTATTTTTGTTGGTTAATATCATGGGTTTCTCTGCAAAGAACAAGCACAACATTGTGTATCCAAATCTTATGTCTGCAATGTAACCAGTCCCACATGATGAAACACTTCCTGTTCCAGTTCCTCCAAGGACAGGCTGTCTTCTGTACCAGACGAAATGGAGTTAGATGAAGGTGCAAGTGATGGACAACCTAAAGAATCAGAAGATGCAGACTACGTGACAGATGAAAGTGATGGCAACCCAGAGAAATTTGGCCAAGAAGAGCTTAGTGATCTGATACAAGACTTGGCACTCTCAAAAGATAAAGCAGAACTCTCTGCTTCATGGCTGAGGTAAAAGAACTTACTTCAAAAGTTAAGTTCTTATTTGCCACTATCGCATATGCAGTCATAATTTAGATGGTCCAATGTGTTATTGCAACGATATCGACAGACTTTTTTGAGCCCTCTCACAGGTACACAGACCGTCAGAATGGCACTTATACACTGATTTTTCAACAAAAAGCCTTAATACCTTATTCTTAATGGCAATGTAAAGCAGTCTATTCTCACTGCACACATTGTACACCTCAAGGAGAAATATGATAACCTGCAGATATTGCTCCAATCCATATGCTATGACAATTACCAGTTGAAGATTTGCGGGGATCTTAAGGTTATTGGCATGCTGATGCGCATGCAAGGTGGATTTACCAAATATTGCTGTTTTCTCTGTCTCTGGGACAGTCACGCTGTCAATGATCATTAAGCTGTTCACGACTGGACTTTAAGAACTGCCTATAATCCAGGAAGTAGCAGTGTTAGTCATGTTCCATTAGTTGATCCAGCAAACATTTTGCTTCCTCCTTTGCATATAAAACTGGGTTTAATGAAAAATGTAGTGAAAAGAATGGCACAAACAAATTCAAAAGGATTTCAATATCTTGTTTCTAAATTTCCAAAGATCACGGCTGCAAAACTGAAAGAAGGCATTTCTGTGGGGCCACAAAAAACAGGTGATGGGGGATGAAGAATTTGAAAAATGCCTGGATGCTTTGAAGCATGAAGAACAGCAAGCTTTTCGGATCAGTGAAAACTTTCTAGGTATCACAAACCGCCAGATTATGTTGATGGAGTACAAAGTTCACTTGACTCATATTGTAAACTTGGTTGCCGCATGTCATTGAAAATGCGCTTCATGCACTCACATCTTCACTTTTTTCCACCAAACTTGGGTGAAGTGAGTGACGAATAGGGTAAGAGGTTTCACCAAGACATTCAGGCCATGGAAAAACGTTACCAAGAATTCTGGGATGAGAACATGATGGCAGATTACTGTTGGATGTTGTATCGTCACAATTCTGACAAACTTCACAGCAGAAATTCTTCTGTAAAACATTTCTAGTACGTTTCTTACATGCAAACATGCCAAATATAGTTATTAGCACGTGCGATATCTGACTTTTTCAATGTTTATTGATATGCAACATTTTATAGAAGCTTCAATGGATATCTCATCTCTAAAACTCTACCTGCTAGAAAAAAAAACTAATTACAGATTTAGAATCAGCGTGAAAAACTGCTTTAGGAAAACCTGATTTCATTTTTGATGAAAAAACAAAAAATTCTGTTGCAAACCAATGTAACGTTCCAGTGTATGAGAAATTTAGTGAGAATGCAGCTTTTATTCTTAATGTGATAAAGTGTAGTTACTCACCTGTAACAGGTATTCTCCAGGGACAGCAGAAATCAGTCCTCACTTATGGGTGACGTCGGCACCGACGGAGCCCGCGTGGAGCAATTCCCCAGCTTTCAAAGAAAGCCTTTGGGATTGCTACCACGTATGCATGGTCCTCTTCCTGCCCAAGGGTGCCATCTTGCTCAGTCAGGTCCCTTAGCTCGAGCCCTACCAAGCAGATGGCAAGGGAAGGACAAAAAATACAGCAACTCAGCAGGGGAGGCGGGAGGGTAGTGAGGACTGATTCCTGCTCTCCCTGGAGAACACCTGTTACAGGTGAGTAACTACGCTTTCTCCAGGAACAAGTAGGAAGTCAGTCCTCACTTATGGGACTAACTAGCTACAGGCTACCGAATCTGTAACCAAAAAAAAAACACCTCCGCCAGGCTATAAGCAGAAGCCGAAGCCCGAAGGAGCCCGAGTCCTCGGGGTGAAGCCCTCGGTAGCCGTAAAGAAGGATCGGAGGGCAGGAGTTGCTTATACCCCAAACAGATTGCGGAATACAGCCTGGCCGAAGGCGCTGTCCCGGCAGGACCCCCTCTCCAGGCAGTAGTGGGCAGTGAAGGTGTTCGTGGAAGACCAGGTTGCCGCCCGGCAGATGTCCATCAAGGGCACGGAGAGCAATGAGTCCACCGAGGCCGCTTTGGCTCGAACCCCGTGTGTGGTTACTCGACAATCCAAAGGGACGTCTGCCTTCGTATGGGCAAAAGCGATGCAGTCTGTCACCCAAACCGAGAGGGTACGCTTGGTGACTGCTTCCCCTGTCTATTGGGCTCGTAGGACACGAAAAGCCTATCAGACTTGCGATGAGTCTGGATGCGCTGCAAATAGAATGGAGAGCCCGTTTGCAGTCAAGGGTGTGAAGAGCCGCCGACGCCTGATCAGCGTGGGGCCTCGGGAAGAACGTCGGTAGCACTATCTCTTGGTTGAGATGGAAGTCCGAAAAGACCTTGGGTAGGAATTTAGGGTGGGTACAGAGGACCACCCTATTCCGATAAAACCTGATATAAGGGGCGCCAGCCATGAGTGCCTGGAGCTCACTGACTCGGCGGGCCGAGGTCAGCGCTACCAGGAAGGCCACCTTCCAGGATAAGTGCCGGAGCGAAGACATCCCCATCGGCTCGAAGGGCGGGCGAGTGAGCTAAGTGAGTACCATGTTTAGGTCCCATTCTGCCGGAGGGGGATGGATGGGCGGGCTTGGAAAGCAGAAGGCCCCACATGAAACGGGAGACCAGAGGCTGCCCTGAGAGAGGTTTCTCCTCGATATGGAGATGTTTAGCCGAGATGGAACTCAAATGAACCCTGACAGAGTTGGGCTTCAACCCTTCTCTTGAGAGGTGGAGGAGGTACTGGAGAACCAACTGAATCAGACAAGAGAAGGGGTCGATCTGATGTTCCGAGCACCAGACGGAGAAGCGTCTCCACTTAAAGGTGTAAGCCCACCTAGTGGAATCCTTCCTGGAGGCGAGGAGGATTTCCTCGACCTCCTCCGGGAGGGCCAGAGAGGCTAGGGAGACCCGTTCAGCCACCAGGCCGTGAGGGATAGGGAGGCTAGGTTCGGGTGTAGCACTCGACCTTCCTCCTCCCTTTGCAGCGCGCAGGGGAAACAGAGCAAGAGCGGGAACCAAGGCTACCGAGGCCACAAGAATCAGTGATGCCCCATACCGTTGTGCCTTGAATAGAGTCCTCACAATGAGAGGGAAAGGAGGGAATGCATAGAGGAGACTGAAGGACCAGTCCAGGAGAAATGCATTGGGGCCCTCCCTGCTCGGATGCGGCACCGAGCCGCAGAAACCGGGAAGCTGCGTGTTCTAGGGACTGGCGAAGAGGTCTATCGCTGGAGTCCCCCAGTGCAGAAACAGCCAGCCCGCTACCCCGGGGTCCAGCCACCAATCATGGGGGCAAAGGATCCGGCTGAGTCTGTCCGCCAGGCCGTTCTCCTGGCCCGGGAGGTACGTAGCCCTGAGGGGCATATCCTCCATTGGGCAGCAAAAGAACAGATAAGGACCGCTTCTTGACAGAGGGAGCACGATCCCGTGCCCCCCTCCTTGTTGATGTAGAACATAGCTAATCGGTTGTCAGTTAGTAACAAAACTGACTTCCCGATGAGGTGATCCTCGAAGGCCCTCAGTGGCGGCTACGACGAGGCACTTTGTGAAAACCCGAGGGGCAAACGCAAGGCCAAAAGGGAGCACTCTGTACTGGAAGTGCTCTTCTTGCACCTTGAAATGTAGGTACTGCCTGTGTTGTGGGCGGATTAAGATATGGGCATAAGCGTCCTTCAGATCCAAAGAGCATAACCAGTCACCCCGCCGGAGGAAGGACAGCAGCATGCCAAGAGAGAGCATCTTGAACTTCTCCCGCACCAGGAACTTGTTTAACCTGTGGAGGTCGAGGATGGGCCACAGACCCTATGTCTTTTTCGGGATGAGGAAGTAACGGGAGTAGAAGCCCCAACCTCGAAGATGGGGAGTGACCTTCTTGACTGCCCGTTGGGCAAGGAGGGAGTGCAATTCCCGCTGCAGCAGGAGCTGGTGTTTGGGGAGTTGAGGAGGCTCTGCCAGGGAGAAAGGGGGTGAAAGCCAGTCGAAGTGGAGGCGATAGCCCTCCTGGACGCCCTAGAGAACCCAAGTGTCCGAGGTGATGAGCGCCCATGATGGGGCGAAGCAGGACAGGCGTCCCCCTACTGGCTGCTGCGTTGCTGGAGGGCGAGGGGCTATGCCGCAGGCATCGAAACCCCTGAGTGAGTTGCGTGGGAGCCAGCGTTTGGACCTTCAGGCCTTTTGGTTTACGGTGCCCCTGGCCAGGCTTTCCTTGTGCCAGAGTAGTCGGCGTGGGGGTAGCCGGGTAGCCGTGATACTGAAGACCCTTCCTGGAGAAGACGGGCTTCTTGGTCGGATGCTTCTTCCGAGGTAGAGTGGAGGTCTTGCGAGAGAGATGGGTCCTAGTAATGTACTCTGTCTCGATCTCTGCAGCCTTTTCCTCCATCGGATTACAAAAAAATTGTTCACCGAGGCAGGGCACGTCCAGGAGTTTCTCCTGCATCCATTGCTCCAAATCCAAGGATTGGAGCCATGCCTGGCGGCAGGCCCCAATGCCCGCAGCCGCCACCCGAGCCAATGTCTCAAAGCCATCATAGGAGGCTTGAGAGATGTACTTGGAACAATCGGCTACGGACTTCAGCAGGGTGCGAAATCTGTTGAGGGGCTCCCCTTCGAGACCTGCGAAACCCCCAAGTTCCTTCAACAACTCGCATAGGAACATACCAATGTACAATTGGTATGCCTGAATGCGACAAGAGAGCATGGAACCTTGATACGCCTTGCGTCCCAAGGCATCTAGGGCTCTCGACTCTCGGCCCCATGGGACCGATGAGTGTGATTTCGGGCTTTTCTCCTTCAGCATGGCTGACTCCACCATCATAGAGGTGTGCGAGAGCTGGGTTTTCCAGAAGCCTGTTCCATGCTGCACCTTGTACATAGTATCAAGACGCTTGCTCACGATGGGGACCAAGGCTGGGGTCTCCCACATGCGGAGCAGTAGCCGAGACAGAATCGGCGGTACAGGAATGGTGAGGGATTCCCTGGGCGGGGACTCGTACTGAATATCGAGTTCTTCAGCACGAGGGTCCTCCTCGGCCTGGGTGACCAGGTTGAGGGCCCGAGCCATGTCCCGAATAAACACCAAGAAGGAGGTGTCTTCAGGTGGTGAATGCCGCTGGAGGGCAGGCGGCGAGGGGTCCAACAGAAGATCCCGGTGGGTATGGGATTTCGGGGAGGTGTCCCCAACGGACTCCCAGTCCGAAAAATCGGTCGAGAGATCTGAGCCAGGTGGTTCGCCCTGTCTGATGGCCGGAGGCCTGGAGCCGGAAGTCCTGTATGATCTCGCCTCCAAGGAACAGGAGGGCAAGCGAGACCGACATCAAGGACCCTCACGAGGCCCGCGGCTCTCGGGGGTTTCCTGGACGAATTTGGGTGTCCCATACGAGGGACCTGCGGTCTCTGGGCATGAGTCAGCAAAGCTGGCTGTGAGCGCCTGCTGGAAAGCAATGAACACAGAAACGCTGCGTTCCAACGCCAGCATACAGGACTCCCACGTGGGCGTGGGGCCCTGGGACGTTGATACCGGGGTCACCGTATCAGGCATCAAGGAGGAGAGGCGGTCCTCACTGGGACGACCCTCAGGAGACTGGGCGCCTTCGCCGGAGGCCTCCATTTCCCTGCAAGGTACCTTGCAGGGCCGCTCCTTGTCCAACTCTCAGGAGCGCCGAAGGGGGCTACGCGACCGGGCACGGGAGCGCTCGTGCTTGTCAGGAGCCCCAGACAGCGACTTCGAGGCCGCCTTCATTTTGCGCCATTCCACCTCGGGGGACCCCTGGTCAGAGTGCCGCCTGGAACGCAGGGCCACAGGGGGAGAACCCACCGGAGGGGAGACGACCGAGGGCGCCACCGGTGACTCTCAGGCAGCCTTTCGAAAAATGTCTTCGGACTTCTACTTACGGCTGAGCAGGGTCTTAGAGGACATTTTCTTACAGACCGAGCGAGCAGAGCTCTGGGTCATGGTCGGCTCCCAGGCACCGCAGACAACAGTCATGAGTGTCCGTAAGCGACATGTTCCTAGAGCATCTATCGCATTTTTTAAATCCGGTGGCAATGGGGGCAAAAATGGCCCCTGTGAGGTCGAAGACCCACGCGGCCAGTGGTTAGGTGAGAAAAGAGGACGTGAAGCCTGAAAATAAAAATAGAGGAAAATGTGTATCCCCGAGAGCTCTAAGACAGAGCAGGGGAAAGGATGGGTAGAAGACCGGTGCAACCGGAAAAAAGAGAGCCTGTTTATTTATTTATTTATTTAGCATATATTTGTATACCGCTACTTCCAGCGATCAGTAGCGGCTTGATTACAGGCGGGAAATTGACAAATCATGACAGAAAATTTGATGCATATACATATTGATTCGAGAGGGAAAGCACAGCACACAGTGAATGGGTCTTTAAGGAGGGAGGTCAGATATTCACATATTCACATATATACATGACTGCATCATTGATCTGTCTAGGTGATGCCGTAATGGGATTGGAAAAGATGGGTCTTAAGCTTTTTCCTGAAGTCCTTTAGGTCATTGATCTGGCGTATCTCATGGGGCAGGTGGTTCCAGAGCATGGGAGCCGAGTAAGTGAAAGCCCGGTTGCTTGTTCGTACATTGACTGCTCTTATGCTGCTTGGTACGCAGAGGGTGTTCAGGCTAGTGGTCCGTCTGCTTCTGTTGAGAGGTTGTGTGGTGATGAGGTTAGAAAGGAATGAGGGGGATACTTTGTGGATGATTTTGAATGTTGTTATAAGCACTTTGTATATTATTCGTGCCGAGATGGGTAGCCAGTGTAGATCAATCAGGACTGGTGTAATGTGATCAACTAGGTTCTTGTTCATGATAATCCTGGCTGAAACATTTTGTGCCATTTGTAGGATGTTTAGTGTTTTCTTCGGTAGACCCTGAAGGATGGCATTACCGTAGTCAAGGTGAGGAATGATGAGGGCCTGAGCTACTGTTCTGAAGTCAGAGTGGTCAATGATGCTGCGTATAGGTTGAAGAACCCTCAGCTTGTGAAATATTGCTCTGTTGATTGACCGGAGGTGTTTCTCCATTTTTAAGTTATCATCAATCAGTACGCCTAGATATTTGATCTCTTTTTTAGATTGATAGGAGTTAAGGTGAGGAAAACTAAACTTTTTCCGAGGGAAGAGGATGTGTGTCCGAAGGGCTCCGTGGAAAAAGGGAGACTGAGCAAGGTGGCACCCTTGGGCGGGAAGAGGACCACGCATGCATGGTAGCAATCCCAAAGGCTTTCTTTGAAAGCTGGGGAATTGCTCTGCGCAGGCTCCGTTGGTGCCGACGTAACCCATAAGTGAGGACTGACTTCCTGCTTGTTCCTGGAGAACTAAACAATAGCCTGAGGTGCCTTTTTCACTTTCAAAGGCAATTCAGACTATTATTTAAAATGCTGGCTTCATATCTACTCCCTTTACTGGATATTCATAGCATAGCACAGATTAGTCTAACTATGGCTACTTTGTGTAATCCTCAGAGCAAACGTATGCATGGATTAGTCACTGCCACAATGACAAATTCTTCAAGGTAGTATGAAAAAAATAGGCACATAAATATCAAATATGCCTTCTACATATTTTCTGCCTAGGCTACAGTAGTGCATTCAGGACAGATTTTTTGGTGAGGCTTGGGATAAACATGGATGGGAACATATCAGTGCAAATGCTGTCACTGCTTCCAGTTCTCCTCTCATTCGACTGTTTTGCTACTGCTGACTGAGTGGGTTTGACAACTTAGTGGAGAGACCATAGCCCACCCTTGGCTATGTCCTACTAAAACAAAGCCCAATGTGACCAGGAACTCCAAGGATGTTCGATTTTCAAGGCATGCAACCTCAGCATTACACTGCAGTAAACTGAGCACAGAAAGAATCAAACGTAAAAGAAAAAAAAATACAAACTATTTAAGAGTCAAAGGGCAATTGAGAATGAGATGTCTAACAAAACAAAACAAACACATAGGCGATCTGCACATTTTATCCCCCAAAAATATAAAAACACAAGACATGAAATGATGCAAAAGAGAATGACTAAAGCACATATGCACAGGGGGAGTTGCAGGATGAGGCGTCGGCTCAGCTCTGCCTTGGTGCTGAGCTCCATCCCTATACCGGCTAAAACAGCAAAAAATCGCTTAAAAAAAGGCATAAAATGAGGAAACCCTCCTCCCCCCGACCGGACAGCAAGCAGAAACAACTATTAGTAGCAGGAAGCGGCGGAGCAGCAGGGGACCCTGCGGAATGCCCGCAAAGACCACGAGGCCTGGGAAAGACCATGAGGAGAACATGGCCGACAGCAAATCCTTGCAA
This sequence comes from Ichthyophis bannanicus, assembly GCA_033557465.1. Taxonomy (NCBI): domain Eukaryota; kingdom Metazoa; phylum Chordata; class Amphibia; order Gymnophiona; family Ichthyophiidae; genus Ichthyophis; species Ichthyophis bannanicus. The sequence continues at coordinate 196,427,392 of CM066041.1, read as the reverse complement.
CCTACCCTCACCATGCATGATGATGAGGCAGCACGGGAAATCACCCGCACGATAACGACAGTCCTAGATGAGCACCTCTCCCGGTTACATGCATCCTTTGAAGAAGGGGGAGCCTGGAAGCGCTGGTAGAGAGGGTGCAGCAGATTGAGGGCCAGGTGACACAGCATGAGGATTGAATAGAGACCCTGGAGTAGCAGGTCAGCGGCTTGAGAACACTCAAAAACAACTCCTAGAGCGGTTGGATGATCAGGAAAACCGAAACAGGCGTAACAACGTGCAGTTGATTGGTCTCCCAGAAGCATATAAAGAAGGTGAGCTAGTGGAGATTTTTGAAACATGGCTGCCAAAGGAATTAGGCCTACACCTATCAGGGGATCACATGACAGTGGAATGCGTGCACAGACTGGGACCGCGTCGAGAAAATGCTGGCCGATCGCAGCCTATTATTGCACGTGTACTAAATTTTGCGGGCAAAGACAAGCTTATGAAAAACTTCCGATCTCAAAGGCAGTTAGCGTATCGGAGGAACAAGCTCTTGCTATTCAATGATTATTCCGCAAGAGATGGCTGAGGGGAGATATGATAGAGATATATAAATTAATGAATAGAGTGGAACGGGTAAACGTAGATTGATTGTTTAAGTCATCAGAATATAAAAAGACTAGGGGACATGCAATGAAGCTACAGGGTAACCAATTTAAGACTAATAAGAGAAAACATTTTTTCTTTCAACATGTAATCAAACTCTGGAATTTGTTACCGGAGGATATAGTAAAAGCTGTTAGTGTAGTTTGGGTTTTAAAAAAGGTTTGGACAAGTTCCTGGAGGAAAGGTCCATAAACCATTATTAAAAAGGGACCCAGGATATCACTGCTTGACCCAATACAAGCATTGAGGAACCTGTATCTTTTGGGGAAACTGCTAGGTACTTATGACCTAGATTGGCCACTGTTGGAAACAGGATACTGGGCTTGATGGACCTTGGTCTGACCCAGTATGGCATTTCTTATGTTCTTATGTCAGAATGGCGGAGCGGTGAAGGGCAATGGCTCCTCTGTGCTCCCAGTTAGCGACCAAGGGGATGCGGTTTTCCCTCCAGTATCCAGCGCGGGTTCACCTGCAGCATGAGAACTATGCACTTCAGTTTGAGACACCCGCAGCACTACAAGAGGTCCTGGACAAGATAGTGGAGAAAAAACTGTGGGCTTAAACGGTTGAGTGGAGACAAAAAGGAACTACAGACACAGACTTTGGTATATAAATACCACCAGGACCTAATAGTGAGAGTTGGGGAGCAACTGGATAAAGACAAGAGATGCACTGCAGCAGAAAAGATGATCTGCTCCCCTCCTAGTCCTATGAACTGCAACTGAGTGAATACTGGGCGATGCCGATGGCAAGAGAGCATGAGACTAAGCTAATATAAAGATATATTGCCTGAGATAGTTTCGGAGGAGCCCCTTATGAAACAGGAGTGACAAACTGCAGGAGAGACCTGAAGGGAAGAACCAGGGAGAGGGCTACCTACCTCAAGTATTTTTTAATGTAATGGGGTTAAGTGTTTGGGAGCGTGTATGGGGTCTGACTGAGTTGAAGGGGGGCAGGAGGGAGGAGGATGCATGGCAGGGCACCTAAGGAGGGTGGCTGGGAGGGGAGGGGGAGGGAAGAGAAGATGGAGACAGAGCAAGCAAGGAAAGAAATGCAGAGAGGGGGGAGAAGAGAGTGGGGGGGAGAGAAGGGGGAGAAGGGAAAGGGGGCGGGGTTGCTGGTGGGAAGAGGGAAGGAGGGACGAGGGCGGGGTTGCTGGTGGAAGAGGGAAAGGAAAAACTGGGGGCTCAGCTAGGCTGGGAGACTGGACCCCCCGTAAGGTATGTGATTAAAACTAAGCAGGGGAAACAAACCCCACGAAAAGGGATTGGACAAGTTTAAAGTTATTACCCTCAATGAAGAGGGGATAAATTCCTCTATTAAAAACACTAAAATATTTAATTATATAAGAAGGAAGGGGTAGACATTATATTCTGACCGGGAACACAAAAAACTCCAGCAGGGGTAGGTAAGGGAACTGGGTTATTCATCTTACAATGGGAGCCAGCGGGGCATTGCAACTCTTGTGTACTGCCGGATGCCATTTGTCCCCCATAAATGCGTTTTAGATACAGAGGGTAGATACCACATAATGACAGGAGATATGGGAGGTATAGCATAATTGCTCACCTGTAACAGGTGTTCTCCAAGGACTGCAAGAATCAGTCCTTACATATGGGTGACGTCGGCACTAATGGAGCCCACACGGAGCATTTCCCCAGCTTTCAAAGAAAGCCTTTGGGAATGCCACCATGCCCAAGAGTGCCATCTTACTCAGTCAGGTGCTATAGCTATAGCCCTACCAAGAAGATGGCAAAAATTGACAGCAACTCCAAGGGGAGGAGTGAGGGTTGTGAGGACTGATTCCTGCTATCCCTGGAGAACACCTGTTACAGATGAGTAACTACGCTTTCTCCAGGAACAAGTCAGTCTTCACATATAGGACTCCCTAGCTACAGGCTACTGAAGACCTGTAGGAAAAATCACAAAAGAGTCATGGGCAGTTGCCAATGAAAAAGAAGGCAGCCTGAGGACCCCGAGTCCCGGGTAGCTACGTTCCCGGTAGCAGGAACAAGAAGGGTCGGAGGGCAGGAGTTGCTTAAACCCCGAACAGATTACGGAGTACGGCCTGGCCGAAGGCGCTATCCTGACGGGACTCCCTCTCCAGACAGTAATGCACTGCAAAGGTGTGAGTGGAGGACCAGGTGGCATCCTTGCAGATGTCTGCCAGTGGCACTGAGCGCAGGCTAGCAACCAACGTCGCCATCACTCGGACATTGTGTGTCGTGACTTGGCAATCTAAGGGAAGCCCAGCCTGGGTCTGGGCAAAGACATTACAGTCCATCACCCAGATGGAAAAGGTTTGCTTGGTGACCGCCAGCCCCAGGCGGCTGGGGTCATAGGTGAGGAAATGCTGCTCGGATCTGCGGTGGCCCCGAGTCCGCTGCAGGTAGAAGGAGAGAGCCCTCTTGCAGTCCAGCATGTGAAGAACCATCGACGCCCAGTCAGGGTGGAACTTCGGGAAAAAGGTGGGCAGCATTATCTCTTGAAGGACTACGAAAGGGGACTGCTACTTATGGAGAGAGATCTGCAATTGTAAGTATTTACTTCTGGGAATTTTTCTAAATCATCGGGAAAAAGGAATTCTTTAGATTAAAGCTGATTAATCTGTGAACCCAGTGTATTTGTTAAATCAGTCAGAGCCTAGTAGCAATAAAATTTAACACACAACAGTTTTCTGGTTAAATTTAAAACCCAGCAGAAAGCTTCCAGTTTAAATTTAATACTCAGTCAGGGGCTAGTAGCAGCAAAGAGCTTTCAGTTTAAATTTAAAAAACAGAAGAGAGCTTTCTGATTAAATTTAGACCCCAAGGCTCCCTCTATCCAAGCAAGAGTTGAGGGACTCCCCCTGGAAATTGGTCACAGATTACCTTAGAAGCACAGGACAGGGTACTGTGTAGCAGCCAGCTTTTAATAAGTCTTCTTTCCCTCCCTCCCCAACACCAACCCACCCCTGGGATTATTGTAGCTTTATAGGTGCTTACACCTCTTAAAGGAAAAGAGGTGCCATATTCACTCTCAGGTGCAGTTGTTTATCCTCATCAGGCATACATTAAGGACCTGAGATTAATTAAGCTTCAGGTGAATAAAGTACATTAAACATATCAGGTATAGTTTTATTAGTATAAGTATCCCCACCAACCCTTAGTAAGTAAAGAACTTAAATATCTAAACACAACCTTAAAACTAAGATGCAGACATCAGTCCAGCAGCGAGATGGGGCTTTCCAGCTTTTTGCATGGAGTGTCACATGTATGATTTTTTTCCCAGTTGGTGAGGGAACTCTCTGCTCTCAGGGAACGAGCCCGATCTCTGGAGGCTAGAGTAGCAGACTTGGAGGACATAAGGAAGACAGAGAGGTACATAGACAAGACCTACAGGGATATAGACCTGACGTCCCAACTCCAGTCTGGCAGCATCCCTGTTACAATGGAGGAGATAGGTCACATGACAGGAGAGCATCACCCTGGTGTGACAGGAAGTGATCATGAGCTAGGACCTATCCTCCAGGTGATGCAAAACCCTCTCGCACCAAGGAAGTTTCTCCAGGGCCATGTGCCCATGAGGGAAGGGTTAGGACAGCCATTATAGTTGGTGATTTGATCATTAGGCATGTAGATAGCTGGGTGACTGGTGGACGTGAGGATCGCCTGGTAACATGCCTGCCTGATGCAAAGGTAGCGGACCTCACGTGTCATCTAGACAAGGTCTTAGATAGTGCTGGGGAGGAGTCTGCTGTCTTGGTACATGTTGGTACCAATGACATAGGAAAATTTGGTAGGGAGGTTCTGGAAGCTAAATTTATAATTTTAGGTAGGAAGTTGAAATCCAGAAATTCCAGGGTAGCGTTCTCTGAAATGCTTCCCATTCCACGCGCAGGACCCAAAAGGCAGGCAGAGCTCCGGAGTCTCAATGCGTGGATGAGATGATGGTGCAAGGATGAGAGTTTTGGATTTGTTAGGAACTGGAGAACATTTTGGGGAAAGGAGGGGCTCTTCCGAAGAAATGGGCTTCACTTTAACCGGGATGGAACCAGGCTGCTGGCATTAACCTTTAAAAAGAGCAGCTTTTAAATTACATAATAGGGTAGAGCCAACAGTCGCCCAAGGGCGCGTGGTTCGGAACAATGTATCCTTGAAGGATACTACCAAAAGAATGAAGATATGGCATATCAGCAGAGAGGTTCCAATAAAGACAAAGTAATCCAAATGCCCTTGAGTACGGAGAAGACAGAGCTTAAAGATTCCAAATTACCCAAGCCTACCAATAGCCAGATTAATATGAACAAAATACAGTCTCTAAAATGCTTGTATACAAATGCTAGGTCTAAAAAATAAGATGGGAGAGTTAGAAAATATAGCACTAAATGAGAGGTTAGATATGATTGGTATCTCAGAGACATTGTGGAAGGAGGACAACCAGTGGGACACTGTGATACCTGGGTACAAACTATATCGTAATGATAGAGCAGATCAAATTGGTAGAGGGGTTGCGCTCTATGTTAGAGAGGGCATTGAGTCACAAAGGATTAAAGTTTTGCAGGAAACAAAATTTGCTGTAGAATCTCTATGGATTGAAATTCCATGTAAAAAGGGGAAGGTGATGGCAGTGGGGGTGTACTATCGACTGTCTGGCCAGAATTAAGAAATGGATGATGAAATGCTCAAAGTAATCAGGGAAGTTAACAAAAGTTACAGCACAGTAATAATAATGGGTGATTTCAATTATCCCGGTATTGACTGGGTCAGTGTCACGGCAGGACATGCTAGGGAGATAAAGTTTCTAGATGAAATAAATGACTGCTTCTTGGAGCAGCTGTTTCATGAATCGACCAGAGGGGAAGCCATTTTGGAGCTAGTCCTGAGGGGAAGCCATTTTGGAGCTAGTCCTGAGGGGAACACAAGATCTGGGGCAAGAAATAAGGGTGTTGGGGCCACTTGGCAATAGAGATCATAGCATGATCGCGTTTGATTTAATTAATGGAGGAGAGATGGGTAAGGAAATCCACAGTACTACCTTTTAACTTTCAAAAGGGAGACTACGATAAAATGAGAAAAATTGTTAAGAAAAAACTAAAAGGAGCAGCTGCAAAAGTTAAAGACTTACATCAAGCTTGGGTGTTGTTTAAGAATACTATCTTGGAAGCTCAGACCAGCTGTATTCTACACTTTAAGAAAAGTGGAAGGAAGTCCAAAATACTGCCAGCACAATTTAAATATGAAGGTCAGAGAGGCTGTTGTTGCCAAAAAAGTATCTTTCAGGAAATGGAAAAAAAGAGCCAAATGACGAAACGTTTGGCAAAACTAAAAAGTCATGGGATAGGAGGCAGTGTACTATTGTGGATCAGGAACTGGTTAAAAGATAGAAAGCAGAGGGTAGGGCTAAATGGCCAATTTTCCCAATGGAGAAAGGTGAATAGTGGTGTACCCCAGGGATCTGTGCTGGGTCCGCTGCTTTTTGACATATTCATAAATGACCAGGAAAAGAGAATAACGAGTGAGGTTATCAAGTTTGCAGATGACACAAAGCTATTTAAAGTTGTTAAAACCCATGAGAATTGTGGAAAAATGCAAGAGGATCTTGATAAATTGGAAGACTGGGCATCCAAATGGCAGATGAAATTTAATGTGGACAAGTGCAAAGTTATGCACCTAGGAAAGAACAACCCAAACTATGGTTATACGATGCAAGATTCCACATTAGGAACCACCACCCAGGAAAAAGATTTAGGCGTTATCATGGATAACATGTTAAAACCCTCCACCCAGTGTGTAGTGGTGGCCAAGAGAGCAAATAGAATGCTAGGTATCATAACAAAAAGAATGGAAAATAAAACAAAGGATATTATAATGACTGTATCATTCCATGGTGCGACTGCACCTTGAATATTGTGTGCAATTCTGGTCGCTGTATCTTAAAAAGGATATAGCATTATTAGAAAAGGTACAGCCACCAAAATGGTAAAGGGACTGGAAGGATACCCCTATGAAGAGAGGCTAAAATGTTTCAGGCTCTTCAACCTGGAAGAGAGACGGCTGAGGGGAGGTATTATAGAGGTCCATAAATTGATGAATGGAGTGGAACGGGTAAAGCACAGTTACTTACCTGTGACAGGTGATCTCTGGGAACAGCAGGAATAAGTCTTCACATATGGGTACGTCGGTACCGACGGAGCCTGCGTGGGAACGCTCCCCAGCGTCCAAAAAGAAAGCCTTTGGGAGCATCCCACATGCATGCACGCTGCCTTCCCGCGCATTCACTGTCCACTCATCAGTTGGGTTTGTAGCCGAGTCCGAAGGAGGGAAGTAGACAAATTAGAGAGAGAGAGAACAACTCCTAGGGGAGGTGGATGGGTTGTGAAGACTTATTCCTGCTGTTCCCAGAGATCACCTGTTACAGGTAAGTAACTGTGCTATCTCCAGGAACAACATTTGTAGTAGTCGGTGTAGTCTCCAATTTCTTGAAGATCAGTAATGTCTTCCCTAAGTGATGACACTTAGGATAATGACTTTACATGGAGAGCTTCAGATGTAACGTAACCGGAAAGGGTACGGTAAAAGAAGGTATTTTCTAATTACCATAGAAATTGGTTGTCCATTTAAACTCGTATGGTATGCTGGAACAGCATCAATATGGACAGTCACAAATCTTTCAGAGTCAGATATATATAGGCGTATATTTTTTTTTTCACTTAATAACAAGAAGGGGTAAGACCTGCTTGAGAATATGGATAGAGAATCTCTTTCTGGTTATAAGTGGAAGAGCCATGGAGAAAGTTTCATGGAAACCAGTGGAATGCTCTTACTTATAAGGAGAGGTCTAGATTTTTTTTTTTTAAATTCTAGCCTTTGAATAACCAGGAATGGAAACCTACATGAAGAGGTGCAGAGGAGATCCTTAGTCTTAAGACAGCAAGTCTGGATCCTTCTATAACTTCAGTGTAGTAGCTGGAGAAGAAGATGCAATATAAGGGGATACCATGTTTGCCCCTCCATGAAGGCAATATGAGTATCATGCGTTCTTTGTTCAGCATAAGCTTCAATGAAGTTTTGGGAATTAGAAGGAAAACAGTAGACAAGGACCGACTGCAGTGAAAAAGAATGCATCCCTATTGTAAGAGTCCCACTGGAGATGTGGAACAACCCAGGGAATTGAGCAATTCTTTGTGTTTTCACGTGGTCTAAGCCCTGGTTCCTTTTCCCTAAAAGGAAATTTTAAGGAAGATGGTAAGAGTAGGAAAAAACCAGTCATGTAGGAGCATGACTGGGCAAAGCCTTTTTAACCATCTAGAAGCCCCATAGTTGCAGAGCTTTTTTGTATAATTGCAGAGAGCATGTTGTAAGTTGCTTAGGTGAGATCTGGCTGTTTAATTGCCAGTGTGCAACCTAATCTATTCTGTTGGAGCCAAAAAGAATTGAAGATGGCTAAGAATAGTAGACAGGCCGGTTGCCTGCAATGATAAATTGTCCAAGTGGGTTGTGGAACCTCTCTTGGAATTATCTGTTATTAAGGCAGCAGACAAAGTTAGATCCTATAGACTGGAAAAGGACCGACAGACATAATTAGGAGTGGTAAAACTCAATTACTGTCTGATAAGCTGTCTTAAAAGAAATATTTGAGAAGATTGTAAAGGGGAAGAAAACTCTGTATGGAAACCAGTTACTGGAGTAGGTATTGAAGAAAACCTATGGGCTCAAAAAGTAAGCCCTCCAGGTGAACAGTATCACTCTTAGAGATTAAATGTCTCGACTAAGAGGGATAGAAGTAATACAGAGTTGAGAAGACTTACAATTTGGTAAGTCCCTGAAAAGGTGAAGCCCCCTTGCAATCAAAAACTAAGAGATATCCTCGTACAGGAAAACTGTCAAGGTGAAGGATATAGACTACCTTGTTGTTAGTTGTTACTTCTCTTTTTTCTTCAAAAAGGAGAGGAGAACCCTGTAACCTGTAGGGCATGATTGTCCTCAATAGCTCTTGGAGCTAAAAGAATGGATTTCTCTTGTGGCAAGAGATTCATGCCTAGAGTCAAGGATTGAGACAGTGTATCACTGATATCTCAGTAAGGATGAGATGAACTGTAGATGCTTCTTTTGATAAGAAGTAGGTTAGTGGTTCTAAACCTCAAACAGGAAAAATAGATTTAATTAATAAAATATCAGAAACCCTGCGACTGCTGGGTTTGCTGAGCCTGTTGAGGTTTTGATTTTCTTAGCCTGGTTTGATGTTGCCCTTCTTTGGAAACATCTGCATGATGGGTAGAAGATGGATAAAACTTTTTCCCCTTAGGGGGATAAAGTTTGTTAGGAGATTTTTTAGTAGCTGGGATAGAGGAACGTTTTGACAATCCTCTGAAAGCAACAATATCAGTGTTTAACTGATTAGCTTGGAATAAAGCATCCTTGTTAAAGAGATTTTCACCAGTACAAGGAGTATTTGCCAGCCTTTCTTGTATCCATTTGTGCAAGTCTGAAGCTTGGAGCCAGGCCATGCATCGTGCCCCTATGGCTATAGCAGAAGTTCTGCTAATAGACTCAAAACAGTCCAGGGAAGCACGATTAAGGAACTTAGAGACATTTTGAGCATGAGTGACTAATAAGAAATAGTCTGCTCTTTTATGTTCTTGAAGGGTTCAAAAGCTTTAGGTTCTTTGTGATCTCTTCAAGAGATAATCCCATATAGAAAATATATGAGATAATTCTTGCTGAAAGCATGGATGCCTGGAAGCATCGTCGTCCAAAGGCATCTAAAGTCCTAGACTCACGACCTGGCGGATAAGAGGAGTGCTTCTTTGCACTCTTAATACGCCTCATTGCTGATTCTACAACAATAGAATGATGAGGAAGTTGAGTCTTTTGAAAACCTGGAGAAGGTGGCACCTTGTACATAGTATCAAGTGTCTTAGAATGTGGGGATACCGTTAAAGGAGTTTCCCACATTCTTAATAGTAGATCCTGTAAGATCTGATGCAAAGGAAGCATGATTCCCTCCTTTGGAATCCAGGGGGATTGCAGAGTCTCTGAATCTCCTGGTATGGATTCTTCACCAGGTATAGAAATGGCAAGTAACTTTGCCATATGAAGCAGAAAAGCTTGAAAAGAAATCTCCCCTGAGGAGGACCCCCTAAAATGAGGGGTAAAGGCTAGAATTGTTGAGAATTCAGCCTTGGTACCGATGGATTCATCCCAGTCATCGAGATCAGAAGACTTGAAAGGATGAAGCATCAGATTTTCCTTAAAGCAATGTCTTCAGTACTGGCCGAGGTCGGTACTGAGACGAGTCGGTACCGAATCCTCCATGCTAGAGAGCGATTCCAGGCTCGGCATCGAAGGAAGCGAGTCTGTCGAAGCAAGCATGGACGGTACCGATAGCGGTGCCGATGTCGATACCGGTACCGAAGCCGATACCGATACTCGAGGAACGGTCCTCAGCAACTCTAGCGGTACCGAAGTAGCTGAGAGCGCTAGACTACGTTCATCGGTGAGGAGTGTTTCATCCATCACCCATAGCCGATGCCGGGGTGTCGGTATCGCTCGAAGCGGCCACAACCACCGAGCATGGCCCAGATATGTTCATCGAGGTAAGAACCCCAGGAACAACCTGAAGCCCCGTTAATGCTTTGGAGCCCGAAGACTCCCGCCGGGGCTTTATTGCCAAAATGTCCTCGAGGGCAACGCCAGAGGCATCTCGATGCTTAGAAGGAGATCTACCACTCGAGGACTGGCTAGTCTTTACAGACTTTTGTTTGGTTACCTGATCCTGTGAAAAAGAAGATGTTCTGGCTGGTGACATCGAGTGCGATGTGAACCGGGTATTGAGTTGTGCTCGATCCTGAAGACTTCTTCTGTTTGAACTCCAGCAGGAGAGACACTCCAGTGGGCAATGGTCAGGACCTAAACATTTTAGACACCAAGTATGAGTGTCTAGAAATATATCTGTACCGCCACATTTTGAGCATTTCTTAAGGATAGTGGCTGGCTTTTCCATAATGGAAGGATAGAGGCCTAGTGGCCTAGAAACCGTCAGGCACTAAACAGGAAAAAATTTTGTGAAGAAAAGAAGAACTTTTTTAGTAAAAGAAAGAAAAGCACCGGCGGTACCCATGGCGTCGAGGGAAGGCAGACGCGACCACAAGAAAGTAAGAATAAAAAGAAGAATTTTCTGCGTTGACAGGAATATGTCCTGCCGGCTCCGCGGAAAAAGGAAAACTGATGAGAGCGAAGTGAATGGGCGGGAAGGCAGTGCGCATGCGTGTGGGATGCTCTCAAAGGCTTTCTTTTTGGACGCTGGGGAGCGTTCCCGCGCAGGCTCCGTCGGTACCGACGTACCCATATGTGAAGACTCATTCCAGCTTGTTCCTGGAGATACATAGATCAATTGTTTACATCATCAGAATATGAATGAATGAAGCTACAAGGTAACCTATTTAAGACTAACAAGAGAAAAAATGTTTTTTCACTCAATGTGTAATCAGACTCTGGAATTTGTTACCGGAGGATGTAATAAAAGCTGTTAGTGAAGACGGGTTTAAAAAAGGTTTGGACAAGTTCCTGGAGGAGAGGTCTATAAAACATTATTAAAAGGGACCCAAGATATCACTGCTTGACCCAATACAAGCATTGTAGAACCTGTGTCTTTTGGGTAAACTGTTAGGTACTTATAACCTAGATTGGCCACTGTTGGAAATAGGATACTGGGCTTATGTTCTTACGGTTGAGATGGAAATCCGAGACAACCTTCAGGAGGAACTTGGGGTGAGTACGCAGGACCACCCTGTTCCTGTAGAACCTTGTGCACAGGGCCTCAGTCAGCAGCGCTTGGAGTTCGCTGACTCTCTGGGCAGAGGTGAGAGCCACCAGGAAGGCCACCTTCCATGACAGATGCCGCAGTGAGCAAGTAGGCATGGCTCAAAGGGCAGCTTGGTGAATTGCATGAGGACCGCATTGAGGTCCCATTCTGCAGGAGGAGAAGCGGGAGACCAGCGGTTGCCCAGAAGGGGCTTTCGCCTCGATGGGGTGGTGGTTCGCTGAGATTGCACACAAGTGAACCCTGACTGAGTTCGACTTCATCCCAGCCTGCCAGAGGTGAAGAAGGTACTGCAGGAGATGACAATCACAAGCCTCTATGCCAAGGTAGCTTTTGATAATGTTTCACAGGACTACCTTTTCTGGTCACAGGGCGATTTGGGATTAGGGGAGTGTTCCTGGACTGGGTAAAGGTGCTGTATCACCAGCCCCATGCCCAAATCCTGGAAAATAGAACACTAACAGAAACTTTCCAACTTCAACGGAGCACCCGGCAGGGATGTCCACTCTCTCTAATGTTGTTTTTACTGTTGCTGGAACCCCTAACTGCCAAAATACTGATGAGTGGCAGGGTATATCAGTGGAGACGTCTATATGCAAAATCAACCTTTTTGCAGATGACATGCTACTTTTTATTAGGCAAGCAGGGACACATATACAAAAGGTCATGTGCATCATAGCACAGTTTGAGGCATTTGCGGGATTAAAAGTTAATTGGTCTAAGTCCGAGGCTATGCAAGTCCAAACCAAATATGTGAATGCAGGGGGGTGCACTTCTCACTTAAATAGACGGGCGACTCCATGAAATATTTGGGAGTGCACCTAAGCGCAAATAGGAAGCTGGTGTACCAGAAAAATGTTGCTGACAAACTGGCACAAATGCAGAGCTGGTGCACGAAATGGAGAAGTCTCCCTCTTTCGTTATTAGGCCGAGTGACTCTGAGAAAGATGGTGCTATTGTCCCACTTACTGTATCCACTGCAAGCGCTACCCCTATGGGTCAAAGGAAAAGAGAAGATACTATACAGAAGCACAGTAAACAATTTTATATGAAGGGGATGCACAGCCCAAATTAGTTTAACCAAACTGACAGTTGGTCGAGAAAAAGGCGGACTAAATTTATCTGACCTCCGCCTATACAATGTGGCCACATTGCTCAGGTGGATACACGAACTACAGGGAGATGTGGAGCAATACACTCAAATAGGATTCCTGGATGAAAGTTGCACCCCCTATAGGTTTTTTACCTTGCTACAAGTACCCCAGCACTGGCAGAAAAGCACATGGGTCTTCTCAGGATTCTTGGAGCCCATGCGGAAAGCCTAGCGGTGGTGGCAGGGAACCACTGGCAGAGTCAAAAGCCGGCAGTCCCCATTTAATACACTAGTGGGCAACCCCAAATTTACACCAGGAATAGACAATGCCATTTTTCGGCAGTGGAAGGCCCAAGGTTTCCCTCATACAAGCAACGTAAAAAGGCATGGCGAATCCCCAACAAACAATTTCTAGCCTACTTTCAACCGGCACTATGTGATATCCATATGACAGAGGGTGGCGTGAGAGACTGCAGCAATTAGCCTATACACCTCTAGATAGGGTGTTCTTAGGAACACCAGGTAAGCACAATAAAGTAGCCTACTGGTATAAAGTGGGAAGGGATATGCGTACACATACCTGGCAGGAAAGCTTGAGCAAACAGTGGTCAAAGAAGTTGGGAGAGGAGGTGGGCACGCACGACGTTGAACAATTCCTTGCGGAAATTCTCGAATGGACCCCAGATGTGGCCTTACAAGAAATGCAGTTCAAAATAATCCACAGGGCGTACTTGACAAGAGAGAGAGGGGCTCAAATGCAGCTATGGGATAGCCCAGACTGCCTGAGGTGTCGAGCTTTTCGGGGCACCTGGTGCACACCTTTTTGGAGTGCCCCAAATTACAGCCTTACTGAGAGAAGGTTATTAGCCAATATTCAAGCCATGATAAGCACAAAGATAGAGTGGACATATTCCACACTCCTGCTGGGGGATGAAAAACCAATTGGACGGACAGTGCGTAATGCAGCAAAGAGAAAAATGGTGCGAGCAGCGCTCCTAATAGCCAGGAAGGTGCTCATGGCCCACTGGATAGCATCATATAAAAATAACAAATTACTCCATGCAAACATACATCAATGTCCAAAATACTCGGTGATATACTAGAATTACTTTTGAAACTATTAGCAATCCCAATTGTAGTCTCAGAACTCAGTGGCACTTCAAACCATTGTTGTTGTTGTTAAGTGCCGTCGAGTCGGAGTCGACTCATGGCGACCCTCTGGATAGCTATCCTAAATTGTGTTCGGTCTTCAGTCAGGCGGCTCATTGACGACAGACTGGTACCCGTAGCTGCTGTTATTGTAGCGATCCATCTCATTGCTGGCCTTCCTCTTTTGCGTTGACCTTCTATCTTGCCAAGCATGATGTCTTTCTCTAATGATCTCTCTCTTCGCATGATGTGTCCGAAGTATGAAAGCCGAAGTCTTGTCATCTGAGCTTCTAAAGAAAGCTTAGGTTTGATCTCCTCTAGTACCGACTGGTTTGTTCTTCGGGCAGTCCATGGTATACACAGTATTCGCCGCCAGCACCATAATTCAAAGGCATCAATTTTCTTCCTGTCTGTCTTTTTCACTGTCCAGCTTTCACATCCATATGATGTTATTGAAAATACCATGGCTTGAACAAGTCGAATCTTTGTATGGAGAGACACATCTCTGCTCTTGAGAATCTTATCTAGGTCTTTCATAGCCATTCTGCCAAGAGCAATGCGTCGTCTGATTTCTTGACTGCTTGTTGCTTCTTTATTGATAGTTGATCCAAGTAGGTTAAAGTTGTTCACAATTTCAATTTCTTCTCCTTCAACGATGAACCTGTTGATTATGCCAGTTGTCATGATCTTTGTCTTCTTTACATTAACCATTAACTTGGTAGAAAATCAGCGCTTTGATAGCATCAATGACTACTGAGGGAAAACTCTTTTTCCTTTTTTATGTATAAATATCACCGATTCTCCACCACCTTCATGTGTGTAGCTATTGAAAAGCTTATCTTTGTTGAAGTTTTCTCATTGGGTCTCCTTTGCTGAAATTTTCTAATTGAATCTCTACGCCTCCCTTGGCACCTTTTGAGCGTTTCACTCCTCGCCGGAGTTTCTTCAGGAGGGTTCGAAAGCTGCTGCCCGCGTTCACCTATGGCTTCCTGCTGTACTAAAAAACGCCGTGCCACTGGATAGCAGACAGAGCACCAACCCCCTAGCAATGGTCTGCAGCAATGAAAGTCATGGCTGACTGGATACTGCACGGAAGGAGGGAAAAAGGCTCCCAAAGCAGGCAGCTCTACTGGTCTACATGGGAAGCATGCCGTGCTTATCTCCTTAATTCCTGAACCACTGGAAAGAGAGGGAGGGGAAGGAAGGAAGGAAGGAAGGGGGTATAAGGGGAAAGAGGAGGGGAAGGAGAAACTGGGGGGGGGGAATAGAGGTATGGGGGGGAATCAAAAATGTGATCAATTAACAGGGGCCCTGAATCCCAGACAAGGCAAGGAAGGGCATAAGAGTAGCCCTAGGCTGTACATTCCTGAAATCCATAAGGGATTCAGAGGGGAGAAGCAGAGTACCAGGTACTAGACACTTAAAGATGTGTGACCAAGGGAACTGGGGCACTCAGTTAAAGGAGGTAACAACAACAGACTTTTTGCAAAAAAGAAAAGAAGAGCGCAGGATGCGCTATAGCATAGTTACTCACCTGTAACAGGTGATGTCCGGGAACAGCAGGAATTTAGTCTTCACATATGGGTATCGTTGGTACCGATGGAGCCTGCGCAGGAACGCTCCCCAGCGTCCAATTAGAAAGCTTTTGGGAGCATCCCACAGCGCCTGCGTGCTGCCTTCCCGCCTTTCCCAACTGCCTCTCTCCAGTTGAGTTTTAAAGCTGAGACAAAGAGAGAGAGAGGGAAAGAAAAGAAAAGAGAGATAGAACTCCTAGGGGAGGTGGGTGGGTTGTGAAGACTAAATTCCTGCTGTTCCCAGAGATCACCTGTTACAGGTGAGTAACTATGCTATCTCCAGGAACAAGCAGGAATGTAGTCTTCACATATGGGGACTCCCTAGCTACAGATGCCAAGGAGAGACCCCAAAAGTTGTGTGTCCCTGTGAAAGGGCTCCACTTCCCCTTATGGATCTCTGGCATCCTACCGGGAATGGTGGGTAGGAGTTGATTAAGTATGGAACAGGTGTTGTAGAACAGCCTGACCAAACAAGGCATCCCGGCGGGAGTCCTTGTCTAAGCAGTAATGGGCTGTGAAGGTATGAACCGAGGCCCAAGTAGCTACTCGACAGATGTTGTCGATAGACACAGAGTGTAAATGAGCCATTGAGGCTGCCATGGCTCTCACACTGTGAGCTGTGACATGGCCTTCCAGAGAAAGGTTCTTACTCTGATAGGTAAAAGAAATACACTGTGCAATCCAATTGGACAATGTTCTCTTGGAAACTGGAAGTCCCAAATGAAAAGGATCAAAAGCAACAAAGAGTTGAGAGGATTTCCTATGTTGCTGTGTCCTTTGTAAGTAAAAAGCAAGGGCTCTTTTACAGTCCAAAGTATGAAGATTCCTTTCTGCATTTGAAGCATGAGGCCTTGGAAAAAATACAGGCAGGTAAACTGCTTGGTTTAAATGAAAAGGTGAGACCACCTTTGGCATAAAGTGTGGATGAGTCCTAAGGACTACCTTATCATGATGGAAACTCATATAAGGACGATCAGCCACTAACGCTTGCAACTCACTAATGCGACTTGCTGATGTGATTATAATGAGAAAGACAACCTTCCAGGAAAGGAATTTCAAGGAGGCAGTAGCTAGAGGTTCAAAAGGCGGCTCCATGAGCTGTCCAAGAACCAGATTTAGGTCCCATGCCACGGGTGGTGACCTAATGGGAGGCTTAGTTAGAAGAAGGCCCCTCATAAATCTCGCTATGAGAGGATGAGAGGAAACAGGTTGTCCATTTAAAGGCTTGAAAGAAGCTGAAATAGCACTTAAATGGACTCGTACTGAGTTAGTCTTAAGCCCTGCATTAGATAAATGAAGGAGATACTCTAATAATGATTCCAGAGGTATCGCCAGGGGGTCAAGACCCTTCTGCGAACACCATATGGAAAACCTCTTCCACTTGAAAGCATAAGAGCGTCTTGTGGAAGGCTTTCTAGAAGCATAAAGGATATCTTTTACTTGTTGAGACAGGTTAAGACCATGAATGTCTAGGCTCTCAGCAACCAGGCCCTGAGATGCAGAGAGTGGGGATCAGGATGCCACAACATCCCGTCCTCCTGAGACAGGAGATCGGGAGCAGATCCTAACTCCAGAGATGGAGCTTGAGAGAGATGTAGGAGAAGAGGGTACCACATTTGCCGTGGCCAATGTGGAGCTATGAGAATCATATGGCCTCTGTCTCTCTGAAGCTTGAATAGGGTTTTGGGAATTAGGGGAATGGGTGGAAAGGCATATAGGAAGTCCTGACCCCAATGGAGGAGGAAAGCATCCCTAGCCTGAGAACCCTGAGCCGGAATTCTGGAACAGAATCGGGGAAGTTTGGCATTCAACGGACTTGCAAAGAAGTCTATGTCCGGAGTTCCCCAAATTTGAAAACGTTTTGCTACCTGGTCTGCACGAAGAGACCACTCGTGTGGAAGCAAAACTCAACCGAGTCTGTCTACCCAGGAGTTTTGAATGCCTGGCAGATACACCGCAAGGAGATGAATCTGATGCTCTCTGGCGAGGGCCCATAGTCGCAAAGCTTCGTTGCAAAGTGACAGAGAGCCTGTTCCTCCCTGCTTGTTCAGATAGAACATAGCTACTTGATTGTCCATCTGAATTAGGACTGTCTTGTAGCTCAGCTGGGTGTGGAACACTCGAAGAGCAAGGAAGATTGCTCTGAATTCCAAGAGACTGATGTGTAGATGGGTCTCCTGTGGAGTCCAGGTGCCTTGGGTAGAGAGATCTTGCAGGTGAGCTCCCCAACCCACCTGTGAGGCATCTGTTGTTAAGAGTGACCTGGGGTGGGGGCTGTTGGAAAGGGGACCCCACCAACAGGTTTTGGGTTGATTGCCACCATTGTAGGGACAAAATAAGGCATCTTGAGTTTGCTATTTTGTCTGAAAGGCAGCCTGATGCTTGGGTCCACTGAGTGGATAGAGTCCATTGGGCTGCTCTCATATGGAGGCGAGCATAGGGAACCACGCCACAATGCGAAGGCAGTGGGGCTGTGGAAGACAGGCCCTTGCTTTCCTGGTATCCAGTATAGCTCCTATAAACTCTAGAGACTGAGTGGGAGTTAGGTTGGATTTTGGGATGTTTATGACCAGGCCCAAATACTGAAGTATACGCATTGTGCAAGATAGAGAAATTCTGGCCTCTGATTCTGATGGGGCTCGAATGAGCCAGTGTCTAAGTAGGGGAAGACGAATATTCCTAGAGTGCGAAGAAATGCTGCCACTACAGCCATGCATTTCGTAAACACCCTTGGTGCTGAGGCCAGGCCAAAAGGAAGAACCCTGTACTGGTAGTGCTTCCCCTGAAATAGAAACTGAAGGAATCTTCGGTGAGTTGGATGGATGAGAACATGGGTGTATGCATCCTTGAGATCTAGAGAACAAAGCCAATCATGACTCTGAAGGTATGGCAGAAGAGTTCCTGGAGAAATCATCTTGAACCTCTTTGAACAGGAATTTGTTCAATTCTCTGAGGTCTAAAATGGGTCTGTGTCCCCCTGTTTTCTTTGGAATAAGGAAATAGGGGGAGTAAAACCCTGTACCATGTTGGGAAATGGGTACATCTTCTATTGCCCCATGGGCAAGAAGTAGATTGACCTCTCGACCTAACTGATTCTTGAGTGAAGTCTGAGAATTGAACCTTCTTAGAACTGTAGGAGGGGGCATGCTGAGGAAATGAAGCTTGTACTCCTCCTTTACAATGGAGAGAGTCCATTCTTCTTCTGTTATCTGCTCCCATCTGGGAGCAAAATGACATAACCTTCCTGGAATGGTGGAGGGCTCTGGCCCGTTGAGGGCCAGGAAGACCAAGTTCTCTAGATGGGAGTCAAAGCCCCTGTGGAGGCTGAGTCTGTTGGGCTGGTTGAAGTTTAGCAGACTGTTTTTCTTTGTTTTGGTGGCTGCTGTCCCTTTCGGGCAGACTGACCTGTAGAATGTCCCTGCTGGGTATAGGAGGGGTAAAACCTCTTCTTTTTAGAGAAGAATGGTTTCTTGTAGGATTTTCTCCTTGTAGAATCAGCTGTAGCCTTGGAAAGCCTATCCAAAATGGTGTTATCAGCATCCAGCTCATTAGCTTTCTCTTGCCAATTTTTGCCAAAGAGATTTTTGTCTGTGCAAGGGATATTCCCCAGTTTGTCCTGTACCCAGAGTTCTAAGTCAGATGCCTGGAGCCAGGCAATTCTACGAGCACCTATGGCAATGGCAGAGGTTCTGTTTATGCACTCAAAGCAGTCAAAAGCTGCACGATTAACGAACTTGGAAACATCTTGGGCATGTTTGACAAGTGTAAGATAATCTTGCCTCTTATCATCAGGAAGGAGAGGGCTCATAAGCTCTAGATCTCCTGTAATCTCCTTAAGGAACATGCCCATGTATAAGATGTAGGAACTAATCCTGGCAGAAAGCATAGAGGCCTGAAAGGTTCGACGCCCAAAGGCATCAAGAGTCCTACATTCACGTCCTGGAGGATTAGACGCATGTCTCTTTGCACTCTTGATCCTTCTCATAGCTGATTCCATCACCATGGAGTGGTGTGGTAACTGAGTTTTTTGAAATCCAGGACAAGGAGGTACTCGATACATGGTATCAAGCCTACGAGAACGGGGAGAGGTGGTAAGAGGTGTTTCCCACATTCTTAACATGAGATCATGCAAGATCTCATGAATAGGCAAAGTAGCTGCCTCCTTGGGAGCTTTAGAATATTGTAAAACCTCCATCTCCTTTGCTCTGGGTTCTATTTCAGGAGCCACTGTGATGGAAAGACCTCTAGCCACCTCCCAGATGAAATCCTGAAAGGATATATCCTCTGGAGGAGACATCCTACATTTAGGAGAGGAAGGCTCTTCAGAGAGAAGTGCTCCGGTACCGACAGAGCTGTCAGAATCCTCAGACTCATCGGAGGATTCAAAATATCTCCTGTCCGGGTGCTCTTGGAAAGCACGATACCGGTACCGATCGAAGTCGGTACCGGAGGGGTCCAGTACCAGCCTGTCGATACCGGAAGAAACAGCATGACTCGGTGTCGGTAACACAGTCGCGATGTCAATGCTGTCAGTACCGGTACCGATATTGGTGCCGGTACCGATATTGGTGCCGGAACCGGTGTCGATACCGGTTGAACCGTCTGAAGCGGTCCCGAAGGCACCGAAGCCGCAAGGAGAGCCACCAGACTGCGTTCAATAGCCAAGAACCTCTGGTCTATTGACACTGCCGATGCTTGGGTATCGGTACCGGACGAAGCGGCCGGTACCCCAGAGCATGGCACCAGTAGTTCTGCCGATGTTGAGGCCTCGAGAACATCCTGGAGCCCTGATAGTGCTTTGGAAGCCGAAGCCTCCCGCCGGGGCAATTTTGCCGGTACAAGTCCCTCAAGGGCAACGCCAGAG
The DNA here is from genome assembly GCA_033557465.1 of Ichthyophis bannanicus. NCBI lineage: Eukaryota > Metazoa > Chordata > Amphibia > Gymnophiona > Ichthyophiidae > Ichthyophis > Ichthyophis bannanicus. Next base: position 196,407,261 of record CM066041.1, on the reverse strand, counting down.
GCATCTCGATGCTTAGAAGGAGATCTACCCTTTGAGGACCGGCCAGATTTATGTTTAGTTACCTGAGATCGATGGGAGGAAGACAAAGCCCTGGAAGACGTCGATGCCATGGATGCTGCATTGGAGGGAAAAAGGGTGCTAAGCTTAACAGCTCGGTTTTGCCGACCCCTCTTCGACATCATCCCACAGGCAACACACTCCGAGATGGAGTGGTCAGGACCTAAACATTTAAGGCACCACTCGTGGGTGTCGGTGACTGAGATGGTACCGCCACACTTGGAACACTTTTTAAAACCCGAGGCGGGTTTTTCCATTCGGAAGGAAAAGTTGGGCCTAGTGACCAAAATGGCACATGGTACCCGACAGGAAAAAGACTGGAAAGTCCAGAAAAAAGATTACATTTTTTTTTTAAAGAAAGACAGAACGAACCGGCGGTACCGGTATAGCATCGAGGAAGGTAGATGCTACCACAAAAAAGAATGAAAAAGATGGGATAATTTCTGCGGTGACAGGAAAATGACTTGCCGGCTCCGCGGAAAACGAAGAACTGGAGAGAGGCAGTTGGGAAAGGCAGGAAGGCAGCATGCAGGTGCTGTAGAATGCTTCCAAAAGCTTTCTAATTGGACACTGGGGAGCGTTCCCACGCAGGCTCCGTCGGTACCGACGATACCCATATGTGAAGATTACATTCCTGCTTGTTCCTGGAGATAGCGACTTACATATGGTCCAACACATCTATCATAACATTGTGATGGTATATTTGTTAGAAAAACATTACTGCTCATTGTTCATAGTCAGAGACAAAGTAGAGCCATTTTGGCCATAACCGTTTGTATTGTATGATTGGTTGATTGATCACAGTAAAAAATAAAAAAATAATAATATGCACAAAACACTTTGAATCAACAGGATTGACAAGAAAACTGGAAAAATCCATCTCAGATGACTGTTTAATGCGGTGGAGGAGTGGCCTAGTGGTTGGGGCAAGGTACTTCAGGCCAGAAGGTCGGGGGTTCAAATCCCACTAGAGGACAGCAACCTTGGGCCGGAAGGACTGGGGTTTCTAGTCCCACAGGTGCTCCTTGTGGTCTTGGGCAAGCCACTTAACCTTCCATAGCCCATGTTCCCTGTAAAATAGTTATCTCCAAGTTATAATGCCCTGTTCAATGTAATTTCAGTTTGTTCAATGTAAACCGCACTGATGCAGAATAGCGCGGTATATAAGAGAATGTAAATAAATAAATAAATAATGCCTTTTCTTCCATCTGGGACAAAAAAATCATCTTTTTCTATGACTTGCATCTTTATCCTCTCTCCCAGAGGCTCGAGTAACCATGCACAGTGAAGCCTCCTTTCAAACCCCTCCCCCAGCACCCTCTTGAACAAAAACATGGTTCCAATATCTTAATGGTAGATTTACCTATTTGAAGGTAACCTCTCAGCTTAACACTATTAACTCAGCCAGAACAATGAAACTCAATTATTGTTTAAAAGTTAAGAGCAAACAAGCAGCCCAAAGAGTTGGAAGATGGTGTGCAAAGGGGAAGGTATTCTAGAGAATTGGTACTCTTGCTAAGAGAGAGAATGCAAGAGAAAAGGAAACACTAGATTAGAAATTCTTAAAGCTGTAACTCAGTTTTTCAGCACAGAATTTCTCGCAAACTCACCATATCCCTCTGGTAGATCAGGTGGTGTATGCAAATGTGTTCTGCTCATGTAGTTTCTGTGCCGTTGTGACCTGACTCTCCTCTCTGCTAGTCTGGGATCTGATATTTGCCCACATGTCGCACCATTTGTCCCTGTGATTGGTGTGTTCTCATCTACAAGGCAACTAAGAGGTCGGCCTGGACTGGAATACTCTGATGCTGGTCTGTTGAAAAGAAAAATGTGGTTACAACTAAAGCATAAAGATTTTTCTAGAAACTTTCCTAGCCAATTTCAGGTAAAGTCAATACAATCTCTACTCATAAAGGTTAAAAAGGAGACATCAACAACTTGAAACAAACATTTTGTTCAAATTCTTATTTTAATACAATTATTGGATTTGGAATTTAATTTCTTGCCTTTCCAAATCTAAGGAGAGTTCCAGATCTAGGTATGGTTGGTAGGCCTATGTTCCAATGTATCAACAAAACTAGAACTCAGACAATGTAGCAAACAAACAACATGCAGGAACATCTGTTCCAGAGTTTTGTTTTTCTAAGCAACAGATGTTCCTGCATATTTATTGTTTGTTTGCTACACTGATACATTTATCTATTCACTAGCCTCTGAGGTTTGTCTACTACTTGTATATAAGGCCCATGTCCCAGACAGCTTACAATCTAATATCCTTATTTACTAACCGCATTAATGTGTTAACACGCGCTAATACACAACACATGCTAATACAATTTATTTCATGCAAGGCTCCAAGCAGATAATTCACATCGAAACACAGGTTAGTAAACGTGGATGAAAGTTTGTACTTGAAATAATGAAAGTTGAAGCAACTGGCCCATAGTCAGAAGAAGCAGCAGGATTTGAACCCTGGCCTCCCTGGTTCTCATCTTGCTGCTCTAGCCTCCAGGCCACTTCTTCACTTATCTTTACATTTGTGTTAACCATGTTGATGCACTATTTATAGGTCTTCTTAAACAATTGTTTCTACCTAACTTTAGCTTGGCTCCAATATTTTGAAGTGGCATATTTCTGTATATAATTCATTGTTTTCAAATAAACTATAAGCTTGTGAACCAATAGATATATGATGGACAATAAGCATAAGGGGAAGAACACAGAACTGTGAACATATGGACCCCAGTTCAGGTTCCTGATCCACCTTTCATTGTATGAACTTAGATCTGTCACTTAGCCTCTCTCTTTTTTTTTTTTTTTACTTTAAATTTTTAATAAAATTTTTCAAATACAAAACCAGAGCAACCAAAACTGTCTCATGAACAGACTTCATTCAGCAACTAACAATGTGAAATACAACCTCCCAATGCCCCCTCCTCCCCTTCCCACCCCCTCCTATCTTCTTCCACAATGAGTCTCAATTGCATACCCCAGCCCCCCCCCCCCATTTCGAACTAGCCCAAATCCCACTCCTGCTATCCTGTACTCTGCAGCTAGCTCCACACCCTCACCCACTGGGTGGTGATTGCATTCATTCGACCTCACTTCAGCGCTGTTAATTTATGCATCGAATACAGATCTGCCACTTGCCGCACAAAGTTGGCGACCCTTGGTAGCTGTGGCCTAGTCCAATGAGCTGCTATCTCACAGCTATGCAATGGTTGAGCACCCCATGAACCCGTCTCGGCATCTTGTCCAGACCCTGGTGCAAAAATACAGCTTCTGGAAGTCTAGGCATCTCCACCCCCAGCATTTCATCAATGATAGATACTACCATACTCCAATACTTCTGTATTCCCACCACATGTGGTACAGCGTCCCTTTTACCCCACACTGCAGCCAGCATGTACTAGAGGGCAACACTCCCACCTTGTGCAACTTTTGGCGTAAGGTACCAATTAAGCAGCACCTTATTCCCATTTTCCACTGTTTGCTGCCACTGAGAGCTTCGCTCTTTACTGAATCACCTGTTCCCATTCTGCCTCCTCCCATTCCATCCCCAAATCTCGTTCCCATTGAAGCATGTAGTGGGTTTTGAAGGATCCCTCCACATTTAACCCTCTATAAAGGTAAGATAGCAGATGCCTCCTCCCACCAGCACAGATTGTTTCAAACCGCGTCCTCTTTTGCACCATTTCCGCAGCTCCAGAGTTTTCCGTCAGAAAGTGTCTGATCTGCAGATAAGGGAAATAATCTTGCCCTTCCAGCTTACAAAGATCGCGGAGCCCCTCCAATGGCCAGAGCTTCCCCTGGTGATATAGCTGGTGAACCCTACACAAACCCCATTGTTCCCATCTGGTTAGCATTTGTTTGCCCGGACCCTCCCTGGTATGAAACAGGCAGAAATGCTCATCACCTTTTTCCCCACAAGTAACTTCCTCCGAAATCGTCGCCACAGCCCCAAGGTATGACAGACATATGGGCTTGCTAATCCATAAGAACATAAGATATGCCATACTGGGTCAGACCAAGGTCCATCAAGCCCAGTATTCTGTTTCCAACAGTGGCCAATCTAGGTCATATGTACCTAGCAGTTTCCCCAAGAGACACAAGTTCCACAATGCTTGTACTGGGTCAAGCATTGATATCTTCGGTCACTTCTTAATAATGGTTTATGGACCTTTCCTCCAGGAACTTGTCCAAACCTTTTTTAAACCCAGCTACACTAACAGCCTTTACTACATCCTCCGGTAACAAATTCCAGAGTTTGATTACACGTTGAGTGAAAAAATATTTTCTTTTATTAGTCTTAAATAGTTTACCCTGTAGCTTCATTGCATGTCCCCTAGTCTTTCTATATTCTGATAACGTAAACAATCGATCTACATTTACCCGTTCCACTCCGTTCATTAATTTATAGACTTCTATCATATCTCCCCTCAGCCGTCTCTTTTCCAGGTTAAAGAGCCCTAACCTTTTTAGCCTTTCTTCATAGGAGTATCCTTCCATCCCCTTTACCATTTTGGTGGCTCTTCTCTGAACCTTTTCTAAAATCGCTATATCCTTTTTAAGATACGGTGACCAGAATTGCACACAATATTCAAGGTGCGGTCTCACCATGGAACGATATAGAGGTATTATAATATCTTTTGTTTTATTTTCCATTCCTTTCCTTATCATACCTAGCATTCTATTTGCTCTCTTGGCTGCCGCTGCACACTGGGCTGAGGGTTTTAACATGGTATCCACAATCCTTTGCCCACTTCCTCTCGCAGTCAGGGAGTTCTCCTCCTCTGACTCTCCACTCTCAGCCCCATGGACCATGCCTCCTATCCCTGTTCACTGGACATGGCAGCCCATTCCCACACCTACTGATAAATCGGGCCCCTCTTGGGTGTTATCTAATCTCATTACCTACTCACTTCCCCTACAGCTCCAGGCCTGCCCTCCATGGACCCCGCCTCTACTCTTTTTACTATGGCCCTTGCTTTGCTCAACCGCCGTTCTCTGTACTCTAAACCAGAGCTTGTCAAGACTTTATATTGCAGAGCTCTCTCGACAGCTTCTTCCTCACGGAGACCTGGCTATGTCCCAGTGAGGAGCCTATCCTCAATCAATGTTTTCCCCTGGCTTCTCTGCTCTCGCTCTATCCTGCTCCGGCCGCTCAGGTGGAGGGTTAGCTCTCCTCTACCGTTCTTCCTTACCTTTTCAGGAAATATCATCCCCCGCTCTCCCTTATCGAGGCACTTTTTCTTCATTTATTTATTTATTTAGTATACATTTGTATACCGCTACTTCCAGCGATCAGCAGCGTTTTTTGATTACAGATTGGAAATTGTCAAATCATGACAGGAAATTTTTGAGGTATAAACACATTGATTAGACAGGAAAGCACAGCACACAGAGAACTATTTTACAGGGAACATGGGCTATGGAGGGTTAAGTGGCTTGCCCAAGACCACAAGGAGCACCTGTGGGACTAGAAACCCCAGTCCTTCCGGCCCAAGGTTGCTGTCCTCTAGTGGGATTTGAACCCCCGACCTTCCGGCCCGAAGTACCTTGCCCCAACCACTAGGCCACTCCTCCACACCATCTCGGATTTTCCCTGCCCAGCCATTATCTCCTCCTATATGTTCCCCCCTCGATTCATTCTGACCTCTGGGACTCCCTCTTCCTTACCCTGTCTGAAGTCTCCTCCATTTATTCGCACCTTACAATTCTGGGCGACCTGAACTCCACATCGACTCTCCCTCCCGACCCAGAGACAAGGCCTTCATTTCACTTTTCTCTGATCTTTCCCTTCGTCAGCACGTCTCCCTACCCACGCATGCAGCTGGTCACACTCTCGACCTGCTTCTTATTGCTCCCTTGTCATCTGTGGTCCCCCGCTATGATCTCGACTTTGTCCCTCCCCTGGATGGACCACCTCTGTGTGTTCGTCTCCTTGTCCCTCCCAACCACCCCTCTTCCCCCTCAGTCTATCTCTGCATCCACACACTTGAAGTAGCGCATCACTCCTAACACCCTTCTTCACTTCTCCTCTGGAGACTCCATCTTTCCTTCCGACTTCGGCTTCTCATCTACTAACGTCCAGGTTCAGTCCTGGCGTTCTACTCTCTCCATTCACCTCAACAGGCTGGCCCCCCTCGAATCATGCACTATTCGCCCTATCCTTCGTCAGCATCCCTGATTCACACAAGATCTCTCCCTTCTCCGAGCTCAGCTCCGCAGAGCTGAGCGTCTCTGGCAGCTTCAACCTACCCCCACTAGCCTTCTTTGCTTCTGTCTTTCCCGCTGCCACTACAAAGTCCAGATCTCCTCAGCTAAAAAGACCTATTACACCATCATTATTTCATCTGCCTCAAATTCTTCCAGGCAACTTTTTTTCAGTGTTTCGCTCTCTTTCAGAGGTCACTGACAGCTCAGCACCCTCAGCTCACCCCCCCCCCCCCGCCTCTTCCAGACCCCTCTTGTCTTACCAGCTACTTCTCTGAGAAGACAGCTGTGCACCATTCCAAGTTTCCCCCTCTCCATCCTCCTGCAACAGAAATTTCAACTTCCCTCCCCACCCCTAGCTTGGTGCCTTCACCACCACCCTCCCCCCCCCCCCTCCCTACCCACCCCTCCCTACCCACCCCTACCTTCCCTCATCTTTGGTCTTCCTTCCAGCCCATCATGGCCACCACCCTACTCAAGATTATCAATTCATCCTGTAAGACTACATGCCCCTCTGACTCTATCCCTTCCCCTTGGATCACGGAACCTTCCCTTACCCTCCTTCCTTTTGTACTTTCCATCTTTAATTCCAGTCTTGCTTCGGGTATCTTTCCCTCTCTATGGAAGCACGCCCTTGTCCGTCCCATCCTTAAAAAGCCTTCACCTGCCCCAGACAGTCTGGCTAACTCGCGTCCAATTTCTAATCTTCCCTTCCTTTCCAAGGTCCTTGAGAAACTAGGCTTCTCTCAACTCTCTTTATTTATTTGGTTACATTTTTATACCGCTCCTTCCAGAGATCGGAAGCGGTTTACATTATAACATTTAACTTAAAGTTACATATAACAGGATTATAACTATGTACATATAGAGTAGTTACTCACCTGTAACAGGTGTTCTCCAGGAGCAGCAGGAATCAGTCCTCACATATGGGTGACGTCGGCGTCGACAGAGCCCCCATGCGGAGCATTTCCCCAGCTTTCAAAGAAAGCCTTTGGGAATGCAGGCACGCATGCGTGGTCCCCTTCCCGCCCAAAGGTGCCATCTTGCTCAGTCAAGTGACATAGCTAAGAGACAGCACGAAAAAAGAAAATGAACTATATACAACTGAACTCCAAGGGGAGGAGGGAGGGTTGTGAGGGCTGATTCCTGCTGCTCCTGGACAACACCTGTTACAGGTGAGTAACTACTCTTTCTCCAAGACCAAGCAGAAAGTCAGTCCTCACATATGGGTGACTCCCTAGCTCTGGGCTACCAGGAACCCAGGCTGAAAAATAGAGCTCCCTCTAGAGCAGGGGTCACCAACCTGCGGCCCGTGGGCCGCGGTCCCTTCGTGCGGCCCGCGAGGCTCTACCCCGGTTAACATTACGTGCGGCCCGCCAAGGATTCCCGCCATTGTATCCACGCGCTCGCAGCTCACCGACGACCACCTGCAAGCGTCCCTTCTCCTGTCAGTGTCATCTGTGAAGCCGGACTTTAAGCGTTTGTCTGCTAGCATGAATCATCAGCCATCTCATTAAATTCAATAAAGGTGATCAGCCATTGTTTTCATAATTTTGCGTTTGCTGTTTTTTTTCGCGGGGGCGGGGAGAAGGGGGGTGCGGCCCGCGAGGCTCCCGGTAGTCGGCTGTGCGGCCCGCGGCCCTCTGGAGGTTGGTGACCCCAGCTCTAGAGCCTCAGCAACAGTGAGAGAATCTTCTCTGAGACCACCCCTGAACAGTAGCCCAACACCAGGGCCGGAGGGTAGGAGTTGCCTAAACCTCAAAGAGATTACGGAGTACCGTTTGCCCGAAAGCACTGTCCCTACGGGACTCCCTCTCGAGACAGTAGTGGTCCGCAAAAGTCTGGCTTGAAGACCAAGTAGCGGCCCGGCAGATGTCTGCCAACAGAACAGAGCGGAAGTGAGCTACTGATGCAGCCTTCCCCCTGACCCGGTGGGCCGTGACTCGACCCCCAGGGAGAGGCCGGCTGCCCTGTACGCCCAGGCAATACAGTCTGCCACCCAGATGGACAGAGTATGCTTAGTGACAGACAACCCCAATTTATTAAGGTCAAAGGAAATGAAGAGCTGAGAAGCCCTTCTATGCCCCTGCGTACATTCAAGGTAAAAGGACAGCGCCCTTCTACAATCCAGGGTATGCAAGACAGTCTCTGCCCTACTGGCGTGCGGCCTGGGAAAGAACGTTGGAAGTACCACCTCCTGGTTGAGGTGGAAGGAGGACACTACCTTGGGGAGGAACTTAGGATGAGTCCTCAAGACTACCCTGTTCTTAAAGAATCTGGTATACGGCCTATCCGAGACCAGGGCCTGAAGCTCACTCACCCGCCTAGCCGAGGTGAGTGCCACAAGGAACAACACCTTCCAGGAGAGGAAAGCTCACTCACCCGCCTAGCCGAGGTGAGTGCCACAAGGAACAACACCTTCCAGGAGAGGAAACGTAAATGGCAGGTTGCCATTGGCTCAAAAGGTGGGCGAGTCAGTTGCTGCAAGACATTGAGATCCCACTCAGTGGCCGGTGGACGAATAAGAGGCTTAAGCAAAAGCAGGCCTCTGAGAAAGCGAGACACCAGAGGGTGGCCTGAGAGAGACTGTCCATCCACCGGCGAGTGGTGAGCTGAGAGGGCACTGAGGTGAACCCGGACAGAGTTGGACTGAAGTCCTAGGTTGGAAAGGTGGAGCAGATATTGTAGCACCACCTGGACCGGGCAAGAGAAGGGGTCCTCTTGCTGTTGAGAACACCAAATGGAGAACTTACGCCATTTCAGAGCATAGGCCTTCCTAGTGGAATGCTTCCTGGCGGCCAACACCACCTCTTCAATCTCCTTTGGTAGGAGTAAGGGAGCAAGGACTACCCTTTCAGCAGCCAGGCCATCAAATTGAGGGATTTGAGGTTGGGATGCAAGAGGGACCCCTGATCCTGAGTGAGAAGGTCGGGTTGCAGCCCCAGAGGAAGCGGAGTATCCACCGCCAACTGCAGAAGGAGAGGGAACCACGGCTGCCTGGGCCACCCGGGGGCTATGAGGATCACCGTGGCCCGGTCCTGCTGGATTTTGAAGAGAGTCCGGGCCACCAGAGGTGTGGGAGGAAAAACATACAGCAGGCCTTCGGACCAGGAGATCAGGAATGCATCTGCCGCCGTCCTCAGAGGGTGCGGTTGTCTGGAACAGAACTTGGGTAGTTGCCTGTTCAGCGGACTGGCAAAAAGATCCATAGTCGGAAGTCCCCACTTCAGAAAGATCCGCTGAACTATCAGAGGATCCAACTGCCACTCGTGAGGTTGCAGGAGTCTGCTTAGCCTGTCCGCCAGGTAGTTTTCCTGGCTTGGGAGATAGACCGCCCTGAGGGTCATGTCCTGCTTGATAGCCCAGGAGCAGAGAGCTTGTGCTTCCAGGCACAGAAGTTGGGATCCTGTGCCTCCCTGCTTGTTGATGTAGAACATAGCCACCTGGTTGTCCATCTGAACCAGGACAGACTGGTAAGACAGGATCTGAGAGAAAGTCCGAAGGGCTAGTCGAATGACTCTCAATTCCAACAGGTTGATCTGCTGGGCGGCCTCCCACGGAGACCATGGGCCTTGGGTGCAGGCCCCCTGGCAGTGTGCCCCCCAGCCCTGCAGGGAAGCATCGGTTGTCAGTACCTGAGTGTGTGGGGAGGCCTGAAAAGGAACACCCCTTGTCAGATTTGGGAGATGCCTCCACCAGCGTAAGGGAGTCCACCAAGGGTTTGGACACCTTTATTTTGTCTGACAATTTCCCTGTGGCCTGTAGCCACTGTGCTCTGAAGTACCACTGAGCCGGCCTCATGTGCAGACGGGCATTTGGGGTGACATGCACTGTGGAAGCCATGTGACCTAAGAGCCGGAGGAAGTGTCTGGCGGAGACCAGAGAGTTCGCCCAAAACTGGCCGGCCAACTTCATCGGCCTGTGAGCTCTGTCCACAGACAAATAGGCCTTTGCATGGATGGTATCCAATCTTGCCCCTATGAACTCCACGTCCTGCAAGGGGACTAAAGTGGACTTGGGGAAGTTTATCACAAACCCCAGGTGCTGAACCAGGGATATGGTTCTGAAGGTGCCTGCCTGGCTTCTTGTGGAGACTGGCCCCTGATAAGCCAGTCGTCCAGGTAAGGGAACACAAAGATCCCCTGGTTCCTGAGGTAGGCCGCAACCACCGCCAGGCATTTTGTAAAAACTCTGGGGGCGGAGGTGAGGCCAAAAGGAAGCACTCTGTACTGGAAGTGTCTTCCTCCCACCACAAATCTGAGGAACTGCCTGTGATTTGAATGGATGAGGATGTGAGTATAAGCATCCTTCAGGTCTAAAGAGCATAGCCAATCTCCCTGCTGGAGGTAGAGCAGTAAGATTCCAAGGGTAAGCATCTTGAACTTTTCCCTCTCCAGAAACTTGTTCAGATTTCTCAGGTCCAGGATGGGTCTGAGGCCTCCTGTTCTTTTTGGTACCAGGAAGTACCTCGAGTAGAAGCCTTGCCCTTCCAGGTGGTGAGGCACCGGTTCCACCGCCTGGTCCCTTAGCAGACCTTCTAACTTCTGAAGGAGTAATTTTCTGTGCAGAGGGGGTCTTGGAGACTCCAATGGAAAGTAGGAGGGGGGCATCTGGGTGAAGTGGAGCAGATAGCCCCTTTTGATGATGCTTAACACCCAAGTATCCCCTGTGATGGCTGGCCACCTGTCTGCGTACAGGGTCAGTCGGCCTCCTGTGCCCTGGAGAGGACGAGAGGCTATGCTGGCATAGTAAAAAAAACCCTCCCTGCTGAGCAGGAGCCGGAGTAGGAGGCTTGGGAGCCTTCTGCCTACAGGGCCCATGACCCTGCCCCTTGGCCTGCTGGCCCCGTTGGGGAGCTGCAGAGGCCTGGTAGTGAGGGTAGGTTTTGTAGGCAGCGGTCTTCCTCGGGTAAAAGGTCTGAGGGTAAGAGTCTCAGTCTCAAGTTCTGCAGCCTTTTCGGCCATGGGCTTGCCAAAGAGGTTCTCACCTCGGCAAGGGACATCGACCAACTTGTCCTGTACCCATGGCTCGAGGTCCAAGGATTGTAGCCAGGCCTGGCGGCGTGCACCGATGCTGGCCCCTGCTACCCGGGCCAAAGCCTCAAATCCATCGTAGGCTGCTCGAGATATAAACTTCGAAAACTCCCGAATACCAGAAGACAAGGCCTTGAACCTCTGCAAAGGTTCCTCGGACAAACCAGCAGAGAACCCGGCAATCTCCTTTGCCAGGTCTCGAAGGTACATGCCCATGTACAGCTGGTAGGTCTGGACACGGCAAGCAAGCATAGAATCCTGGAAGCACTTTCTACCGAGGGCATCCAGGTTCCGGGCTTCCCTGCCGGGAGGCACCGAGGAGTGCATCTTCTGACTCTTCAGGTGATGCATGGCCGATTCCACAACCATGGAGTGGTGCGGTAGCTGTGCCTTTTGAAACCCGGGGCTCTTGCAGACTCGATAGATGGAATCGACCCGCTTGCTTAGAACCGGCATCGAGGCCGGCGCCTCCCACATGCGGAAGAGCAACCGCTCCAGCATCGGAGGAACTGGGACAGTAAAGGCCTCCTTGGGAGGAGAGTCATACTGCAGAGCCTCGAGCTCCTCGGCTCGAGGCTCCTCCTCGGGGTCCGCAGGGAATGCCAGTGCTTTGGCCATGTCCCTTACGAAATCCGAGAACCTGGTATCCTCCGGGGGGGACCTTGTCCGAGGCTCGGATCCCGGTGAGTCTGAAGGGACGCACCGAGTCCAGAAGGTGTCAGGGGACTCCTCCTCCTCCGTTTCCCATGCCGATTCCTCCGAGGAGGAATTGAGCGGCTCCAAATGGGAGGGCACCGACACCATCCGCCCCAATGCCGAGGGAACCGGTGTCGACAACCTCGGTCCCGAACGGGAGGCCAAGGGTGACCTCGGCCGAGGATCGACTCGAGTTCGCATGGTCTCGAGGATCGGCTCGGCCTCCGGGGTCAACTTGGACGTCGATGTCCCGGTGGTTGGGGCAGATGCGCCGGTGAGACCGGCGATCAGCACCCGCTGCTGCTCCATAAAGGCAGACAATCTGCTCTCCAAGGCCGTCAACCTGAGTCCGAGCTCAGGAGACCCAGCAGCCTCCGACTCAGGCCCCGACGGCGTCGAGCCCGACGTCGGCTCCCCCAGAGGAAAGTCCATGAGGACTACAGTACTCACGTGACTCGGGGCCTCCAACTCCACACGAGGATGCTTTGCAGGCCTCTCCGACTCCGAAGACCCGGGACGGCGATCGGGGCTATACAACCTGGCCCTCGAGGAGCCAAGAGCGTCCACCAATGCCGCACTCGCGGGTTTCTTCTTCCTTCGATGCTCCCTCGAGGGGGACTCCCTTTCAGAGGAGCCCCGACGATGCTCGGGGTCAGACTCCCGAGACGTTGAGGCCTCTGACGAAGTCCAGACCCGTCCAGAGGCAGATTCGGAGAAGATCCTCTCACGCTGGTGCTGGTGACTTGGAAGACATTTTGCCACAGGGACTACAGACCGTAGAATCATGGTCTGGCCCTAGGCACTGGAGGCAGCAGTCATGTGTGTCGGTGAGAGACATTAGTTTCTTGCACCGATCACACTTCTTAAAGCCACTGGCAGCCATCGGGGGAAAAAGGGCCCCTGCAAGATCAAAAAATTGGGCTGCCAGGGAAAAGAAAAAAAGGCGTGAACGCAGTCTCTAAGGACAAAAAACGAAAAAAGAGATCCGGGCTCGGCACCGGTGTACCGAGTCCAGGCAGGAAAGGAACCGACGTCGAACCAAAGAAAAAACTTGACCCAACGCAGAAAAATCAACTTTTTTCACGGGTGACAAGGACAGGCGTCCGAAGGGCTCCGCGGAAAAAAGAAGACTGAGCAAGATGGCACCTTTGGGCGGGAAGGGGACCGCGCATGCGTGCCTGCATTCCCAAAGGCTTTCTTTGAAAGCTGGGGAAATGCTCCGCATGGGGGCTCCGTCGACGCCGACGTCACCGTCACCCATATGTGAGGACTGACTTCCTGCTTGGTCCTGGAGAAAACATATAACATGTTCACACTTGGATTCCACTCACTTCCTGCATCCATGCCAATCTGGTTTCCACACTGGCCATAGCACAGACACTATCTTTCTTTCCCTGCTCAGCAAAACACACACTGCTCATGAACAAGGCAACATTTCTCTTTCAATTTCCTTGGATCTCTTCGCAGCCTTTGATTTGGTAGATCACTTGTTCCTCCAACACTTACCTGACAGCAATTGATCCTAGATATACCCTCCAGGAATTGACCCAATTTAGTTAGAAAAGACCTACATGCATTATCTGACTTTTATCTATCCTTCCAATGTAAATAGATTATGTATATAGTTGACCCTGTTTTCCATGTTTATACTCCTGTTCGATGTAAACCTGACAGCTTGTTGTTATGGTCGTTAAGTTATAATGTAAACCGCACTGATGCTAAATAGCGCGGTATATAAGAAACTGTAATAAATAAATAAATAATAAAATATCACCCTCTTCTACTTTCTTGACTCTCTGACTGTGGACTCCAGGACACAACCCTTCACTGGTTTCAGTCTTTCCTGTCCTCACGTTCCTTCTTAGTGCTTTGTGGTTCTGCCTCATCCCGCCACCTACCCCCCTAACCTGTGGCGTCCCCCAGAGCTCAGTTCTGGCCCCTCTCCTCTTCAACATTTTCTTAGCCCCCCTTGCACTACTAACCCAGCAACTTGGTATCTCTGCCTACTTTTATACAGATGATATTCTCCTTCTCTTTCACACAAATGCTCACTGCCCGGATATAACCCCCTTAAACGCTTGTTTATCCTTTGTCTCTGACTGGCTTCATTCCAATCGTCTCTCTCTTAATCCGTCCAAATGTTCTGCAATATGGCTCATCTTTAATATCCCTCAACCCACAATAGCCCCCTTCTCTGTCCCACTACCCAGCCCCCTTATTCACTCCCTCCGCTATCTTGGGGTCATTCTAGATTCCTCTCTGTCATTTCACGACCACATTTCTTCCCTTGTCCAATGGTCTTTCTTCTTCCTCCATCGGATCCGTGCTCTTCGTTCTTTTCTCGACCAGCACGTCATTCTTTTCTCAACCAGCACTCCCTTACTACTCTCCTATCACTAGTAATTTCTAGACTAGATTATTGCAACAGTGCTCTTGCCGGTCTTCCCAACTACCAACTTTGTCGATTGCAGCTTTTCCAAAATACAGCAGCCCGGATTATCACGTACGTCTTGCATCACTCCCACCCTGATCCGACTTCACTGGCTTCCCATAAAATTTCGCATAAATTACAAAATTCTCATATCTGCTCACTAGGCAATCTACAAAGGCATACCGCAATATTTGGCTGACTACCTTCATTTTCACTCTCCCCACCATCTCCTCAGATCCCTCCACACTCACCGCTTGGCACTCCCCTCAGTTTCCTGTGGGCATTTGGAGCAAACGTGTCATTTCACTTTCTTTTTCCTTGCTCCTGCCCTATGGAATTCCCTATCTGCCTCACTATGTGCAGAGACCTCCTTTCTCCAGTTCAAATCTCAGCTCAAAACACCTGTTTCAGTTGGCTTATGACCTTCCCTCCCCTTAGCTCACTCCTTTCTTAGTCTAAGTTCTTCTCCACTCCTCCCCGTCCGCCCATTGCTCTCTTCTCCATTCTGATTCTCTATCCTATAAATGATTGGCGATATTTTCCTTTTCCTTATTTTTAATTTTGATCTTTGTAAACCGCTCTGATGCCTTGCTGCCTAGGGCAATATATCAAGTGACAATAAAGATAAAGATACCCTTGGGAGGACGTCCTGTCTTTGAGAAAGACTTGTGTTTCGATGCCTGGGATCCATGTGAGGAAGACAATGCCTTTGATGACATTGAAGCTAGTGAAACCGCATCCTAGGCAAAGAGGGAGCAGAGTTTCATGGCCCGATACTGTAGGCCTTTCTTTGTCATCTTTTTTGCATAGGGGATATTCAGAAGGCTGGCAATCTGGGCTGAGGCATTTAAGACACCAGTCATGGGTATCAGTAGCAGAGATGGTGCTACCATACTTAGAACATTTTTTGAAACCACTGACTGGTTTTTCCATCGTGTTGGTAGACTGGATGGAAGGCCTAAGGCCTAAAATGGCGTTGATGCACCCGAAGGTAGATGCAACCACAAAAAATAACAAAAGAAGAATGAAGAAATTTCTGCGGTGACAGGATTTGCTTCCTGCTGGCTCTGTGGTAAACGAAGAACTGAGGAGGGAGGGTTCCAAGGGCGAGAAGGAAGTGACACAGGTGCAGTGGGATGCTCCCAAAAGCTTTCCTATTGGATGCTGGGGAGCGTTCCCATGCGGGCTCCGTTGGTACCGACGTCACCCATATGTGAAGACTACATTCCTGCTTGTTCCTGGAGATCAAAGTTATATCATCATTGGGTGGAAAGAAGACACAGTAGCTCGCAAAACTCTTGAGCTGAAAGCCGTGTCCACCCACGCATGGACATCCAAGTGGTGATGCTTTATAAAAGTGGAAAGTGATGCCCACTTTGCTGCCCGACAAATGTCTGCAGGGACTACTGAGCTCTGCTCCGCCCACAAGGAAGCTTGTGCTCAGATAGAATGGGCATGCAAACCCTCCGGAACCAGCTGGTTTTGTAACAGATATACCAAGGCAATGCCTTGTTTAATCCAGCGCCCCCAAAGTCGACTTGGCCACTGCTTCACCCTTGCATGGGCCAGCATCAGCACAAAAAGATGGCCTGACTTATGAAAAGAATTTGTAATCTCCAAATATTGGAGAAGCACCCTCCGGACATCCACAAGGTGCAGATCCTTATCCTTCCCCCAACACTGCTCCTTAGGCAAACCACCAGGTTCACGTGAAAGGGAGACAGCGCTTTATTTAACTAGGCTTATATATCGCTTTTCTACAAGTCAAAGCGGTGTACATTCAGGTACTGTATATATATATTTCTCTTGTCCCCGAAGGGCTCACAATCTATGTTTTTGTACCTGAGGCAAGAAAGAAGACACAGGCCGAATGGAAACGGCCTTCTTTGAAAAAAATACAGATAGGATATCGGCAAGATAGAGCCTGCAGCTCAGAGATCCACCGTGCAGAACAAATCACAATCAATAAGACAGTCTTGAGCATCAAATATTTAAGGTGGTGTGCTTCAACAGCTCAAAGGAGGCCACCATCAGGTCCCTGAGCACCAGACACATCCCAGGAAGGGATCACTTACTGAAGGGGAGGCCACAGATGCTGAACCCCCCGGAGAAAATGTGAGACGTCCGGGTGCAAGGCCAAGGACTTGCCCGCCATCGGACCACAGAAACAGACCAAAGCTGCCACATGAACCTTTCTGGGAGTTAAGTGAGAGGCCCTTCTCTAGGCCATCCTGCAGAAAGGCCAACAGGGAGGACACCTTGGCCACCTCAGGAGCCAAATGTCGTGTGCCACACCAGCACTCAAAGAGACACTATATCCATACATATGCAAGCTTAATAGACCTCCAGGCACTAGGTATAGTAGAGATTATCGCTGGAGAGTGGCCCTTATGCTCTAGCAGTCTTCTTTCAAGAGCCATGTCATAAGCAGGAAGAGAGTCGTATCCTCCAGGACGATCAGTCCCTGCTGAGACGGAGGCAGCCGAAGATGAGGCGCCTACAGGAGCTGCATCAGGTCTCTGAACCATGCTCTCGGCAGCCAATATGGCGCTACCAGAACAATCCTGCCCAGGTGGTGCTCTATATGCCAAATCACATGCCCCACCAGTACCCACAGAGAAAACACATACAGCAGCTGCTGATTTGGCCAAGACTGGGTCAGGGCATCGACACCCTCGAACCCCCATCTCCATGTGGCAATGGAGCGGGTCACCATCAGATCCATTGTGGGGCAATACCAGCGGCACAAAATCAACTGAAAAGCCTCCTGACTCAACTCCCACTCACCAGGATTCAGAGAGTGCTGGCTGAGGAAGTCTGCTTCCACATTGTCCACCCCAGCAATGTGCTAGGCCGACAAGGACAGCAGGTTCTTCTCCACCCAGGCAAACATGAGATCCAACTCCAGAGCCACACTGGCACTCCTTGTGCTGCCTTGCCAATTGACATAAGGCACCGCTGTGGCATTGTCTGAAAACACACAAACCACCCGGCCCTCAACCAGAGGCTGGAAACACAGAAGCAGCAACCTGCTGACCCTCGCCTCAAAGTGGTTGATGGACCACACTGCTTCCTTGTGGATCCAACGGCTCTGGGCCATATGGTCTTGGCAATGGGCTCCCCAGCCCAAGAGACTGGCATCCGTCGTCAGCAGGATCCAGGAGAAATTGTCCAGCAATACGCCCTCCCTCAGATAACAGGGCTGCCGCTGCCACCACCGCAGGCTGGTCTTCACCATCAATGAGAACGACAGCCTGTGCTCGAACTCTTGAAAAGTCAAGGACCATTGAGTCAAGGAGCACACATCCACAGCACCATCTCTAGGTCACTGCCATCAATCCGAGGAGCTGAAGATAATCCCAGAATCTGGGGGCCTGTTGCACACAGAATATTGCCAGGCAATCCAACAGTCTCCGGACCTTCTCCTCTGGCAAGAAAACTCTGCCCACTCAAATGTCTAAATGTGCTCCCAGAAATTCTGAGGACTGGGAAGGCAAAAGCTGGCTCTTTTCCCAATTGATCACCCAGCCGAGGCTTTCCAAAAAGGACGCCACTCGGGATGTCACGCAAGATGCTTCCATTAGGAAATGGGCTCGGATAAGCCAGTTATTCAGATGAAGATAGACACAGATACCTTGGCGCCGCAGTCACCACCCACTATACTTTGGAGAACGTCCTTGGGGCAGTGGAGAGCCCGACAGGGAGGGTGGCGAACTGACAGTGAAAGCCAAGCACAGCAAAACGCAGATACTTCTGCTGATCCCACCAAATCGGGATATGAAAGTACGCCTCGACCAGATCTAGAAAAGCCAAGAATTCCCGACAACGTACTGCTTGAATCACGAAGTGCAACATTTCCATCTGAAGACGCAGGGTGTGCAAATGCTTGTTGACGCCTTTGAAGTCCAGAATGGGCCAGAAGGAACCGTTCTCCATTTGGCATCACAAGATAGAGTATCTGCCCTTGCCTCGCTTTTCCAGGTACAGTTTCTGGAATCCAAAGAATTTCAGGATCTGAGACACCATAGCTTTATTACAAGTAGGTCCTATCGGATGAATCTGATCAATTTCTCTAATCAGAGAATCAGATCAGGAAAGAGCGCTAGATAAGGTATTCTTAATTTTAGCAAGGTCTTTGACACCATTCCACGTCAACAACTTATAAAGGAACAGAGTGCCCTTGGGATGGAACCTAAAGTAACTGGGTAAGAAACTGGTTGAATAGGAGTGAGCATTCCCTTTCTTTTTGGGCCTGGAGCAATCAGTTTCATTGATTTATGTTGATGGAGCAGATGCTAGCCTCTGAGTTGGAAACTCAAACTCTTTTGGCCCTTTGGGGGGACTATATCAAAACACTATTACTTAGCATACAGAATGATGTGCTTAATATGAATGACGTGCTTAATATGTAATAGAACAACATGTTTCATTGTGATATGAAGATGGGCTATCTGGTTGGTTGCTCTTGCAGCAGTGTACCTTGTGACTTGCGGGTCCTTATTTTGAGGATGGTGGTGATGAATCTATGCATGGTTAAAAAATACTGGGAGGGGAGGGGGTTTTCTTGTTCAACTGTTCTAAGATTTTACGTCTTCTGTCTCCAAGATGTGACCAAGAGCTTCGCCTTGGCTTCTTTTAACCTTTTTCTGCTGGGATGAATGAGGGAGGTGGAGGTGATAGGGTGGGGACGGCTATTGTTATATCTGATAATAGCAGCAGCAATAGTCAATTTGCATGAATAGAATATTTTAGCAAGTTCTTCTTCCATTTCTCTTCAATGCCAAGCATGCTAGTAGGAACAGAGAAACTGCATCCAATTATTTCATATTGATTTTGATGTCAGAATAATATTGCATATGGAATTTCAGAGAATGCTGTCCTGGAAGTTCTAGATTTCAACTTCCTACCTAAAATCCTAAATTTGGCCTCCAGAACCTCCCTACCACACATTCCTATGTCACTGGTACCAACATTTACCAAGACAGCAGACTCCTCCCTAGCACTATCTAAAACCTTGCCTAGGTGGCACATGAGTTCCGCTACCTTCGCACCAGGTAGGCAGATTACCAGGTGATCCTCACATCCACCAGCCACCCAGCTATCTACATCCCTAATGATCGAATCATTGGCCCTGGCGAAACCTCCTTGGTGCAGGAGGGTTTTACATCACCTGGAGGACAGGTTCTAGCTACAAGATCACTTCCTGCCACACCAGGGTGATGCTGTCTTGTCATGTGAAGCAAGCCAAAAATACAAGCAGACAAACATTTGATAAAACTAGATGTAAGTAAACCTTCCCCCCTCTCCTATCTCCGCCAATCAGGTTTCCTTACCGTGTCGGTCGTTCCCACTGAGTTGTTCGTGTAATGTGATTTAGATACTGGATTCTTCCAGAAGCAGTCCTCCGTTCCTCCCAGCTAGAATTCAGACATGGAGAGATAAGGCAATGAGTGCTATTTTCCAGGAAACTGGGGCACAAAATGTTTCCAGTGCAACAGCCAAGTAAGGAAAAAAAAAGACTAGCATGAATCATGAGAATTAAATAAGGCAGCAGAAAACTGTGAAAGTTCAACATAAAAAACTATTTAAAATGTTTTTCTGTATGGGAGCATATTTTAAGCAATTGCCTTCTATTTCAATATCCAATATGTTATAACTAAAGTTCTGGGAAGTTTTCAATGAGCAATTCAAAAGAATGAGCTTTTTATGTATTCAATGCTAAAATAACATCAACCATTTTAACATTAAAGGGTCAATTTTCATAAGGTTGGATATCCAGTGGCAGTATCTGGATAGTGTCTGCTAATGAATATCCAGCTTGTGAAGTCACTCTCTAGCTAATAATGTACTTATCCGGAAACTGTTGATTTTCAGCCGCTATCTGGATAAGTTATCTGGAAAGCATTTCAGGCCGGTTCTTTCAAGCAGCCCAAGCTACCACAGCAGCTAAAAATCACCATTATCCGGATACGTGCTGCAATTATCCATACAGTGAGCACCGTCCTCAGATCGCCTCTGCATTAACAGGATTACACCAAGGTAGCCTGTAGAACTATTCAGTGGCACTCTATGGATAGTGCTACTGAATCTCACTGTGACCTTATCCAGATCACCGCCATGTTTATCCGGATATACGTTTTAGAATACTGACGCCTAAGTTATTCTAACATGCCTTTGCATTAAGTTGCAACCTGCTCCTGGAGCTATCTTGTGACATCTTTCCCAAATCATATCCTCCTCATACTTTAATGACATAGCTGGCAAGTTACCCAGTTCCAGGAGGGAGATTTTAGGGCAGTCCTGGGTTTCTGACAACCCTATCCTGATGCATTTTGGGACCTGCAGCACTGATGTCAATGGGTAGAATCAGGAACTACAAAATACTACACTGCACTGGAATGCAAGCTGAAAGCCAGAACTGGCCAAAATATCTCTCTCCTGGAACTGGGTAACGTCTCAGTTCTGCAGCAATACAATCCAGGTTATGAAGATAACTTCTAGTTGCTGTATAGATGATATCAAAAAATATTGATGGTATAGGAAAAATGAGAAAAAAATAATTAATGCCTCCCAAAACCCCTTTTATTAACCTCTCTATATATTCATGTATACTAACAAGTTAACTGCTCCACAACTGCACTACTTTTCAAAACCCCAGTTTTGCGCACAGACAGGATGCAAACTGTGCTGGAATAATATTTAAATAAGCAAAAGGTGACTTGCATCTTCCCCTTTTTGATGATTTTGCAGTAAGCGTAGTTACTCACCTGTAAAAGGTATTCTCCGGAGACAGCAGGAATCAGTCCTCAAATATGGGTGACAACGGCGCCGACAGAACCCGAGCGGAAGCATCTCCCCAGCTTTCGAAGAAAGCCTTTGGGAGATGCACCAAGCATGTGTGGTCCCCTTCCAGCCAAGGGTACCATCTTGCCTCAGTCTAATGACATAGCTAAGACGGCAAAAATTAAAATACGGTAAAGAAGCAACTCCAAGGGGAAGAGGGAGGGTTCTGAGGACTGATTCCTGCTGTTACCAGAGAACACAGTGGAGTGGAGGAGTGGCCTAGTGGTTGGGGCAAGGTACTTCAGGCCGGAAGGTCGGGGGTTCAAATCCCACTAGAGGACAGCAACCTTGGGCCGGAAGGACTGGGGTTTCTAGTCCCACAGGTGCTCCTTGTGGTCTTGGGCAAGCCACTTAACCCTCCATAGCCCATGTTCCCTGTAAAATAGTTATCTCCAAGTTATAATGCCCTGTTCAATGTAATTTCAGTTTGTTCAATGTAAACCGCACTGATGCAGAATAGCGCGGTATATAAGAGAATGTAAATAAAATAAATAATAAATAAATAATAAATAACACCTGTTACAGGTGAGTAACTACACTTTCTCTGGGAACAAGCAGGAAGTCAATCCTCACATATGAGACTCCCCAGCTACAGGCTACCGAGAACCTGTACAAAATGCCACGGGCGTCCAGAGAAGGAGCTGCAGCAGTTGAGTCCCAACTGAGAGACTCTCGCAAGACCCAAGGATCCGGCAGAAAACCAGCACTCCGGTAGCCTGAACACAGAAGGATCGGAGGGCAGGAGTTGCCTACACACCAAAGAGATTACGAAGCACAGCCTGGCCAAAGATGCTGTCCTACTGGGACTCCCTCTCCAGGCAGTAGAAAGCTGCAAAAGTATGGATTGAAAAACAGGTGGCGGCCCGGTAGATTTCTAACACAGGTACAGAATGCAGATTTGCTACAGAGGTAGCCATGGCTCTGATGCGGTGTGCCATGATGCGGTGGTCTAGTGAGATCCCAGCCTGCTCATAGCTGAAGGCAATGCAGTCCACCACCCAAAGTGGACAGAGTTCGCTTGGTTACTGGAAGCCCCAGTCGACTGGGGTCATAGGAGACAAAGAGCAGAGGCACTATGCAGTGGCCCCGAGTACGTTGCAGATAGAAGGACAAGGCCCTCTTACAATCCAGAGTATGGGGAGTGGTCTCTGCCTTCCAGGCATGAGGCCTCGGGAAGCACCACCTCCTGAATGAGGCAGAAATGTGAGGTGCGTGCAGAGCACCACCCTGTTCTTGTACAACCTCGTATAGGGCAGCTCTGCCATCACAGCCAGGAGCTCGCAGACCCTGCAAGCCAATGTGAGTGCCACGAGAAAGACAACCTTCCAGGAGAGGTATCGCAGGGGCTCAAATGGTTGTTTAGTGAGTTGTGAGAGCACCACATTGAGATCCTACTCTGCCGTTGGTGGGCGGATGATTGGTTTGGACTACATAAGGCCACACAGGAAATGAGAGATAAGGGGCTGAGCCGAGATGGGCTTGCCTCAGCATGGTGGTGTGCCTCAATAGCGCTCAGGTGGACTCTGACTGAGTTACACTTCAGTCCCACCTGGGACAGGTGGAGTAGGTACTGGCACACCAATTGCACCGAGTAGGAGAATGGGTTCGCCTGCCTCTCGGCGCACCAAACCAAAAATCGACACCATTTGAAGGCATATGCCCTTCTCGTGGAAGCCTTATGGGAGACCAGAAGGACCACCTCCATGTCACGTGGGAGATTGAAGGGAGCTAGCACCATCCTTTCAGCAGCCAAGCCATGAGCGACAGGTGGAGAGAGTTCTCCTCCTGTGAAAATAGTCCTAGGGTACAGACCAGGGGAATCGAGGGTGCCACCGACAGAGAAGCAGCGGGAACCAGGGTTCCCTGGGCCCATCAGGGGGCTAGCAGAATCAGTGATGCCCTGTTGGCTGGACCTCGAAGAGGGTCTTGGCAACCAGCAGTGTCAGTAGCAAGGCGTGAAGGAGGCCTTCCGTCCATGGGATGAGGAACGCATCTGCTGCCACCCAGGACAGGCGCAGTTGGCAGGAGCAGAAGTGGGGCAACTGTGTGTTGTCCGGGCTGGCGAACAGGTCCACTAGGGGGATGCCCCAGAGTTGGAAAAGCCAGGAGGCAACTCTGGGGTCCAGGCACTATTGGTGCAGCTGGAGGACTCTGCCCAGTCTGTCCGCCAGGGCACTGTCCTGGCCCGGGAGGTAGATTGCCCATAGGAGCATCCCGTTGCATGTCGCATATGAGAGGGCAACTGCCTCCTGGCAGAGGAAGTACCTCATACCTCCTTGTTTGATGACAAAGAACATTGCGACTTGGTTGTCCGTGTGGACCAGCACTGACTGATTCTGCAAACAGTGGCAAAAGGCTCGGAGGGACTGAAATATCGCCCGGAGCTCCAGGAGGTTGATCTGCAATTGTCACTCCATCTGGGACAATGTACCTTTGGTGCGGATGTCCTCACAATGAGCTCACCATCCTCGCAGGGAAGCATCCATAGTGAAGACCCTCGGGGGGGGGGGGCGTATCTGGAAGGGCATCCCAGTCTGAAGGTGGTGGGAGACTTGCCACCAGTCAAGGGATTCTGCCACTTGGTGGGTCACTTTTAATTTATCCCAGTTTGCCTGTGGCTTGTGTCCACTGGGAGTGGATGCACCACTGAGCCACCCTCGTATGCAGGTGGGCATATGGGGTTATGTGGACCGTGGAGGCCATGTGGCCCAGCAGG
The DNA here is from genome assembly GCA_033557465.1 of Ichthyophis bannanicus. Classification (NCBI taxonomy): domain Eukaryota; kingdom Metazoa; phylum Chordata; class Amphibia; order Gymnophiona; family Ichthyophiidae; genus Ichthyophis; species Ichthyophis bannanicus. Next base: position 196,383,269 of record CM066041.1, on the reverse strand, counting down.
CAGAGGAGAAGGCAAGTGGGCACCGACCGGCGGTGTTACACTTCTGTGGCTAGCGCCCTGAGGAGCTCTGTCCTCCCCACAGGGAGGAAGGCCTTGGCCTGGAGGGTGTCCAGCTGAGCCCCTATGAACTCCATGCACTGTGCTGGAGAGAGGTGGGACTTGGGGTTGTTGATGACGAACCCCAGATGCAGCACGACGTGTATGGTGCATTCGATGTCATGGTGCACATCTGCAACTGTGACTTCCCTTATGAGCCAGTCGTCCATGTAGGGAAAGAAGGCGGCCCCTTGGAGACAAAGGTGGGCTGCGACCACCACTAGGCACTTGGTAAAGACCCTTAGCGATGATGCCAGTCCAAATGGTAGCACCCTGTATTGGCAATTACCTCCTCCTCCTATGAATTGGAGGTATTAACGGTGGGTGGGATGGATCAGGATGTGTGTATAAGCATCCTTCAGATCTAAGGAGCATAGCCAGTCTCCCTGCTGGAGGTAAGGCAGCAGTGTTCCAAGGGACAGCATCTTAAACTTCTCCCTCACCAGAAATCTGTTCAAGTCCGGTAGGTCCAGGATGGGCCTGAGGCCCTCTATCCGCTTGGGAATGAGGAAGTATCTGGGGTAGAAGCCTTTGCCCCAGAGATGTTTGGGCACTGGCTCCACCGCCCTATCCATGAGGAGACCTGCGAGTTTGGTGAGGAGCAGAGTTTGGTGAAGGAGAGGCCTTACAGGTTCTCCTGGGAAAAACGAGGGTGGCATCCATTTTATTTATTTATTTAAAAGCTTTTATATACCGCGCTCTTTAAAATCAGTGCGGTTAACAATCAACAATTCTTGTACAAGGCAGGGCAGACCTGCCTTGTGCTTACAATGAACAGGAGCGGTAACTTGGAATTGTAACTGGGGTAACTATATACATGTTAGACCATTACATGCTGTAACAGGGGTAACTATATACATGTTGGACCATTGCGACATGCAGTATAACGGCGTGGTTAGGTCTGGATCTTATCGGTTATTTACAGTTCAGAGTCTTAGGGGCTTGTTTACAAAGCCGCGGTAGCGGTTCGCGATCGTTATCGGAGCCGCGGCCCCATTGATTTCAATGGGGCTGCGGCTCCGATAACGATCGTGAACCGCTACCACGGCTTTGTAAACAAGCCCCTTAGTATATTTACATTTGCATTTGTCCATTATTTACGGTTTACGGCCTTGATACGTTTTCGTTAATTTAGTATCACAGATTTATTATATTTACATTTGTATGACATCGTTGACCTATCCGGTGGTTGGGTTGAAGTCTCGAGTTATCCTGGTTTGCATGTGATGTGTGTGGGGGAACTGCTGGTGTGGATTGGGGTGTGGGTGGTGGGGATGTACCGTTAGGCTGCGAGAAGTGTAGAAGGAATAGGTGATGCTTGAGGGCTTTCCTGAATTGGGTGAGGTCCCCGATCGATCTGATATTGGGAAGGAGATTATTCCAGCACTTTGGGGCATAGGACACAAAGACTCTGTTCCTAGTTGCTTGTGCACATTTTGTTGTTTCCATGGGGATTACCAGTGTGTTGGTGGCTACTATCCTTCTTGATCTGTTGTTGGGGGTGGGGGTGAGGAGAGCAGTGAGGGAGGAGGGGGATATCTTGTTGATGGCTTTGCAGGTCAAGAGTAGAGCCTTGTATGTGAGCCTGCAGCTGATTGGTAGCCAGTGTAGGTCTTTGAGGATTGGAGTTATGTGGTCTCTTCTGCATACTCCATAAAGGACACTTGCAGCAGCATTCATCGCGAGGTGTAGAGGGCTTAAGGTGTTCTTAGGGAGGCCGTGTAGAATGGCGTTAGCATAGTCAAAATGGGGTGCTACCAGTGCTTAGAAGATTGTTCGGAAATCGCCTGGTGCCAGCATGGGTCATAGGAGTCGTAGTGTCTTGATTTTGTTGTATATGGCCCTGACGGTATAATTTATGTGCGCTTTAAAATCGAGGTGCTGGTCTAGCGTAACACTCAGGTAGCGTATCGTAGGTTTGCTTGGGAGCTCTGCATCTCTCACCTTTAGTGTTGTGGGGGGAGAAAAGTTTTTGTTCTTTGTGATGAAGACGACTTCGGTCTTTTTGAAGTTTATATGGAGGTTCTGGGAATGAAGCCAGTCGGTGATTGCGCTGAAACAGTTCACTAGAGCTGTAAAGTCGGGTTGCGTGACGTTGAATGGAGCAAGTAGCAGAACATCATCTGCGTAGATCAGGCAGGAGATTTTGAAGGAGTGGATGATTTCGCATATAGGTTGCATGTATATGTTAAATAGTAGCGCGGATAGAGAGGAGCCTTGGGGTACCCCCTGGTGTTGCTGAAAAGGCTCGGATGTCTCAGAACCCATCCGTACGTATTGCCATCGGTCTGCTAGGTAGGATTTACACCAGTCCCGAGCCAAACCCTGGATTCCCTTCTCATGGAGGCATGTAAAGAGCTGATCATGGTTGACAGAATTGAATGCGGTGGCGATGTCAAGGAAGACAAGTGCAAACCCATTTTTGATATTGTCTATCCCTCTGGTTAAGGTATTGGTTAGCACGGTGAGTAGCGTCTCCACTCCGTAAGATTCCCGAAACCCGTGCTGGCAGGGGTCTAGTGGGGCTGCAATATCAATGTGTTGCTGGATCTGTCTTTGGACGACTTTCTCAATTATTTTGGCTAACAGGGGTATACTTGAGATTGGACGGTATGATTCCGCCTTCTGAGAATCTAGTCTGTTATTCTTCAGAAGGGGTCGTATGGATGTCTGTTTGAGAGATGATGGGAAACTTCCTGTTGAGATGGATAGCTTCATGATCCTGGCTAGGATTGGGCTGAGTTCTACACGCATTGTTCTGATCCAGTGTGCTGGGAATGGGTCATTTGGTGCAGTGGTGGTATTGATGGTGGCGATAATTTCCTCGATGCTTCTTTCAGATGGTGGTGCGAGTTCTGTAAGCGGTGTCTGTAGGTAGGGGTTATGACTAAGTGTGGGTCTCAGGGCTGAGCCTGTTTTGATGGATTTGGCCTGTAGGTAGTCGGCGTATACCTGGAGTTGCATTGGTCCTAGCTGGGGAGAGGATGGTTTCTTAGTTAAGGATTTTACTAAGTTGAAAAGGTCCCGGGGCTTGTTTAGGGAGCGGTGAAGGAGCTCGGAGTGGTATTCTTTCATTTTGACTGAGATTGTCTTGCGGTGTACTTTTAAGTGGGATATGTATGCTGACTGGTCTGCTGTGGAACGGGAGCGTCGCCATTTTCTCTCGAGTTTTCTGAGGAAGAGAAAAGATGTCCGCAGCTCTGCGGAGAACCAGGGGGCTGTCTTCCTCCTTCTTGCCGGTCTGTTGGGGGCTGGTGGTTTATTCGAGGAAGGTAGTCGAGAAAGTGAACTCAGGGTGTCGTTCTACCTAGCTATCATGTTGTTGAGGTTGGATGATGGCTGTTTGAGTCTTGGGAGTGCGCACTTGGTAATCTCTTCTTTGTCAAGGAGTTGCAGGTGAAGGAGGTATCCCTCCCTGACTACTTGTATCATCGAGGAGTAGGTGGTGATGGAGGACCACCTGTGAGCAAACAGGGCCAGATGCCCCCCCTGTGGCTGCTGAGGGCCTCCTGGGAGAGAGGTGACCATATCCCAGAAGTCAAAAGCTCCCTCCAGGTTGGGCCGGGACTGGTGCCTGGGTCTTAGGCTTGTGGGGGCCGTGCTCTTACCCCTTGGACTGTTGCCCCTGTTGTGGGACAGAGAAGGCCTGGTACTGTGAGGCATTACCAAACAGCCCCTTCTTTCTTGGGAAGAAAGGCTTCTTCCCTTGGGCTTTTTCTTACGGGAGTGCACCAAGGTCTTCTTTGAGAGTCTGGTCCTGGTCAGGAGCCTTGTCTGACATGGGTTTTCTGAAGAGGTCTCCCTGGTGCAAGGGACATCAATGAATTTGTCCTGGACCCATTGTTCGAGGTCAGACAACTGCAGCCATGCTTGGTGTCAGGCCCCGATGCCTGCAGGCAGCCACTCTGGCTAACGATTCAAAGGCATCATATGCTGCTCAAGAAGGAACTTTGAGTGCTCCTTGACTGCCGAGGCCAGTGACTTAAACCGCTGAAGAGGTTCCCCATCGAGGCCTGCAGAGAAACAGACAAGCTCCCTCATCAGTTCCTTTAGGTACATGCTGATGTACAACTGGTATAATTGGACTCGGCAAACTAGTATCGAGGCCTGGTAGCATTTTCAGCTGAGGGCATCCAAGATCCAGGTCTCCCTACCCAAAGGCACTGAGGAATGAGTCTTTTGGCTCGAGTCGCCATCATGGCCAACTCGACGACCACAGACTGTGAAGGAGCTGGTTTGTTTGGAACTCTGGGCTTCGGCGGACTCAGTACATGGAGTCGAGCAGTTTGCTCACCATGGGCACCAACGCCGGTATTTCCCACATACGGAGGAGGCAGCGTTTGGGAATCGGAAGGACTGGCACCTTGATGGCCTCCTTTGGGGGGCCTCATACTGGAGGATCTCTTCATGCAGGGTCCTCCTCCGTTTTGGTCTTGAACATGAGTGTTTTTGCCATATCCTGCACAAAGTCGAGGAAGGCAATGTCCTCAGGTGGGGAACGGCGCCGGAGTACCAGTGGAGATGGGTCCGAGGGCACGTCTCGGTGTCACCAGGTGTCCGGGAACTCCTCATCCTCGGTCTCCCAGTCTGACTCGAAGTCAGAGGAAGAATCCAAGGCTCCATGGCTCCCGTGGTCAGGCCCCGAGCCCAAAGACCCACAACCCCCAGGGGGACTTGTGGTCTGAGCCGCATGCACTCACCAGAGAGGACCGGTGTCCCGAGGAATGGGACTGGGACCTCATCCAATGCCGATGAGTCTCTCAAGGCAGGTGGTTCTTAAGGATCGGCTCAACAACCGAAGAAGCCCTCAAGGATGAGGGTCTGTTTGTTGGGGCAGATGAACCGGAGGAACCAGATATCAACACCCGCTGATGTGCCAGGAGGACAGTGATACTACGATCCAAGGCCACCATTCTGGTCTCCATGCCAGATGGCTCTGCAGCCTCTGATGCGGGCATCGATGACTTCGGGCCTGGTGTTGGTTCCGTAAAGGAAGAATCCTCGACCAAGATGGCCTTACAGGTCTAAGGCTGGTCGCCCGATGCTGACGACTCCTTCCGGAGCAGCTTGTAAGGCCGTTCCTGCTCCAACTCCTCGGACTCATGCTGGGGACTGTGAGGCCTGGTGTGGGATTTACCCACTTTTCCAGACCTGTCCTCCGAGGCAGTCTTCGAGATTTTGGAGCTCTTCTTGCATTTCACCTCTGGGGAGTTCCTTTCGGAGAAGTCACAACCCCAGTACTTCAAAACGCCAGTCGAGGGACACCTCGAGAAAAAACAAGAAAACGAACCCAAGGAGCGACGCCAATGCAAGCTGGCTCGGGGGCAGGAAGAGGAACCAGTATGCTTACAGGAAAGGATAATTTTAGGACAAAAAAAAGAGAGACATGTTTTCCAGGGAAACGGGACAGACGTCCGGTGGGCTCTGCAGAAAAAAAGGAAACTGAGGCAAGATGGCACCCTTGGCCGGGAAGGAGACCACATATGCATGGTGCATCTCCCAAAGGCTTTCTTAGAAAACTGGGGAGATGCTTCCGTGTGGGCTCAGTCAGCGCAACGTCACCCATATGCAAAGACTGACTTCCTGCTTGTTCCTGGAGAATACAGCATATCTTCATGCTTGCTTGCTATGAAGCTGAGCACTAAAGTTACTCCATGAATAGTGGTGGATCAACGTCCCCAGGGTTATCGGCTCTTCTTCCCAGGACTGGTGCAAGGGTATTGGGTGCCCTAAGTAATCTTTCCACCTTGTCCCCACCCCCTACGATTCTGATAATTAAACTCAACAATCATGACCATCAAACTGCCACCTCTCCCACAACAATCCTTTAAAAATGTATAGTTGGATACCATACTTTTAAAAATTAAACTTTGCTTTAAGTGAGTGTGTCCCCCACTTTACCTACAGGCAAAAAAATATGCTGATGACTCTTAGGGGTATGTTTACAAATTCAATTCAATGGGGCCGCGGCTCTGATATCGCACGGAGGCCGCTACCGCTGCTTTGTAAACATACCCTTTAGTTTGTGAGGCTCTCAGGATCTATTGTTTTGCTTTGATCACTGCTGCTCTTTGCTGTCCCTCAGAATCTGCTTACCTAGGCGACCACCTAGTCTGTATGACCGGCCCTGCTTCTTCTGGGGTCTCAGCATATAAACCCTTCATGATGTTTCAAACCCTGGCCAGAAAGGATGTTTCATCTTAGAACTGTCACTGAGCTTGGTTTTATTCAATGAATATAATTCTTTTAAAATAAAGGGAAGGAAACTAGGAATCCTCTTTTAAAAATGAAATTGATTCTAGAAGGTTAACACAAAAGTATCTGAATAAATTAATTTAAATTCCTCATCTGTCAGCAAATTAAAAGTATGACTAGGACTTCCTATGGTTAATTATTTTTGTGCCAAAATTTGCTTACCCCATCCACACAGCCATATAGCATCAGCTAGAAATTATTGTGCAATTTTGGAAAGGTTAGTAAGTCAGACAGTTTCTGCCAATATATTCTTCACTACACCAATTTAAATTATAGCATCAGCTACTGCTTACCCATCTGGTAAATCATTATCAAACAAACGACTACAGTCGATGACTTGTCCTCCTGTACCTATTCGATCTCTGGACTGAAGACTTACTGTTGAAACATAAGTGGATAATTCTTAAACAACACAAACCATCTGCTTTAATGTGTGTATAAGAACATGTGTGCATAAGAACATGCGTGCAGCTCTAGGCATTTGATACTGTGCATAATGTATGTAGAGATCTCTCAAATTTCAAGAACCTAAAGTGTTTAAATCTGTTTCATGAAGACTCAAATTTTTGGTCCTGAATACAGTTCATATAGCAAATACCCCAAATGGTATCTTTTTAAACAACTGATTCCAATAGCGAGGGCCCTTGTGAGATGGCCATTATCACTAAGGGGCATATTTACTAAAGGTTTTCATGTACATTAAAGCACAGTTACTTACCTGTAACAGGTGATCTCTGGAAACAGCAGGAATTAGTCCTCATATATGGGTACGTCGGTACCGATGGAGCCTGCGCGGGAAAGCTCCCCAGCTTCCCAGAAAGAAAGCTTTTGGGAGCCTCCCACAGCACCTGCGCTTCCTTCCCGCCTTTCCTAACCAACTCTCCTCAGTTCAGGTTTAAAGCTGAGACAATAGAGAGAGAGAGGAAAGGAAAGATAGAGAGAGAGATACAACTCCTAGGGGAGGTGGGAGGGTTGTGAGGACTAATTCCTGCTGTTCCCAGAGATCACCTGTTACAGGTAAGTAACTGTGCTATCTCCAGGAACAAGCAGGAATGAGTCCTCACATATGGGGACTCCCTAGCTAAGATGCCTGGGAGATCCCCAAGGGTATGAGACCCTGAAGGGTTCCTAGTCTTCCTATGGATCTCAGGCATCCATTAAGGGACGGAGGGCAGGAGTTGTTTAAGAATGGAACAGGTGTCTGCGGACAGCCTGACCAAACAAGGCATCCCGGCGGGAGTCCTTGTCCAAACAGTAATGGGCTGTGAAGGTATGAACCGAGGCCCAGGTGGCTGCTCGACAGATCTGGTCGATGGACACAGAATGAAGATGAGCCATAGAGGTGGCCATGGCCCTCACATTGTGAGCTGTGACATGGTCTTCCAGAGAAAGGTTCTTACTCTGGTAAGCAAAAGAAATACACTGAGCAATCCAATTGGACAGTGTTCTTTTAGAGACTGGAAGTCCTAAATGAGAAGGATCAAAAGCAACAAAAAGCTGGGAAGACTTTCTATGTTGCTGTGTCCTGTGTAAGTAAAAAGCAAGAGCTCTTTTACAATCTAGAGTATGAAGGTTCCTCTCTGCACTAGATGCATGAGGAGCTGGAAAAAAGACAGGTAAATATACCTCTTGATTAAGATGAAAAGGTGAGACCACTTTAGGCATAAAGTGAGGATTTGTCCTAAGGACTACCTTATCATGATGGAACCTTGTATAAGTTGGATTAGCCACTAAGGCCTGCAGTTCACTGATGCGGCGAGCAGAAGTGATTGCAATAAGGAAAATAACCTTCCAGGAAAGAAACTTCAAGGAGGTAGTGGCTAAGGGTTCAAAAGGTGGCTTCATAAGCTGACCAAGAACCAAGTTTAAGTCCCATGCCACCGGAGGAGGTCGAATGGGAGGTTTAGTTAAAGTTAGGCCTCTCATGAATCTTGCAATAAGAGGATGAGAGGAAATAGGTTGTCCATTGAGAGGCTTAAGGGACGCTGCAATAGCACTCAAATGGACCCTCACTGAATTCGTTTTAAGGCCTGCATTGGATAGATGCAGGAGATATTCCAATAGAGAATTCACAGGAAGTGCCAGAGGGTCAAGACCCTTTTGAGCACACCAAATGGAAAATCTTTTCCAGTTAAAAGCATAGGAACGCCTAGTGGAAGGATTTCTGGAAGCATGGAGGATATCCTTCACTTGCTGAGGAAGATTGAAGTCTTGAAGGTCTAGGCCTTCAGTAACCAAGCTCTGAGGTGAAGAGACTTGGGGTTTGGATGCCACAAAGTCCCTTCCTCCTAGGACAGAAGGTCTGGTGCAGCTTCCAAGTCCAGGGAGGGGGCTTGGGAGAGATGCAGAAGTAGAGGGTACCACACTTGGCGTGGCCAGCGTGGAGCTATGAGGATCATAGATCCTTGATCCCTCTGGAGTTTGAACAGAGTCTTGGGAATCAAAGGAATGGGTGGAAAGGCATACAGGAAGCCCTGACCCCAATGAAGGAGGAAGGCATCCTTGGCCTGAACTCCCTGACACGGAATTCTGGAACAGAACCGGGGAAGTTTGGCATTCCACGGACTTGCAAAGAGGTCTATGTCCGGGGTTCCCCATTCTTGGAAGATTCTGAGTACCTGATCCATGTGCAGGGACCATTCGTGTGGAAGCAGAACTCGACTGAGTCTGTCTGCCCAAAAGTTTTGGATTCCTGGGAGGTATACTGCCAGGAGATGGATTTGATGCTCTCTGGCGAAGGCCCGTAAGAGCTTCGTTGCAAAGCGACAGAGAGCCAGTTCCTCCTTGCTTGTTTATGTAAAACATGGCTACTTGATTGTCCGTATGAATGAGGACTGTCTTGTAGCTGAGGAGGGTATGAAAGACCTTGAGAGCTAGGAACACTGCTCGAAGTTCCAAGTGATTGATATGAAGAGAGGTCTCCTGTGGGGACCAAGTGCCTTGGGTGGAGAGGTCTTGTAGATGAGCTCCCCAACCTGTTTGGGAGGCATCTGTTGTGAGGGTTGCTTGGGGTAACAAAGGTTGGAAGGGGGACCCCAGCAACAGATTTTGAGTGGACATCCACCACTGGAGAGACCAAAAGAGACGTTTGGAGGTTGCTATTTGGTCTGAGAGAGCTCCTGAAGCTTGAGTCCACTGGGTGGACAAAGTCCATTGAGCTGCTCTCATGTGTAGGCGAGCCTAGGGTACCACATGTACTGTGGAAGCCATATGGCCTAGCAGCTGTAGCATCTCCCTGGCAGTTAAGTGGCTCTTTGACTGAATCTGGGAGGCTAACTGCACTAGACGTTGACAACAAGCATGAGGAAGGTAGGCCCTTGCAGAAGTGGTGTCCAACCAGGCCCCTATGAATTCCAGGGACTGAGTAGGGGTGAGCTGGGACTTTGGGAGGTTTACCACAAGTCCCAGGTATTGCAGAATGCGCCTGGTGCGGTTCAGGGAGATCTGAGCCTCTGACTGGGTTGGAGCTCAGATGAGCCAGTCGTCCAGGTATGGGAAGACAAATATTCCCAGAGTGCGTAGAAATGCAATAACTATTGCCATGCATTTGGTGAACACTCTTGGAGCAGAGGCTAGACCGAAAGGAAGCACTCTGTATTGGTAATGTTTTCCCTGGAACAGAAAACGTAGGAATTTTCTGTGAGATGGATGGATGAGGACATGAGTGTACGCATCCTTGAGATCTAGAGAACAAAGCCAATCCTGACTCTGCAGGTATGGAAGGAGAGTGCCTAGAGAAAGCATCTTGAACTTCTCCTTGCATAGGAATTTGTTCAATTCTCTGAGATCTAGAATGGGTCTGTATCCCCCTGTTTTCTTTGGAATGAGAAAATAGGGGGAGTAAAACCCTGACCCCTGTTGAAGAAGAGGAACTTCTTCTATGGCCCCCTGGGCCAGAAGGGTAGTCACCTCCTGATCCAGAAGGTCGAGGAGAGATGTGGGAGAATTGAAGTGTCTCATCATGGTATAGGGAGGAAGGTCTGAGAAATGAAGTTTGTAGCCCTCTCTTATGATGGAGAGGGTCCACTGCTCTGATGTGATTTGCTCCCATCTGGGAGCAAAATGAGCTAACCTTCCTGGAATGGTGAGAGGTTCTGGCTGTTGTAGAGCCAGAAAGGTTAAGTTCTCTAGTATCAAGTCAAAAACCCTGAGGGGGTTGGGACTGCTGGGTTGTAGCAGTCCCTGCAGGTTTAGGCCTGGCCTGTTTAGGTTGCTGACGCTTAGTAGCAAAGCGACCTGTAGAAGATTGTTGGCCAGAAGTGGAAGGAAATCTGCTCCTTTTGTAAAAAGGCTTTTTGAAAGGTTTTTTCTTGGCTGGAATGGAGGTTGACCTGGAAAGTCTATCCAGAGCAGAATTCTCTGCATCCATTTGAGTGACCTTTATTTGCCACTCTTTGCCAAAGAGATTTTCACCCGTACAGGGCAGATTTCCTAACCCATCCTGAACCCAGGGCTCTAGATCAGAAGCCTGGAGCCAAGCAATTCTGTGAGCAGCTATGGCAATGCCTGAGGCTCTGCTGGCACCTTCAAAGGAGTCAAAGGCTGCCCTGTTGGAAAACTTTGAAATGTCTTGAGTATGCTTAAGCCAAAGGAGGAACTCATCCTTTATCCTCTGGAAGAAAAGGGAGAAAGTTGTGCAGCTTTTGTGCAACTTCCTTTAGAAACATACCCATATAAAGGCTATATGAGTTGATTCTGGCAATAAGCATGCTGGCTTGGAAGATTTTCCTACCAAAAGCATCCAAGGTCCTGCATTCTCTTCCTGGAGGAGCAGAAGAGTGTCTTTTGGTACTCTTTATCCTTTTCATAGCTGACTGCACCACAATGGAGTGGTGAGGAAGCTGAGTTTTCTGAAATCCAGGACAAGGAGGGACACGGTACATAGTGTCCAATCTACGAGAATGAGGAGAAAGGGTGAGAGGAGTCTCCCATAAGTCAATCATATGTTCATGAAGAATTTCATGAATTGGCAAGGTGACTGCCTCTCTGGGAGCCTTAGAGTATCCTAAAATATCAAATTTTTTTGCTCTAGGCTCTGTTTCAGAGGTTACTGAAATAGAGAGTCCTTTAGCCACTTCTATTATGAAGTCTTGAAAGGACAAATCCTCTGGAGGAGACATTCTCCTTTTTGGAGAAGTAGGTTCCTCAGGAAGGGTAATGGATACTTCAGGAGACTCATCTGATGAATCAGAATCATCAGAGGAATCGAAGTATCGTCTGTCCCCTTCCAACGATCGATACGCGTATCGATCGGTACCGACATTGGGCGTTCCCGGTACCGGATCGGTACCGAGAAATAGCCCTGGACAAGGAACCGTGGTCGGTATCCTGGCCGATGTCAATGCAGTCGGTACCGGTACCGGCGCCGGTACCAACAACGGGACTCGTTGCGGTACCGTCGGCGTCGCAGCATTAATAAAAGCCATTATAGCCTGCTGCATGGATTGAACAGTGTGATCCATGGACGCCACGACTGCCTGGATGTCGGTACCAGGAGAAGGTGCCGGTACCCCAGAGCAGTCTAACAGGTGATCGGTCGAGGCCGTGCCATCGATGTCAACCTGTAACCCCATAGGAGGAGCTTTGGAAGCCAGAGCTTCCCGCCAAGGTTGTTTGGCTGGGGCAGGATCCTCAAAGACAAGCCCGGAGGCATCTCGATGCTGAGAGGGAGATTTGCCCTTCAAGGACCTGCTAGGTTTATGTTTGGTTACCTGAGACCCATCAGGAGAGGAAGACCTGGAAGATGTCGATGTCACCGCCGGTGCATCCGTGGGAAACAGCACATGGAGCTTGGCTGCTCGGTTCTGTAACCCTCGTTTAGACATTAGAGAGCAGGACTGGCAATCCGGAATGGAGTGTTCAGGACCCAAACATTTAAGACACCATTCATGGGTATCTGTAACAGAAATTGTACTGCTACACTTAGTGCATTTTTTGAACCCGGAGGCTGGTTTTTCCATGAGGGAAAATTTTCTTGTGGGCATGTAGGCCTAAGAAGAAAAATACACCAAGCGAGGAAAAAATATATATATATTTTTTCTTTATAGAAAGAAAAGAAAAGAAAAGACCGGCGGTACCGGTCCGGCGTCGGGGAAGGCAGACACGCGACCAAAGAAATAAATTAAAATAAAGAACTTCTTCAGCGGTGACAGGAACACGACCTGCTGGCTCCGCGGAAAAGAAGAACTGAGGAGAGTTGGTTAGGAAAGGCAGGAAGGCAGCGCGCAGGCGCTGTGGGAGGCTCCCAAAAGCTTTCTTTCTGGGAAGCTGGGGAGCTTTCCTGCGCAGGCTCCGTCGGTACCGACGTACCCATATGTGAAGACTCATTCCTGCTTGTTCCAGGAGATTGAAATTGACGCACGTTAAGTACCCCCAGCCCTTTTATTTCTATGTGTACAGTGTTAATCTTTACTAAACATGCCCCTCTGAATTCCAGATATCAAAACCAATATGTTCCCAAGCCATTACAATAATAAAAAAAATTAGGACCTATTAGCTAAAGCTTTGACTTGGCTGATCACATGGTATACTATACTGGAAATGAAAACAAAGAAGAAATGGTGTTGCATTTATAATTTAAAAAAATGCAAGAACTGTAGTAAAACAAAATGCAATCAGTGACCATTTTAATTCTATTCATCTACAAGGATGCCCACCAACACAACTATCATTCAAGTAGATGCACCAACAACAGATGAAGAAGAGGAGGGTGAAATTGATCAATTCTATGAAAGAGTACAAACTGAAATCAAAAGAACATGTAAACAAGATATTCCTATAGTTATGAGTGACTGGAACAAAGGAGGCAGTAAAATGGTTGGAAAATATGGGCTTAGCATCAGAAACGAAGCTGGAGAAAGAATTCTGCAAGACAAACAATCGGTCTATCTATTCATTTCACACCTTCTTGCAGCAACTGTTCACATAGACAACACTAAATGGATTGTACAAAATTCCAATTGATTAAACCTATCAAAGTCAGCGATGGAAAAGCTCAACAACATCAAGTGAGGCAAAACCTGGAGCTGAATGTGGTACAGATCACCAGCTACTAGTATGTAAACTCAAGCTAAAGCTGAACAAGAACAAGCCACAATGCAGCAAAGTATGATTTTAAAACTATACAGTGCTTTATGAAAGTATTCATCCCCTCAGTTTTTGTCCTGTTTTGTTGCATTATGTACATCTTGGAATGAAAAGGTAAAATTAGGCCTTACCTGCTAATTGGCTTTTCTTAAGAACATAAGATATGCCATACTGGGTCAGACCAAGGTCCATCAAGCCCAGTATCCTCTTTCCAACAGTGGCCAATCTAGGTCACAAGTACCCAGCAGTTTCTCCAAAAGACACAGGTTCCACAATGCTTGTATTGGGGTCAAGCAGTGGATATTCTGGATCCCCATTAATAATGGTTTATGGGCCTTTCCTCCAGGAACTTGTCCAAACCTTTTTTAAACCCAGCTACACTAACAGCTTTTAATACATCCTCTAGTAGCAAATTCCAGAGTTTGATTACACTTTGAGTGAAAAAAGCATTTTCTCTTATTAGTATTAAATAGTTTACCCTGTAGCTTCATTGCATGTCCCCTAGTCTTTCTATATTTTGATGATGTAAACAATCTATCTACATTTATCCGTTCCACCATTCATAAATTTATAGACCTCTATCATATCTCCCCTCAGCTGTCTCTTTTCCAGGTTGAAGAGCCCTAACTTTTTTAGCCCCTCTTCATAGGGGTATCCTTCCATCCCATTTACCATTTTGGTGGCTCTTCTCTGTACCTTTTCTAATAACGCTATATCCTTTTTAAGATACAGAGACCAGAATTGCACACAATATTCAAGGTGCAGTCATACTATGGAACGATACAGAGGCATTATAATATCCTTTGTTTTATTCTCCATTCCTTTCCTTATGATACCTAGCATTCTATTTGCTCTCTTGGCCGCCGCTGCACACTGGGCGGAGGGTTTTAACATGTTATCCACGATGACGCCTAAATCTTTTTCTTGGGTGGTGGTTCCTAATGTGGAACCTTGCATCGTATAACTATAGTTTGGGTTTTTCTTTCCTAGGTGCGTAACTTTGCACTTGTCCACATTAAATTTCACCCAACGACTCCCCCAAGCCCCGATCGGCATCCAGGAAGAGAGCAGGAGGCTGAAACCCTTCCCGCTCTCCAACTGAAGGCCAATCAGGGCCCAACCACCTCAATTTAAAAAGGAGCGCCTCCCGGCACACCCGTGCCTGGCAGGCCCATGCCTGAGGGCCTCGCCAGAGGGCCCTTTGGCGTGGAACGCAGGTGTGGAACACAAAAATTGTTTCAGCCTACTTCCCAACGAATGTACCGGCAGCCAACAGTCCTACAACCACAAAGAACACACCAACAGCCTCTCTGCACTCAAGACTGCACTCCTTCAAGTAGCTGTTGCCTTCCTCACCTCAAAGACAGCACAGCACCCAACGACTCACACCTCCCTCTAGAAAAAATTCCAACTATAAGTACCACAGAACAACTATTGTTCCCACCACCCAAGAACTCCGCAGCCACCCCTCAGGGAGTACAACACAAAGCAAAGTACTACTAGTAAACCACATAAGCAATTCATGCCAGCTACCCAAACATTATACACCCTCCTTCTCATTCTGATCCTATTCAGCTGTCCTTCAACAGCCACCTAAATTACAAACCTACTCACTGCAGTCCTACACTTATCCCCACTACACATACCCTGCTCTGCACAACAATGGCAGAACACCTACAAGTATACAAAAAGGAGAACCCCCAGGTTAATAAGAATACAAACAATCACTCACAATACTAATCATCAACCCCCATCCACACCAGGCACATCCATAAGCATTGGGCTAATAAACGCCAGATCCATCAGAAACAAGTATAACACCATCATAGACAACATGCAAGACCATTACTGTTGTATACTCTGTATCACTGAATCCTGGCTAAAAATCACAGACCAAGTTATTCTAAACCAAATCACACCGCAAACTTACACTGCGTTTAATTGCCCACGCACCCATAAAAGAGGCGGCGGGGTCCTAATTTTTGCAAGAACAGACCTCCAACTCAAGGCCTCCAGATCCACGAGCTCCAAACACTGCGACTTAATTACACTAGAGAACAAACACCTAACCATCTGCCTCACCTACTGACCCCCCCAACACTGCCTCTGAAGAAATATCTATCATAATCAAAGCTTATCTTCAGCCAACTCCCCCCACAAACCACTCATACTATTAGGGGACCTAAACCTAACATCCGCCTCCACCAAGGAAGAAACAGCCTTCCACAACACAATGGATTCCCTCCAATTCTGCCAAATTCTCAAAGGTCCCTCACACCGGCTCTACCCCTGACCTCATCTTCGTTCCAAAGAACCTCCTCTCACAAGGCAGCATAACAGACCCTCAAGTCACACAGATTCCTTGGTCAGACCACCACACAATACACTTCAAGATCCATCTCCCTCCACTTGAAAAACCAAACTGCACCTTACCCAATAAGAAGATTTAAAGAATTCAACAAGGACTATTTCTTAAATGATACTCTCCCCAACCTCTCCACGAACTTCTCAGACTTGGATGAAGCCATCAAATCCTGGAACACCACAATCAGCAAAGTAGCAAGGACCCCAAACCCACGATACAAAGAGGCAAGACCCAAATCAGCCCCATGGTACTCTGCATCAATACGAGAAACAAAGAGAAAACTCCATCAGCTGGAAAGAAAATAGAGACACAATCGGTCACAACCCAACTTGCCTCAATGCCAAACAATGCAAAAGGTATACAACAATCTAATCAATAAAAATGACAAGAATATCACACAAACCTAATCTGAAAATCCTGCAACAAATCCAGAGAACTATTTGAAATCATCCGCACACTCACAAAGGACCCATCAAACAAAAAAGAGAACTCGATCCAACCTCAAATCTTTGCAGACTACCTCATCAACAAGAATAAGTCAACCCAAACGGCACCACCCCTTAACATCCCCAGTACCTCAAATGCAGAACCCAATGTCACAGACAAATGGTGTGAATTCCATTATCCCCACTTTGGAAGAAACTCTCCGAACTATATCTGCCCTAAACACCAGCACAACTCCATCTGACCCTTGCCCAGTAGAGTGTATCAAGTCAGTCAAAGAAGAGGTTATCAGCTACATCCACAACATAGTAAGCAAGTCTCTATCACTAGGCTATAATGCCACATGCCCTCAATCAAGCAACTATCCGCCTCAACCAAAAAAACACATCAGACAGTTCAGACCCTGCATCCTACCACCCAATCTCCAGCCTTCCCTTCCTATCCAAGATAATTGAAAAATAAGTTCAGAGACAACTACAAGACCACACTGAGCTACATGCTCCACTAGATCCGCACCAACATGACTTCCACCACAACCACAGAGTCGAGACTCTCCTCACTCACTTAACATACTACTCAGAGAAATTGACAATATAAAAACTGGATTCTTACTCGTTTTCATTTATATATCCTCAGCATTTGACACCGTCTCTCATAGCACCCTGATAAAGCGTCTAGCTAGTATTGGTCTACTTAACACCATCCTCAACTGGTTTCAGTCCTATCTCAGTCACAGACAACAAATGGTCAAAGTTGGATCAATCACCTCTACTCCAATAAACAATACACAGGGAGTCCCACAAGGGTCCTCCCTGTCTGCTCTCCTGTTCAACATATACATACAGCCAGTCTGCAATATCTTCAAAAAGCACAAGATCCACTATGCTATCTACACAGACGACATTATGGTCTACACACCAATCCTCCTCAACAAACCAGACTATACTGCAATCACAAACTGCTTGCATGAAATGAACAATTGGCTTTCCTCCAACAACCTACTCGTCAACTTCAGAAAATTCGAAGCACTATTCATCTCACGTGACACTTCTTTTACCCCCCCCCCCCTACTTCCATCATCCTACAGGATACACCGATCACAGTAAAGAAAGAGGTCCGATACCTAGGTGTGACACTTGACAGAGCCCTAAATTTACAAGCACACATTAGCAGAATCACCAGGAATGCATTCCACAAATTGGCCATCATCCATAGGCTAAAACCCCTCCTAAGCCAGGAACACTTCCGCACTGTTTGTCAAGTCATTATTACCTCCATTCTGGACAACTGTAACTCCCTCTTACAAGGTCTTCCAGCTTAAACCACAAGACCACTTCAATTAGTCCAGAACACTGCTGCCCGTCTCATAACAGGATCAGCCAAACATGAACACACAACACCCATAGTATTTCAGCTACACTGGCTACCAATTATCTCAAGAGCCAAATACAAAACAGCATTAACCATCTTCAAGATCAGAAACGAAATGTCAGCCGAAACCCTACAAAAGCGCCTAAGCTCAAAACCAAACAACACACCCAAAAGACAAACCACAAGAGAAACAATACCAACTCCCAGCTTATACACTAAAGCCAACAAGACAACATCAAAGAGGGCTCTCTCACTTGCAGCACCCACCATCTGGTACTCGTTACCAGAGAAGATAAGGACAACCAAGGAAATTAAGGACTTTAGGAAACAACTAAAAAACGTTCCTGTTCTCTGAACATTTCAGAGAGGACACCCAGTACACACCCTTAAGACTCACACCTAAACAAAACTGTACCCAAATACATCAGTTGTAAATAAGTTATACTCCCGAGGATTACCCACATGTCACCCTTTCCCACATTTTCTAAATGAGTTCTCTATAATTGTTCTGTTGAAGTAGTAATGTAAACCGCTTTCATTCCAAGAAAGACGGTATAGAAAACTTGTTAAATAAATAAAATAAATTTAATGTGCCATTTGGATGCCCAGTCTTCCAATTTATCAAGATCCTCTTGCAATTTTCCACAATCCCCATGGGTTTTAACAACTTTGAATAGTTTTGTGTCATCTGCAAATTTGATAACCTCACTCATTATTCCCATTTCCAGGTCATTTATGAATATGTTTAAAAGCAGCAGACCCAGCACAGATCCCTGGGGTACTCCACTATTCACCCTTCTCCATTGGGAAAATTGACCATTTAGCCCTACCCTCTGCTTTCTATCTTTTAACCAGTTCCTGATCCACAATAGTACACTGTCTCCTATCCCATGACTTTTTAATTTTGCCAAACGTCTCTCATAAAAGTCCAGAAACATTATATCAACCAACTCACCTTTGTCTACCTGCTTATTCATATCTTCAAAAACACATAACAGATTAGTAAGACAAGACCTTCCTTGGCTAAAGCCATGTTGGCTGTCTCCCATTAATCCATGACTATCTACATGTTCAGTAATTTTGTTCTTTATAATGGTTTCTACCATTTTTCCCAGTATTTACATCAAGCTCACTAGGTAGTTTCCCAGATCACCCCTGGAACCCTTTTTAAAAATTGGCATTGTATTGGCCATCCTCCAATCTTCAGATATTACTGATGACTTTAATGATAGTTCACAGATTACTAATAGTAGGTCTGCAATCTCATATTTCAGTTCTTTCAACGCCTTTGTATGTATACCATCCGGTCCAGGTGATTTGCTACTCTTCAGTTTATCAAATAGTTACATCTTCCCGGTGTGTCAATATTTCTTTCAATTTTCCGCAGCATCTTCTTTAAATACCATTTCAGTCATGGGTAACATTCCTACATCTTCCTCAGTAAAGGCCGAAGCAAAGAATTCATTCAGTCTCTCTGCTATGGCCTTGTCCCCTCTTAGTGCCCCTTTTACCCCTCTATCATCTAATTGTCCAACTGACTCTCTCACAGGTTTTTTACTACGAATGTACTTGAAAGGGTCTTTATGTGTTTTTGCTTCCACAGCAAGCTTCTTCTCAAATTCTCTCTTTGCCTGCCTTATCAATGCCTTGCATCTAACTTGCCAGTGCTTGTGTTGTTTCCAGTTTTAGTCATTTGGCTCCTTTTTCCATTTACTGAAATATGCTTTTTTGGCAACAGCCGCCTCTCTGACCTCATCTTTACACCATACTGGCAGTTTTTTGGACTTCCTTCCACTTTTCTCAAAGCATGGAATACAGCTGGTCTGGGCTTCCAAGATAGTATTTCTAAACAATACCCAAGCTTGATGTAAATCTTTAACCTTTGCCAACTGCTCCTTTTAGTTTTTTCTTAACTATTTTCCTCATTTTATCATAGTCTCCCTTTTGAAAGTTAAAAAGGTAGTACTGTGGATTTCCTTACCCTCCCCTCCTCCATTTATTAAATCAAACACAATCATGCTATGATCACTATTGCCAAGTAACCCCAACACCCTTATCTCTTGCATAAGATCTAGTGTTCCACTAAATGGCTTCCCCTCTGGTTAGATCATGAACCAGCTGCTCCACGAAGCAGTCATTTACTTCATCTAGAAACTTTATCTTCCTAGCATATCCTGCCATGACACTGATCCAGTCAATACCGGGGTAATTGAAATCACCCATTATTATTATTGTGTTGTAACTTGTTAGCTTCCCTGATTTCTTTGAGCATTTCAACATCCATTTGTTCATTCTGGCCAGGCGGTCGATAGAACACCCCCACTGCCAACGCCTTCTCCTTCCCCTTTTTACATGGAATTTCAATCCATAGAGATTCTACAGTTAATTTTGTTTCCTGCAAAACTCTAATCCTTTGTGACTCAATGCCCTCTCTAACATAGAGCGCAACCCCTCCACCAATTTGATCAGCTCTATCATTACGATATAGTTTGTACCCAGGTATCAACAGTGTCCCACTGTTTGTCCTCGTTCCACCATATCTCTGAGATACCAATCATATCTAATCTCTCATTTAGTTCTATATATTCTCCCATCTTATTTTTAGACTTCTAGCATTTGCATACAAGCATTTTAGAGGTTGTATTTTATTCATATTTATCTGGCTATCGGTAGGCAGGGGTAATTTGGAATCTTCAAGCTCTATCTGCTCTGTACTCAAGGGCATTTGAGTTACTTTTGTCTTTACTGGAACCTCTCTGCCGATATGCCTTAACTTCAATCTTTTGCTAGTATCCTTTAAGGATACATACTCCGAACCATGCGCTCTTGGGCCACTGTTGGCTTTCCCCTTTTATCTAATTTAAAAGCTGCTCTATCTCCTTTTAAAATGTTAATTTCAGCAGCCTGGTGTCATCTACAAATGTATCACCTCACTTATTTATAAATGACCTGGAAATAGGAATAACATGTCAAAAAGCAGTGATCCCAGCAAAGATCCCTGGAGTACTCCACTATTCACCTTTATCCATTGAGAAAATGATTAAATTAGACTTACCTGCTAATTGTAGTTCCTGGAGGAACTCCAGTCTAGTCCCGGAATCTCTGGGTTGTCAACCTCCTATAGCAGCTTTGGAGACTGAGAAACGTCTTTGTCGTGATGCCACCAGTATATAAGGACTGGAACCGCCTCCTCACACCAGTTTACCTATTGACAAAGCAGACTCACCGGAGCAACAAGTAAGTAGTGAAATGCATAACCAAATTAACTGCCCAACTGAACTGTAAAAGCCTTGCGGCCCAACTATGTACAAGATCTCCAACCCACTGCATGCCTTGAGATCTGCCGTCCACCGCCATGGAACAGGACTCTCTGAGAAAACACCACCCCCAGGTAAGAACCTGCCCTATCGTGAACCATGCCCCCAACAGAATTAGAAGTGCTGCTTACCTGTAAGCCACCTTCGCTTCAGGCCATAGTCCACCAACGAGTTCGGGCGGGATACAGGACTAGACTGGAGTTCCTCCAGGAACTACAATTAGCAGGTAAGTCTAATTTAATCTTCCTGATCGTCCCTCCAGTCTAGTCCCGGAATCTCTGGGGATGTACCAGAGCAGTAAAATAGTATCAACGGGAGGGTCCTGCTAGACCGGTCTGAAGCACCGCCGATCCGAAACAGGTATCTCTGCTCGCCTGCACATCCAGACGATAATGCTTCACAAAAGAATGCAGCAAAGACCACGTCGCCGCCTTACAGATGTCCACCGCCGGCACCAAAGCACCCTCTGCCCAAGACGCCGCTTGCACTCTAGTGGAATGAGCTCGCAACCCTTCTGGTACCGTTCATCCACGCAAAAGATACGCTGATGCGATCGCTTCCTTCACCCATCGCGCAACCGAACCCTTCAAGGCCGCTGCCCCTTTCCTTGCCCCCGCAAAGAGTACAAAAAGCCTGTCTGATTTACCGAAACAAGCTGTCCTAGCAATATACTCCTTCAATGCTCGGCGAATGTCCAAGCGATGAAGCCGTTTCCCGACCAACCCCTTCCCTTTGGTCGCGAACACCGGCAACGACACCACTTGGTTTAAATGAAAAGCCAAAACCACCTTGGGCAAGAAAGACGGCACTGGCCTCAAAACCACCTTAGAATTAGAAAAAGAGAGAAAGAGCTTCCTACAAGACAGCGCTTGCAACTCCGAAATGCGTCTCGCCGAGGCAATGGCCAACAAAAACACCACCCTTCAGCGTAAGGTCTTTCAAAGAAGCATCCGCCAAGGGCTCAAAAGGCACTTTTTCCCTAAAGCCTCCAAGACCAATGGCAAATCCCAGGACGGAACTACGCACCTCCGCGGCAGCCGTAGAAGCGCTACCGCCTTCAAAAAGCGTTTTATATCCGAATGAGTACCTAGCGAGGCTCCTTGCACCTTCCCCCATAACAGGACAAAGCCGCCAACTGCACTTTTAATGAAGCTGCCGCTAGGCCCTTCTGAAACCCATCCTGCAAAAAAGACAGCACCTGCGGAACTGACGCCTTTAAGGGCACACAATCTCTCTCCGCACACCAAGCCTCAAATATGCGCCACACTCTGACATAAGCCAATGAAGTAGATCTCTGCCTCGCTTTCAGCAAAGTAGCTATCACCACTGACGAATAACCTCTCGCTTTCAACCTAGCCCGCTCAAGAGCCAGGCCGTAAGCGAGAATCGATCCACCTGGGGCATGCAGAGGGGACCCCCGAGTTAGAAGATCCTTGCGAACGGGAAGCTTCCAGGGCTCCCCTACCAATAGTCTGACCAAGTCGGCGTACCACGGCCTTCTCGGCCAATCCGGAGCAATTAGAATCACTCGCCCTTTGTGGAGCTCTATGCGCTGTATTACCCGACCGATCAATACCCACGGTGGAAACACATACAGCAACTGCCCCTCCGGCCATGGCTGAATAAGAGCGTCCAGTCCTTCTGCCATCCTTTCTTTCCTTCTGCTGAAGAAGCGATCAACCTTTGCGGACTGGAAAGTCGCCATTAGATCCATCACCAGTATCCTCCAGCGCTGCACCAACATCGCAAACACCTCCGGGTGCAGAACCCACTCTCCGGGGTCCACCTTTACTCGACTCAGAAAATCGGCCTCCACATTGTCTACTCTCGCTACATGCGCCGCTGACAAGGCCACCAGATTCTCCTCGGCCCACTCGAACAAACTCTCTGCCTCGGCCTCCAGCGCCACGCTGCGGTTGCCCCCTTGCCGATTTATGTAAGCCACCGCCGTAGCATTGTCTGAGAACACTCGAATGGCCTGATTCTGAAGAAAGGGGTGCAACTCCTGCAGAGCCAGTGCCACCGCCCTCAATTCCAGTCTGTTGATCGACCGCGTCCTCTCCAGGGCGGACCACAGACCTTGCACCAGCCGACCTGTGACGCAGTGGAAGGGCTGGAAGCCATGGAAACTGATACTGACCCGCTGGAAGGTTCAGGTACTGCAGGTAAATGCAAGGTTTTCCCTTCTCAGCACAAGATGCACAGAGCTAATCAGCTAACACAGTTCACCTCAGGGGAGGAGAGAAGCAGAGTTGCTGATTGGGCACGCCCTAGCTGGAGGCGGGCTCCCCAGAGCAGGGGCACCTTGTTAAACAGAGAGAAGGAAGACAGTAGTGGGAGGAGTGGAATTGGAATGAGTATCAGAAGGGGAAAACGAATGAGAAGGCAAAGGACGTTGGAAAAGCAACAAGGAAAGGAGAGTGAAGATGGAATAAGGCAAGAAGCTCTCTTTGATACAGAAACCTTTGACCTAGCAAGAGAAACACTGCCCAGCTGTAATACAAGGAAAAGGGATTCAGAACCAGGAAGTAGGTACCGGGGATACTCAGTGCCTGAAAGAACCTTCTGGGAGCAACAGAGGTTAGAAGCCCTGAGAGACCCAGGGATAAAGCCTAGGTTTCTGGAAGAAACAGCTGACCCTTGGAGAGGAAGGCAGCGTGGCAAGGCATTCTCAGACAAGCCTCATTATAAGGTACCTGGTGTATTTAATTCATATGACAAGTTTTATGAGAACCCAGAAAGAGTGAATGCTGACTTTAAAACTCAGGACAGTTTCAGGCCTTGTGAAAGCAGTTGGCTGCAGCCTGAAGTTCATTTAAACAAACCCAGCTTTTCTCACCAGACAGCTGAAGCTTTTAGCAAGCAGGCTGATATAAGGAATCCAGCTGAATTGTTCAGGAGAGAATTAAGCCAGGATGTTTTAAGAGGTCCTACCTTTGAATCACTCCTTAGAAACACTTCTCATACAAAGGAACTTGTTAACCCGACACCTGCATACAGAGACAAGTGGGGGAGGGGTAACTCCACTGCAGTGAATGAATGTTTGAACAGAGACGGCATTGCTTGCTTTCCAGAAGTAAACTCTGTAAACAATTACTCACCCAAGGAAGGAGCAAATCCTCAGTCTAGCCCAGCTAGAAAGCAGGCTGAAGTTCTCCTTAAAGAGTTTAAACAATTCTTAGATAAAAGAGCTATTGCTGAACAGAAGTTAGTGCACGCAGGAAAGAATTCTGAGGCAGAAATACCATTAGCTTCTCCGTTGCCCATGATTGAAGTCAATCAGCCAGTGGACTGCTCAATCGGTCTGATTGATAGAACTAACCAAAGCAAAGCTTGAATGGTCATTTTCTAGCAGATCCTAAAAGGTATGTTGTTTAAGTACCTGGATGAAGAGCTTATGATGCAGTGAAAATAAGCTAAAGCATAATTTAAATACAACTCATGAACAGTATTGTTTTCCCTTGTTTATTGTAATTGCAAAGTAAGAGGACACATGACATAATGTGAATCCCAGCATGAAAGGACATTTTAAGCACAGCATTGAAAAGCCTTGATTTTCTTTTGTTCCTGTTTTGGTTTAATCCTCACGCCTGTTCCATTCCACCACGGAGCGGGGTAAATAAATCCTTATAAAAAAATAAATATCCTTGTGCCCGCCTATCATTTGGCCCCACAACTACAAAGGCCCATCCCTCCTTAAACCCTCAAGGTTAGGGAGTGGATGCTAAGGGTAACAGACCTTGACAATGGTCTCCCCAGCCACGCAGACTGACATCCGTCGTCAGGGAAATCCATGCCGGAGTTTCTAACGACATTCCTTTCTCTAGACACCCTGGCTTCAACCACCAACGTAGCGCCAGGCGAGTCTGTGGCGGACAAGTTAATCTCTGTGAAAGAGAATCTCTTTGATGCGACCACCGTCTTAACAGCGCCCTTTGTAAAGGTCTCATGTGGGCCCTCGCCCACGGCACTAACTCCAGGGTCGCCGCCATTGTCCCCAACACCTGAAGATAGTTCCAGGCCGTGGGACCCTGCTGGCTGAGAAAACGGCGCACCAACTGTTGGAGCCCCAGAACCCGTTGCCGAGGCAGAAACACTCGCCTGACGCTCGTATCGAAATGCGCCCCGAGATACTCCAGGTCCTGAGTTGGCTCCAGCTTGCTCTTCGCCACGTTGACCACCGAGACTTTGCAACAGAGCTATCACCTTGGCCGTGGCCGAGGCACTTTCCTCTCTGGACTTTGCCCTGATTAACCAATTGTCCAGATATGGGTGAACCAAGACTTCGTCCTTTCGCAAGGCTGCCGCCACCACCACCATTACCTTGGTGAACGTCCTCGGCGCGGTTGCCAGACCAAAAGGAAGCGCTTGAAACTGAAAATGCCCCATGGGCACTGCAAACCTGAGAAATTTTTGATGCTCCCGCCGTATCGGGATATGCAGATATGCCTCTGACAGGTCCAGGGACGTCAGAAATTTCCCTCTGCGCACCACTACAATAACTGACCTTAGGGTCTCCATCCAAAAATGAGCCACCCTGAGACAGCGATTCACCCTTTTTAAATCTAGAATGGGATGCCACGTCCCTTCCTTCTTTGGCACCACGAAGTAAATGGAGTATCGACCGCAACCTAACTGTTCGGTAGGAACCGGGACAATGGCTTTGAGACGTAACAGCCTTTGTACCGTCTCCCGCACTGCGTTGCGCTTTGCTGGAGCTTTGCACGGCGACCGAACGAACGAATCGGCCACCGCACTCTGAAACTCCAGCTCATAACCTTCTCGAATCACCTCTAACACCCACTGATCGGACGTGAGTTGGGCCCAGGCAGGGTAAAATTCTCGCAGCCGACCCCCTACAGGAACTAGCTCCCCCTGGATCCCCCTGACTTCATTGTGACTTTTTGAAAGTGGAGGACGAGGACGCAGTCGCAAAACCCCTATTTGCTCCTCAAAACCCCTGGTTCCTACCAGGGAAACGCCCTCGCTAACCTTGAGCAAACTTCGGGGACTGGAAATGGCGAAAGTCCCGCTGCTGCCCCCAAGGCCCAGGAACGGAGCGCCCCTGCTTCTGCTTATCCTCTGGCAATCTACCACCCTTAGACTCTCCTAAATCTTTCACCAACTTGTCCAAATCCTCTCCAAAGAGCAGCTTACCACGGAAGGGAAGCATACTCAATCTCTCACCTTGGAAGAACCATCTGCTGCCCAATTTCGCAGCCAAAGATATCTCCTCCCCGCGACAACGGATGCCATACTCTTAGCCACACTTCGAATGAGGTCATAATGAATGTCAGCCAGATACGTCGCCCCGGATTCCAACCTGGATGCCTCCTCGGACACCTCTTCCGAGTGCTCACCCTGGACCCGCTGCGCCCACCACAAGCAGGCCCTCGCCACCCAGGCCCCTTTAAGGATAGCGCGTTTGCTTCAAATACTTGCTTTAGCAAGGTCTCCAACTTACGGTCCTGCGCATCCTTGAGAGCCGCAGCCCCCTCCACCGGGATGGTAGTTTTCTTGGTCACCGCCGAGACGGCCGCATCCACCTTCGGGGCCTTAAACAACTCCCGGTCCTGATCCAAGAGAGGGTACAGCCTTGCCATAACCCTAGATCCCTTAAGAGCGGTTTCAGGCATATCCCATTCCTCCTGAATCATCTCCTTAAATACTCTATGCACAGGGAACGCCCACTGAGTCTTCCGCACTGCCTGTAGCAGGGGATCCTCCAGAGAAGAATCCTCTGCCGGCCCTCCATCTGGCATATTAAGGGTCTTGAGAGATTCCGCAATAAGCGCCGGTAGCTCTTCTCGGCGGAACACTCTCACTACTCTCGCCTGATCCTCCTGTTCTCTAATCTCACCTTCCTCTAGCTCCTCCAGGTCCCTATCCATGTCTACTTCTTTGGAACGCAAGTCATCTGAGACAACTGACTGATCTATACGATCCCTATCCGACCTAGCCTTCTTGGTAGTGACACCAGAGACTTCCAGAGTCAAGGGCGAACTTGGCCTCTTCTGCCCCAGACCAGCCTCTGAGTAACTGCCTGTCGACGCTCCCTGAGAGCCAGCCAATGTCTTCTGGAGCAGCGCCATGAAATCTGGCGAGAAAATCGCCGCCAAACTCCCCGATATAAGCTGTTGAGAAGGCGGGGGATCCAGCGTCGAGACTGTCCCGGTTCCCAGCTCGGGAGCAGTCAGGGACGGTAGCAGGGGATCTATCACCTCCTCCAAATTTTCATGCCTCCCCGCCTCTGATTCAGAGGCTAACCCCTTAGCCTCCAGTTCAGGAGCACAGCCCCTACAAACACCCTCTTGTGAAACTGAACTCCGCCTGGCCCCACATAATAAACAGAGTTGCTTGGAAGGCATGCTGCGCTGAACAAACCCGCGCAGTAAACCCAATAAGAAAAAAAAAATATTTTTTTTTGAGTGCAGTGTCTTCAGCAACGGTCCCCCAGCTAAAATCTGAAGAAACTAATGAAAACCGAAGCTCCGCGGCTGAGCTATGCGACGGGAAAACCCCTGTTGTTTAAACCAGTGATCTTCCCGCCCTCTGCCCACGCGGTTAGGCCTGCGCCTGTTAAGCAGCCGTTTCCTGCCGGAAAAGCCCCGTTACCTCAAATGTTGCAGCCGAATGGACTGAAGGTGATATGCCCGTGCTGCCCTTCATCTCCGGAGCCACAATTACTGCTGTCCTGCATCGGTGCGCAAAGAACTGCCCCAAGCAATTGTTTCTGCAGCCGACCGCTCTAAGTGCTGGCAGGCAATGCCTCTGCACGCGCTGAGCTGAGTACTCCTCGATTCCTGTCCCTTCTCACCCGGGACGGTAACTAGGAGCCGGTCCTCTCTCGCAGGCTGAAGACCCCCAATAATCTTCCTGACCCCCAGAAGAAGGAGAAAGGAAAGGAAGGGAGCAGAGGACCTCAGGGCAATGGTAGGCAGATCAGCAAACTGTAGCCAGAGAATTTAAAAGAGGTGTTTTTTTGTTTTGTTTTTTTTAAATCCCTTTAGCCTAACCTACTCTCCCTAATCGTTCCTCAAGTGAGCCCTGAACCCCTGGGCTCACCACTCCTCTAGCTGCTTTGGAGACTGATTAAACTGGTGTGAGGAGGCGGTTCCAGTCCTTATATACTGGTGGCATCACGACAAAGAAGTTTCTCAGTCTCCAAAGCTGCTAGAGGAGGTTGACAACCCCAGAGATTCCGGGACTAGACTGGAGGGACGATCAGGAATGGCCATTTAGCCTTACTTTCTGTTTTCTATCTTTCAACCAGTCCCTAATCCACAATAGTACATTGCCTCCAATTCCATGGCTTTTTAATTTCCCAAAGAGACTCTCATAAGGAACTTTGTCAAAGGCTTGCTGAAAATCAAGATACATTGTATCAACCAGCTCACCTTTTTCTACCTATTTATTCACACCTTCAAAAAAATATAAGAGATTGTTGAGACAAGACTTTCCCTAGCTAATTTCTACCATTTTGCCTGGTACTGATGTCAGGCTCACTGGTCTGTAATTTCCTGGATCACCCCGGAACCCTTTTTAAAAACTGGCGTTATAATGGCCATTCTCCAATCTTCTGGTACTACAGATGATTTTAATGATAAATCACAGATACTAATAGTAGTTCTATCTCAAATTCAGTTCTTTCAGCACCCTGGGATGTATGTCATCCGGTCTAGATGATTTGCTGCTCTTTAGCTTATTAGCTGTATTATATCTTCCTGATTTATTGAGATTTGTTTCAATTCCTCTGATACATCGCCTTTAACGATCATTTCTGGCATGGGTAAGTTTCTACTAAATAGAAAAAAACTTCTGGACTACATTCTACGTAACACTAGGTTTAGTATGATTGTGTACTTCTGGAGCAGGTGTTTGTGTTTTTGCTTCAGTCTTTACATCTTCTTCAGTAAAGACTGAAGCAAAAAATTCATTCAGTTTCTCCGTATGGCCTTGTCTTCTCGCAGTGCACCTTTTACCCCTCCATCATCTAGTGATCCAACTGACTCCGTCACATGTGTTTTGCTACAAATATACTTGAAAATGTTATGATGTGCTTTGGCTTGCACAGCAAGCTTCTTTTCAATTTGTCTCTTTGCCTGCCTTATCAATGCCTTGCATTTAACGTGCCAGTATTTATGTTGTTTCCTGTTTTCATCATTTGGCTCTTTTATCCATTTTCTGAAAGATTCTCTCTTAGCTAGAACAGCCTCTCTGACCTCAACTTTAAGCCAGGCTGGCTGACATTTGGCCTCCTTTCCACCTTTAACGCATGAAATACATCTGGTCTGGGTTTCCAAGATAATATTTTCAAATAATGCCCAGGCCTGATGTAAACTCTTAACCTTTGCAGTTGCTCTTTTAAGTTTCTTCTTAACCATTTTCCTCATTTTATTATAGTCTCCTTTTTGAAAGTTAAATACTAACGCAGTCAATTTTCTTGCTATCTTCCCCCATTTATTAAATCAAACGTGATCATGTTATGATCACTATTGCCAAACAGCTCCAAAACAGTTACCTCTCGCACTAGGTCTTGTGTTCCACTGAGAACTAGGTCTAAAATAGCATCCTTGCATGTTGGTTCCTGGACCAGCTGCTCCATGAAGCAATTAATTTACTTCATCTAGAAACTTTATTTCCCTAGCATATCCTGATGTGACACTGACCCAGTCAATACAGAGATAATTGAAATCTCCCATTATTGCATGCATTGTGTGCCTTTGAGTCTGTGCTGACTCCTGGCAATCCAGGAGCTCCTGGGTTTTTTTGACAGTATAACTGGAAGTAGATTGCCAGGCCTTTCTTCCGAGGCAATGGAGGGTTAAGTGACTTGCTCAAGGTCACAAGGAGTGCTAGTGGGAATCGAACTCTGGTCTTTTGGTTACCATGCCAGTGTTCTAACTACTAGGCTACTCCTCCACTCCCATTATTACTGTGTTATGAACTTTGCTAGCTTCCCTAATTTCAACATCTGCCTGTTCATTCTGTCCAGGCGTTTCATGTATCTCCGCACATGACTAGCCAAGATCGTTACGTGTGGGACAGTGGGAGATTGCATTTTCACAAGAGTATTACTACTACGACTACTATTTATTTCTATAGCTCTACCAGGCATATACAGCTCTACACATAAGAGGCTATTCCTGCTCCAAAGAGCTCACAGTCTGTTTAAGACAAAGAGAACAAACAGAGGACTAGGGAAGAAAAATATTAGACTGACCAAAATTTGAGGCTGACCAAAGCGCAGCATCTTAAAAGTTAACGAGATCTTGAATTTAATTCTAAAGGCAAGAGGTAACCAATACATTCCCATAAAAAGGAGTGTCACATGATCATGATAGCTAGTTGATAACAACCAGCTTTATAGCAGTATTTTGAATCAGTTGCAAAATCCAATCTTCCTATCACAAGGGCAAGAAGTAACGTCAGAGTTTGTCTATCAAGGAAATGTCAAACAGATCTAATTAAATGTAATGAATGGAAACACCTTGTAACCAAAGAAATCTGTTGCACAAAAGTCAAGTGAGTATCAAGATGACAGCCTAGAATGCACAAAACAGGTTGTAGTGATAAGGAGTGGCCATCAATTACATAGTAACATAGCATATGATGGCAGATAAAGACCAGTATGGTCCATGTAGTCTGCTCAGAAAGGTGGCAAGAGTAGGTGCATCTGCTGCTCCGTGCAGTTCACCCCTCCCTATGCCTTTGTTTAGGGGTGTACTCACCGCTCTGTGTAGGCCAAGCGCACTCACCTGTAGCAGGTGATCTCCGGGAACAGCAGGAATTTAGTCTTCACATATGGTAACGCTCCCCAGCGTCCAATAGGAAAGCTTTTGGGAGCATCACGCCTTTCCCGTTCTCTCTCTTCAGTTGGGTTTGTAGCTGAGATAAAATGAGGGAAGGAAAATAAGAGGAAAAGTACAACTCCTAGGGGAGGAGGGTGGGTTGGGAAGACTAGGGGAGGAGGGTGGGTTGGGAAAACTAAATTCCCGCTGTTCCCGGAGATCACCTGTTTCAGGTGAGTAACTACGCTATCTCCAGGAACAAACAGGAATGTAGTCTTCACATATGGGACTCCCTAGCTTGGAGATGCGAGAGATAACCTCAGAGTGAGCTGTGGATCACAGGCATAACTGAATAGGTCATATGTCCTCCAGGGATGTCTTGTATCGAAACCCGGGATGGAGGGGGTAGGAGTTGTTTTAAGTTTGAAAGAGATGCAGGAGAACAGCTTGGCCAAACAAAGTATCCTGGCGGGAGTCCTTGTCTAGGCAATAATGAGCAGCAAAAGTGTGGACAGAAGACCAAGTTGCCGCTTTGCAAATCTCATCAATCGCTACAGAGAGTGTAGATTTGCCATAGAGGTAGCGATGGCGCGAACATTATGTGCAGTGACGTGACCCTCAAGAGAGAGTCCTGCACTTTTGTAAGCAAAGGAGATGCAATCCGCTATCCATTTGGAGAGAGTCCGCTTGGATACTGGCAAACCCAGGTTGAGTCAAAGGCAATGAAAAGCTGGGAAGCTTTCCTGTGCTCTTGAGTTTTCTGGAGATAAAAAGCTAAGGCAATCCAGAGTGTGAAGGGTTGCTGCTGCCCTAGACGAATGAGCTCTAGAGAAAAAGACAGGAAGGTAGACTGACTGGTTTAAATGGAAGGGCAAGACCACCTTCGGCATAAAGTGAGGATGAGTCCTAAGGACTACCTTATCATGGTGGAATCGTGTATAAGGAGGTCAGCCACCAAAGCCTGGAGTTCACTAATGCATCTTGCTGAAGTGAGGGCAATAAGGAAGGTGACCTTCCACGTGAGAAACTTCAGAGAGGTGGTGGCTAGAGGTTCAAAGGGCGGCTTGAGAAGCTGTCCTAAAACAACATTAAGATCCCATGCCACTGGAGGGGACTTAATAGGAGGTTTGGTTAATAGAAGACCTCTCATGAAACATGCTACTAGCGGCTGAGAAGAGATGGGCTGATCATCTAAGGGCACACGAGAAGCCACAATTGCACATAGGTGTACTCTTACCAAATTAGTTTTGAGTCCAGAGGAAGACAGGTGGAGAAGATATTCAAGTAATGCATCCACCGGAGCTGAGAAGAGGTTAAGAGCCCTCTGCGAACATCAAAGGGAGAATCTATGCCACTTGAAGGCATAGGAACGCCTGGTGAAAGGCTTCCTAGAAGGTAAAAGGATCTCTTTTTCCTGTTGAGAGAGGTTAATGTCCTGGAAGGCTATGCCTTCAGCAGCCATGCTGTAAGATGTAGGGACTGCGGATTGGGATGGAGCAGCGTCCCCTCCTCCTGAGAGAGGAGATCTGGAGCGGACCCCAGATCTACGGGTTGAGCCCGAGACAGACGTAGAAGGAGAGGATACCACGGTTGTCATGGCCAACACGGGACTATGAGTATCATGTAACCCTTGTCTCTCTGGAGTTTGAAGAGAGTCCTGGGAATAAGGGGAATGGGTGGGAAGGCATAAAGGAAGCCTTGACCCCAGTGGAGGTGAAAAGCATCCACCTGCTGGCCATCCGGTGCAGGAGTCCTGGAGCAGAAGTGAGGAAGTTTGGCATTCTAAGGACTCGCAAACAGGTCTATCTCTGGGGTTCCCCAGATCCAAAAAACGTGAGTGACCTTGTCTGCATAGAGAGACCACTCATGGGGTAGAAGGACTCGACTCAGTTTGTCCGCCAAGACATTGTGTTTGCCTGGAAGATACATCACAAGAAGGTGTATGTGGTGCTGTATGGTAAAAGACGACAGACGCAGGGCCTCGTTGCAGAGGGTCCAAGAGCCTGTTCCACCCTGCTTGTTCAAGTAGAATATGGCTACTTGATTGTCCATCTGGACTAGAACTGTGCGGAATCGAAGATGGCCCTGGAACACCTTGAGAGCATTAGTCGGGTAGACACCATTATCTTGTCTCCCAGGCGACCCAATGCCCGAGACCACTGGGAAACCAGTGTCCATTGAGCTGCACACTTATGTAGGCGACCATATGGAACAACATGTACTGTTGATGCCATATGACCCAGAAGTTGTAGCAGTTCTCGAGCCGTGAAAAAGTTCTTGAGGCACTAAATGAGTTGAGCACAGCAGAGTTGGGGCAGAAATGCCCTTCAATGCTCAGTGTCTAGGAGAGCCCCTATGAACTCTAGCTGAGAGGGAATGTTGCAGCACTTGCATGGTGTGCGATAGAGACAAACTGGCTTCTAGAGAGGTGTTTGCTTGAATGAGCCAATTGTCTAAGTAAGGGAAGACAAATATCCCAAGAGTCCTTAGGAATGCGGCTACTACCGCCATGCACTTTGTGAAGACTCTTGGGGCAGAGGCAAGGTCAAAAGGCAGGACTCTGTATTGATAATGTCTCCCTTGAAACATGAAGCACAGGAACTTTCTGTGATGTGAGTGAATAAGTATGTGAGTAAATGCCTCCTTTAGATCTAGAGAACAGAGCCAATCCTGACTCTGGAGATAGGGGAGAAGGGTGCCTAGGGAGATCATTTTGAATTTCTCCCTTAGTAGGTACTTGTTCAGTTCTCTGAGGTCCAGAATGGGCCTGTACCCTCCTGTTTTCTTTGGAATGAGGAAGTATGGAGAATAGAAGCCCATTCCCTGCTGCGATGGTGGAACCTCCTCTATTGTGCCCTGAATGAGAGGGGGCTGAAAGAAGAACTCTCTTGGAGGAGTCGGGGGGGGGGGAAGACTTCATAAATGAAGCCTGTACCCCTCCCGTACTATAGACAGTGTCCACTGCTCTGATGTGACAAGGTGCCACCTGTGGGCAAAGTGGCAGAGTCTGCCGAAAATGTGGATGGGATCTGGAATCTCCAGAGGCAGAATGGCTACGTTCTCCAGAAAGGAGTCAAAGACCCTGAGGAGGCTGGGTCTGTTGAGATGGTTGAGACTTAGAAGTCTGCGCCTTCTTTTGCTGTTTTGATGGTTGCAGCCCTTTCTGAGGAGCATGGTGTTGACACTGTACAGCAGGAGTGTAAGAAAAATAATACTTCTTCCTATTACTGAAAAAAGACTCTCTTTGTTGCCTTTTTCCTAGTTG
The DNA here is from genome assembly GCA_033557465.1 of Ichthyophis bannanicus. NCBI lineage: Eukaryota > Metazoa > Chordata > Amphibia > Gymnophiona > Ichthyophiidae > Ichthyophis > Ichthyophis bannanicus. Next base: position 196,349,279 of record CM066041.1, on the reverse strand, counting down.
GGTTGGCCGTAGATCTGGATAGTCTATTAAGAGTGGTGTTCTTGGATTCTGACTGAGAGGCCTTGTCCTGCCAATCCTTGCCAAAAAGGGTTTTCACCGGTGCAAGGGATATTACCCAGCTTATCCTGAACCCATTGTTCAAGATTTGATGCTTGGAGCCAAGCAATCCTGCATGCACCGATGCAGATAGATGAAATCTGCTGATGCATTCAAAACAGTCAAAGGTTGCCCTGTTAACAAATTTTGAAACATTTTGAGCATGCCTTACAAGGGAGAGATAATCTTCCCTCTTGTCATCAGGGAGAAGAGGAGCCATTAGCTCCAAATCCCTAGCAACCTCTCTAAGGAACATACCCATATAGAGTATATTGGAACTGATTCTGGCTGATAACATGGACCTGAAAACAATGTCGACCAAAGGCGCTGAGGGTTCTCAATTCCCTCCCCTGGGGGTTCGAGAAATGTGTCTTATCACTCTTTATTCAACGCATTGCCGATTCCACCACCATGAAATGGTGCGGTAATTGCGTCTTTTGAAAACCTGGACACTCTGGTACCTAGTACATGGTATCAAATCGTCGGGGATGTGGAGAGATGGTATGGGGTGTCTCCCCCATACAAAGCATAAGGTCATGAAGTATGCAATGAACAGGGAGAGTAGCTGCTTCCTTCGGGGCTGCAGGATATTGAAGAATTTCCAGTTTCTCAGCCCTAGGCTCTTTCCCCGAAGTCACCGTTAATAGAGAGACCCCAAGCAACATCGCAAATAAAGACTTGGAAAGACATGTCCTCCGGAGGGGACATGCGACATTGCAGAGATGGAGATGGGTCTTCCAGGAGGGTTTTCATGTCCCGGGTATCAGCCAATTCATCATCCAACGAATCGAAGGCCGAAGACTCAAAGTATCGATGGGCAGGGTGTTCCCGCTCTGCACGCACTCTGTACCAATCAAAAACGTTAGCCAGAGGTTGCGGTGCTTGAACCTCGGTACTGGAGACGGATTTGAGGGCCGGCATGAATGGTAGCATGGTAAGTGGCAGAAAAGTCGATGCAGGCTATGTCGGTACCAGAGCCAGTATCGATGCCCGAGGAATCAACTGTAAAGGCTTTACCGGTACAGAGGCTGCCAGTAAGGCCACTAAGCACTGCTCGATGGCCAGGATATGTTGATCCATGGAGCTTGCCGATGCTTGGGTATCGGTACCAGAATTGTAGGCCATGATCCCTGGGCATGGCACCAGGAGCTCTCCAGAGGTGGAGGCCTCGAGAGCATCCTGAGACCCCACTAAGGCTTTGGAGGCAAGGTCCTCCTGATGGGGTTGTTTGGCTGGTGTGTCCCTGTTCAGGGCAACGCCCGAAGCATCTCAATGCTTAGGAGATCAACTCTTGAGGGGCCGGCCAGTCTTCAATGAAGACCTAGGTTTCGATATTTGAGATCCCTGGGAGGAAGATGAAGCTCTCGATGATGTCAATGCTAAAGAGACTGCATCAGAGGCACAAAGAGTGCCCAGCTTCGCAGCTCGGTTCTGTAGGCCTCTCTTTGTCATCTTCCTACAGAGAGGACATCCTGACGGTTGATGATCTGGTTGTAAGCATTTTAGACACCAGTTATGGGTATCTGTGGCCGAAATGGTACTGCCACATTTGGAACACTTCTTAAAACCACTGGATGGTTTTTCCATTTTGTCAAAGGCAAAAGGAGATGCCTAAGCCTAAGATAGTGTCAATGCGCCTGAAGGAAGAAAAGATTCCTTCCTTCACAGAATTATTATTTTTTTTTTTTTTTAGAAAGAAAGAAAGCACCGACGGGTCGGTACCAGCGTCAACGGGAAGGCAGACGCGACCACAAAAAAATAAGAAAGGACAATTTTTCTGCGGTGACAGGAATTGCTTCTTGTCGGCTCCACGGAAAACGAAGAACTGAAGAGGGAGAGCGGGAAAAGCGGGAAGGCAGATACACAGGCGCAGTGGGATGCTCCCAAAAGCTTTCCTATTGGGTGCTGGGGAGCATTCCTGCGCAGGCTCCATCGGTTCCGACGTTACCATATGTGAAGACTACATTCCTGCTTGTTCCTGGAGATACCCTAATTGCTGAGATATAAGACATAGTTTTCTTTATTTTGATTTTATCCTGTTGCTATAAAGGGATCCACTGTGTCTGTCCCATGCCATTTTGAATTCTGTCACTGTATTTGCCCCCACCACTTCCATCAGGAGGGCATTCCAAGCATCCACCACACTTTCGATGAAAAAGTATTTCCTGACATTGCCTTTCAGTTTACCCCCTTGCAGCTTCATGTTATGCCCACTAGTTTTACAGCTGCCCCGTCTTTGGAAGAGGTTTGTTTCTTCATTAATACTTTAAGTATTTAAAGGTTTGAATCATATCTCCCCTGTCCCTCCTCTCCTCCAGTGTACATATTTAGGTCTTCAAATCTCTTCTCATAAGTCTTCCAATGCAGGCTCCAAATCATTTTGGTCACCTTCCTCTGAACTGTTTCCAGCCTTTTTATGTCCTTTACAAGACATGGTCTCCAAAACTGAACACAATATTCCAACTGAGGCCTCACCAGTGACTTGTACAGTGGCATTAGTACCTCGTCCTTTCTGCTGATAATTCCTCTCTCTATGCAACCCAGCATCCTTCTGGCTTTTGCCACCTTGAGATCCTCAGAAACAATCACTCAGAGGTCCTTCTCCTTGTCCGTGCACATCAACCTCTCGCCCCCTATCGCATACAATTCCCTTGGATTTCTACTTCCCAAGTGCATGACACTGCACTTCTTCACATTAAATCTTAACTGCCAAGCATTAGACCATTCTTCTGGCTTTTGTAGATCCAGCTTTTGTCGATCTTTCTTCATGTTATCCACTCCCTCAGGGGAGTCACTCTGTTGCAAATTTTCCTGCCATCTGCAAAAAGACAGACTTTTCCATTCAGTCCTTCAGCAATATCACTCACAAATACATTGAATAGTACCAGTCCCAGGACCAAACCCTGGGGAACACCGTTAATCACCTTCCTTTCATCTGAGTGAGTTCCATTTACCGTCACCTTCTGTCGTCTGTCAGTCAACCAATTTCTGATCCAGTTCACCACTTTGGGACCCATCCCCAAGCTGTTGAGTTACAGGTTACAAGTATTATAAATGGAACAATTGGACAAGCTGTCACCCACATTATACAAAATTTAGAATTAAGCTAAAGTTGGATGTTAGCAAGTCATATTGCTATATCATCCTACTTAATAGATTATCAGCAGGTTTGCCAGCATGAGCAGTGAGACTGGCAAAGGTCCAGCACAATAAGGGGCACTGCCCGAATGCTAATCAGTGTTTAGGTCCCCAGTGCTAGCAATGTTAAGGTTAGCACCTTGGGGAGCAGTGCATAACACCCAGCACCCCCATACAAGAGTGAGCATGATGGTCAAGATCGAGGACACCACTGCAGGGGCAGGGGCTCAGAGCCAGTCAACTCAATGCCCACTGCTCTGTGTAGGTTACCACCCCTCTGTACCTTTGTTTAGGGTTGTACACACCTCTCTGTGAAGGTTTCCCCTCTCTGCCTTTGTTTAGAGTTTGCAAGTTACCCTTCTCTATTTCTGGGAGTGTAAAAGTTATTTAAGTTTGCTTTGATTCTCTTCTCTTGCTGTAAAGGGGTCCTCTGTGTCTGTCCCATTAGGATCAACAAAAATAAAAGGAGACTGAAGAGTTAAACCCAAAAATTAGCAACAAGGCAGAGAACTAGGAAGTACAGAAGGAGAAAGCCATTATCTCTCCACACATCCTCTCTCAAAAAGAGGACGTCAATGGCAAAGAATAAGAAATCAGTTAACAATTAAGTAACTCTTTTCACCAGGAGCAGCTTAAATCTTATAACCAACAACAAAACCTCACAAGTTTTGAGACTGCTACACTGTTGCAGACTATGGGAATTCAAAGGTAACATTTTATTTACCAGATAATGTCCTTTCCTTGAGTCCTGCTAGACCAGTCCACACAAATGGGTTGTGTTCCCTACCAACAGATTGGAGGAGACAGATAGCCAGTGGAATACCCAGATTTCAATGACATCACTCCAATGCCTCTATCGGCCTAAGCCACTAGAGGGCACCTCAGTATGCATCCCAAAGCATATGGGAAAGCATGGCAAACCTCACACCTCCTCAACGTAGGCAACAATGATGAATCAAACAGTAGATAAACTACAGTATGTACAGGAGAGACTGAACAGCAGGCTGTCAAAGTAGGATATGGACCTGCAGAGACAAGCACAGAAATCATAGCAGACCAAGGTACCATTGCAACATAACAGACCAAACAGTGTTCCAGAGGTGGGTCCTGGACTGGTCTAGCAGGACTCAAGGAAAGGACATTATCTGCTAAGTAAAATGTCACCTTCATTACCTTCCTGCTAGACCAGTCCAGACAAGTAAGATGTACCAAAGTTATGCCTCCACTGGGCGGGAAGAAGACACAGCAGTTTGTAAACTTTGAACTAAAGGTCGTGTTCGCTCGAGCTTGGACATCCAAGCAGTAATGCCTGACAAAAAGTGGAAAGTGATATCCACATTGCCACCTGACAATGTCTGAAGGGGCTACTGAGAAAGTCTGCCCATTAGGACACTTGTGCTCGAGTAGAATGGGCATGCCAAACCCTCCGGAACAGACCAGTTCCATAACAGATATGCTGGGGCAATTGCCTCCTTGATCCAGCACCCCAAGGTAGACTTGGCTGCTGCGACACCCTTACACGGGCCAGTCTAACAGCATAAAAAGACGACTGGACTTACAAAAGGACTTTCTAACCTCCAAGTCCCGGAGAAGCACCCTCCAGACATGCACAAGGCAAAGATCCTTATCTTTTCCTCTACACTGCTCCTTAGAAAAGGAGGGCAAACAAACCACCTGGTTCACATGAAAAGGAGATATCATCTTGGGCAAAAAGGAAGGTACAGGCCAAATTGAAAGCCTCCTCTGAAAAGGACAAATATGGATCTTGGCAAGACAGAGCCTGCAGCTCGGAAATCTGCCTTGCCAAACATATCACAACTAAGAAAACAGTCTTGAGAGTCAAGCCCTTCAGAGTAGCACATTTCACAGATTCAAAGGACGCTGACACCTGGGCCCTGAGCACCAGACAAGACAGCCCAGGAAGGGACAGATGGCCAGAGGGGAGGATGCAGATGCCAAACTCCTTGAAGACTTTCCAACCACTAGACCTCTGAGGCAGGAAAAGGCTGCCACCTGAACTTTCGGGAAGGTAAGGGAAAAACTATTTTCCAGACCATCATGCAGAAGACCAACAGAGCCGGCACCCTGGCAGGCTTAGGAACAAGCTGTCATGTGCCGCACCCACGCACAGAGATACCAGACTCACACGTATGCCAGGCTGGTAGAGCTCCTCCAGGCTTTGAGCAGAGTGGAAACTACTGCAGGAGAATAGTGTTTACGCATCAGCTGACTCCCTTCAAGAGCCAAGCTGTAAGCGAGATGGGAGCTGAGTCATCCAGGACAAATGGGCCCTGATGCAACCAGCCCCGAAATGGGGCAGATGAAGAAGAGGCACCTGTAGGAACCGCATCAAGTCCCTAAACCATGTTCTCCTCATCCAATCCAGCACCATAAGACCAATCCAGACCGGATGGTGCTCTAGGTGCCGAAGCACATGCCTCAACAGCAGCAATGGAGGAAGCACATACAGCAGGCATTGCTGTGGCCAGGACTGAACCAGGGCAACAATGCCCTTGGACACAGTTTCCATGTGATAAGTGAAGCATGGCACACTTGTCATTGGAGCGGGACACCATCAAGTCCATCATAGGGCGACCACAACAATGAAGAAGCATCTGAAATGCCTCCCAATTCAACTCTCACTCTCCAGGATCGAGACAGTGACGACAGAAGAAGAGCACTTCCACATTGACCACCCTGGCAATTTGCTGAGTTGACAAAACGAGGAGGCTCATTTCTGCCTAGACAAACCAGAGAGCCATCCCCAGGCCTGCATACCTTGTGCCCCTTTGACAAGAGACATATGCCACTGCTGTGGCGTTGCCTGAAAACACTTGTACCACCCTGCCCTTGATCAAGAGCAAGAAAACGTAAGATGGCCAGCCAGATAGCCCTTGCTTCAAGATGGTTGATGGACCACACCGCCTGCCTGCAGCTCTAACAGCCCTGGACCATTCAGTCTTGACAAGGGCTTCCCTGCCTGTAAGACTGGCGTCCATTGCCAGAAGAATCCACAAGTGATCATCCAGCAGCATGCCCCTCTTCAGATAACATGGGCATAGACACCACCTCAGTCTGGCTCTCACTTCCAGCTGGAGCAGAAGCCTGAGCTCAAACTTCAATCAGGAAAGGCTGCCGAAGTGGCCTCATATGAGCACACCCATGGCAACATCTTGCTTGCCACTGCCATCCAGCCGAGAAGCTGGAGATAATCCCAAACCCTGGGAGCCTGCTGAGAACAGAACTCTTCAAGTCATTCTAACAACCTCTGCACTCTCTCCTTCGGCAGGAAAACTCTGCCCACTCGAGAATCGAACCATGCTCCCAGAAATTCCAGGGGTTGAGAAAGCTCCAATGGATGCTTTCCCCAAATGACCACCCAACCGAGGCCTTCCATGACAGCATTTGGACCGAAATCCGAGAGGCCTCTGACAGAGGATGGGCTCACATGTGCCAGTCATCCAGAAATGGTTGTACACATGGCCCTTAGTGTCATCACACAGCAGTCACCATCACCATGACCTTGGAGAACATTCTTGGGGCAGTGGAAAGGCCGAAGGGAGGGTGGTGAACTGAAGGTGTGAGACAAACATGGGAAAATGCAGATATCTTTGCTGTTCCTCCCAGATCGGGATATGAAAACAACCTTCGGCCAAAACCAGAGACGCTAGAACTCCCTTCATTGCATCGCCAATATCAAAGATCTCAGAGTTTCCATCCGGAAGCACAACAATTGCAAATCAGCATTGACCACCTTGAGGCCATTGGTCAGGAGTCATCATCTTTAGCATCTGAGAGAAATGGAATACCTGCCCTTGCCCCGCTTGGCTGGGGGAACTGGCACCACCAGCTTTAGTTTCAATAATTTGTCCGTGACCCATCTGGTGGCTCTCATATCTGCCAAACCACATGGAGAGATGACAAATGTCCCCAGGATGGGCTGCTTGTAGTCCAGGACATAGCCACTTTGAATGGTGTCTAGCACCTTCTATCCTTGGTAACATTCAAGAATGGGTCCCAAAATCTACATAGTGATGAATGGAAGGAACCCTCTCTTAAGAGGACAGAATCTCCAAGCCCACAAGCCCCACCAAAGGGCTAATTACAGGTCTAAAATCCAGAAGCGGGAAAGAAAGGTTTTCCAGGATGAAACACCAGGAGTGACAAGACATCCAGAAGTCAGTCCAGCACACTTGCAATAAACAGGCGGAGGCTAAAAGAGGGAAAAGAACCTGATTGATTCCCAGGCCCTTTCAGTCTATCCTCTGGAAGGCAATAAGACTTGGCCTCGGCAATCAGCCCCAGAGAGCTTTCTCTTAAGGCCAGTTGAGTTAGCCGAGTTTTGGAGGACATATCCACTGTCCAGTGGCGAAGTCATAACCAATGCCACATCACCGCCAACAGGATATCATCTCTAGCTACCAAGCAGGCTAGAACATGGCATCAGAAGAAGGTAGTAACCAACTCCAAAGGAGGGGTAGCATCATCCAGCAGGAGACTGAATCCACAGGAGCAGGACTTGAGGCGTCAGGCCTGCACACGCCACCAACTGGAGAATGGCAGCTACCTGCAAACTTGCTCTTCAGCAGAGAGTCCATCTTTCTATCTATCCATCATCAAGGCCAATTAGACTTCCATGGGAGGGGAAGCTCACTTCATGACTGCCGCGACTTCCGCCTCCACTTTGGGTGGGCCAGACCATGCGACGCACTCCTCTCAGGGAAAGCATAGTTACTCACCTGTAACGTGATCTCCGGGAACAGCAGGAATTTAGTCCTCAAATATGGGTATCGTCGGTACCGACGGAGCATGCGCGGGAACGCTCCCCAGCATTCAATAAGAACGCTTTTGGGAGCATCCCTCAGCACATGCGTGCTGCCTTCCTGCCTTTCCAACTGTCCCTCTTCAGTTAAGTTTGTAGCTGAGTGAAAGGATAGAGGGAGAGAGACAAAGAGAGAGATAGAGACAACTCCTAGGGGAGGTGGGTGGGTTGTGAGGACTAAATTCCTGCTGTTCCCAGAGATCACCTGTTAAAGGTGAGTAACTACGCTATCTCCAGGAACAAGCAGGAATGTAGTCCTCACATATGGGGACTCCCTAGCTGAAGATGCCAGGGAGATAGCCCCAGGAAGGTGCCACCGTCAGAGGTGAGGATCCTTCCTCCCATGGATCTCTGGCATCCCACCAGGGTTGGTGGGTAGGAGTTGGTTTAGGTTTGGAAGAGGTTTTGAAGAACAGCTTGGCCAAAGAAGGCATCCCGATGGGAGGTTTTATCCAGGCAGTAGTGGGCTGTGAAGGTGTGTACCGAAGCCCAGGTGGCTGCTCGACAAATGTCATCGATAGACACAGAGTGGAGATTAGCCATAGAAGCTGCCATGGCCCTGACATTATGAGCTGTGACATGGTCCTGAAGAGGAAGACCCTTACTCTCATAAGTAAAGGATATGCATTGGGCAATCCATTAGATAAAGTTCTCTTGGAGACTGGAAGTCCCAAATGACTAGGGTCAAAAGCTATAAAAAGTTGTGAAGACTTTCTATGCTGCTGTGTTCTTTGTATGTAAAAGGCCAAGGCCCTTTTGCAATCCAAAGTATAAAGGTTCCTTTCTGCATTAGAGGTGTGAGGCCTCGGAAAAAATACAGGAAGGTAAATTAATTGATTTAAATGAAAAGGCGAAACTACCTTTGGCATAAAATGTGGGTGAGTTCTAAGAACAACCTTATCATGATGAAATCTAGTATAAGGAGGATCAGCCACTAAAGCTTGCAATTCACTGATACAACGGGCAGAGGTGATTGCAATTAAGAAGATGACCTTCCAGGTCAAAAACTTAAGGGCTGCCGTGGCTAAAGGCTCAAATGGCGGCTTCATGAGTTGCCTGAGAACTAGATTTAGATCCCATGCCACTGGTAGTGGCTTGATGGGAGGTTTGGTTAATAGAAGGCCTTGATATGAGTGGAGGAAATTGGTTGTCCATTCAGAGGCTTATAAGAGCTGCAATTGCACTAAGATGGACTCTTACCAAATTGGTCTTTAATCCAGAATTCGATAAGTGAAGGAGATACTCTAGTATCGATTCTAAGGGTATGAACAGGGGGTTTAATCCCCTCCTGGAGCACCATATAGTAAAATGTTTCCACTTGAAGGCATAAGATCTTCTTGTGGAAAGTTTCCTAGAAGCTCGAAGGATATCTTTTACCTGCTGAGGCAGGTTGAGATCCTGGAGGTCTAAGCATTCAGCAACCAGGCCGTGAGGCGCAGGGACTGGGGATTCGGGTGCCATAGCGTCCTGTTCTCCTGAGAAAGGAGATCTGGAGCGTGCCCTAAATCCAGAGGTGCCGCTTGAGAGAGATGCAGAAGCAGGGAATACCACTTTTGGCGTGGTCATCGTGGTGCGATGAGAATCATGCGACCCCTGTCTCTCTGAAGCTTGAAGAGTGTTTTGGGAATGTGGGGAATGGGTGGGAAAGCATAAAGGAAGTCTTGACCCCAGTGAAGGAGGAAGGCATCCCTTGCCTGACAGTTGTGTGCCGGTATCTTGGAACAGAACCGGGGAAGTTTGGCATTCAGCGGACTTGCAAAGAGGTCTATGTCTGGAGTGCCCAGGAGATGAAATATCTTTGCCACCTGGTCTAGGTGGAGTGACCATTCGTGAGGTAGCAGTACTCGACTGAGTTTGTCTGCCCAAAGGTTTTGAATGCCTGTAAGATATACCACTAGAAGGTGAATTTGGTGCTCTCTGGCAAGGGCCAATAGTCGTAAAGCTTCGTTGCATAACGACAGAGAGCCCGTTCTGCCCTGCTTGTTTTTTTATTTTATTTATTTATTTATGCTTTTCTTCTATACCGCTTTTTCCCAAGATCAAAGGCGGTTTACAAGTAACACAATGAACAGTTTACAATTAACATAATGAACATGGTTTTACATGGAACATCTTGTTTTTTCAAACTACGTACAATTAACTTTTCGTAAACAACAACAGGTAACATGGAATATATAATTATGCAGATGTTGTAACTATTTACATTAGTTAAATATTTACATTATTCAATTGTTAATCGTGGTTTTTAATACACTAGGGATTTCTAGGGATTTTAATACACTGAGGATTCTAGGTTGATTTTTCTAAATGCGATGTGGTTTGTGGCTTTTTGATCTGAGGTTATGGAGGATTTTTTTGGAGGTGTGGTGAGGGTGCTGGAGGGGGTTCATTAAGATTTATAAAGTATTCTTTAAACATATATGTTTTTAGTTCTTTCCGGAATGTCTGTAGGTCTTTTATTTTGCGGAGGCTTAGAGGGAGTTTATTCCATATGGTGGGGGCTGCATATGAGAATGCTCTTGAGCTCGTGGTTTTTTTTGTTTTTCGAATTGATTTTTTTATGTCTAGTGAGTGAGTTGCGTTTTGTCTGCGGGTTCTATGTTCTTTTGGAGTATGTAGTAGAGTGGTTAGATGTGAGGGTGATATGTCGTTGATAAGTTTAAATGTAGTTAATAGTATTTTGTATGATATTCTGCTATTTATGGGAAGCCAATGTAGTTCAGCGAGGATGGGAGTTATGTGGTCAGTAAGGCGTGCTTTTGCTGTTACTCGAGCACAGATGTTTTGAGCTCTTTGGAGTAAGTTGGTGCTTGTGAGGGGGAGGCCGATAAGTAGACTGTTACAATAGTCAAAGTGTGGAGTGATGAGTGTGCTGATAACAGATCTGAAGTCATGTGTGTCTAGTATTGGTCGTAGGTGTTGAATGGTCTTAAGTTTATAGAATATGGTTTTTACAGTTTGCTTTATGTGGGGGAGCATACTAAGTGTGTGGTCTATTATGATGCCTAGGTATTTTACTTCCTTTTTGATTGGGATTGTTGTGTTGTTAATTGTTATTGTTTCAGGGAGAGTAGTATCTGGTTTTCTTGTTACGAACATTGCTTCAGTTTTTTTTAGGTTGATGCTGAGGTTATTATTTTCTAACCAGGTATTTGCTTCGTTGATGCAGTCCAGTAAGTTCTGATAGGTGGGATTATTTGTGCTTATTGGTTGAGTGAGCATGATATCATCTGCGTATATGTAGTGGTTGACTTTATGTTTTTTAAATATATTTGTGATGGGTTGCAGATACAGGTTGAAAAGAAGGGCCGATAGGGCCGAACCCTGTGGAATACCTTGTCCTTGTACAAATGGTTCAGAGGTGTCTTGTCCTAATTTAACGCGTATTGATCGATTTGTGATGTATGATATAAACCATTGTATAATTGTTCCTCCTATTCCTAGACTTAGGAGTCTGTTAATGAGGGTGTTGTGGTGGACATTGTCAAAGGCACCAGCTATATCAATGAATATGAGGATGTAGCCTTGGTTGCATGTGTCAGTGCCTTTTATGAGGTCATCCATGAGTGTTATAAGCAAAGTTTCGACCCCGTGGGATGGGCGGAAGCCGAATTGGTGTGAGTCTAGTGGTGCATGTGAGTCAATAAAATCTTGTAGTTGGAGCTGTATGATTTTTTCTATTACTTTGGCGATAAACGGTATGCTGGCTATGGGCCTGTAGGAGTTTGCGTCTGTAGGATTGAGTTTATTATTTTTTATTATTGGGCGTAAGGATGTGAGTTTCAGGGCATCTGGCATGATGCCCTGGGATAGTGATTGGTTCACTATATTTTGTATATGGTTAGCTAATTCTGTTTTGGTGTTTTTTATCCATGATACTGGACATGGATCTAGGGGGGAGGTGGTGGTGTTGATCATTGATATGATATTGAGGAGGTGTTTTTTTTCAATGTCATGAAAGGTTGTCCATTTAATTGTTGGTTTAAGTCTGTGGATATAGTTATGATTGTATTAGATGATTTGTTTTTAATTTGTTAGCAAAATGATTTGCAAGAGTTTGTGCGCTTATTGTTGACTGTTCAGGCTCTGATGTTTGGGTTTTTGTTAGTGTTTTTATAATTGCAAATAATTCTCTCGGTCTATTGAGTGCCATATTTATGACTTTTGTGTGGTATTCTCTTTTCGATCTGTTAATAGTGTCTTTGTATTTGTTGAGAAGATTTAAGTAATGTGTTTTATTATCGTTGGTTTTAGATTTCCTCCACTGTTTTTCTTGTTTTCTTAGCTGCTTTTTCATATTATAGAGGTCTTTGTTGAACCATTTTTCTGACTTTCTTTTTGTAAATTGCTTTTGGGGACCTTGAGTTGGGGTTGCTGCTTCTTTTATTGTTGTGTTCCATTGGTTTATTATAGTATTGATTTCTGTTGTGTTATTTGTGAGGTTAGGTAATACATTGTCTAGGAAGGTGTCTTTGTTGAAATGAGTAAAGCGAGAATTATAAGGTGTTGGAGTAGTTTCGGTGTTGTTGTATGATAGTGTGAGTAAATTGAAGGTTATTAGATGATGATCTGACCATGGTACTTCTGTAATAAGAGGTGGGGATTGTAGTTGGTGTTTATTAAATGGGGTGGGGATGAATACAAGGTCTAGAGCGTTACCTTTTGTATGTGTAGATGTTTGTATAATTTGGTTGTAACCCATTTCTTTCATGGATTCCATAAAGTTGATTGTGTGTTGTGGGTTGAGTGATGGTAGGTTTAGATCACCTAATATAACAAGTGGTTTTCTCTGTGTAGCTGTACATGCAAGTTCTAGAATGGGGGTGAGATTTTTGTGGTCTGCTGTGGGGGGTCTGTAGATGAGGGACAGTGCGAGGGTTTTGTTTTCTATATTTATGATGTCCATACCATCTATGTTATTCACATTTTTTAGTGAGTATTTGAGCTCTTTTTTGGTGATGATTAGGGCCCCGCCTCCCCTTTTTGCTTCTCGATGGCAGTTGAAAAGATCATATTGATGTGTGTTGAGTTGGTTTAGGAGGATTGTGTCTGTGGGTGCGAGCCAGGTCTCTGTGATGAGAAGGATATCAGGTTTTTCATCGGTGATTATGTCATTAATTATTGGTATTTTATTTCGTATGGATCTTGCATTTATGAGGATGAATTTTATGATGGTGTTTGTTTCGGGGGATCTGTTTATGGGTTCGATTTGTACGAGGTTTATTTGAATTAGTCTTGAATGTCTAGGAGTGTTGGGGCGGTGTGTCTGGTTAAGTGTGTGTGGGTATGGTTGTAGTGTAGTTTTGTAAGGGTTATGAATGATGGGGATGGTGTTGTAAACTGTGGGATTTGGTTTAAGAGCGTAGATGTTTTGAGTTAGGTGGATGGTTAGTATGGTGATGATAAGGTATGATTGAAACTTTGTGAGATCCATGTTTGTTTGAGTTGTGTTGTGTTAAATAATAGTAAAGGATCATACAATGATTAATGATGGAGTTACTGTCAGCAGCGTAATATAGGTATGTCTACTGACTGTAATTATAGTGCAGTAGTTGCTATATACTGACGACAGTTGCTAATGATGTAGAGGTTGCTAGAGACTGGTTACCATAGTACATATATGGTAAAATACTGACAAGAGTGATTACAGGGTAAGGTACTGATAACAGTAAATTACAGGGCACAAATACTGACAACAGTAATTACAGGGCACAAATACTGACAACAGTAATTACAGGTCAAGATACTGATAACAGTAAACTATAGGGTAAGATACTGACAACAGTAATTCAACAATAACAGTAAACTATAGGGTAAGATACTGACAACAGTAATTCAGGGTGGGTTAGTTATTTGGTAGCAGTAGTGATTCTGTAATGCATTAATGGTAATAGAGAATTTGAGAGGATTTAAATAACAGGCAACTAGGGTAAAATACTGACAACAGTAATATTCAAAGATATGTTGGGGACAGCGTGTATATGACTAACATCAGTGTGACCTTCAAGTTATAGTAGTAGTAGTTAGTTTAGTCCGGCAATGTCGGCTGTTCAAAATGAGTCAGGTAAGAAAGTAACGTTATTCTGGTACGGTATACTTGCTGTGATTTGTGTTGTGCTTGGTTCCTTGCTTCTACGCGAGCTCAACCCGAAGGGAGCTCAGTGACACGTTGGGGAGGTTTGTTGGTCTTGGCGAGGCGAAGCTGCTTCTGTTCTTTGGAGACTCGAGATTCCTTGATGTGCCTTTGCCTAAGGGCCGTGCCAAAGGGCCCTCTTGCGCGGCCCTCAGGCGCGGGCCCGCAAGGCGCGGGCGCGCTTCTCGGCGCGAACTTTTAAAGTCCCCGTTTGAGCCCGGATTGGGCCTGGATCGTGCGGCTGCTCCTCCTACCGTCGGAGGAGCAGCCGCACGACGGTAGGAGGAGCAGCCGCACATAGAACATGGCTACCTGATTGTCCGTCTGGACTAGGACTGTCTTGTAGCTGAGCTGGGCGTGGAACACTCGAAGAGCTAAATAAATTGCTCTTAACTCCAGAAGGTTTATGTGTAAATCTACCTCCTGTGGAGTCCAGGTGCCCTGGGTAGAGAGATGATCCAGGTGTGCTTCCCAACCCACCTGTGATGCATCTGTTGTTAAGGTGGCCTGAAAGAGGGGTTGATGGAAAGGAGACCCCACTGTCAGATTTTCTAGTGATTGCCACCACTGGAGTGACAAAATTAGTCGTTGAGAGACTGTTATTTTGTCCGACAAATGGCCCGTGGCCTGTGTCCACTGTGTGGAGAGGGTTCACTGAGCTGCTCGCATGTGGAGGCGAGCATATGGGACTACATGAACTGTGGATGCCATGTGTCCCAGTAACTGCAGTAGTTCCCGAGCCATGAAGGAGGATTTGCCTGCTGCTTGGGAAGCCAGCTGCATAATGCGAAGACACCGGGCCTGTGGAAGGAAAGCCCTTGCCTGCCTGGTATCCAGACAGGCTCCTATGAATTCTAGGCATTGGGAAGAAACTAGTAGAGACTTCGGAAAGTTGATTTCCAATCCCAAGTATTGGAGGATTCGCATTGTACGAGACAGTGCAGTGCTGGCCTCTGCAACTGTGGAGGCTCGAATGAGACAGTCGTCTAAGTAAGGAAAGACAAAAATCCCCAGGGTTTGTAGAAATGCTGCTACTACTGCCATGCATTTCGTGAACACCCTTGGTGCTGAAGTCAGCCCAAAAGGAAGGACCCTGTACTGGAAATGTCTTCCCCTGAAAAGGAAACGTAAGAATTTCCTATGATCTGGATGGATGAGAATGTGAGTGTATTGTGATAAGGAAGCTTATCATAGCTCAGGAAGGAGCTATAGTAAAGGTGAAGTGTCTCTGAACAAGCAACCTGTCAGTTCTGGTAGAAATAAAAAAACAGAATTTTCCCATAAAAGACTACCAGTCCCAGAATGCACCAGGTTTCCAACAGCCATTAGAGGAGCTGAAGTGGGGAAACGTGTGTTCAATCAGGAGGGCTATGAGGTAATCCCTAAGCACTCATCTCAAAGGGCAGGGCCTGATTCAGCACAGCTGCGCTGTGTTAGGGAGGAGCACTCATCTAAGCAGAATAAAGGTAGAGTTTATTCTACAGAGAATCATCCTCATTATCCTGAGAATCAGCTTGAGTTTGATCATCTTCATCATCAAGAGGATCATCAGAAGCAGAAGCCAAACCGGACGGACAGAGAGGGAAAGAAACCCTTTGGAAGAAAGAGGAGAAAAGCCTTTGAGAGGTCTAGAAGAGTCCAGAGCAGTACGTATACTGGGAGGCATTCCAAGGGCCAGCATATACCACTGGACTGGGGAAAGCCAGAGGAATGGTGCTGCAGAGCTAGGAATCTCCAGACGGTACCTGTGAGAGAGACGGCTGCACGTGGAAGGGACCCTAAGACCCGTGCCAGAAGGTATGTGAAGAGAGATCCAGTGTCCAGGGATCTGGATTGGAAGGCTGGACATAAGAACTGGACTACATACTGGCCAGGCTATATAGAGAGGAACTCTAACAGCAATGGAAGCTCAGGTATGAACACTGATCTATGCCCTAGCTATAACCTTGAAAGACAGCAGGGAAACAAGTATTCTCCTGAAAGTGCTCCATTGAGAGATTCATCTGTGCCAATCCATGATATTGAACCCATGCTTGTTGAAGAAGGGGGAATGATAGCAGATGAAGAATGTGTTTACATGGACTGCTCTCTGTCTAAACTCCTTTGGTGATTTTCTGTTATAAAGTACAGCAACCATCACAAAGAAATACAAACTTGTTCTTTAATCTACTCAGAAAAGCTCCTGTGTAGGATTTCTAGCCACGCAGTAGAAGGCAAGCCAGCTAAGGGGTTTCAGCTGGATAACTGCTAGCAATTGAGCCTTACCTAATTGCTTGTGAGCTCTAAGAGAATCACTTCTGAATCTATGTGGGAAGATATAAGAAGTTTACCTGAAAAGAACAGTTTTTTCCTTCTTTGTGGCTTTTGGTTTGTTGTTTGATACATGCTAAGAAAATATTAGCTAAGCCTACAGAAAAGACCAGTTTGTTATCAACCAGGTCTTATTTCTTTTGCTTTGATTGCCTGATAAGTTAAAATGTTGTTTTCCTGATTTTGTTTTTTCAAGTTTAACACTGAAAGCAAGTAACCTGATTTATGTGCTACCAAGCATATCTGTGTTGGGAGAAATAACCCCATAAATAAATATCTTATTGGCTTTACCAAAAAGCACAACTAATTATTGTGAGCAGCTGTGTCTGGTGTGAATGAACTGCATTGCCCACAATCCCTTGCAAATCATATAGATATATGCACTTGCCAAGACTGTGAAGATTCTCACCCAGGCAGCATTCTGACAGTATGCATCCTTTAAATCTAGAGAGCAAAGCCAGTCCTGGTCTTGAAGGTATGGCAGAAGAGTTCCTAGAGAAATCATTTTGAATTTCTCTCAAAACGGGTATTTGTTCAATTCTCTGAGGTCTAGAATGGGTCTGTGTCCCCCTGTTTACTTTGGGATAAGAAAATAGGAGGAGTAGAACCCTGTTCCCTGTTGAAAAATGGGTACTTCCTCTATTGTCCCTTGGGCAAGAAGTGTGGAGACCTCGTAATCTAGGAGATTGTCTGCAGAGGTTTGTGAATTGAACTGCTTTAGAACTGTAGGAGGGGGTATGCTGTGAAAATGAAGTTTGTACCCCTCTCCTACAATGGATAAAGTCCACTCTTCTGCTGTTATTTGATGCCATCTGTTGATAAAGTGGCATAACCTGCCCGGAATATTGGGGGGTTGGGGACCCCTCAGAGGCAGGAAGGCAACGCTCTCTGGGAAGGAGTCAAAGCCCTTAAGGAGGCTGAACCTGAAGAGCTGGTTGGGCTCTTGGTCCTTTTGGTTTCTTTTGCTGTCTAGGTTGTACCTTTTGGGCAACCTGACCTGAAGTCTGACTCTGCTGGTTATAGGAAGGATAAAACTTCCTCTTTTTGCTAAAAGAGGTTTTTTTTATAAGGCTTCCTTTTAGCTGAAGTGGCTGTAGACTTTGACAATCTATCTAAGGTAGAATTGTCAGCATTTAACTCGTTAGCCTTTTCCTGCCAGTTCTTGCCGAAGAGATTCTCCCCCGTGCAAGGAATGTTGCCTAATTTGTCCTGTACCCAAGTCTCCAAGTCTGATGCCTGAAGCCAGGCAATCCGTCGTGCACCAACGGCAATAGCAGAAATTCTGCTGATGCATTCAAAGCAGTCAAAAGCTGCACGATTGACAAACTTGGAGACATTTTGAGCATGCTTAACTAGAGCAAGAAAATCTTGTCTCTTATCATCTGGGAGAAATGGGCTCATAAGTTCCAAGTCTCCTGTGACTTCCTTAAGGAACATTCCCATATATAGGATGTATGAACTGATCCTAGCTAAAAGCATGGAAGCTTGAAAAGTTCTGCGTCCAAAAGCATCCAGAGTCCTGCATTCACGACCTGGAGGATTGGATGCATGCCTCTTTGCACTTTTCATCCTACGCATGGCTGATTCCACTACCATTGAATGGTGTGGCAGCTGGGTTTTCTGAAATCCAGGACATGGTAGAACTCGATACATAGTATCAAGCCTCCTAGAGTGAGGAGAAGTAGTCAGAGGTGTCTCCCATATTCTGAGCATCAAGCTATGCATAATTTCATGGATAGGCAGGGTGGCTGCCTTCTTGGGAGCTTTAGGATATTGGAGGATTTCCAATTCCTTTGCCCTGGGGGTTCCTCTTCAGGAGCTACTGTGATTGAAAGACCTTTGGCCATATTGTGCTCTGGGAGCACGGTTTAGCCGTATTAACACATATCACGGATGAAATCCTGAAAAGACATGTCCTCTGGAGGTGACATTCTGCGTTGGGGAGAAGAGGGATCTTCTAGGAGAAACCCTCTAGTGCCAGCAGAATTGTCAGAGTCTTCGGAATCGGAGGAATCAAAGTATTCCTGACCCCGATGCTCTTGCAAAGCACGATCTCGGTACCGATCGAAGTCGGTACCGAGGTGACCCAGTACCGCTTTGTCCCCTCCAGCCAGAGATGGCATAGGAAGAGTTCCCACCGGGGCCGGTACCGTTAGTACCGGCATCACCGGTGTCGGTACCGGCATCGGTGTCAATGTTGACACCGGTGCCCTTGGGACCACCGGTACCGCAGCTGAAAGAAGAGCTGCGATATTGCACTCGATAGCGAGGAACCTCTGGTCTATCGACACTGCCAATGCTTGGCTGTCAGTACCGGTAAGGACGGCCGGAACCCCTGAGCATGGCACAGGTAGTTCTTGCGAGGTTGAGGCCTCAAGAACCTCCTGAAGCCCCATCGATGCTTTGGAAGCCGAAGCCTCCCGCCGGGGCTGTTTTGCCGGTGTGGTTCCCTCAAGGGCAATGCCAATGGCCTATCGATGCTTAGCAGGAGAGCAACCCTTTGAGGACCGGCTCTTATATTTAGTTATATGAGATCCATGGGAGGAAGAAGAGGCCCTCGACGATGTCGATGCAATAGATCTGGCATCTGAAGAAAAAAGGGTACCGAGCTTTGCGGCCCGGTTCTGTCTTCCTCTTTTGGTCATCCCCATGCAGGAGAGACATCCAGTTGGAGAATGATCAGGTCCTAAATATTTTAGACACCAGTCATGGGTGTCAGTGACGGAAATGGTACTGCCACACTTAGTACATTTTTTAAAACTACATAAGAACATAAGAACATAAGATATGCCATACTGGGTCAGACCAAGGTCCATCAAGCCCAGTATTCTGTTTCCAACAGTGGCCAATCTAGGTCATACGTACTGTCACGCACCTACTACCCCGGAGGCGGAAGGCCTGGGGTTTCGATGTGGCCCTCTTCTCTTGGTAGCAGGGACAACGTAGTGCCCCCTGGGAGGTGAATTCCCACTAGCTTTTCAAATAAAGAGTGTAGTTGTGGAGCGAACAGCTAGGCTTATAAAGAGGTGTTTATTTCCCTTCCCGGGAGAATTCTTGCAAATAGGATACAAAGGAAATTAAACCATGATACTGGCATAACACAAATAGGGGACTACAAAATACAAAGAAAATGCTTCTTGTCAGCGTTAAAGAAACAAAAGTGGGAAAACAGGCTTTTTCTTTCACAAAAAGCTATTGCGTGAAATCTGTGCTCCTACACAGATTTCTCCTTAGCAGGCTTTCTTAGGCTTTAACAGAAAGAGGTCACACTGTCGGAAAACACCAATGTACAGTCCATTTTACAATCGTCTGAATTCTCTGCACAGAAGTCACATTCCATGTCCTCATGAACTTCCTGGCTATTATCTTTGGTAAGGCTGTAGGGTGTATCAGCGTTTAGAAATCTCTCCTCTTCCTGGCCGAGACTTCTCTCCCCTCTATCCACGTAGAAAGGCAGGTTACCGTGCACTGTGGATTTTCCCCTTATAGGACCATACACCTCAGGACTATGGTGAGTAAAATCCAGTGCCCCTCTATTACAGGTAATATGTCTTTCCCCAGGCTGAGCTCTGCCTGAACGCTTGGCAACCGGGAAGTTGAAACTTTTCTCTCTTTCACTTTCCCTCACAGGACGTCTTTCTCTTAGCTGAGAAATATCTTTAGGATAAGAGCTTTTGCTCCCCAGGTACCTGCTCTCGTGGTATTTCCCTCTCCCAGCTCCTCGTGGTTTGTTGAATGGAATCCCTCTCGGTCCCCAGCTGGACTCTAGTTCAGTGCAGCCTGATTTTCCAGCACTAACCTCGGGTAATTCCTCCAGTACAAACTCCTCTGAGGTGCAGATGGAATCCACGTCAGAAGCTCTCAGGTATATGTCCTGGCTATCACAAGCTCTGTTCTTTCCTTTCCCACGGGTCCTTTCCGTGTGTCTTTCTCCTGTGTCTGTGTTTCTGCCTGCTTGATCAGAAACTGCGTCTGCATCTGACTCTGAAACTGAATCTGCATCTGCTTTGCTCAAGACTGACCTTATTTTAAGTGCGTCATTTCTTGAGTCCCTTGTTAGCTCAACTCCCTGCAGCTTTTCCTGCCTCTCTGATGAGCTATGATGTAATGCTTCTCCTGGGCGTTTTCCTACAGCCGGTGCTCGTGTTTTGGTTGGTTGCCCGTAGCAACCCCTAGCCATGTGCTTTGCACTGCCGGTTTTAAAACTGCCCTGGACATTTTCCTCTAGTTTTCTAGGCACTATTAGCCTTGCGCCATGACAGATCCCCCCCCTTAAAATATTACGGGCTGCAGATTTTTCCTGACAGCCCGGAATCTCCTTTCGGGACCTATCTCGGGGTAATACTGTCTGGGACTTATCTCGGTATATTACAGTAACCAGGCTGGCAGTGGCAGACCTGTCCTTCCACAGCTTTAGTACATTCACGTGATATACTTGTTGGCGGCCCCTCTCATTTTCCACCCGATAGGATACTGGGCCAACCTTCCCTATCACTGTACCAGGGCCCTTCCACCTGGACTCGAATTTCAGTCCGGGGTCGGATACTTGGATAAGGACTTTGTCCCCTATGTTTAGCTGCCTCGTCTGGTGCCCCTGTCGTAATACTGTTTTTGCTTACGTTTACTGGCCTGTAGATTCTCTATAGAGGCCTTGGATGTCCTCTCTAGGCGTTGTCTTAACTCCTTCAAGAATTGGGGTACCCCGACCTCTTGCATGTTTGGCTCTACCCATTGCTCCTGCAGGATGTCCAAGATTCCTCTTGGAGCGCGGCTGAACAGCAACTCATAGGGAGATGCCCCAGGGACGCCTGTGTGCGCTCCCTGCATGCGTAAAGCGTGAATGGAAGCAATGTATCCCATTCATTCATTTCCCCCGCCTTCAAACCTCTGCGTAGGAGTTGTTTAATAGATTGATTCATACGCTCCACGAGCCCGTTAGACTGTGGATGGTATGCTGATGTCCTTATATGGCGGATGCCGAAGGCTTCCCAGACCATAGCTAGATGTTTCGACAGGAAGTTACTCCCCTGATCAGTCAGGACTTCCCTGGGAAAACCTACCTCGCAGAAAAGTTTGATTAACTCTAAGGCTATTAATTTGGCGGATGTGTTCCTCAAGGGAATGGCCCAAGGAAACCGTGTGGCATGGTCAACTATGACCAAGATATATCGGTGTTTTCACCAAAGGTCCTATTATGTCCACTCCTATTCGGCTTATAGGAGCCGCTATGGTGGGAGTTGGCACCATGGGTACTGCCTTAGGTTTTATAGCTGTCACTCTTTGGCAGCTAGGGCATGCCTCGCAATATTGCCTTGTCTCCTTAAAAACCCCAGGCCAATAAAATCTAGCTAAGATTTGGTCCAGCGTCCCCTGGATCCCCTTGTGACACCCCACTGGGTGGTCATGGGCTAATCTTAATACGCTAGCTTTAAAGGTCGTGGGTATGACTAGCTGCTTGCGTATGGCATCATTGTGGGGGTTTACACACTCTCTATATAAGAGATCATTCTCCAGAAAAAACCTTGGTAGGGTCTGTCTAGTTTCCTCAGCCCACTCAAACGCCCTTTTAAGAGCTGGGTCAGCTCTCTGCTCCATGGGGAATGTAGGAAACATTTTTACTACCTCTGCCGGTACCCAGGGCAACCCTACAGCACCTTCTAGCTCGGCCCTCCCCCGGGTCCTAGAGTATCCCTCCCTACGCTTCCTGGGTTTGTCCTTTTTCCCTACTTTATCAGGGGGATGTATTAAGTCGTCATGGTTAGGGAGGGTAGCTATCCCTTCCTCATCTGGGTCCTCCCTTTGAGCATTTTCCTCCCCTCCATGTTCCTCAGTGTTTTTGGGTGACTCTTCTCCCTCCCCCGAGGGTCCCGCTTGAGAGCGAGTGGATATTAAACCTAATTTAATACCCCAGTCTTTTCCCAATTCATTATGAAAGGGAGGCCAATCCTTCCCCAATACAACATCCTCTGGCAGCTTGGGAACTACGGCCACCCTCATCTCTTTGATAGTGCCCAACCCTTGTACCACAACATTGTGTAGGGGATAAGGAACAAATGCGCCGTGCACGCACCTGACCCGTACTTGGCCATCTGCTTGACTCGGGGGCGACTGGCGGTGCCCCTCAATGGCTTCCCAGAGCATCTTTGAAATCATGCTCTGGTCAGCCCCCGAGTCAAGTAGAGCCAGTGTGGGAATACCTTCCACTTGCACTTGAATTCGGAATTCGTCCTGCTCTGTTTCCTCTGTCCCTGTCACCTGGACTGTTCGTTCTGTGCAGGATCTCTGAAGATGTCCACTTTTTCCACACCTATAGACTTCTATCATATCTCCCCTCAGCCGTCTCTTTTCCAGGTTAAAGAGCCCTAACCTTTTTAGCCTTTCTTCATAGGAGTATCCCTCCATCCCCTTTACCATTTTGGTGGCTCTTCTCTGAACCTTTTCTAAAATCGCTATAATCTTTTTAAGATACGGCGACCAGAAATGCACACAATATTCAAGGTGCGGTCTCACCATGGAACGATATAAAGGCATTATAATATCTTTTGTTTTATTTTCCATTCCTTTCCTTATCATACCTAGCATTCTATTTGCTCTCTTGGCCACCGCTGCACACTGGGCCGAGGGTTTTAACATGGTATCCACAATGACGCCTAAATCTTTTTCCTGGGTGGTGGTTCCTAATGTGGAACCTTGCATCGTGTAACCATAGTTTGGGTTGTTCTTCCCTAGGTGCATAACCTTGCACTTGTCCATATTAAATTTCATCTGCCATTTTGATGCCCAGTCTTCCAATTTATCAAGATCCTCTTGCAATTTTTCACAATCCTCTTGGGTTTTAACAACTCTAAATAGTTTTGTGTCATCTGCAAATTTGATAACCTCACTTGTTATTCCACTTTCCAGGTCATTTATGAATATGTGAAAAAGCAGCGGACCCAGCACAGATCCCTGAGGTACACCACTATTCGCCTTTCTCCATTGGGAAAATTGGCCATTTAGCCCTACCCTCTGCTTTCTATCTTTTAACCAGTTCCTGATCCACAATAGTACACTGCCTCCTATCCCATGACTCTTTAGTTTTGCCAAAAGTCTCTGATGAGGGACCTTGTCAAAGGCTTTCTGAAAGTCCAGATACACAATATCAACCGACTCACCTCTGTCCACCCTGCTACATTCCGCCCACGACGTTGCCTAAACTTGTCGAATGCGCTCTTAACTCTAAAGGCACTTGACGACCATGCAAAAGATAAGCTGAAGCTATCGTTTCCTTAATCCACCTGGCAATGGATGCCTTGGAGGCTACTTCCCCTTTACATGGACCTCCAAAAAGCACAAACAAGCGCTTCGGTTCATGAAAAACCTCAGACACCTGCAGGTACTGACGGAGCACTCTCTTCACATTCAGCAACCATAAATCCCAATCAGTCCCCCCTTGACCTGACGGCTTTAACACTGGTAAGGAAACAGATTGGTTCAAATGAAAGAGCGACACGACTTTTGGTAGAAAGGACGGCACTAGATTCAATACTACCTTTTCCTTGAAAAACATCAGGAAGGGCTCCTTACAAGACAAAGTCTGCAACTCCAAAACTCGCCGTGCCGAACAGATAACAACCAGAAACACCACTTTCAAAGTCATATCCTTAACCGAGGCTTCACCGAGAGGTTCAAAAGGCCTTCTTGTCAACGCCCCCAACACCAAATTGAGATCCCACGGAGGAATCAACACCTGGCGAGGAGGCCGCAAACGTGATACCGCTTTCATAAAGCGCAAAATATCTGGGTGAGTTCCTATAGCACAACCCTGAATCTTGCCACGATAACAAGCTGTAGCAGCCAGTTGTACCCTATAACTGGCCGCCAGTCCCTTATCAAAGCCATCCTGAAGAAAACTTAACACTTCCAGAACTGATGCCAGGTATGGACGTAAATGCCTAGTTTCACACCAGCCTTCAAAAATGCGCCAAATGCGAACATAAGCCAAGGAAGTCGACCGCTTTCTAGCCGACAACAAGGTTGCAATCACCGCTGATGAATAACCTTTCTTCCTCAAACTAGCCCTTTCAATGGCCAAGCCGTAAGTGAGAACCGAGCCACTTGCGGCATTCGAAGTGGACCCTGAAGAAACAGATCCTCCCGAATCGGCAACTGCCAAGGCTGACCATCGAGAAGCCTGACCAGGTCTGCATAACCATGGCCGACGCAGCCAATCCGGCACTATTAAAATCACGGCCCCGAGATACTTTTCTATCCGCTGCACCACCCGGCCTATGAGCACCCATGGCGGAAAGAGACAGCAGGCCCTGCGACGGCCACTGTTGAATCAAGGCATTGATCCCCTCGGACATCCTTTCTCTCCTTCTGCTGAAGAAACAGCTGGCCTTTGCCGTCTGACAAGTAGCCATGAGATCCATTACTGGCATCCCCCATCTGAGCACCAACTGCCTGAACACCTCCAGATTCAGCTCCCACTCCCCTGGGTCTACGCGAACCTGACTGAGGTAATTCGCCATCACATTCTCCATTCCTGCTATGTGTGCTGCCGATAGTGTTCGAAGCACAGGCTCCACCCAAATGAATAGAGCTCCCACTTCCTTTTCCAGCACCACGCTGCCTGTTCCTCCCTGCCGGTTGAGATATGCCACCGCGGAAGCGTTGTCCGACAGCACCCTCATTGCCTGATCTAACAATACTGACTCGAACACCTTTAGAGACAGAACCACCGTCCGTAGCTCTAGCCGATTGATGGACCCCCGAGCTTCCTCCACACTGCACAAACCTTGCGCGAAGAGCCCCTCGCAATGGGCCCCCCAGCCCTTCAGGCTGGCATCCGTCATCACCGGGATCCATATCGACTGCTCCAACAGCATTCCTGCTGTTAGCTTTTCTTGTCGCAGCCACCATTTGAGAGACGCCTAGATCTGTCCCAGACAGGGCAAGCGTTTGTTCAACGACTCCTCCTGATGCGACCACCAACGAAGGAGACACCTCTGCAAAGGCCTCATGCGCACCCGAGCACAAGGAACGACTTCAAGGGCCGCCACCATGGTTCCTAGCACTCGAAGATAATGCCAGGCCGTTGGCGCCTGCTGTTTCAAGAAACCTAGCACCAGGGATTGCATTCCTAGAACCCGAGCCTCCGGAAGAAAAACCGCTCCGACCTTTGTGTCAAATCGAACCCCCAGATATTCTAACGTCTGCGATGGCACCAACCGACGTTTGGCAGCATTGACAACCCAACCAAGGCTCTGCAGCAACTGCACTACTCTGGCTGTTGCTTTTTCGCTCTCCGCTTGGGACCGCCCGAATCAACCAGTTGTCCAGGTAAGGATGAACAAGCACCCCTTCCCTGCGCAGAAATGCCGCTATGACCACCACTACTTTGGTAAACGTCCGCGGAGCCGTTGCCAACCCGAAGGGCAGTGCTTGAAACTGAAAACGACCCCACTGAACCACAAACCGTAAAAATCTTGGATGATCCGCTCAAATCGGAATGTGCAAGGAAGCCTCTGAGAGGTCGAGCAACGTCAAGAACTCCCCTTGACGAACTGCTACCATGACTGACCTTAGGGTTTCCATACGGAAATGGGTCACCCTCAGACAACGGTTGACGCCCTTGAGATCCAAAATCGGCCAATAGGCCCCGTCCTTCTTTGGAACCACAAAATAAATCGAGTACCGACCTGAATCGCATTGATCCTGAGGAACCGGCACCACAGCCCCGAGTTGTCTGAGCCACAACAAAGTAGCCCGAACCACCGACTCCTTGTTTCGCCCCCTGCAAGTAGACAGAACAAACGAGTCTCGAACTAGACGAGCTAATTCGAGAGTATAACCCTCTCGAATGACTTCCAATACCCACTGACCGGATGTTATCTGAACCCAGGCGGGTAAAAATTCCCATAGCCAACCCCCTACTGGAAGAAGCGCCGCCTGAGCCCCTCTCGTTTCATTGTGACTTCTTGAAACCGGCCAGCGGGGGGTTTGCGAACCCCCTGCCCGCTCCTCGGAAATCTCTAAAACCTTGTCCTCGAAAGGGATACCGCCCTCTTTGAAACGAACCCAATTGAGACGCCCTAAACCGGCGAAAATCACGAGCCTGGCCCCGCAACATCAACCCGGGCCTCCTCGTCTTCAGCTTGTCCTCTGGCAACTGAACGCCTTTGGACTCCCCCAAGTCTTTAACCAGTATGTCGAGATCCTCACCAAAAGGTAGCTTCCCTCTAAAAGGAAGCTTACTAAGCCTTGACTTGGAGGAACCATCAGCTGCCCAATTCCGCAGCCAAATATATCTCCTCGCCGCCACTAAGGATGGCATATTATTTGCAAAGTCCTGATCAGGTCATAATGCACGTCCGCTAGATAGGCTGTTCCGGACTCCAGTCTGGATAAATCCTGCAACTGCTCTGGTGTCATTTCCGCCACCTGCGATTGCTGCGACCAACAAAGACAGGCTCTCGCCACCCATGCTCCACATATGGAGACCTGAATTGCGAGAACACTGGCCTCAAAAGCCTGCTTCACCATAGAATCTATATTTCGGTCCTGTCCATCTTTGAAGGCTGCACTACCTTCTACAAGAATAGTAGCCTTTTTCGTAACCGCCGAAACCGCCGCATCTATCTTAAGGGAGCGAAACACCTCTCGCTCCTGGTCAGCTAAAGGATAGAGCCGAGCCATGGACCTTCCGCCTTTGAGAGCTGCCTCTGGCATATCCCACTCATCTTTAATCATCTGCTTAATCACCTTATGGACGGGGAACACCGCCTGGGATTTCCCCACCGCCTGAATGAGTGGGTCCTCCACACTCTCTTCCTCTGCCAATGCTGACGCCGCAAGGTTAAGGGCCTGCAATGATTCAGATATCAGTGCCTTGAGCTCTTCTCTCCTAAATACCTGAATAATCCGGGTTTGATCCTCCGGCTCTTGTATCTCACCTTCCTCTAGATCCTCCCACTCTCCTTCCAACATATCGTCGTCCATAACCTCTGAAGCAAGGGCCTGGTCCTCCACTATTCGTGACCGTTTGACCATCAGAACTTGTGAGACCGCTGTCTGCCCCACTTTCTTCACCATTCCGAAATGCACCCCCAAGACGTCCATAACAGCTCCCTGTTTACGAAGGCAAAACGCCTGATGTAAGAGCAGGACAAAATCCGTGGAAAACTCCTCCATAGACTCAACCGCCAACACCAGAAGAGCGCTCGTACCTGGTCGAGTCGAAGTAGACGCCTGCAGTGAGAGGGGGGCCTCTTGCCCCATCTCATCCTCCTCCTCCTCCTCCCCAAGACCCCGCGGCTTGGGGAGAGGTTCCTCTTTACCGTGGTCCTGCAACTCGTGCTCCATATGTACTGCCTCAGCTGCGCAGCCATGACACACTCTGTCCACTGACACGGTCCCCCTGTGGGTTCCACACACCAGACACTGCGGCCACGCAGGCATTAGCGTAGACAATCCTAGGAATCTCCAACCCCAGCTAAACCAGCTGAGACAAAAAGAAAAAAAAATTTTTTTTAGAATCTCAAATGCCTAACTATAGGCCTTAACAGGATTGGAGGACCTCCAAAATACACAATTTGCCAATTATCCTTGCCCTGCCGTCCTAAACAGCCTCTGCACTGAAAATATACTGACCAGAAAAAAAGGTGGGAAAAAAACGGAAGCGCTGAGAAAATGGCGCTGAAAAATCGAGCAGCCAGCTTTACACAAGGAGGAAGGCCTCAGCCGGCAGAAAACCCCCCGCGGATCCTTAGAGACGTTCCCCCACGATCCAGAACCAAAAATAAACTGAAATACCTGGATTCCTGCCAGTAGCTCTTCTCTGAAGTCGCTGGCAAGCCCCCAAGGCAGGGAAACAGCAGACGGAGTCTGACAGCTCTCAGAAACGCTGTTGGCCTGATCGGGAACCAGAGCACACAGAAACAGCTCGCAACCGACCTCACTAGGCAGGGGTGCTACAGAGCTTGAAGAAATAACAGAGATGAAGGGAAAGTGGAGCAGGAATCCCCTCCACTGCCCCCTTCCCTGCCCTGACCGGCTCTGTCCCTCTCACTTTTTTTTCCAATTCAGTCAAATAAATTAAAGGGATAGGCAACCCAAACAAAAATTACCCCCAAATCAAACCCTTCAAAATTCTACCAAATAATAGTCCTTATGTGTTCCTCTAGTGGAGCCTAACCCTAGGTGCCCAACTTCCTGCTGCATGGAGACTGGACACACTGGAAGCTGGTGAGAGGTGCCACCAGTAGATGTATCAGACTTCTCACATGCCCAGTCTCCATGGTGCAGGAAGAGTTACACTACCCAGCGGTGGGAGGACTGAACTGGATTAACGAAAAGAAACAATGTTTTTCCTCTCAAATATTCAGATTTTCTTCAGAGTTGAGAAAATCCAACCACCATCTGCTGGAGACAGAAGAATACTGAGGTGTCCTCTAGTAGCTCAGGCTGATAGAGGCATGGGAATGATGCTATGGAAACCTGGGCATTTCATTAGCTGTCTCCACCAATCTGCTGGTAAAGGAACACAACCCACTTGTTTGGACTGATCTAGCAGGACGATAAGGAAAGTACTTTAACTGTACTCTGGACCAAAACAAATGCTCTACATTTTAAGTCATGCCAACACTGTGTGGAGGACTTGCAGATGCCCACACTTACCTACTATCTGTCCTCGTACTGTATCATTATCATTTGGCCCAAGTTTGCATAGATCCAACCTCTGATCTATAATAAGCAGAAAGCATAAATGACTGAAAATGAACAAACACAAGAAACAATTCTGCTGCAGAAAACTCAAACAGTAAACATCAATAAGAATCTTCAGTCAAGAGACACCCAGTGCACCATGCAGCCAGGCAAAGATAGCAAACTACCCCCTGTGGATCTGTAGAAATATTCAAAGCTTTTTGCTAGCTCGCCAAGGTCTAATTTTGCACACAGACCACTATATAACAGTTTATCAAGGAAAAGGTCCATACACAGAAGTCTGAGCAGCTGATGCAGGCTTTCCTTCAGAATAAAGTATTGTAAGCTGTGTATAAGGTATGAATTGGGCTCATCAACCTGCAAAGCTCAGATGCGTGCAAAATATGCACAGGAGCTCTAGAGGACAGAACTGGACATCCCCCTGAATGAGCCTAAATATCTTTTTTTTAACATAAGACAAAAATGTTATAGGGTAAACTGAACCTCTTCAGATATAGCGTAGTTACTCACCTGTAACAGGTGATCTCCGGGAACTGCAGGAATTTAGTCTTCACATATGGGTATCCTCGGTACCGATGGAGCCTGCGCGGGAACACTCCCCAGCGTCCAATAGGAAAGTTTTTGGGAGCATCCCACAGCGCCTGCGTGATGCCTTCCCGCCTTTCCAACTGTCCCTCTCCAGTTGAGTTTATAGCTAAGAGAGAGAGAGAGAGATACAAACTCCTAGGGGAGGTGGGCGGGTTGTGAAGACTAAATTCCTGCTGTTCCTGGAGATCACCATGTTATAGGTGAGTAATTACGCTATCTCCAGGAACAAGCAGGAATGTAGTCTTCACATATGGGGACTCCCTAGCTGCAGATGCCAGGGAGATGGCCCCAGGAAGTTGTTAGGCCTTATGAAAGGGCCATACATCCCCCCATGGATCTCTGGCATCTTACCAGGGATGGTGGGTAGCAGTTGACTAAGTCTGAAAAAGGTGTTGAAGAATAGCCTGGCCAAACAAGGCATCCCGGCGGGAGTCCTTGTCTAAGTAGTAGTGGGCTGTAAAGGTATGTACCGAAGCCCAAGTAGCTGCTTGACAGATGTCGTCGATAGACACAGAGTGAAGATGAACCATTGAGGCTGTCATGGCTCTCACATTGTGAGCTGTGACATGGCCTTCAAGAGGAAGGTTCTTACTCTCATAGGCAAAGGATATGCACTGAGCAATCCAGCTAGATAGAGTTCTTTTGGAAACTGGAAGTCCCAAATGACTAGGATCAAAAGCAACAAAGAGTTGAGAAGATTTTCTATGTTGATGTGTCTTTTGCAAGTAAAAGGCCAAAGCTCTTTTACAGTCCAAGGTATGAAGGTTCCTTTCTGCACTGGAGGTATGAGGTCTCGGAAATAATACTGGAAGGTAAACCACTTGGTTTAAATGGAAAGGCGAAACCACCTTTGGCATAAAGTGTGGATGAGTCCTAAGAACTACCTTATCATGGTGGAACCTTGTATAAGGAGGATCAGTCACTAACGCTTGCAGTTCACTGATGCTACATGCTGATGTGATTGCAATGAGGAAGATGACTTTCCAGAAAAGGAATTTCAAAGATGTAGTGGCTAATGGTTCAAAGGGTGGTTTCATGAGCTGCCCGAGCACCAAGTCCCATGCCACCGGTGGTGGCTTAATGGGAGGCTTTGTTAAAAGAAGGCCTCTCATAAATCTCGCTATGAGAGGATGAGAGGAAATAGGTTGTCCACTTAGAGGCTTGTAAGAAGCTGCAATAGCACTAAGATGGGCTCTTACTGAATTTGTCTTGAGACCCGCATTTGACAAATGAAGGAAATACTCCAGTATCAATTCCAGCGGTATTGCAAGAGGGTTAAGAGCCTTCTGCGAGCACCATATGGTAAACCTTTTCCACTTAAAGGCATACGAGCGTCTTGTGGAGGGTTTCCTAGAAGCATGAAGGATATCCTTAACCTGTTGGGAAAGGTTAAGATCCTGAAGTTCTAGGCTTTCAGCAACCAGGCCCTGAGATGCAGAGACTGGGGATTCGGATGGCAGAGCATCCCGTCCTCTTGGGAGAGAAGATCTGGAGCAAATCCCAACTCCAGAGGCGGAGCTTGAGAGAGATGTAGGAGCAGAGGGTACCACGTTAGCCGTGGCAAACGTGGAGCTATGAGGATCATATGACCTCTGTCTCTCTGAAGCTTGAATAGGGTTTTGGGGATGAGGGGAATGGGTGGGAAGGCATATAGGAAGTCCTGACCCCAGTGGAGGAGGAAGGCGTCCCTTGCCTGACAACATCAAGCAGGAATTCTGGAACAGAACCGGGGAAGTTTGGCATTCAGCGGACTTGCAAAGAGGTCTATGTCCGGGGTTCCCCAAATCTGAAATATTTGGGCAACCTGGTCTGGATGGAGAGACCATTCGTGTGGAAGCCGAACTCGACTGAGTTTGTCTGCCCAAGAGTTTTGAATGCCTGGAAGATACACCGCAAGGAGATGAATCTGATGCTCTCTGGTGAAGGCCCATAGTCGCAGAGCTTCATTGCATAGCGACAGAGAGCCTGTTCCCCCCTGCTTGTTCACATAGAACATAGCTACCTGACTGTCCATTTGAACTAGGACTATCTTGTAGCTGAGCTGGGCGTGAAATACTCGAAGATCAAAGAAGATTGCTCTGAGCTCCAGGAGGTTGATGTGAAGACAGGCCTCCTGTGGAGTCCAGGTACCCTGGGTAGAGAGATCGTGCAGGTGGGCTCCCCATCCCACCTGTGATGCATCTGTTGTTAGGGTGGCTTGGGATAGGGGTTGCTAGAAAGGAGACCCTACCAGAAGCTTTCTGGGTGATTGCCACCATTGGAGGAATGAAATAAGACGATTTGAGTTTGTTATTTTGTCCGACAGGCAGCCTGAGGCCTGCGTCCACTGAGTGGATAAAGTCCACTGGGCTGCTCGTATATGGAGGCGAGCATAAGGAACCACATGCACGATGGATGCCATATGGCTTAGCAATTGTAGCATTTCCCGAGCAGTGAGACAAGGTCTGAGCACTGCTTGGGAAGCTAGCTGTACTATGCGAAGACAGCGGGGCTGAGGAAGGAAAGCCCTTGTCTTTCTGGTATCCAGATGAGCTCCTATGAACTCTAGGGACTGAGTGGGAGCAAGATTGGATTTTGGGAGGTTTATGACCAGTCCCAAATACTGAAGGATTCGCATTGTGCGAAACAGAGCAGAGCTGGCTTCTGGCACTGAAGGGGCTCGAATGAGCCAATCGTCTAAGTAAGGGAAGACAAATATTCCCAGAGTGCAGAGAAATGCTGCTATCACAGCCATGCATTTTGTGAACACTCTTGGCGCAGAAGCCAGGTCAAAGGGAAAACCTTGTATTGGTAGTGCTTTCCTTGAAAAAGGAATCGGAGGAATCTCCTGTGGTTTGGATGGATGAGAATATGAGTATACGCATCCTTGAGATCTCGAGAACAAAGCCAATCCTGACTTTGAAGGTATGGCAGCAGAGTTCCTAGAGAGACCATTTTGAACTTCTCTCGGAACAAATATTTGTTCAATTCTCTGAGGTCTAAAATAGGTCTGTGTCCCCCTGTTTTCTTTGGAATAAGGAAATAGGGGGAGTAGAACCCTGTACCCTGATAAGGAACGGGTACTTCCTCTATTGCTCCTTGAGCAAGGAGCATTGTGACTTCTTGACCTAAGAGACTGTCGAGAGAGGTCTGAGAATTCAGCTGTCTTACAATTGTAGGAGGGGGCATGCTGTGAAAATGAAACTTGTACCCCTCTCGTACAATGGACAGAGTCACATTTTCTGCTGTTATTTGGTACCATCTGTGGGCAAAATGACATAACCTGCCTGGGATGGTCGAGGGCTCTGGACCGTTCAGAGGCAGGAAGGCAAAGTTCTCTAGAGAGGAGTCAAAGCCCCTGAGGAGGCTGAGCCTGCTGAGGTTTTGCAGCTTTTGGCTTCTTTTGTTGTCTAGGTTGTTGCTGTTGTCCCTTTTGGGCAGTCTGACCTGGACAGTGTCCCTGTTGGGCATAGGAAGGATAAAACATCTTACTGAAAAATGGTTTCTAAGAGGATTTTTTCCTTGCAGGATCGGCTGTAGATTTGGACAATCTATCCAAGGTGATATTGTCAGCATCTATATCATTAGCCTTCTCCCGCCAATTCTTGCCGAAGAGATTTTCTCCTGTGCAAGGAATGTTTCCTAATTTATCCTGTACCCAAATTTCCAAGTCAGATGCCTGAAGCCAGGCAATCCAACATGCACCAATGGCAATAGCAGAGGTTCTGCTTATGCACTCAAAACAGTCAAAGGCTGCACGATTTATAAACTTGGAAACATCCTGAGCATGTTTGACTAGAGTAAGATAGTCTTGCCTTTTGTCATCAGGAAGGAGGGGGCTCATAAGCTCCAAGTCTCCTGTGACCTCTTTAAGGAACATTCCCATATACAAGATATAGGAACTGATCCTAGCTGAGAGCATGGAAGCTTGGAAGCACCGATGCCCAAAGGCATCGAAAGTCCTACATTCACGACCTGGAGGATTGGATGCATGTCTCTTTGCACTTTTCATCCTTCTCATGGCTGATTCCACCACCATTGAATGGTGTGGTAATTGAGTTTTTTGAAAGCCAGGACAAGGTGGAACTTGATACATTGTATCGAGTCTTCGAGACTGAGGAGAAAGGTGTTTCCCATATCCTTAGCATAAGATCATGTAACATCTCATGAATAGGTAGAGTAGCTGCCTCTTTGGGAGCCTTAGGGTATTGGAGAATTTCTAAGTCCTTTGCCCTAGGCTCTTTTTCAAGAGCTACTGTGATGGAAAGGCCTCGGGCCACATCACGGATAAAGTCCTGAAAGGACATATCCTCTGGCGGAGACATTCTGCGCTGAGGAGAAGAGGAATCCTCGGGGAGAAGTACTCTTGTATCGGCAGAGTCTTCGGAGTCTTCAGACTCATCAGAGGATTCAAAATACCTCCGATCCCGGTGATCGTGCAAAGCACGGTACCGGTATCAATCAAAGTCGGTATCGGGTTGTTCCGGTACGGATCTGTTGATGCTGGAGACAGACGCATGACTTGGTATGGTTGGCATACCCGCCAATGCTAATGCAGTCAGTACCACTTCCGTTACCGGTGTCGGTACTGGTATCGGTTGAGGTGTCTGAAGCGGTTTCAACGGTACCGAAGCCGTGAGAAGAGCCGCTAGACTGCATTTGATAGCAAGAAATTTCTGGTCTATCAACGCTGCCGATGCTTGGGTGTCGGTACCGGGAGAAGTGGCCGGAACACCAGAGCACAGCGCCAGTAGTTCTGCCGACGTTGAGGCCTCAAGAACACCCTTGAGCCCCGTTAGTGCTTTGGAAGCCGAAGCCTCCCCCGGGGCAGTTTTGCCGGTGAAAATTCCTCAAGGGCAACGCCAGGGGCATCTCGATACTTAGAAGGAGATCTAAGGACCGGCTAGATTTATGTTTAGTTACCTGAGATCCATGGGAGGAAGATGAGGCCCTGGAGGACGTCGATGCAACAGACACCACGTCTGAGGGAAAAAGGGTGCTAGGTTTAGCAGCTCGGTTCTGCCGGCCCCTTTTTGACATCATTCCACAGAAATGGCACTCTGAAATAGAGTGGTCAGGACCTAAACATTTGAGACACCAATCATGGGTGTCGGTGACGGAAATAGTACCGCCACATTTAGAACATTTCTTAAAACCTGAAGTAGGTTTTTCCATTTTTAAGTAAAATATTGGGTCTAGTGCCCAAAATGGCGCCTAGCACCAAGGAAAAAAGTTTCCAAAGTAAAATACCTCAGAAACTATAATTTTATTTTTTTTTTTAAAGAAAGAAGAAAGAACCAGCGGTACCGGTATGGTGTCGAAGGAAGGCAGACGCGACCACAAAAACAAAGATTAAAGACAAAATTTTTCTGCGGTGACCTGTCGGCTCTGCAGAAAATGAAGAACTGGAAAGGGACAGTTGGAAAGGCGGGAAGGCAGCACGCAGGCGCTGTAGGATGCTCCCAAAAACTTTCCTATTGGACGCTGGGGAGCGTTCCCGCGCAGGCTCCGTCGGTACCGACGATACCCATATGTGAAGACTACATTCCTGCTTGTTCCTGGAGATGTCCATTTACATAGCTCAAAACTTTCTGTAGAATGGAGGCCGCAGTAAACAGTTCCTCTGGCTGCTTCTCTATGTTACCTTCAGAAATCACATCTTTAAAGCCTACAGACAAAAATAGTTTAATGTAGAGAAATTTTATAATGTCATTATGTCACCAAGAAACAAGGATATCTGAAAAGTTATATTTTAGGGCTACATATTTGTAGGTGATGTTTAGTGACGACCTAATTAAATTAAAGCTGTGGAAATGATAATTAGAAAATGCTGAGTGACAAGGCTCTTATGTTTTGATTTATGCCACTTACACCCAGTGTCCTTGAGGCGGTTGATTGCATTTGAAAGAAGTCGAACACAGCCCAGAAATCCAGCACCTTGTTTCTTATGAATTTTTTTGTGATTCCATACGCTGATCGTTATTGAATCCGACTTTCCAATATATCTAGAAGAAAAAGAAAGCCTTATGTCCTTAGGATACTGGCTGCAAATTCTGGACAGTAATAAAAATATATTGCTAGTGTTCTAGAGGAAGAAAATTAAGAAAGAAGTAGTATATTTCACTGGCACCCCATATTGCCAAATGAGGCAGTGCTTCTGGTAGAGGTCATTTTACACATTTACTTTACCGGGGAGTTGTGTAGCTGCAAATCCTCAATCATCATTAAATTCTCCCAGCATCTTATGCAAAGTACGCAAAAGAAACCCAAAAATGTTTCCCTTTCCTTTCAAACATTTCAGATCCAGTGGTGGAAAAATCCTGGGTGCCAAGACGCCTAACATTTGGCACCCAGAGCCTGTTGCTGTAAATCAAGAAGCTTCTTGCTGCCAGACCGCACAGAACAGGAGAGGCTGGCAGGAAAAGAGGATGGCAGGAGGGATGGGGAAAGAAGAGAAGCTAGACTGAAAACCTGGAAGAAAGAAGCTGAAGAGAGTGGAGAGGACAGAAATGCTAACAAAGCAAAACAAAAACCTTAAAAATGAATGAAAATAGTTTTTCATAAAGATAATAGTTACTCCTAAGCTTACCCTATTTTCTCCTTCATCCTATAGGCCAGCGATGGCGAACCTATGGCAAGCGTGCCAGCTGTGGCACGCGAAGGCCTTGCAGCTGGCACGCGGGAAGGTCCGCAATCAAGATATGCGGCATTAAAAAAAAAAAAAAAAAAAGCTGCCGCTGCCGGGGCCCGGGCCGGGGCCGCCGCGGCAGAATCGAGTGTGCCGCGGGGCCCCCCGCCCAGCAGAGCCTGCCCTCCGTCCCCGGTATCACCTCTCTCAGCTGCCTCCAGTCACACGCGCCGGCTTTCAGAGCGCGAGGGGAGTTTCTCCCTCGCTGCTCTGTTAAGCCCGCGGAGGCAGCTGAGAGAGGTGATACCGGGGACGGAGGGCAGGCTCTGCTGGGCGGGGGGGCCCCGCGGCACACTCGATTCTGCCGCGGCGGCCCCGGCCCCGGCCGCGACAGCTTTCTTTGTAAAAACAAATTCGCGGGGGGGGGGGGTTAGGAGTGGTAATGGGCTGGGGGGGTTAGGAGTGGTAATGGCTGGGGGGGGTTAGGACTGGAGATGGGCTGGGGGGGGTTAGGAGTGGTAATGGCTGTGGGCTGTTGGGTGGTTAGGACTGGTGATGGGCTGGGGGGGGCTAGGACAGGAAATGCGCAGATGGGTGGGCTAGGAGAGGAGATGGGCTGGGGGGGTTAGGAGTGGTAATGGCATGGGGGGGGTTAGGAGTGGTAATGGCTGTGGGCTGTTGGGGGGTTAGGACTAGTGATGGGCTGGGGGGGTTAGGAGTGGTAATGGCTGTGGGCTGTTGGGGCTAGGACTGGTACTGGGCTATGGGGGGCTAGGACAGGAAATGGGCTGATGGGGGGGTTAGGAGTGGTGATGGGCTGGGGGAGGTTAGGAGTGGTGATGGGCTATGGGGGGGCTATGGGCTATGGGGGAGCTAAGTCTATATGGGCTGATGGGATTAGGACTGGAAGTGGGTTGATGGGGGCTTAGGACTGGTAATGGGCTATGGGGGGCTAGGACAGGAAATGGGCTGATGGGGAGGGGTTAGGACTTGAGGTGGGCTGTTGGGTGGGTTTAGGACTGGTAATGGGCTATGGGGGGCTAGGACAGGAAATGGGCTGATGGGGAGGGGTTAGGACTTGAGGTGGGCTGATGGGGTTAGGACTGGTAATGGGCTGTGGGCTGATGGGGGGGTTAGGACTGGCAATGGGCTATGGGGGGGTTAAGACTGGTAATGGGCTGTTGGCTGATGGGGGCTGTCTGGTAATGGGCTATGGGGGGTTAGGACTGATAATGGACTATGGGGGGGGGCTAGGACAGGAAATGGGCTGATGGGGAGGGGTTAGGACTTGAGGTGGGCTGATGGGGTTAGGACTGGTAATGGACTGTGGGCTGATGGGGGGGTTAGGACTGGCAATGGGCTATGGGGGGCTGACTGGAAATGGGTTGATGGGGGTTAGGACTGGAAGTGGGCTGATGGGGGGTTAGGACTGGAAGTGGGCTGATGGGGGTTAGGACTGGTAATGGGTTATAGGGGGGGCTTAAACTGAAAATGGGGTGATGGGGGGTTAGGACTGGAAGTGGGTTGATGAGGGGGGGCTAGGACTGGTATTGGGTTGGGGGGTTGCTAGGACTGGAAATGGGTTGGGGGGTTGCTAGGACTGGAAATGGGCTGATGCAGGGACTAGAAGGGAATGGATGCTGGGTGAGGCTGGAACTAGAAGGGAGCTGGTGTTGGGGGAGGATTAGAATGGGATGGGGCTGGGAGAGTAAAATGGAGAGGGGAAAAATATTTTGTGTGGGAGGGATAAAAAATCTACAATTGGCCGGGTATTGGGAGAATAAGTGGGGATTGAGGATGGAGGGGTAAATTTTGAGTAGATGAAATAGGAATGAGGAAAGAGCAAAAGGAGAAAGATTAGTATGTTAAAGCAGATGTAGAGAGAGAATGGAAAAAAAAAAAAAACAAGACAGAAGAAAGGACAAATGGACAGCAGATGGAGAGTTAGCAGAAGACACGAAGAAACCAGAAGAAAGTGGCTGGAACAATTGCAACTGAAAAAAAATGCACAAAAGGTAGAAAAATATCTCTTTATTTTGAATTTATTAACTTGAATATGTCAGCTCTGGGAAATGTGCATCATTAATTTTTGCGCTTTGTTTAGTACAAGAGGAAATTAATTTATAGTTTTATTTCTACAGTGTTGTTGTATATTCCAAGTTTGGCTTTTGGGGTTCCCAGTTTAATTATTGTCTTCCTGTTTCTAAATTGTGATTCCTTGTTTGGTGATGGTCTGTTCTGCATGTGTAACTGAGCTGAGGTATTCTGTTTATATAATTCCTATTTGACATTGCCACTTGTTCTTTCCCCAGTAGGTCATGTATTGTTGTTCTCTGAAATGTATTGGTTTAATATTTGCAGTGTTGCCTTTTGATAGTTAGGGTATGGTGCTTTGTGAGTCCTGGTAGTGCTGTTAGGATACGGCGGGTTTGCTATGGGTTCTAAATGGGCAGCGTTTGTAGTAGTTCCTAATGTGCCTGGCGGTTTGGTACTGGATTATAGTAATGTAGAAACCTTTTAGTCTTTCTTTATCCATATACTCATTAAGAGGCATGTTTACTAAAAGTTAGTGTATGGTAACATTATGCAAATATTTATGCAAATGAGGCACCTTATGCAAATGAGGCTTTAATTGATGTGCTGGCACTTTGAGGAAATTCTTTGGTTTTGTGCGGCAGTTTGGGCACTCGGGCTCAAAAAGGTTAGCCATCACTGCTATAGGCCCTCTGCTTGTACATTTATACCACAGAGGTATTTAAAAGTCTATCTTATCTCCCCTCTCTTATCGCTCTTCCAAAGTATACATACTTAGATCTTTAAGTCAGTCCCCATATGCTTTATGACAAAGATCACTGATTGTTTTAGTAGATGTTCTCTGGACCAACTCCATCCTGTGTATATCCTTTTGAAGGTCTGGCCTCCAAAACTGTACAAAGTACACCAAATGAGGTCTCACTAGAGACTTGTAGAAAGGCACTATCACTTCCTTTTAACTGCAGACCATTCCTCTCCTTATGTACCCAAGCATCCTTCTGACTTTTGCCATCATCCTTTCTATCTGATTCACAACTTTAAGACTGTCGAATATCATCACTCCCAGATTCTGCTCTTTTTCATACATGTGAAAAGACCCAATACAAGCATTGAGGAACTTGTGTCTTTTGGGGAAACTGCTAGGTATTTATGACCTAGATTGGCCACTGTTGGATACAGGATACTGGGCTTGATGGACCTTGGTCTGACCCAGTATGGCATATCTTATGTTCTTATGAAAAACTCCAGGTTTTCCAGAATCTGAATGGTTAAACTCGTCGAACTTCAGATGTATTTCGGAGTCACACCCCTGATCAACGAGTCGTCCAGATGAGGAAAGGCAAATATTTCTCTGGTTTGAAGAAAAGCAGCCCCCACTGTCAGACACTTTGTGAAGACTCTGGAAGTGGAGGCAAGGCCAAAGGGTAGCACCTTGTATTGGTAGTGCCGACCACTGAGCATGAAGTTGAGGTATTGCCAGTGAAGAAGGTGGATTAGAATGTGTGCATAGGTGTCTTTCAGATCCAAGGCACATAACTAATCCTCCTGCTGGAGGTAGGGTAAGAGGGTACCCAGTGATACCATTTTGAATTTTTCTCTCACAAGCTACCGACTGAGGTTCTGGAGGTCCAGGATGGGACGAAAAACCCCTGTCTTTTTGGGGACCAGGAAGTAGTGGGAGTAGAACCCCTGCTCCATCTGAAGCAGTGGGACCAACTCCACCGCCCGGTCTGACAAGAAGTTTTGGATTTAGAGCTGGAGAGCGGTGGTGAGAGTCGAGGGGGTACTCCCCCAGGCAGAAAGTGAGGGAAAGCTGATCAAAGTGGAGGAGATAGCCCTCTCCCACTATCCTGAGAGCCCAGGAGTCTGACGTGAAGGTGGGCCATCGGTGGGCAAAGTGGACCAGCCGTCCTTCCACTTGTGGAAGAAAGGTGTTTGGAAGAGGAAGACAGGCTATGTCCTTGAAAAAAAGTCAAACTCCCCCACCATGCTGCGGTTGTGGGACTGATTGGGATTTCTGTTGATTGTGGGGTGCTGTTGGCACTGGCCTTGACCCTTGTGTTGTGGAGCCTACTGAGGGGACCGATACAATGATACAAATGGTACAGGGTATATGTACCATAGAATTTCTTCTTCTTTTGTGAGAAATGCTTTTTTCTAGCAGACTTCCTTTTAGAGGGCTCAGAAGTCTTCCAAAAGAGGTGATTCATGGTGAGCTGGTCTTGTTCCAGTTCACCCGCCATCTCCCTCATAGGTGCACCAAAAAAGGTTTTCACTCTTACAGGGAACATCCGCCAACTTATCCTGGACCCATTATTCCAGGTCTGACACCTGAAGCCAAGCCAAACAGTGTGCCCCAATGCATCGCAGAGGCTCAAGCCACGGATTCAAAGCCATTGTAGGCAGCTCTGGTGGCATGCTTTGAGCATTCCTTGACCTTAGAGACAAGGGAGCGATACTTCTGCCATTGTTCCTCCGACAGCTGAGAAGAACCTGGTGAGGTCTCCAGCCAGATCCCTAAAGTTGGTATGTCTGAATACATGCAACCAACATTGAGCCCTGATAGCATTTGTGACCAAAGGCATCCATAGTACAGGCCTCCCAGCCTGAAGGCACCGAGGAATGATTCTTCTGACTCTTGATACGGCACACAGAATTATGTGGGAGTTGTAGTTTCTCAAAACCAGGGCTCTTGGTAACCCAATACTTCGAGTCCAGGCGCTGACTCACGATGGGCACCAAGAGGGGGGCCTCCCAGATGCGGAAAGAGGAGCCTCTCCAGAATGTGGTTATGGCTTTTTTTGGAGACAAAGGGAACTAGAGGATTTCCAGCTCCTCCGCTTGAGGCTTCTCTTCAGTCTCGATAGTAAAGGGGAGAGATTCCCCCATGTCCCTCACAAAATCCAGAGGGGACTTCCGATGCGCATGCAGTGGTGAAGGATCTGAAAAAATGTCCCGATGCCACATGGTCTTGGGTGATTCCTCCTCCATTTCCTAATCATCGGACTCTGACTCAGAGAGGAAATCAAAGTAGCGGCACAATTCTCTCTGTGCCGCTGGCAGTCCAGTAGAGGGGAAGAAGTCCAAGGGTGTCAATACCACCACCCCAAGGCACTCTGAGGCAAAAGCTGGTGGGCTGAGAGAGATCTCGTGCACCTCTCAGAGGCACTGTCCACCAGAGGGAGGGCATGTGTCTCGAGGACGGGCTGCACCTCCTCTGGTCAGGCCACCACTGGAACCAAGGAACCAGAGGTCATCGGGTCCTTGGATGCCTGCTGGGCGAAGAACGCCGAGAGGCTTCACCCAAGCGCCTCCATGCGCTGAGCCAGGAGCTCAGTCTTCAACGGTGTCTGAGCCGGCACCACAACTACTGGCGTCAATGCAGGTTCCTGTGGTGGAGACTCCACGATCATGATCAGTTTGGGAGTCACCCGCCATACCTCCTGGGCCTCAGAAGGCCTCTCCTCCCATAGGGGTAGCTTGTGAGGTTGCTCTCGGCCTTAACCCTCCAAGTCACGTTGAGGGCTCCGATGAGAGTGGGCCTTTGCCCTGGGCTTGGCATCATCCTTCAATGCTGACTGGTGCAAAGCTGGTCTTTCTGGGGGCGCTCCTTACCGATCCAGTACTCCAGGACCCTTCTGAATGAGCACGGTCCCCACGCGAAGCTGAAGCTTCAGCAGAGGCCTTCAAAGGTATCGATGCAGAAGTCTCCGAATGAAATGAATAGTGATTCTCGTTGCTTTTTCTGGTTCTAAAGCCCTTCATGCGTCATCTGAAGGCAAAGAGTGCAGGATGAGAGCTGGTGGTAAGGCCCGAGGCACTGCAAACACCAATTGTGGGGGTCAGTCACATATATCATCCGACCACACTGGGTACATTTTTTTAAATCCACTGGCCGGCTTCGACATGGTGGGGAAGATGGCTTCAGCCAAGTCAAACGACTCCAATGTCTGGGTCAACCAGGGGATGCAAAAGAAAATACCCTCACGCCTCAAAAAAGAAAAAGAAACCCAAAGAAAATGCAGCACCGAGGAACTGACACTCCCGGGAATGGGCAGAAAGACTGTAATACCAGCAGGTGACCAAAAACGAAGAAAAAAAAGATAAAAAATAGTATCAAAAGGTATTAACTTTTTCCGGGATATCAGAATACGTCTGAAGGGCTTCATGGAAAAAGAAGGCTGAGGTAAAGATGGCACCTTTGTGCAGGAAAACCAGCATGCATGCATGCTGCACTTCCAAAGGCTACCTTAGGAAGCTGGGAAGTGTTCCCAGGCAGGTTCCATCGGTGATGTCACCCATAAGTGAGGACTGATTTCCTGTCTGGTCCTGGAGAATAAGTCTTTCCTTTTCTTCTATACTAAACAAATATAAAAATAATATTTTAAAATTTGTATATTTGTAAATCCAAATTCTAAATTGCTGGCTTCATTACTTAGCTCACTCCTCATTAAATTTGCACCATAAGACTGTCCTATGCTGGGTCAGATCAATGGTTCATCAAGCCCAGCACAGCATCTCAGACAATAGCCCATACAGGTCATTTGGAAGTAGCTGATAGATCCTAATGAGAAGACCAATCTCCTGTTTCTTATTTCCAGAAATGAGAAACAGTGATCCCCACATTTACTTGGTTAATAAATTAACAGGCCTGAACTATAGAAACTTGTTCAAACTAGCCTTGACCACATCCACTGTCAACAAATTCCCCAGTTTAATCATGCACAGAAGGAAGTCTTCTGTACACAGTATAGCAACAGTGCACAATAATTTAATAGAACTACCCAATGACAATCCAGTAAGAATTCTGAAGCTCATTTATGCTATGAGAAATCTTTAAAACTGTTGAAATTAAGCACAGATGTTTCAGAGGCTTTTCAAAGCGACGCTCTGGTCATTCCTGGCTGAACTACAATAAACTCTATAAGCACACTGCATACTTTTAGATTACTGTCTTCCTATTTAGTCTCTACATCTCCTATATTGTTAAAGGTCACATATGTATTCATAGAAACAGAGAAAATAATGGGAGATAAAATCCATGCAGTCTATCCAGCCTGCTCATCCATGAGAACTAT
This sequence comes from Ichthyophis bannanicus, assembly GCA_033557465.1. NCBI lineage: Eukaryota > Metazoa > Chordata > Amphibia > Gymnophiona > Ichthyophiidae > Ichthyophis > Ichthyophis bannanicus. The sequence goes on along the minus strand of CM066041.1, from coordinate 196,305,765 downwards.
AAAGTTCTACAATCCCATCCTCTCCCTCAGAGATCCTTTGTAATTTATCCCATAATTTTTTTTAATTCAGATACAGTTCTCGTCTTCACCACCTACAATGGGAGGCTGTTTCACACATCCACTACCCCTTCCATAAAGAAATATTTCTTCAATTTACTCCTGCGTCTATCCCTTTCACCTTCATCTTATGACAACTCATTCCAAAGTTTTCTTTCAACTGAAAGAGGGCTACCTCCTGTGCATTTATTCCACGGAGGTATTTAAAAAGAAACATAGAAACATGATGGTAGAAAAAGACCATTGGCCCAATTTTCAAAGGCCTTTACGTGGGTAACTTCCTTAGTTACCCATGTAAAGACCTTATCCGGGATTTTCGAAGGGCGCCTACATGGTAGTGCTCTTCGAAAATCCCGGCTAAGTCCCTAACGCACCCCGATGCTATCCACATAGCATCGGGGCGTTGGGGGCATTCCAGGGAGGAGCGTGGGCAGAGGAAGGGGCTTCATGGGTAGCAGCGATTTTCAATGCTACCCACGAAGCCCTCTGTGCCTTAAAGATAGGCGAGGTTTTGAAGAGATCACGTGATGCAGTGAGCCGAGAAGCAGTTGCCTCGAGAGAGGTTTGCCCTTGATGGTGTGGTGGTTCGCTGAGATGGCACTCAGGCGAACCCTGACCGAGTTAGACTTCAGTCCAGACTGCGAAAGGTGGAGCAGATACTACAAGACCAAACTGATAGGGCACGAAAATGGGTTCGCTTGGAGCTACAAGCCCCACACCGAGAACCCACGCCACTTAAAGGTGTAAGCCTGTCTGGTCGAGTCCTTTCTTGAGGCCAAAAGAACACAATCGATCTCCACAGTGAGATGGTAGGAGGCTAGAGCGACGCGCTAAGCCGCCAAGCTACGAGGGACAGGGACCACAGACTGGGATGAAGTAGGCCCTCCTCCTGTGTCAGCAGCTCCAGAGAGAACCCGAGCGGGACCGAGGGCTCTGTTGAGAGACGGAACAGCAGGAGAAACCAAGGCTGCCTGGGCCACCTCGTGGCTATGAAAATCATCAAGGCCCTGTTCCCGCTGGACCTTGAGAAGTTTCTTGGCAATGAGGGGCATGGGGAAGGACATATAGCAGGCCCTTTTTCCCATGAGGAAGGAATCGGGGGCTACCCTGCCCGTGTGCGGGAGGGGACCGCAGAATGGGGAAGCTGCGTGTTCGCAGGGCTGGCAAAGAGGTCCAGATCTGGAGTGCCCCAATGCTGGAAGAGTCACTGCGCCATTCAGGGAAGAGTAGTTACTCACCTGTAACAGGTGTTCTCCAGGAGCAGCAGGAATCAGTCCTCACATATGGGTGACGTCGGCGCCGACGGAGCCCTCGCGGAGCAATTTTCCCCAGCTTTCAAAGAAAGCCTTTGGGAATTGCAGCGCGCATGCACGGTCCTCTTCCCGCCCAAGGGTGCCATCTTGCTCAGTCTGATGACATAGCTAAAAGACAGCAAAAATTAGCAAAAACGAAATCATAGAACTGCAACTCCAAGGGGAGGAGGGAGGGTTGTGAGGACTGATTCCAGCTGCTCCTGGAGAACACCAGTTACAGGTGAGTAACTACTCTTTCTCCAGGACCAAGCAGGAAGTCAGTCCTCACATATGGGACTCCCAAGCTTAAGGCTACGGAGACCCTAAGCACAAAAAAGGAGCTCCCTCAAGCTCAGTAGCACAGAAGGAAGGAATCTTCTCTGAGTACGCCCCCAACCGGTAGCCCAACATCCGGGACGGAGGGCAGGAGTTGCCTATACCTCAAAGAGATTACGGAGGACTGCCTGTCCGAACGCACTGTCCCTGCGGGACTCCCTCTCCAGGCAGTAATGGGCTGCGAAAGTCTGGTTTGAAGACCAAGTAGCGGCCCGGCAGATGTCTGCCAATGGAACAGAGCGGAGGTAAGCCACTGACGCAGCCTTCGCCCTAACACGATGAACCGTGAGTCGACTTTCCAACGAGAGGCCGGCTGCCTCATAAGCCCAAGCGATACAGTCAGCAATCCAGATGGACAGAGTACGCTTGGAGACAGGGAGCCCCAACTTATTGGGGTCATAAGACACGAAGAGCTGAACAGCCCTTCGGTGCTCCCGCATACGGTCAAGGTAGAAGGTTAACGCCCTTCTACAGTCTAGGGTATGCAGGACCATTTCAGCTCGGCTGGAGTGTGGCCTGGGAAAGAAGGTCGGAAGTACCACCTCCTGGTTGATGTGAAAAGGGGAAACCACTTTAGGAAGAAACTTAGGGTGAGTCCGTAGGACTACCCTATTCTTGTAGAACCGAGTGTAAGGAGGATCAGAGACTAGGGCCTGTAGCTCACTAACGCGTCTAGCAGAAGTGAGGGCTACCAAGAATAAGGTTTTCCAAGAAAGAAAACGAAGATGACAGGTAGCCATAGGTTCAAAAGGCGGACAGGTAATCCGCTGTAAAACCACATTCAGATCCCAGTCAGGGGCTGGTGGGCGCAAAGGTGGTTTAAGGAGAAGGAGGCCTCTGAGGAAACGAGCCACTAGAGGGTGGCTGGAAAGAGGCCTGCCATCCACCGGCATGTGATGCGCAGAAAGAGCACTGAGGTGGACCCTGACCGAGTTGGACTTAAGTCCAAGTTCGGAGAGGCAAAGCAAGTATTGCAAGACCACTGATATCGAACAGGAGAAGGGATCATGAGACTGCTGAGCACACCAGACGGAGAACCGACGCCACTTCAGAGCGTAGGACGTCCGGGTGGAGGGTCGCCTGGAGGCCAAGACGACTTCCTCCACATCTGGAGGCAGGAGGAGGGGAGCCAGGACTACCCTTTCAGCAGCCAGGCCATCAGATGAAGGGACCGGAGGTTGGGGTGTAGGAGAGTCCCGTGATCCTGGGTCAGGAGATCGGGCTGAAACCCCAGAGGAAGAGGAGTGTCCACCGCCAGCTGCATTACAAGCGGGAACCAAGGTTGCCTCGGCCACCGAGGAGCCATGAGGATCATTGAGGCTTTGTCCCGGAGAACCTTGAAGAGCGTCCGAGACACCAGTGGCATGGGAGGAAAGGCATACGGAAGGCCTGTGGACCAGGAGAGAAGAAAAGCATCCGCCGCTACTCTGTGAGGATGCGGTTGTCAAGAGCAGAATTGGGGAAGTTGCCGGTTGAGAGGACTGGCAAAGAGATCCATTGTGGGTAGGCCCCATTTGAGAAAGATCCGCTGAAGCACCAACGGATCCAATCTCCACTCGTGCGGCTGGAGGATTCTGCTCAGTTTGTCTGCCAGGCAATTTTCTTGACCCGGGAGATAAACAGCTTTGAGGAGGATGCCGCGGCTGACGGCCCAAGAGCACAGCTTTTTTGCTTCCCGACAGAGAGGGAAGGAGCCTGTGCCCCCTTGTTTGTTCACGTAGAACATCGCAACTTGATTGTCCATCTGGACCAGCACAGACTGGTGAGAAGTGAGGTGGGAGAAGGCCCTCAGAGCTAGGCGGATAGCTCTGAGTTCCAGGAAGTTGTCCTGCTGGGCAGACTCCAAAGGAGTCCAGAGGCCTTGAGTACATGTCCCTTGGTAATGTGCTCCCCAACCCAGGAGAGAAGCATCGGTCGTCAGGACCTGAGAAGGCGGAGGAGACTGAAAAGCCATTCCGAGCACTAGGTTTGGCAGATGAAGCCACCATTGAAGAGAAGAGACCAGCGGGTCGGAGATCTGTACGGAGTCCGCTAGGCTCCCAGTGGCCTGATGCCATTGTGTGCGAAGGCACCATTGAGCAGGCCGCATGTTCAGGCAGGCATTGGGGGTCACATGGACTGTGGAAGCCATATGGCCGAGCAGTCTCAGAAATTGCCTGGCAGAGACCAGGGAATTGCTGTGAAAGTGGCTGGCAAGATCCATGAGCCTGTTTGCCCTGTCGAGAGGCAGAAAGGCACGCGCCTGAAGCGTGTTTAATCTTGCGCCGATGAACTCGAGATCCTGAGAGGGGAGCAAAGTGGACTTTGCGAAGTTTATGACAAAGCTCAAGTGCTGGAGCAGAGCCACAGTGCGGTGCGTGGCGTGAGTGGCCTCTTGGGAAGACTGTGCTCTGATGAGCCAGTCGTCCAGGTATGGAAATACAAAGAGGCCTTGAAGTCTTAGATAAGCCGCCACCACTGCTAGACATTTGGTGAACACCCTTGGTGCGGAGGATAGGCCAAAGGGTAGTACTCTGTACTGGTAATGATTGCCCCCCACAACAAACCTGAGATATTGTCTGTGGCTGGGATGGATGAGGATGTGAGTGTAGGCATCCTTTAGATCCAAGGAGCATAGCCAGTCTCCCTGCTGGAGGTAGGGCAGCAGGATTCCAAGGGTAAGCATCTTGAACTTTTCCTTTGCGAGGAACTTGTTGAGGTTCCGCAAGTCCAGGATGGGTCTGAGGCCTCCCGTTCTTTTTGGTATCAGAAAGTACCTGGAGTAAAAGCCTTGACCTCTCAGGTGGTGGGGCACCGGTTCCACAGCCTGTTCCTGAAGAAGACTTGCTAACTCCTGAAGGAGTAAGTCCCTGTGCAGAGGGAGTCTGAGAGGCTCCCCTGGAAAGTAGGAGGGAGGTACCTGGTGGAAGTGCAGAAGATAGCCCTCTTGGACTATGTGAAGTACCCAGGTATCTGTAGTGATGTTGGTCCACCTGTGGGCAAAGTGGACCAGCCGGCCTCCCGTGCTGAGAGAAACCAGCTGAGGGGGAGAGGCTATGCTGATGAAGTCAAAAACCCCCACCCTGCTGAGCAGGGGCCGGTGGTGCAGGCTTGGGGGCTTGCTGCCTACGTGATCCATTACCCCGTCCCTTGGCTTGCTTACCCTGCTGGGGAGCTGCCGAGGCCTGATAATGAGGGTAGTGGTGATAGGCAGCCGCCTTCCTCGGGTAAAAGGGCTTTTTCCCCGAGCCCTTCTTCTTCTGAGAAGGGGCAGAGATCTTCCTTGAGAGACGAGTCCTGGTGAGAGTCTCGGTCTCGATCTGTGCAGCCTTCTCATCCATGGGCTTGCCAAAGAGGTTTTCACCTCTGCAGGGGACATCGACCAACTTGTCCTGCACCCATGGCTCGAGGTCGGATGACTGAAGCCAAGCCTGTTGGCGGCCACCGATGCCGGCTGCGGCTACTCGAGCCGATGCTTCAAAGCCATCGTAGGCTGCTCGAGAGATAAACTTTGAGCACTCCCAAATACCAGTTGACAAGGCTTGGAACCTCTGCAAAGGTTCCTCTGAGAGACCAGCAGAGAACCCGGCTATTTCTTTAGCCAGGTCTCGTAGATACATGCCCATATAGAGCTGGTAGGTCTGGACTCGACAAGCAAGCATAGAGCCCTGGAAACACTTCCTACCGAGGGCATCCAGGCTTCGAGCCTCCCGACCGGGAGGCACCGAGGAGTGCATTTTCTGACTCTTAAGCTATGCATGGCCGATTCCACCACCATGGAATGGTGCGGTAGTTGTGCCTTTTGGAACCCGGGGCTCTTGCGGACTCGATAAATGGAATCGACCCGCTTGCTTAACACCGGCGACGACGCCGGGCTCTCCCACATGCGGAAGAGAAGTCGTTCCAGCATCGGAGGAACCGGTACAATAAAGGCCTCCTTTGGGGGAGAGTCATATTGGAGGGCATCGAGCTCTTCGACTCGAGGCTCCTCCTCGGGATCCGCGGGGAAGGCCAAGGCTTTGGCCATATCCCGCACGAAGTCCGAGAACCGGGTATCCTCCGGGGGGGACAGTCTCCGAGGTTCGGACTCGGGGGAGTCCGATGGGACACACCGAGTCCGAAAAGAACCAGGTGACTCTTCGTCCTCGGATTCCCAGGCTGACTCCTCGGAGGAGGAGTCGAGCGGCTCCGGTCGGGCGGGCATCGATGCCGTTCGCCCCGACGCCGAGGGAGTCGGCGTCGACGACCTCGGTCCCGAACGGGAGGCCGAAGGAGACCGCAACCGAGGATCGACTCGAGCCCTCATGGACTCTAGGATCGGCTCGGTCTCCGGGGTCGACTTGGAGGTCGACGTCCCAGTGGTCAGGGCAGAAGCACCGGCGAGGCCAGCGATCAATGCCCGCTGCTGGTCCATGAAGGCAGTCAGACTGCTCTCCAAGGCCGTCAACCTGAGTCCGAGCTCAGGAGACCCAGCAGCCCCCGACTCGGGCCCCGACGGCGTCGGGCCCAACATCGGCTCCTTCGGAGGCGAGTCCACGAGGACAACAGTACTCACGTGAGCGGGCGAGTCCATCTCGAGACCAGGATGTTTGGAAGGCCTCTCCATCTCCGAGGACCTGGGACGGGAATCGGGGCTATGCGACCTGGCCCTCGAGGAACCAGGAGCATCCACCAACCCCGCCCTCGCGGGTTTCTTCTTCCGATGATGTTCCCGGGTAGGAGACCCCCGTTCAGAGGAACTTCGACGATGCTCAGGACCAGAGTCCCGAGACGTCAAAGCCTCTGACGAGGTCCGAGCCCGGCCGGAGTCAGAGAAGATACGTTCCCGCTGATGCTGCAGACTCCTCAACGCTTTTGAGGACATTTTGCCACACGGACCACAGATCATCGGGTCATGATCGGGTCCGAGGCAGCGGAGGCAGTAGTCGTGTGTGTCGGTAAGAGACATGAGCTTCTTACACCGATCACACTTCTTAAACCCGCTGGCAGCCATCGGGGGAAAAAGGGCCCCTGCGAGGTCAAAAGACAGGGCTGCCAGTGAAAAAGAAAAAAAAAAAAAGGGCGCGAAATCTGTCACGAAGGACAAAAAACCGAAAAATAAAGAACGGACTCGCAACCGGCGTCGCGGGTCCGGGCGGGAAAAGATCCGGCGTCGAACCGAGAAAAAAGACAAATAAAATCAACTTTTCTAGCGGGGAATTACAAACAACGTCTGTAGGGCTCCACGGAAAAAAGAAGACTGAGCAAGATGGCACCCTTGGGCGGGAAGAGGACCGCGCATGCGCGCTGCAATTCCCAAAGGCTTTCTTTGAAAGCTGGGGAAAATTGCTCCGCGAGGGCTCCGTCGGCGCCGACGTCACCCATATGTGAGGACTGACTTCCTGCTTGGTCCTGGAGAACACAGGCACCACTCATGCGGCCGGAGGACTCTGCTGAGCCGGTCTGCCAATGCATTGCCCTAACCTGGGAGGTAAGTGGCCCAGACGATCATGCCCTGGCTCACCGCAAAGGAGCACAGGGCTGTCATCTCCGAACAGAGGCTGTAGGAGCCGGTACCTCCCTGTTTGTTCACACAGAACATTTTGACCTGGTTGTCTGTCTGGACCAGCACTGCTCTTTAGCTTCCGCATGGCCGATTCAACCACCATCGAGGTGTGGGAAAGCTGGGCTTTCCAAAACCCCGGGCCAAGCTGAACCCTATACATAGCGTCCATGCGCTTGCTCTTGATGGGACTGAGGCCGGGGATCTCCCAGATGCGAAGGAGAATGGGAGGAACCAGCACCGAGACAGCTTCTTTCGGAGGGGCTTCATATTGAAGAATATCAAGCTCTTTTGCATGGTGCTCCTCCTCCTACTCAGTGGCGAGTACCAGGGCCTGCGCCATGTCCCAGACGAACTCCAGAAAGGAGATGCCTTCAGGAGGTGACCGCCGCCTCTGAGTCGGTGAGGAGGGGGCAGAGGGGAGGTCTCGGTGGGACCGAGTCTCCGGGGAAGTCTCCCCATCAGACTCCCACTCTGAGTAATCCGTGGAGGACTAAGTCAGGCCACTCGAGATGGGTCGGTGACTCATGCTGGATCTCCGAGGCCAAAACTTGCTCGGAGCCAGAGGCTCTCGTGCCTGAGGAACAGGACAGAGATCAAGACCTGCGCCGAGGATCCGCATGAGACTTCTGGCTCTCAGGGGTCACAGCAGCGGCCCGGGGAGTCCTTGAGGTCGAGGTCCCAGCAGTCTTGGGGCATGTGCAGGCGGAGCCTGGTACCAGCGCCTGCTGAGCAGCAAGGAATGCAGAAACGCTGTATTCCAAGGCCAGCATTCGGGCCTCCCACTTGGGAGTGGGGCCCTGCAACATCAACACCAGAGTGACTGGGTCGGGTGTCGAGGAGAGGGGATCCTTGCTGGGATGACCCTCGTGAGACTGGGTGCCTTCACCGGAAGCCTCTGTATCAGTTCGAGGTACCTTACTGGGACGCTCCCTCTCCGAGTCCAGAGACTGCCAAGGGGGGCTGAGAGACCAGGTGCATGACCTCTCACGTTTGTATGGTGTCCCCCCATCAGGGTCCTCACGGCCGCCTTCTTCCACTCACGTTCAGGTGACCCCTGGTCAGAGTGCCGCCGGGCCCAAGGAGGAGCCTTGGGAGACTCCAGAGGCTGGGGGGCCGAAGAACGGGAGGCTACCGGGGATATCGGGGCTGCCTTTTAGAAGAGATCATTCAGCTTCTGCTTACGATTCTGGATGGCCTTGGAGGACATCTTTTTACAGAGGAAGCATAGCTCCGGGTCATGGTCAGCTCCTAGACACTTGAGACAGCAGTCATGGGTGTCCGTGAGCAACATGTTTTTTGAACCTCTATCACATTTCTTAAAACTGGAGGCCATTGGGGGGGAAAAGGACCCCTGCGAGATCGAAGATCCTCAATGCAGCCAGCGGTTAAAAAGGGCACGAAAGCACGGTAAAAACAAAAAAGGAAAAAAAAACCCGTGACCAGGGCCAAAGCAGAGGTGCTCAGGAGGCAGGAAGAGGACCGGCGAAGGCTGGAGACAAAAACCAGTTGAAAACAGAGAAACGTTTTCCAAGGACGAGATGCATGTCCAAAGGGATCCGCGGAAAAAGGGAGACTAAGTAAGATGATCCTTGGGTGGGTAGAGGACCACACATGCGTGGTGGCATTCCCAAAGGCTTTCTTTGAAAGCTGGAGAAATGCACCGCGCAGGCTCAGTCGGTGCCAACGTCACCCATATGTGATGACTGACTTCTTGCTTGTTCCTGGATTAGTTGCCACTCTTCATAACCTCCAAAACCTGTAATGGCTTTTAAGTGAAAATGAGTGAAAAATAAGATTACATTGTTTGGCATTCCTCAGCTCAAAGACAAAGGGGCTGTAAGGAAGGGCAAAGGCATCAAATAACATTTTAAGTATCATAACCGGTCAATGCAGATCTATTAAAATCATAGCGAGTGCTATCTTCATTTTAACTAATTACCATACCCCAATCCCAATTAAAGACCTCTGACTGCTATGCATAAAGCCTAGTTTTAGTTCCTGCATTAGGTCTTCCATTTCCCAAGCTGGATGGGGATACTTTAAGGACAGCATTCAAACCCTTTAATGGGGAAGATGTCAAGAGTGACTGCACAATGACAACACTTAATGGCTGGACTTAAGATCTATCATTGAAGACTTTTTTAAATTTCAATTTTTGAATTCTGGAGAGGGTTTTTATCCATCACTTTGTCCAAGATAAGTCACCATAATGGTCGAGTTAAGTAAACTGGAAGGGGGTGTAAAAGAAGGAAAAAACCCAGAGCTTAAATTGATATCAGTGCTTATATCCCACCCTTTCAATCACAAAAGGTAAAGGGCAGAGTACAACAAGAAGAGATCACATTTGAGTGCAGTAAGTATTTCCCTGTTGGGTTTATAATTTAAGTGTGTACCTGAGGCAATGGAGGGTTAAGTGACTTGCTCAAGATCACAAATATTATCAGTGGGATTTGAGCCCTGCCCTCCCTAGTTCTCAGACTGCTGCTGTGGCTATTAGGCTACTCCTTTACTCTGTGATCAGTTGTAAATGAAGGTTTGTGATGAATAATCCCAACCTCCAATACCAACAGAACTGGAAAACAAAGAATCTGGAGGAGGCTGCTGGGCAAAAATTTAACAAACCAACCTCCTTAACAAGAACCAACATGCTATTTTGTCTTCCCTCCCTCTCCTTTCTAGCTCAATACACATAAGCATGATGTTGATGTGGCTATTAGGAACCGATTATGCCAAAGGTATAAACCCAGTCTTCTTACTTGGCTGTCTGTATCACAGGCTCTTACAAGGACACTTGTGTTTGGAGGGATCTTAACTTTAATATGGAGGAGACAGTTTCCATACTCCCCATGATTCTTGTAGGCCCATGAATACTTTATATCTGTAGGTCTGCAAGCTGCTTTTCAAAAACTCCTTGAGAAGTTTCCCTTTGAAAATCCAGCAGTAGGCTGGTGCTGTGAGGATACTTTACTTCATGTACTTTGCAGGTTCCAGAGCCAGAACCACTGCCAGACTAATGGGAGATACACCCAAACCTTCAGCTTTTTCCAGACAACCCAGAAGAGAGTTACTTATTAAATAAGCCTTTATTAATGATTAATGCAATATCATTCCAGTACCTACATATAAACCCATATTGTCATACCATATGGAAGAAAATTTATATTATTGTATACTATAGGTACAAGCTTAAATTGTAAGCCTTCTGGAGACAGGAAAATACCTGTTGTACCCTCAGTGTAACTCACCTTGAGCTACATCCAAATCCAAAATAAATAAATAAAGCAAGCAGAGAGATTTCAGAATAAAATCCTTACATGCATTTTAGGGGGCCCACCATAACACCCCCCCCCCCCCGCCCTTTCCCCCATACTAAAAGAATATGCACTGCGGATAGTACTCATACTTACGGATGTGTATGAAAGGGGAAGCAGGAATTTCTGTTTACCTGTGTAAATCCTTTTCAAAATTGCTTCCTCGGGTTCTAACATACACACTAAAAAACAAAATGTACTCCTTTCCTAGTAAATTAATATTATGCAAATTACTATGGCATTAAAAAACGTAAGCTGACAGAAAGGAGAAAAAAAAACCCAGCACGTACCACCTCAGTAATCTGCAGCTGTTTGTCACCTCACAAGTAAGATGTCTCCCTTCCTGACAGTGCGCTTGTGATGAACTAACTCCTTAACCACCCCAAGCCCACTCATGAAATTCTCTAGTGTTTCAATGGAGCCTCAGCCCCCTCGATCCCCTGGACCTTCTACTACTACTACTACTACTGAGCATTTGTATAGTACTACAAGTCGTACGCAGCGCTGCACAGACAAGTAAGAGACAGTCCCTGCTCATCAGAGCTTACAATCTAGTCAAGACAAACACAGACGGTGTAGGCAGGGATAAAGCAAGGGAAGGAAAAGGAGATCAGGAGAGTCAAGATCCAAAAGCAGCAGCGAAGAGGTGAATTTTCAACCTGGATTTGAAGAGGGTTAGGCCTGGCGTACAGACACAAGTAGTTTGTTCCAGGCGTACGGTGCAGCACGGAGCTATCTTGCCTAAGGCACCCTTGGCTGCGAACTCTCAACCACTGAGCCCCCATGCTTCTGGACCCCCCCCCCCCCCAAAAACCTCACACCACACCAATATTAATTAACTGACCAGGGGAAGAAACCAGGAATGTCTCTTTCCTCCAACCACCATCTTCCAAAATGGTGGCACATGACTCCTAGTGGCACTTGGGACACATCTCTCGGGGTCAGTCTGCCAAATAAAGGATTGTCTCCCTTATTTGGCAGACTGACTCCTAGTGGTGTGCCCCAATGCGCCGCTAGGAGCCAGAGGCAGGGGCAAGTGCTCCTGCCTCTCTATTTAGATTGTGTGGGCACATTTCGGGGAAGGGACAAGAGTTTGTTTTGTGGAATTCATGAGCGGGAGGTCACCAAGGAGATCTTTGGAAGGAGGTGGGTAGGGGCCACCTGGCATCATTGCCTAACAGGGTCATTTAGTGTTGTTCATCTATTTGCATGCATTTTTGTATAACCATTGTGCATTGGAAATAAGGTTAGCATGCGAAAAGCAAAAATGAACCATTGTGCTAGAGGATAGCGTAGCTTGCTGCATTGGCCCTCAGCATTTAAATTTGCAAAAAAGGTCCCAGTCATAAACAGCCACCAAATAGACTTTATAGATTTAAAAATTAAAATGTCGGAGCTGCAAACAAAAGGGGGTAGAAACAGCTACTTACCCCCTCGCTGTAGATCCCTTTTAATTTTTAATTGTTTTTAACACAAAGTGCTTCATGAATTCAAAATGTTTTTCACTTAGCTCATGCTGAGGCACTGTCCACCACCATCTCTTAAGGACTTAGCCTGTTCTGAAACGCTGGCCATTACCAACAACGTGCCACATTTCGGGCCAATAACACTGGTCTTGCCTCATGTTGAAGGGAAGATTAAACAAAGGAAGCTTTCAAGCACAAACGCAAAAATCAAGCATCCACAATGCTTCCCAGTCAAGTGGGCTTAAAAGAATGGAGTCTAATGTAAGAACCATTCATCTGAAATACAACCACCAATAGAACAGAAGATCAGCTGCAGCGTATTTGTTGCATAAATTTTGGCCTATTTTGAAACTTCATTCTTCTTCAATGATAAAAAGCTTATGCTGGCATATTCTAGAAGGGCCAATTTGCGTGATAAACTTGTGCACTCTACTTCTGCAAGGGATTGCCCTGTGCCATCTCATGAAAATCGTGGTCATTCTGCCTGTGGAAATTGCAGGTTTTGTGCCCTTGCCATCTCAGGTGTGGCTTGGCAGGATTCTCGGGGAGCAACCATAGTCTCATCTCGTTGGCATACCACATGTTAGTCATCCTTTGTGGTGTACCTCATTGTTTGCCCGTGTAATTTATACTACATTGGATGCACCACGCGCTTATTGAAGACCCGGCTCGCTGAACATGCTTCCCGTTTGCAAACGAAAACATTGACAGCTTCTATTGTTGAGCATTGCCTTCAGTTGGGTCACACTTTTGATCAATTGCGTTGGCGCATTCTTGATTTTGTTCCTATGGACCCTCGGGGAGGTGATCGTATTTATAAACTACAGAAGAGAGAACAACGTTGGATATTTCGATTACAAACTGCATCCTCTCTAGGTTTAAATGCTGAAATTGAATGGTCAAGTTTATTGTATTTACTGTTTGAAGTTCTTCTTTATTAAATTGCAGTATCTGGTTTTGTCTCACTGCTTATGTTTTTTTCCCTCCTTATTTACTATGTGGAGCTGGTCTAATTGCTCATTGGCTGTTACATTTGTGATAAATCATGTGGGGAGTTCCCCCTCATACATAGGGATTTTTTCCCTGCCCATTGGCTATGCTGCAACTGATCTTCTGTTCTATTGATGGTTGTATTTCTAACAAATGGTTCTTCTGTCAGACGCCATTCTTTTAAGCCCACTTGACCGGGAAGCATTGTGGATGCTTGAGTTTTGCATGTGTGTTTGAAAGCTTGCTTTGTTTAATCTTCCCTTCAACATGAGGCAGGACCAGTGTTATTGGTCTGAAACGTGGCACATTGTTGGTAATGGGCAGCGTTTCAGAACAGGCTAAGTCCTTAAGAGATGGTGATGGATAGTGCTTCAGCATGAGCTAAGTGAAAAATATTTTGAATTCATGAAGCACTTTTGTGTTAAAAATTAACAATTACAAATTAAAAGGGATCTGCTACAGCTGTTTCTACACTTTTTTGTTTGAAGCTCCGACATTTTAATTTTTAAATCAATCCAGTCTATTTGGTGGCTGTTTTTGACTGGGACCTTTTCTTACAATTTTGGTATTAGTTGGTCACTAGTTTTGTTTAGGACATTGCGGGGTCCTCAGCATTTAAAGACAAACCTGATATTCACAATTCACATTTAGAAACATCTTTACAGTTTTTTAATGATGTCAAAATAAGTATCAAGTACACATTTTTCAAATGTCCTTATAAAAACATGGTCAAGCTTTAAGTTACATTACTCTTGTTTCTACCATCCTGATGGGTGGCCACATTCTAGTCCGAAACCTAAACAAAGTTATGACCATAATCACATGCTAGACTTAGCTCAGCCTGAGGTTTGGATACAGGATATATTCCAAAAATGCTGAACCATACCTACAAGCTCTGAAAATGGAAACCAATGAGTGAGAGGAAAAACTGTTTATTACTGTATATCCTTCACCTTGTCTGCTGCTATTGACTGATACTCTGTGTTAGTTAAATGCAAGCAAAAAAAGGTATCCTATTTCTTGTAATTTGGACAGATTAAAGTAAAAGGTCACAGTGATAATCTATTTATCGTCTATTTAGAGGATAAATAGACTATCACTGTGACCTTTTACTTGTCAACTTTTTTCCCTTGTCAACTTTTTCAATTGTTCAGGAGACTGACTATATTTATCCTGAACAACTGAAAAGGTTTACAAGGGAAAAAAAAGTTCAAATGGTTGGTTTTAAGATCCAGCAGAGTAGTTTACAAAAATAAGCTTTGAACTCCATTTGTTGTTAATGGTAAGTAAGAAACCAGCCTCCTTGCTCTTCAGACCCTTCCAATAGCTCTATTGCCTGTTTCTCTCTTGATAAATAGAATGAAAAATTCACTTGCAAAGTGTTAACAAACTTCCTTTATGCTAAACTCTACCTCTAGGAATAGTTTCCAAATTCAGAGGTTTACCTTTCCTTACTATATGCTTTCTCAAGAAATGTAACTCACTTTTGCTCACTGACTTGCATTTATGGCAATTTGTCTTAAAACCATCATGTTTTCCTTTACTGTTCCTGCCAAGTGTGTGTTAACGCCAATCAGCTTTTCTTTCAACAGTACTGTGTGTGTTTTTGCCTTTATGTGACACAATCACAGTTTTAGCATAGTCTTAAGACCTATTATGCCACTGCAGTAGTCTACCACCCTTCATATTGATCCTATCCCCCTGTGATTTCCAAAGAAAGTATTAGCATAGGCATCTTCTAAACATATTCTTGGCAGTGTAGACAATATCTGGACAGACTGGATAGGTGCAGCTGTGATCAACATTATTGGCCCATTTTAGATTATTATTATTATTATTATTAAAGACTTATAAAACGCCGCAACATACGAAGCGCTGTGCAAACATAGAAGAGAGACAGTCCCTACTCATCAGAGCTCACAATCTAATAGGTTTTGTATATCTTGAGAAATAATTGAAAATATTCCAACTGTATGTCATCATATTTTAATAGTATGTTCAAAGGTATTAAAAAAAAAAAGATGTCTCTGAAACAGATGTAGTACTTTCTGAGAATAAACCAAATATGACCTGGACAGGATTAATGGCACCATTCACTAATATTTGGTTGCACAACCCTTGGCAGTGATGACCGCCTCCAAATGTTTCTTGTAGCCGTCTATATGTTTTATACATCTGTCTGCTGGTAGTTTCTCCCACACTTTAAATGCAATTTGTCCCTGCTCATGAATGCTTCTAAGATTCCTTTTACCAATGGCAGATTTCAGCTCTTTCCAAAGATTCTCAACTGGATTGTGATCAGGACTCATTGCTGGCTAGTTTAAAACAATCTATTTGTTCCTTTTTTACCAGTCTTTTGTACTTTTGGATGTATGTTTTCGGTCATTGCCCTGCTGGAAGACCCATGACCTTTGACCCAGACCTAGTTTTCTGACACTAGGTAGCACATTTCTCTCCAAAAAACCTTGGTAGTCCTGACTTCATGATTCCTTTGATACGTTCCAGGCTTCCAGTTCCTGAGGCAACAAAACCGCCCCACAACTTTATGGAACCTCCACAATACTTAATTGTAGGAAGGATGTATTTTTCCTTATAAGCTTCATTTCTCTGCCTGCAAATGTACTGCTGGTCTGCATTGGTTTCATCTGTCCACAGAACATTTTTCCCAGGATTGTGGTTTCTCAAGGAGGGTTTGGGCAAAGAACAGGCGTGCCTTTTCATGCCTGTCTTTCAGTGGGGTCCTCTCCTTGGCCTTCGCTCATGAAGTCCTTGTTTGTTTAGTGTGCAGCGTATGGTGCGGGATGAAACCACCACTCCAGATTGCTCCAGGTCAGCCTTAAGCTCCTTGGATGTTGTATGTGGTGTTTTTCCAACAGTTCGCATTAACCTTCAAAGACTTCTTGGATTAAATTTCCTCTTCCCACCACATTAAGGGAGGTTCTTGATAGTTTCAAGAGCAGAAAGCTTCTTAACAACATTGCGAACTGCAGACATAGGAATCCCATGGTCTTTGGAGATGGCCTTGTAGCCCTTTGAAGTTTGATGATAATGGCTTTTCTGATGGTCTCAGGCAGCTCTCTTGTCTTCATCATTGTGAAAATGGAACAGGATGTGAATGTGGCCATTTTAAATATTAGAGGCATGATTCATTGGTTGATTCAAGTCATGTGAGTACTGACATTTGATCACAGGTGTGTCTAATTTGACTGCAATGGGAAATGATTTTTCTGTTCAAACTGATTTGAATTGTTTATAAGGGTGCCAATAATCATGTCCTGTCAAACATTAAAGACCAAAATGGATTACTACAAAATATTACCAAAACAAAAGTAACACCTATATGTCATATGACCCTACTCAAATTTCTAACTTAAGGATCAAAAATAATTTTGTTTTGTATTAATTTGTTTTTTTTATTGATCCGACAATAAAAACACACAAATGAATACAATTTTTTTTTATCCTTGAGTTAGAAATTTGAGTAGGGTCATATGACATATAGGTGTTACTTTTGTTTTGTTAATAATCATGTCCTGGTAATGTCCCAGTTTTTATACTATTTTCTTTTTTAATTGTTCTTGTTTTGTTTGATTCTTTTATGTGTCAAATATGTGTGCATATATAGTCCAAAGCAATTTCACTGGCCATTTGTTTAGGAGGTATTGGACATTAAGGGGTTGAATTGCAAGGGTGCCAATAATGTTGACCACAACTGTACATGCTACAATACATTAGTTCTACATTCTATGAGTCAAGACTTGAAAACTATCATACCAGATAAGAAATAAGGCAGATAAACATCTTCACATCTGTAGGGGGGACAGGCTCCTGCAATTATTAAAATGCCCTTAGTAGAAAATCAAAAACAAAATAAGGTGTATGCTCAGAATTTTCTTCTCCCCCTCCCCAGCTCCATCTGTTCTCAGACCTGCTGATGAATGTCAGCAAGTGTTAGCAAGAGGGTCAGCTCAGCCCTTCCTTGTTCATCCTTCCTCCATGAAACATAGAAACGTGACAGCAGAAAAAGACCATATGGCCTATCTAGTCTGCCCTTCCATCTCAACTAGTCCACTTTTTTCCTTTAGAGATCTTGTGTGTTTGACCCATGTTTCCTTGAATTCAGATATTGTCCTCGTCTCTACTGCCTCCACTGGGAGACCATGCCACGCATCTATCACTCTTTCCGTACAGAAATATTTCTGCATATTACTCCCGAGTCTATCCCCTTTCACCCTCATGCTATGTCCCCTTGTTGCAGAGCTTGCTTTCAATCGAAAGAGGCTCTCCTCTTGTGCATTTATGCCATGGAGGTATTTAAATGTCTCTTACTTATCTCTTCTATCCTGCCTTCCCTCTAACCTATACATAGAAACACAGAAAGATAGAAACATGATGGCAGGAAAAGACCACATGGCCTATCTAGTCTGCCCTTCCATATCGACCACTACAGCAGTCCCTTTTTTTCTTTAGGGATCTTTAAGTCTGTCCCCATATGGTATATGACCATTTTAGAGTCACCCTCTGCACTGACTCCATCATGTTTATATCTTTTTGAAGGTGTGGTCTCCAGAATTGCACACAATACTCCAAATGAGGTCACACCAGAGACTTATACAGAAGCACTATCACCTCCTTTTTTCTACCGGCCATTCCTCTCTCTATGCATCCAAGCATCCTTCTAGCTTTTGCTGTCGCCTTTTCTACCTGTTCAGCCACTTTAAGATCATCAGAAACAATCACGCCCCGGTCCTGCTCTTCTTTCATGGACAAAAGTACTTCACCTCCTACACTGCACCACTCCCTTGGATTTTCACAGCCCAAATGCATGACCCTGCATTTTTTGGTATTAAATTTCAGCTGCCAAATTCTTGACCATTCTTCAAGCTTAGCTAGATCCCTCCTCATTTTATGTACTCCTTCCTGGGTATCTACTCTATTGCAGATTTTGGTATCATCCACAAAGAGGCAAACCTTACCCAACAGCCCTTCCGCAATGTCATTAACAAAGATGTTAAAAAGAATCAGACCAAGGGCAGATCCCTGCGGCACACTACTGGTAACATCTTTCTCCCTCAGAGTGAGCTCCATTTACCTGTACACTTTGTCGTCTCCCACTCAACCAATTTCTAACCCAGTTAGTCACTTTAGGGTCCATCCCTAGGGTGCTCAACTTATTTATAAGTTGCCTGTGCAGAACAATGTCAAAGGCAAGCCACTTAACCCTCTATTGCCTCAGGTACAAAACAGATTGTGAGCCCTTCGTGGACAAGGGAAATATATACCAAGCCTGAATGTACACCGCTTTGACCTGAAGAAAAGCAGTATATAAACATTGCTAAATAAATAAGTACATCACATATAGGGCTCTCCCTCAGTCCTACTCTTTGGTCACCCAGTCAAAGAATCAATAAGATCTGTCTGAAACCAAAATGCAGACTGGCATGAGTCTATTCTGACCTGCATGCAGCAATTTCCATTTTCTTTCATAAAAAGAGAAAAGAAATGTGAATAATCTTTTTAATAAACGAAAAAACAAACAAAAAAGAAATACAACACAAATACAACACAGATACAATATGATGAGTGCTTTCAAAATTTTCTGATTACAATATAAATGGTAATAGAAGACATTTCTTTCACCTAAACATATAGTTGCAGCTACGGCACTGACCACATTACATGTATATTCACCAGCATTTAAATGGCTGCCGTCGCTACCATCAAAAATTCATCCCATCTATGGGCAATAATAAGCAAGCACAGAACAAACATGGATTGTTTTTGCAGATGTGGTAAGAAAAAAACTGCCTGATTTGCAATACCTCTCTAATTATTTTATTACTTTTTCAACAATCAAGCATGTTTCCTTTGTCTTTAAACATTGAAGATAACAAGCTTACAAAAAAAATTTAAAAATCTGAGACCTTTCTACTATACCATGGTTACAATTTGCTGCTATCATGTATTAGTTGCATGTGGTAACTGCAGAACCTCTTTGTTTATTATCGGGGGCATGTCCAGCATCGTCCCATACATTTAATGTTGAGAACATGTTAAGTTCATAACAATATGTGAATGCACCTCTTCAGCTGGCATTAGATGATCCTGCACTATTTGATGTGATAACAGTTAAAGTGCGGTAAGTTACTTTGCACTAACTGCAAAGCACAGTCCACACCCACTCAAAACACATGAAGTAGTGCTGGATTCTCTACAGGGAGAACTATTCAGGCAATTGGTAACAGACCCCACACGTGAAGGGGCCATACTGGACTTGATGCTTACCAACGGTGAAAGTGTTTCTGATGTTGTAGTGGGAGATCATTTTGCATCCAGTGATCACCAGATGGTGTGGTTCAGTATTAGGACTAGGGCTGTTAGAATCCATTAACCAATCTTAATCACTACCCAAACTAAGAACAAATCCTGTAATGTATACTTGTAAATACTCTTGTAAATAGTTGCAGTAATGACGTTCCATGTTTTATTCCAAGTTCTCTGACCTTGTTCTCTGTAAAACCTAACAGTTTATTGTTATGGTATGTTGTTGTATTGTGAACCGCGCTGATTCTGAATAGAGCGGTATATAAGAGCCTGTAATAAATAATAAATAAAATAATAAATAAATTCCAAGGTGAGGATCTTAGACTTTAGGAAGACTAACTTTGCGAAGATGGGCCAATACCTCAGGGAGTCGTTAGTGGGATGGGAACAGCTGGGGGATGTAGAAAAACAGTGGGCAAAACTGAAAGGGGGTATTTTAAGGGCAACCAACCTTTTTGTTAAAATGGTAAATAAAGGCAAAAGGAACAGGAGACCGCTATGGTTTTCGAAGGAAGTAGCTGAAAAAGTGAAGAAAAAGAGGGAGGCCTTCATGAAATACAAGAGATCACAGAGAGCAGAAGAGAGGCATCTGTATTTGGAAAAACTTAGAGAAGCTAGCAAAGTAGTCAAGAAGGCAAAGATTCAAAAGGAGGAGGAAATAGCCAATGCAATAAAATGGGGGGATAAGACATTTTTCAGATATATTAGTGAGAAGAGGAAGAGCAAAAGTGGTATTGTCAGACTCAAGGGTGCAGGGGGGGAATATGTAGAAGCTGATAAGGATAAAGCGGAATTGCTTAACAAATATTTTTGTTCTGTGTTCACAGATGAAGAACCAGGAGCAGGACCTCAGAAAACACCCACAAATAAGAACAGAAGCGAGGGACATCTTGAACTATTTTCAGAAGACTGTGTTCGTGAGAAACTAGCTCAACTTAAAGTAGACAAAGCGATGGGACCGGATGGGATACACCCTAGAATACTGAGGGAACTTGGGGACGTTCTAGCAGCTCCACTGACTGACCTTTTCAATGCCTCGTTGGAGTCGGGAGTGGTGCCAAAGGACTGGAGAGAGGCTCATGTGGTGCCTTTACACAAAAGCGGAAGTAAGGATGTGGTTGAAAACTACAGGCCGGTTAGTTTAACTTCGGTGGTGAGTAAATTATTGGAAACGCTGCTGAAAGAGAAAATAGTGAGGTTTCTGGAGTCCAGCGGATTACAGGATCCGAGGCAGCATGGATTCACCAGAGGCAGGTCTTGTCAGACAAATCTGATTGATTTTTTTGACTGGGTGACCAGGGAGTTGGACCAAGGGAGAGCTCTAGATGTGGTGTATTTAGATTTCCGTAAAGCCTTTGACACTGTTCCTCACAGGCGACTTATAAACAAACTGAGCACCCTAGGGATGGACCCTAAAGTTACTGCTTGAGTTAGAAGTTGGTTGGGTGGGAGGCGACAAAGAGTACAGGTAAATGGAGCTCACTCTGAGGAGAAGGATGTTGCCAGTGGTGTGCCCCAGGGATCTGTCCTTGGTCCGATTCTTTTTAACATCTTTGTTAGTGATATAGCGGAAGGGCTGTCGGGTAAGGTTTGCCTCTTTGCGGATGATACCAAAATCTGCAATAGAGTAGACACCCAGGAAGGGGTAGATAACATGAGGAGGGATCTAGCTAAGCTTGAAGAATGGTCTAGAATTTGGCAGCTGGGATTTAATGTTAAAAAATGTAAGGTCATGCATTTGGGCTGCAGCAATCCAAGGGAGCAATACAGTATAGGAGGTGAAGTACTTTTGTCCACTAAAGAAGAGCGGGACCTAGGCGTGGTTGTGTCTGATGATCTTAAAGTAGCTAAACAGGTGGAAAAGGCGACAGCAAAAGCTAGAAGGATGCTTGGGTGCATACGGAGAGGAATGGCTAGCAGAAAAAAGGAGGTGATAATGCCTCTGTATAAGTCTTTGGTGCGACCTCATTTGGAGTATGGTGTGCAATTCTGGAGACCGCACCTTCAAAAGGATGTGAACAGGATGGAGTCGGTGCAGAGGGTTGCTACCAAAATGATTAATGGGCTTCATTATAAAGCATATGAGGACAGACTTAAGGATCTTAATATGTACACCTTAGAGGAAAGGCGGGATAGAGGTGATATGATTGAGATGTTTAAATACCTCCGTGGCATATATGTTCAGGGAGAGAGCCTCTTTCAATTGAAAGCAAGTTCTGCTACGAGGGGACATGGGATGAGGGTGAAGGGAGATAGATTCAGGAGTGATATGCGGAAATATTTCTTTACGGAAAGAGTAGTGGATCCGTGGAATAGTCTCCCAGTGGAGGTGGCAGAGATGAGGACAGTAACTGAATTCAAGAAAGCATGGGACCAACACAGAGGATCTGTAAAGGCAAAAAGTGGACTGTTGTAGTTGTTATGGAAGGACAGACTAGATAGGCCATGTGGTCTTTTTCTGTCGTCATATTTCTATGTTTCTATGTTTCTATGTGTCAAACCAGCACATGGCGTGTGCGCTAATTCACGTTAAGTGCTTCGCACACCTTGGTAAAGGGGTTCCATTGTGTCATGACTCAATGGATTCTCCTGATAAATTGCCTATATCCAGTACTGCTGTCACTTGAGGGGGGGTAGGGTTATTCCTTTGGATTATTTTAATCTATCCCCACTTTTATGTAGTATCTTTCCCTTATGTCGAAGGCTTAATAAAGGATAACCAGAGATAAGATGTAATAGGGATTATTGGGGGGGGGGTCGTCTTTTGAGTTATGTGCTGTCTGTACTTTTATTACAAACTCACAGAGAAAATGTAAACACTCAATACACAGTAAAAGCGTAGTTACTCACCTGTAACAGGTGTTCTCCAGGAGCAGCAGGAATCAGTCCTCACATATGGGTGACGTCGGCGCCGACGGAGCCCTCGCGGAGCAATTTTCCCCAGCTTTCAAAGAAAGCCTTTGGGAATTGCAGCGCGAATGCGCGGTCGCCTTCCCGCCCAAGGGTGCCATCTTAGCCAGTCAGATGACATAGCTAAAAAAGACAGCATAAAAATTTGCAAAAAAACTTAAGCAGATGATTGCAACTCCAAGGGGAGGAGGGAGGGTTGTGAGGACTGATTCCTGCTGCTCCTGGAGAACACCTGTTACAGGTGAGTAACTACGCTTTCTCCAGGACCAAGCAGGAAGTCAGTCCTCACATATGGGACTCCCAAGCTTAAGGCTACCGGAGACCCTAAGCACAAAAATGAGCTCCCTCTAGCTCAGCAGCACAGAAGGAAAGAATCTTCGCTGAATTATTACCCACCAGTAGCCCACATCCGGGATGGAGGGTAGGAGTTGCTCAAACCTCAAAGAGATTACGGAGGACTGCCTGTCCGAAAGCACTGTCCCTGCGGGACTCCCTCTCGAGACAGTAATGGACCGCAAAAGTCTGGCTCAAAGACCAAGTAGCGGCCCGGCAGATGTCTGCCAGCGGAACAGAGCGGAGGTAAGCCACTGACGTAGCCTTTGCCCGAACACAATGAGCCGTGACTCGACCATCCAAGGAGAGTCCGGCTGCCCCATAAGCCCAAGTGATACAGTCCGCAACCCAGATGGACAGAGTACGCTTGGAGACCGGGAGTCCCAATTTATTGGGATCAAAAGACACAAAAAGCTGAGCAGCTTTACGGTGCTCCCGCATACGGTCAAGGTAGAAGTGCAATGCCCTTCTACAGTCCAGGGTATGGAGGACCATTTCAGCTCGGCTGGAGTGTGGTCTGGGAAAGAAGGTCGGAAGTACCACCTCCTGATTGATGTGAAAAGGGGAGACCACTTTTGGAAGAAATTTTGGGTGAGTCCGTAGGACTACCCTATTTTTGTAGAACCGAGTGTAAGGGGGATCAGACACGAGGGCCTGCAATTCACTTACGCGCCTAGCGGAAGTGAGGGCTATCAAGAACAATGTTTTCCAAGAAAGAAAACGGAGAGAACAGGTAGCCATAGGTTCAAAAGGCGGACAGGTGATCCGCTGTAAAACCACATTCAGATCCCAGTCAGGCGCTGGCGGGCGCAGAGGTGGTTTAAGTAGAAGGAGACCTCGGAGAAACCTCGCTACGAGAGGGTCGCTGGAAAGAGGTCTGCCGTCCACCGGCACATGATGTGCTGAAAGAGCACTGAGGTGAACTTTGACGGAGTTGGACTTAAGTCCCAGATTAGAGAGGTATAGCAGGTACTGCAAGATCACCGACACCGAGCAGGAGAAGGGATCCTGAGACTGTTGGGTACACCAAACGGAAAAGCGACGCCATTTAAGGGCGTAGCATTTGCGGGTAGAAGGTCGCCGAGAAGCTAGGACGACCTCCTCCACCTCTGCCGGCAGGAGAAGGGGAGCAAGGACTACCCTCTCAGCAGCCAGGCCATTAGATTGAGAGATCTGAGGTTGGGGTGTAGCAGAGACCCCTGATCCTGAGTGAGGAGATCCGGTTGAAACCCCAGAGGGAATGGATCCTCTACCGCTAATTGCAGCAGGAGTGGAAACCACGGCTGCCTGGGCCAGCGAGGGGCCACCAGGATCATGGAAGCTTTGTCTCGGAGAACCTTGAAAAGAGTTCGAGAGACTAGCGGTATGGGAGGAAAAGCATACAGGAGGCTCTCCGACCATGAGAGTAGAAAAGCATCTGCCGCAACTCGAAGGGGATGTGGCTGACGAGAGCAGAAGCGAGGGAGTTGCCGGTTGAGAGGACTGGCAAAGAGATCCATCGTGGGGAGGCCCCACTTTAGAAAGAGCTTCTGAACTACCAAGGGATCCAGGCGCCACTCGTGCGGCTGGAGGATCCTGCTGAGTTTGTCCGCCAGGCAATTTTCTTGGCCTGGGAGATAAACTGCCTTGAGAAGAACGCCGTGACTGACGGCCCAAGAGCAGAGCTTCTGTGCTTCCCGACAGAGAAGGAAGGAGCCCGTGCCCCCCTGCTTGTTCACGTAGAACATGGCAACTTGATTGTCAGTCTGGACAAGGACGGACTGGTGAGAGGTCAGGTGGGAGAAAGCCCTGAGAGCCAGGCGGATCGCTCTGAGCACCAGGAAGTTGATCTGCTGAGCAGACTCCCACGTGGTCCAGAGGCCCTGAGTACGTGCCCCTTGGCAATGTGCTCCCCAACCCAGGAGGGACGCATCTGTCGTCAGCACCTGGGCCGGCTGAGGTGACTGAAAAGGCATGCCGAGCACCAGGTTCGGCCGATGAAGCCACCACTGGAGAGACGAGGCCAGCGGCTCGGAGACGCGCACTAGGTCTGCTAGGCCGCCTGTGGCTTGTTGCCACTGCTTGCGAAGACACCACTGAGCAGGCCGCATATTCAGGCGGGCATTGGGGGTCACATGGACGGTGGAAGCCATATGGCCGAGCAGTCTCAGGAAGCGCCTGGCGGAGACCAGGGGCTGGCTGCGAAAACGGTCGGCTAGGTCCATGAGCCGTTGAGCCCTGTCGAGAGGCAGGAAAGCTCGCGCCTGAGGAGTGTGCAGTCTTGCGCCGATGAACTCGAGATCCTGTGAGGGGAGCAAAGTGGACTTTGCGAAGTTTATGACAAAGCCCAAGTACTGCAGAAGAGTCACCGTGCGGCGTGTGGCGTTGGTGACCTCCGGAGCGGACGCTGCTCTGATGAGCCAGTCGTCGAGGTACGGGAAGACATAGAGGCCGTGAAGCCGGAGATGGGCCGCCACCACCGCGAGACATTTTGTGAAGACTCGCGGTGCGGAGGACAGGCCAAAGGGCAGTACTCTGTACTGGTAATGATTTCCTGCCACCACAAACCTTAGGTATTGGCGGTGGCTTGGGTGGATGAGGATGTGCGTGTAGGCATCCTTTAGATCCAAGGAGCATAGCCAATCTCCCTGCTGGAGGTAGGGCAGAAGGATTCCAAGGGTAAGCATTTTGAACTTTTCCCGCACGAGGAACCTGTTGAGGTTGCGCAAGTCCAGGATGGGTCTGAGGCCTCCTGTCCTTTTCGGTACTAGAAAATACCTGGAATAAAAGCCTTGACCTCTCAGGTGGTGGGGCACCGGTTCCACCGCCTGTTCCTGTAGAAGACCTGCTAACTCCTGAAGGAGTAAGTCCCTGTGCAGAGGGAGTCGTGGAGGTTCTCCCGGGAAATAGGAGGGAGGGACCTGGTGGAAGTGGAGAAGATAGCCTTCTCTTACGACTTGAAGCACCCAGGCATCTGAAGTGATGTTGGACCACCTGTGGGCGAAGTGAACCAGCCGGCCTCCGGTGCTGGGAGGAACCAGCGGAGGGGGAGAGGCTATGCTGAAGGAGTCAAAAGCCCCCACCCTGCTGAGCAGGGGCTGGTGGTGCAGGCTTGGGGGCTTGCTGCCTACGGGACCCGTTACCCCGTCCCTTGGCCTGCTGGCCCTGTTGGGGAGCTGCAGGGGCCTGATATTGGGGGTAGTGTTTATAGGCAGCTGCCTTTCTCGGGTAAAAGGACTTCTTTCCCGAGCCCTTCTTTTTCTGGGAAGGGGCAGAGGTCTTCCTAGAAAGCCTAGTCCTGGTGAGAGTCTCTGTCTCTGGTTGTGCAGCCTTCTCGTCCATAGGTTTGCCAAAGAGGTTTTCACCTCGGCAGGGGACATCGACCAACTTGTCCTGCACCCAGGGCTCAAGGTCAGACGACTGAAGCCAAGCCTGTCGGCGGGCACCGATGCCGGCTGCGGCCACTCGAGCCGATGCTTCAAAGCCATCATAGGCTGCTCGGGATATGAACTTTGAGCATTCCCGAATGCCAGTGGACAAGGCTAGGAACCTCCGCAAAGGTTCCTCGGACAACCCAGCGGAGAATCCGGCTAGCTCTTTAGCCAGGTCTCGGAGATACATGCCCATGTATAGCTGGTAGGTCTGGACACGACAAGCAAGCATAGAGCCCTGGAAACACTTCTTACCAAGGCCATCCAGGTTACGGGCCTCCCTGCCAGGAGGCACCGAGGAGTGCATCTTCTGGCTCTTAAGACGATGCATGGCCGATTCCACTACCATGGAATTGTGTGGTAGCTGTGCTTTTTGGAAGCCAGGGCTCTTGCGGACTCGATAGATAGAATCGACCCGCTTGCTTAGGACCGGCGAGGAGGCCGGACTCTCCCACATGCGGAAGAGTAGTCGTTCCAGCATGGGAGGAACCGGTACAGTAAAGTGTTCCCTGGCGGGAGAGTCATACTGGAGGGCGTCGAGCTCTTCGGCTCGAGGCTCCTCCTCGGGATCCGCAGGGAAGGCCAAAGCCTTGGCCATATCCCTGACGAAGTCCGAGAACCGGGCATCCTCCGGAGGGGACTGCTTCCGAGGTTCGGACTCAGGCGAGTCCGAGGGGACACACCGAGTCCGAAAAGAATCAGGTGACTCTTCCTCTTCAGACTCCCAGACCGACTCCGATGAGGAATCGGTGGGGTCGGCCCGGGCAGGCAGCGGCGCCGGCCGCCCCGACGCCGAGGGAATCGGTGTCGACGACCTCGGTCCCGAACGGGAGGCCGAGGGTGACCTCGACCGAGGATCGACTCGAGTTCGCATGGACTCGAGGATCGGCTCGGTCTCCGGGGTCGACTTAGACGTCGACGTCCCGGCGGTCGGGGCAGCGGCGCCAGCGAGGCTGGCGAGCAGTGCCCGCTGCTGGTCCATGAAGGCAGACAGTCTGCTCTCCAAGGCCGTCAACCTGAGTCCGACCTCAGGTGACCCAGCAGCCCCCGACTCGGGCCCCGACGGCGTCGGGCCCGACGTCGGCGGTCTCGGAGGCGAGTCCAGGAGGACCACAGGACTTACCCGAGCAGGCAGCTCCGACTCCATGCGAGGTCGCTTCGAGAGGTGCTCCTTCTCCAAGGACCCGGGACGGCTATCGGGGCTATGCGACCTGGCCCTCGCGGAGCCAGGAGCGTCCACCGACGCCGCCCTCGCGGGTTTCACCTTCCGTCGATGGTCCCCGGAGGGAGAACCCCTGTCGGAGGAACTCCGGCAACGGTCAGAGCTGGAACCTCGGGACGCCGAGGCCTCCGACGAGGTCCGGGTACGGCTGGGGTCAGCGAAGATCCTATCCCGCTGATGCCGCCGACTTCTCAACGCTTTGGAGGACATTTTGCCACAGGCCCCACAGATCATTTCTTCATGATCCGGGCCCAGGCAGCGGAGGCAATTATCGTGTGTGTCAGTTAGTGACATATTTCGGTCACACTGACCACACCGCTTGAAACCACTGGCAGCCATCGGGGGAAAAAGGGCCCCTGCGAGGTCAAAAGACCGGGCTGCCAGTGAAAAAACCGAAAACGAAACTGACTAAATCAGAAAAACCGAAAAAGAAGAAGAGGACTCGTGACCGGCGTCGCGAGTCCGGGCGGGAAGAAAACCGGCGTCGAACCGAAGGAAAAAAGAGAATATTACGAATAAAATCAACTTTTTCGCGGGGACAAGACGGGTACGTCTGTAGGGCTCCGCGGAAAAAAGAAGACTGGCTAAGATGGCACCCTTGGGCGGGAAGGCGACCGCGCATGCGCGCTGCAATTCCCAAAGGCTTTCTTTGAAAGCTGGGGAAAATTGCTCCGCGAGGGCTCCGTCGGCGCCGACGTCACCCATATGTGAGGACTGACTTCCTGCTTGGTCCTGGAGAAACATAGTTACTCACCTGTAACAGGTGATCTCCGGGAACAGCAGGAATTTAGTCTTCACATATGGGTTTTCGTCAGTACCGACGAAGCCTGAGCGGGAACGCTCCCCAGCGTCCAATAGGAACGCTTTTGGGAGCATCCCTCACAGCACATGCGCGCTGCCTTCCCACCTTTCCAACTGTCCCTCTTCAGTTAAGTTTGTAGCTGAGTGAAAGGATAGAGGGAGAAAGGAAAGAGACAAAGAGATAGAGAGACAACTCCTAGGGGAGGTGAGTGGGTTGTGAAGACTAAATTCCTGCTGTTCCCGGATATCACCTGTTACAGGTGAGTAATTACGCTATCTCCAGGAACAAGCAGGAATGTAGTCTTCACATATGGGGACGTTTAGCTGAAGATGCCAGGGAGATGGCCCCAGGAAGGCGCCACCCTAGAAAGGTAGGCATCCTTCCTCACATGGATCTCTGGCATTCCACCAGGGTTGGTGGGTAGAAGTTGAATTAGGTTTGAAAGGGATTTTCAAGAACAGCTTGGCCAAAGAAGGCATCCCGACGGGAGGTTTTATCCAGGCAGTAGTGGGCTGTGAAGGTGTGTACCGAAGCCCAGGTGGCTGTTCGACAAATGTCATCGATAGACACGGAGTGGAGCTTAGCCATGGAAGCTGTCATGGCTCTCACGTTATGAGCTGTGACATGGCCTTGAAGAGGAAGACCCTTACTCTCATAAGCAAAGGATATGCATTGGGCAATCCATTTAGATAAAGTTCTTTTGGAGACTGGAAGTCCCAAATGACTAGAGTCAAAAGCTATAAAAAGTTGCAAGGACTTTCTATGTTGCTGTGTTCTCTGTAGGTAAAAGGCTAAGGCTCTTTTACAATCCAAAGTATGAAGGTTTCTTTCTGCATTAGAGGCGTGAGGCCTCGGAAAAAATACAGGAAGATAAATTGATTGATTCAAATGAAAAGGCGAAACCACCTTTGGCATAAAGTGTGGATGAGTTCTAAGAACAACCTTATCATGATGAAACCTAGTATAAAGAGGATCAGCCACTAAAGCTTGCAGTTCACTAATGCGATGTGCAGAGGTGATTGCAATTAGGAAGATGACCTTCCAGGTCAAAAACGTAAGGGCTGCAGTGGCTAAAGGCTCAAAAGGCGGCTTCATGAGCTGCCCGAGAACTAGATTTAGATCCCATGCCACCGGTGGTGGCTTAATGGGAGGTTTGGTCAACAGAAGACCTCTCATAAATCTGGATATGAGTGGATGAGAGGAAATTAGTTGTCCATTCAGAGGCTTATAAGGAGCTGCAATTGCACTAAGATGGACTCTTACCAAATTGGTCTTTAGACCAGAATTCGATAAGTGAAGGAGATACTCTAGTATCGATTCTAAAGGTATGACAAGGAGGTTTAATCCCTTCTTGGAGCAACATATAGTAAAACGTTTCCACTTGAAGGCATAAGATCACCTTGTGGAAAGTTTCCTAGAATCCTGAAGGATATCCTTTACCTGTTGGGACAGGTTGAAATCCTGGAGGTCTAAGCTTTCAGCAACCAGGCCATGAGATGCAGGGACTGGGGACTCGGGTGCCATAGCGTCCCGTCCTCTTGGGAAAGGAGATCTGGAGCATGCCCTAACTCCAGAGGTGCAGCTTGAGAGAGATGTAGAAGCAGGGGATACCATGCTTGGCGTGGCCATCGTGGCGCTATGAGAATCATGCGACCCTTGTCTCTCTGAAGTTTGAAGAGTGTTTTGGGGATGAGGGGAATGGGTGGGAAGGCATAAAGGAAGTCCTGACCCCAGTGAATGAGGAAGGCATCCCTTGCCTGACAATTGTGAGCCGGAATCCTGGAACAGAACCGGGGAAGTTTGGCATTCAGTGGACTTGCAAAGAGGTCTATGTCTGGAGTGCCCCAGAGATGAACAATCTTTGCCACCTGGTCTAGGTGGAGATACCACTCGTGAGGCAGCAGTACTCGACTGAGTTTGTCTGCCCAAAGGTTTTGAATACCTGGCAGATATACCACTAGAAGGTGAATTTGATACTCTCTGGAGAGGGCCCACAGTCGTAAAGCTTCGTTGCATAACGACAGAGAGTCTGTCCCACCCTGTTTGTTCACATAGAACATGGCTACTTGATTGTCCGTCTGGATCAGGACTGTCTTGTAGCTGAGCTGGGCGTGGAATACGCAAAGAGCTAAATAGATTGCTCTTAATTCCAGGAGGTTTATGTGTAGACCAGCCTCCTGTGGAGTCCAGGTGCCCTGGGTAGAGAGATGATTCAGGTGTGCTCCCCAACCCACCTGTGATGCATCTGTTGTTAGGGTGGCCTGAAAAAGGGGTTGATGGAAAGGAGATCCCACTGTCAGATTTTCTAGTGATTGCCACCATTGGAGGGACAAAATTAGTCATTGAGAGTTTACTATTTTGTCTGATAAATGTCCTGTGGCCTGTGTCCACTGTGTGGATAGGGTCCACTGAGCTGCTCGCATGTGGAGGCGAGCATATGGGACTACATGAACTGTGGATGCCATATGTCCCAGCAACTGTAGGAGCTCCCAAGCAGTTAGGGAGGATTTCCCTGCTGCTTGAGAAGCAAGTTGCATTATGCGAAGACATCGGGCCTGTGGAATGAAAGCCTTTGCCTGTCTGGTATCTAGACAGGCCCCTATGAATTTCAGGCATTGGGAAGGAACAAGTTGGGATTTTGGGAAGTTTATTACCAACCCCAAGTATTGGAGGATTCGCATTGTGCAAGACAGTGCAGTGCTGGCCTCTGCGACTGTAGGGGCTCGAATGAGCCTGTCGTCTAAGTAAGGAAAGACGAATATCCCCAGGGTTCCCAGAAATGCAGCTACTACTGCCATGCATTTCGTGACTACTCTTGGTGCTGAAGCCAGACCAAAGGGAAGAACCCTGTACTGGAAATGTTTTCCCTTGAAAAGGAATCGTAAGAATTTCCTATGATCTGGATGGATCAGAATATGAGTGCATGCATCCTTTAAGTCTAGAGAGCAAAGCCAGTCCTGGCTTTGAAGGTATGGCAGAAGAGTTCCTAGAGAAATCATTTTGAACTTCTCTCGGAACAGGTATTTTGTTCAATTCTCTGAGGTCTAGAATGGGTCTGTGTCCTCCTGTTTTCTTTGGAATAAGAAAATAGGGGGAGTAGAACCCTGCACCCCGTTGAAGAATGGGTACCTCTTCTATTGCCCCCTGGGCAAGAAGTGTTGAGACCTCGTGATCTAGCAGATTGTCTGCGGAGGTTTGAGAATTGAATTGCCTTAGAATTGTAGGAGGGGGCATGCTGTGAAAATGGAGCTTGTACCCCTCTCCTACAATGGACAGAGTCCAATCTTCTGCTGTTATCTGATGCCAACTGTTGGTAAAGTGGCATAACCTTCCTGGGATATTGGGGGGTTGGTGACCCCCTCAGAGGCAGGAAGGCTAAGTTCTCTAGGAAGGAGTCAAAGCCCTTAAGGGGGCTGAACCTGCAGAGCTGGTCGGGCTCTCGGGCCTTTTGGCTTCTTTTGCAGTCTAGTTTGTCCCTTTTGGGCAACCTGACCCTGAGTTTGACTCTGCTGGGTATAGGAAGGATAAAATTTCCTCTTTTTGCTGAAAGAGGGTTTTTTATAAGGCTTCTTTTTTACTGGAGTGGCTGTAGATTTTGACAATCTATCTAGAGTGGTATTGTCAGCATCTAACTCGTTAGCCTTTTCCTGCCAGTTCTTGCCAAAGAGATTCTCTCCCGTGAAAGGAATGCTGCCTAACCTGTCCTGTACCCAAGTCTCCAAGCCAGGCAATCCGTCATGCCCCAATGGCAATAGCAGAGGTTCTGCTGATGCATTCAAAGCAGTCAAAGGCTGCACGATTCACAAACTTGGGAGACATCTTGAGCATGCTTAACTAGAGCAAGAAAGTCTTGTCTCTTGTCATCTGGGAGAAGTGGGTTCATAAGCTCCAAGTCTCCTGTAATTTCTTTGAGGAACATTCCCATATATGGTATATATGAACTGATCCTAGCTGAAAGCATGGAAGCCTGAAAAGTTTGGCGCCCAAAAGCAGCCAGAATCCTGCATTCACGACTGGGGGATTGGATGCATGCCTCTTTGCACTTTTCATACTACGCATGGCTGACTCCACCATCATTGAATGGTGTGGCACCTGAGTCTTTTGAAATCCAGGACATGGCGGGACTCGATACATAGTATCAAGCCTCCTAGAATGAGGAGCTGTAGTCAGAGGTGTCTCCCACATTCTGAGCATCAAGTTATGCAGAATTTCATGGATGGGCAGAGTGGCTGCCTCCTTTGGAGCTTTAGGATATTGGAGAATTTCCAATTCCTTTGCTCTGGGTTCCTGTTCAGGAGCTACCGTGATTGAAAGGCCCTTGGCCACATCACGAATAAAATCCTGAAAAGACATGTCCTCTGGAGGTGACATTCTGCGTTGGGGAGAAGAGGGATCTTCCGGGAGAAACCCTCTGGTACCAGCAGAATTGTCAGAGTCTTCAGAATCAGAGGATTCGAAGTATTCCTGACGATGATGCTCATGCAAAGCACAGTCCCAGTATCGATCGAAGTCGGTACCGAGCTGATCCGGTACTTATCTGTCGATTCCAGCCAAAGATGGCATGGGAAGAATTCCCACCGGGGCTGGTATTGTCAGTACTGGTACTAGTGTCTGTACCGGTGTAGGTACCGGCATCGGTATCGATGTCGGTACCGGTGCCCGTTGAACCATAGGTGTCAACGGTACCGCAGCTGTGAGAAGAGCTGCAATGCTGCGTTCGATAGCAAGGAACCTCTGGTCTATCGACGCTGCCGATGCCTGGGTGTCGGTACCGGTAACAATGGCCAAAACCCCTGAGCATGGCACCAGTAGTTCTTGCGAGGTCGAGGCCTCGAGAACATCCTGGAGCCCCCTTGATGCTTTGGAAGCCGAAGTCTCCCGCCAGGGCTGTTTTGCCGGTGTGGTTCCCTCAAGGGCAATGCCAATGGCCTCTCGATGCTTAGCAGGAGAGCTACCCTTTGAGGACCGGCTTTTTTGTTTAGTTACCTGAAATCCATGGGAGGAAGAGGAGGCTCTTGAAGATGTCGATGCAATGGATCTGGCATCCGAAAAAAAGAGAGTACCGAGCTTTGCAGCCAGGTTCTGTCTTCCTCTCTTAGTCATCCCCATACAGGAGAGACATTCAGATGGAGAATGTACAGGCCTAAACATTTAAGACACCAATCATGGGTGTCAGTGACGGAAATGGTACCGCCACACTCTAACAGTGCTCTGATAGAGAGGTGGATATTACCTCCTGTGACAACTTGCAGTGAGTTCTAGCTGTTTATTTAATTATTTATTGTTTATTGGTGTGCTGCTTCAGCTTTCTCAGCTGTATAACTTACCTTGCCTCTCTCAACTAACTGGGCTTTGTGTGGTAGCCAGGTTAGCTGTTCATTTTAAATTTAATCTTTCTCCCTGCTCTCCCCCCTGAACCTGCTGTGTTTTTAAATTTTGTTTTCCTACCTGAGTGAACCCCCCTCCCCTCCCCCCTGCTGAGGTATTGTGTAGCCTTCTTCCTGTCTACACCACGTGTGCATAGTCAGTTTTGTTTGCTTCTCTCTGCTCTGGGAAGAGCAGTGCTCTAACAGTGCTCTGATAGAGAGGTGGATATTACCTCCTGTGACAACTTGCAGTGAGTTCTAGCTGTTTATTTAATTATTTATTGTTTATTGGTGTGCTGCTTCATCTTTCTCAGCTGTATAACTTACCTTGCCTCTCTCAACTAATTGGGCTTTGTGTGGTACCCCCCTCCCCCCCTGCTGAGGGTTCAGGACAGGGTACCTTGTAACTGCCCTTTTTAATAGGACTTATATCCCTCCCTCCCTCCCCAGCACCCACCCACCCCTGGGGTAATTGTAGCTTTATAGGTATCTACCCATCTTGAAGGAAAGAGGCTGCTCTCAGGTGCAGCTCTTTATCCAAATCAGTCATACACTGAGGACCTGAGATTAATTAAGCTTCAGGTGAACAAGGTGTATTGGGGGTGTTAGATGCACTTTTATTAGTATAAGCATCTACATCAGTCCTTATTATATACAGAATTTAAAAGACCTAAACACAAGCTTTAAACTAAGATGCAGACAAAAGTCCAGCAGCGAGATGGGGACTTTCCGGTCTTTTGCATTGAGTGTCACATGTATGATTTTCTCCCAGTTGGTGAGAGGTCTTACATATGCACTAAGTGCAAGGAGCTCTTTGCTCTCAGGGAACAAGTCCATTCTCTAGAGACTAGAGTAGCAGACCTGGAAGACATAAGAAAGACAGAGAAGTACATGGACGAGACCTACAGGGATATAGACCTGAAGTCCCACCTCCAGTCTGGCAGCATCCCTGTTGCCATGGAGGAGAGAGGTCACGAGACAGGAGAGCATCACCCTGGTGTGGCAGGAAGTGATCCTGTAACTAGGACCTGTCCTCCAGGTGATGTAAAACCCTCTCGCACCGAGGACGTTTCTCCAGGGCCATGTCCCCATGAGAGGATATTCAGGACAGCTGTCATAGTTGGTGATTCAATCATTAGGAATGTAGATAGCTGGGTGGCTGGTGGACGTGAGGATCGCCTGGTAACATGCCTGCCTGGTGCGAAGGTAGCGGACTTCACGCACCGCCTAGATAGGATCATAGATAGTGCTGGGGAGGAGTCTGCTGTCTTGGTACATGTTGGTACCAATGACATAGGAAAATGTGGTAGGGAAGTTCTGGAGGCTAAATTTAAGCTTTTAGGTAGGAAGTTGAAATCCAGAACTTCCAGGATAGCATTCTCCGAAATGCTTCCTGTTCCACGTGCAGGACCCAAAAGACAGGCAGAGCTCCAGAGTCTCAATGCGTTGATGAGACAATGGTGCAAGGATGAGGGTTTTGGATTTGTTAGGAACTGGGGAACATTCTGGGGAAAGGAGGGGCTCTTCCGAAGGGATGGGCTTCACCTTAATCAGGATGGAACCAGACTGCTGGCATTAACCTTTAAAAAGGAGATAGAGAAGCTTTTAAACTAGAAAATGGGGGAAAGCCGACAGTCGCCCAGGAGCACATGGTTCGGACGAAGGTATCCTTGAAGGATACTACCAAAAGCAGTGAGGTTCCAAAAAAGAGTATAGTAGCCCAAATGCCCTTGAGTAAGGTGCAGACAGAGCGTAAAGATTCCAAATTACCCATGCCTATCAATAGCCAGATTAATATGAATAAAATACAGTCTCTAAAATGCTTGTATGCAAATGCTAGAAGTCTAAACAATAAGATGGGAGAGTTAGAATATATAGCACTAAATGAGAGGTTAGATATGATTGCAATCTCAGAGACATGGTGGAAGGAGGATAACCAGTGGGACACTGTGATACCTGGATACAAACTATATCGTAATGATAGAACTGATCAAATTGGTGGAGGAGTTGCGCTCTATGTTAGAGGGGCATTGAGTCAGAAAGGATTAAAGTTTTGCAGGAAACAAAATTTGCTGTAGAATCTCTATGGATTGAAATTCCATGTAAAAAGGGAAGGCGATGGCAGTGGGAGTGTACTATCGACCGCCTGGCCAGAATGAACAAATGGATGATGAAATGCTCAAAGAAATCAAGGAAGCTAACAAACGTCACAGCAGAGTAGTAATAATGGGTGATTTCAATTACCCTGGTATCGACTTGGGTCAGTGTTACAGCAGGACAAGCTAGGGAGATAAAGTTTCTAGATGAAATAAATGACTGCTTCTTGGAGCAGCTGGTTCATGAACCGACCAGAGGGGAAGCCATACTGGACCTAGTCCTTAGTGGAACGCCAGATCTGGTGCAAGAAATAAGGGTGTTGGGACCACTTGGCAATAGTGATCATAGCATGATCATGTTTGACTTAATTAGTGGAGGAGGGATAGTAAACAAATCCACAGTACTACCTTTTAACTTTCAAAAGGGAGACTATGATAAAATGAGGAATATAGTTAAGAAAAGACTAAAAGGAGCGGCTGCAAAGGTTAAAGACTTACAGCAAGCTTGGGTGTTATTTAAAAATACTATCCTCGAAGCCCAGACCAGCTGTATTCCACGCATTAAGAAAAGTGGAAGAAAGTCCAAAAAACTGCCAGCATGGTTTAAAGGTGAGGTGAGAAAGGCTGTTGCTGCCAAAAAGCATCCTTCAGGAAATGGAAAAAACAGTCAAACGAAGAAAACTGGAAACAGCACAAGCACTGGCAAGTTAAATGCAAAGCATTGATAAGGCTCGCAAAGCTAGAATTTGAGAAGGAACTTGCTACGGAAGCAAAAACACAAAATAAAGACTTTTTCAAGTACATTCGTAGCAAAAGGCCTGTGAGAGAGTCCGTTGGGCCATTAGATGATAGAGGGGTAAAAGGGGCAGTAAGAGGAGACAAGGCTATAGCGAGAGACTGAATGAATTCTTTGCTTCGGTCTTTACTGAGGAAGATGTAGGGATGTTACCCAAGACTGAAGTGGTATTTAAAGGTGATACTGCAGAGGAATTGAGAGAAATATCGCTACAACGCCGGGAAGATATATTACAACTATTTGATAAACTGAATAGTAGCAAATCACCTGGACCGGATGGTATACTCCAAGAGTGTTGAAAGAACTGAAATATGAGATTGCGGACCTGCTATTGGTAATCTGTGAACTTTCATTAAAATCATCTGTAATACCTGAAGATTGGAGGGTCACCAACGTAACACCAATCTTTAAAAAGGGTTCCAGGGGTGACCAGGGAAATTACAGACCGGTGAGTCTGACGTCAGTACCGGGGAAAATGGTAGAAACCATCATAAAGAACAAAATTACACAGCATGTAGATAGTCATGGCCTAATGGGAGACAGCCAACATGGCTTTAGACAAGGAAGATCTTGTCTTACTAATCTGATATGTTTTTTTGAAGGTGTGCATAAACAGGTAGACAAAGGTGAGTCGGTTGATATAGTGTATCTGGACTTTCAGAAAGCTTTTGATAAGGTCCCCTCATCAGAGACTTTTGGCGAAACTAAAAAGTCATGGGATAGGAGGCAGTGTACTATTGTGGATCGGGAACTGGTTAAAAGATAGAAACAGAGGGTAGGGCTAAATGGCCAATATTCCCAATGGAAAAAGGTGAATAGTGGAGTACCCCAGGGATCTATACTGGGTCCGGTACTTTCTGACATATTCATAAATGACCTGGAAAAGGGAATAACGAGTGAGGTTATCAAATTTGCAGTTGATACAAAACTGTTTAAAGTTGTTAAAACCCAAGAGGATTGTGGAAAACTGCAGGAGGATCTGGATAAATTGGAAGACTGGGCATCCAAATGGCAGATGAAATTTAATGTGGACAAGTGCAAAGTTATGCACCTAGGAAAGAACAACCCACACTATAGTTACACAATGCAAGGTTCCGCACTGGGAACCACCACCCAGGAAAAAGATTTAGGAGTCATCGTGGATAACATGTTAAAACCCTATGCCCAGTGTGCAGCGGCGGCCAAGAAAGCAAATAGAATGCTAGGTATCATAAAGAAAGGGATGGAAAACAAAACAAAGGATATTATAACGCCTCTGTATTGTTCCATGGTACGACCGCACCTTGAATATTGTGTGCAGTTCTGGTCACCGTATCTTAAAAAGGACATAGCATTATTAGAAAAAGTACAGAGAAGAGCCACCAAAATGGTGAAGGGGATGGAAGGCTACTCCTATGAAGAGAGGCTACAAAGGTTGGGGCTCTTCAACCTGGAAAAGAGACGGCTGAGGGGAGATATGATAGAGGTCTATAAATTAATGAATGGAGTGGAGCAGGTAAACGTGGATCAATTGTTTACGCTATCAGAATATAGAAAGACTAGGGGACATGCAATGAAGCTTCAGGGTAAACTATTTAAGACAAATAAGAGAAAATATTTTTTCACTCAACGTGTAATCAAACTCTGGAATTTGTTGCCGCAGGATGTGGTAAGGGCTGTTAGTGTAGCTGGGTTTAAAAACGGTTTGGACAAGTTCCTGGAGGAAAGGTCCATAAACCACTATTAAAAAGGGACATCAATGCTTGACCCAGTACAAGCATTGTGGAACCTGTGTCTTTTGGGGATACTGCTAGGTACGTATGACCTAGATTGGCCACTGTTGGAAACAGGATACTGGGCTTGATGGACCTCGGTCTGACCCAGTATGGCATATCTTATGTTCTTATGTTCTTAATACATTTTTTAAAACCACTAGTTGGTTTTTCCATATTTCAGGAATATGAGGCCTAATGCCCAAAATGGCACCTAGCACCGAAAAAGAAAAGTTTCTGAAGAGAAACAGTTCAAAGTATAAAATTTTTGAGAAAAGAAAAGAACCGGCGGTACCAGTAGGCATCGTGTGGAGGCAAACGCGACCACAAGAAAACAATTTTAAAGACGGAATTTTCTGCGGTAACAGGGTATGGGTTCTGTCGGCTCCGCAGAAAATGAAGAACTGAAGAGGGACAGTTGGAAAGACGGGAAGGCAGCATGCATGTGCTGAGGGTTGCTCCCAAAAGCGTTCCTATTGGACGCTGGGGAGCGTTCCCGCGCAGGCTCCGTCGGTACCGACGATACCCTATGTGAAGACTGCATTCCTGCTTGTTCCTGGAGATCTACAATATTATGGAAGCTTAGATACTATGCACCTTTTCTAAAATTAAGTTCTTATAATGATTTGTCTTTGTTCTTACATAGATCAGACATTCTGTTTATAATTTATCAGATATAAAACTATTTTTCAAGAAACGAAATGAATCATTTTTTGCTTTGGTACACTGTGATATTCATGACACTTCTGTTTTAAAAGAGCCTTTTTGGGTGACAAGCTAATGAGCAATTGTCAACACCCCTTTGGCTAGACCAGGGGTCGGCAACCCGCGGCTCCGGAGCCGCATGCAGCTCTTTCTCACCTTTGCCGCGGCTCCGGAGCACACTGCCCGCTTTAAACGTCGCATTATCAGCTCCCTCCCTTCTTCTGCAGCCGCGGTTCCCTGTCTCTTAGGGAACCGCGGCTGTGCTTTTAAAATCATCTCGGAGCCCTTCCTGTCTTGACGGGCTCCGTGCAGCATTGTCCCGCCTCTAAAGGAAGTTTTGGAGGCGGGACAATGCTGCACGGAGCCCGTCAAGACGGAAGGGCTCCGAGATGATTTTAAAAGCACAGCCGCGGTTCCGTAAGAGGCAGGGAGCCGCGGCTGCAGAAGAAGGGAGGGAGCGGACATGGAGGGAGGGAGCAGATATGAATGTATGCATGGATGGAGGGGGCGGGCTGACATGGAGGGAGGGAGCAGATATGAATGGATGGAGGGAGGGGGGCTGACATGGAGGGATGGAGGGGGCTGACATGGAGGGAGGGGGGCTGACTGACATGAAGGATGGAGGGAGGGGGGCTGACATGGAGGGATGGAGGGGGCTGACATGGAGGGAGGGGGGCTGACATGGAGGGAGGGAGCAGATATGAATGGATGGAGGGGGGGGGGGGGCTGACATGGAGGGAGGGAGCAGATATGAATGATTGGATGTATGTAGGGGGGGGCTGACATGGAGGGAGGGAGCAGATATGAATGGATGGATGGAGGGGGAAGACCGGGAGGGAGGGAGCAGTTATGAATGGATGGAGGGAGGGGGGCTGACATGGAGGGATGGAGGGGGCTGACATGGAGTGAGGGGGGCTGACATGCAGGGATGGAGGGAGGGGGGCTGACATGGAGGGATGGAGGGGGCTGACATGGAGGGAGGGGGGCTGACATGGAGGGAGGGAGCAGATATGAATGAATGGAGGGAGGGGGCTGACATGGAGGGATGGAGGGGGCTGACATGGAGGGAGGGGGGCTGACATGGAGGGATGGATCGAGGGGGGCTGACATGGAGGGATGGAGGGGGCTGACATGGAGGGAGGGAGCAGATATGAATGAATGGAGGGAGGGGGGCTGACATGGAGGGATGGAGGGGCTGACATGGAGGGAGGGGGCAGATATGAATGGATGGAGGGAGGGGGGCTGACATGGAGGGATGGAGGGGGCTGACAT
Organism: Ichthyophis bannanicus; assembly: GCA_033557465.1. NCBI lineage: Eukaryota > Metazoa > Chordata > Amphibia > Gymnophiona > Ichthyophiidae > Ichthyophis > Ichthyophis bannanicus. The sequence continues at coordinate 196,265,802 of CM066041.1, read as the reverse complement.
GGAGGGAGGGGGGCTGACATGAATGGATGGAGGGATGGCGGGAGGGGGGCTGACAGGGAGGGATGGAGGGGGCTGACATGGAGGGAGGGACAGATATGAATGGATGGAGGGAGGGGGGGCTGACATGGAGGGATGGGGGGCTGACATGGAGGAGGGAGCTGATATGGATGGATGGATGGAGGGAGGGGGGCTGACATGGAGGGAGGGAGCTGATATGGATGGATGGAGGGAGGGGGGCTGACATGGAGGGATGGAGGGGGCTGACATGGAGGGAGGGGGGCTGACATGGAGGGATTGGGGAGGCGGGCTGACATGGAGGGAGGGAGTTGATATGGATGGCGGGAGGGAGGGGCTGACATGGAGGGATGGAGCACTGGTAATGGGGTTGAAGGGACGAGCACTGGAAATGAGCTGATTAGGGGAGGCTAGGACTGGTAATGAGCTGATGGGGGGTAGGACTGGTATTGGGCTGATTAGGGGAGGCTAGCACTGGTAATGGGGGGGTGGGGGGATTAGCACTGGAAGCGAGGTGTTTGGGGGGCTTTGACTGGGCTGGGGCTGATTGTGGGGAGGGGTGGATAGAGCTGCTGGCCCTGGAAGATAACTGGGGGCTAAGGCTACAAATGGGCTGATATGAGGGGATGGGAGAATGGAACTGGATCTGAGAGGGGCTGCCATGGTATTTGTACTAGAAGGACTGGTCAGTGGGGAAGGAGGGGACTGGAAGGAAATGGACACCAGTGGCAATCATGGGAATGCAAGTTGACATTGGAAGGTACTGGGAGTGAGGACTGGAAAGGGGCTGATATTTGGGGAGGGTTACTGGGACTGGAAATAGGCTGATGGAAAGAAGTGAAGAAACGAAAGAAGAGATAAGAACTGGCAGATGGACCATAGACCACAGAAAGAGAGCTAAGAGAAGACAGGAAAGCAGAAGCCTCAGATCGGGACCAGCATGATCAAAGAATAAATTGGTCAGACAACAAAGGTAGAAAAAATAATTTTATTTCATATTAGTGATTGACTACAAAATCATCATAATTTTGAAATCAAATATTGTTACTTCTTGTTGTTATATTTTCTGGCGTATTTTTTTTGGTGTGCGAAGGAAGAGGGTAGTCTTATACGGTGAGTATAGGCCAAACACCTATATTTTAACAGGAAAAGTAGGGGGTCGTATATAGCATTAAGGTAAGAACAATATATGCAGTGTTAGATTTGTTTTAAATGTCGCAATGGTTTTGCGGCTCCCAGTTTTTTTTTTCCCTTCGGAAACGGGTCCAAGTGGCTCTTTATGTCTTAAAGGTTGCAGACCCCTGGGCTAGACAGTGACAGTATGTCTAAATTAAAATGACTGGAATCTAATTTCTGTGATGCTTGTGTGCTATTGCATCATTGTGAAGTAATTTCTCTTGCAAAATTGACTGTGTAAAATTGACCAGTAAAGTAATGAAAGAAAGCAATAATTTCAAAATTCCCCTTAAGTAAAACTGTGCTGTTAGTACCTATTGTATAGAAAATCTGTCACAAGCAACCCAGCAGCTCCTGGGTTTTCTTGGCAGTGTGACCAAAAATAGATTGCCAGGCCTTTCTTCTGAAGCAATGGAGAATTAAGCAACTTGCCCAAGGCCAGGAGTGCCAGTTGGAATTGAACCCTGGTTATAAAGCCAGTGCTCTAACAACTAGACTACTCCTCCACTCAAATAAATGCATCTGGTTGCTAGTCTAGTAAGAGAGAGTCCACAGGGAGCTTTCACTTCTACTTGAAAAAAAAAATTTAAAAAAATCCTCTTGTATGTCTAGATATTTCTATTCTATGTAATTTCTAATTCAGAATATTCAGTAAACAAGATATAAGGGACAGGACTGAAGCACTGTAAAACGTGCAAACAGGCCCCACCTTCCTTATCATAAAAAGATGTCATTTAATAAATATCACATTAATTACATGTTAAGGTTAATATGAAGAGCAAACCTGGCCTACAGTTACATGACACTACAACTTCTGAACTATAGAGAAAATGCATTTCTGCCACCCATTTCTTTTTAAAAGAAGCATTTAATTAAAAAGGAAAACAACCATCATTATCATTGGTTATTCCTATGCATAACACTGCTTTCAACACAAACAAGAAATTGGTGCATCTGAACCCCAGAATTTTCACCCAGACAGAAATCTGGGAGTAGAGTAGCAGCCAAGTGGTTAGAGCATTGGCTTGGTAACCAAGAGACCAGGGTTCGGATTCTCACTAGTAACATAGTAAGTGACGGCAGATAAAGACCAGCATGGTCCATCTAGTCTGCCCAGCAAGATGGCAAGAGTAGGTGCACCTGTCGCTCTGTGCAGGCCACCCCTCCCCATGTTTTTGTTTTTGTTTAGGGGTGAACCCACCACTCCATGTAGGACACCCTTATTTGCTGAGACGCTAGATCAGTGATGGCTAACCTTTTTGAGCCCGAGTGCCCAAACTGCCGCACAAAACCAAAGAATTTCCTCAAAGTGCCAGCACGTCAATTAAACCTTAACAACAAGATTTTAGTATCTAAAAACTCTTTATAAAGTTGCCTGAACTATGTAACATCATTTGTAAAGGTTGGAATCTTTGTATTGTCAGAGAATCAATTTGATTCACAATCCTTTGGTTTTCATTTCAATTTATTGGCAATTTATAATGTTTTAATGATTTCATTCAATTTAATGAATTTAGGAAGAATTTGATTCAGTTACACAATATATTTTAAATGTATTATTCACATAACATGTCAAATGTATCCTGAGTAAAAAAAAGATAAACTTCTTAAAACTGTTAACTGTGTCAGGACTCGGTGTGTATTCCCAAAGAATCTATACATGAAAAAATTAATGTGATGTTTGTTGTTGCATGCATGCTGATAACTTGTCAAAGAGATATCTTTCTACCTTTTGTGCATTTTTTTTCAGTTGCAATTGCTCCAGCCACTTTCTTCTGGTTTCTTCATGTTTTCTGCTAACTCTCCATCATCTGCTGTCCATTTGTCCTTTCTTCTCTCTTCTAGTTTTTTTTTCCATTCTCTCTCTCTACATCCGCTTTAACATACTAATCTTTCTCCTTTTGCTCTTTCCTCATTCCTATTTCATCCACTCAAATTTTACCCCTCCATCCTCACCTACTCTCCCAATACCCGGCCAATTGTAGATTTTTTATCCCTCCCACACAAAATATTTTTCCCCTCTCCATTTTACTCTCCCAGCCCCATCCCATTCTAATCCTCCCCCAACATCAGCTCCCTTCTAGTTCCAGCCTCACCCAGCATCCATTCCCTTCTAGTCCCTGCATCAGCCCATTTCCAGTCCTAGCCCCCCATCAGCCCATTTCCGGTCCTAGCAACCCCCCAACCCAATACCAGTCCTAGCCCCCCCCCCCATCAACCCACTTCCAGTCCTAACCCCATCAACCCATTTCCAGTCAGCCCCCCATAGCCCATTGCCAGTCCTAACCCCCCCCATCAGCCCACAGCCCATTACCAGTCCTAACCCCATCAGCCCACCTCAAGTCCTAACCCCTCCCTATCAGCCCATTTCCTGTCCTAGCCCCCCCCCCATAGCCCATTATCAGTCCTAACCCCCCATAGCCCATTACCAGACAGCCCCCATCAGCCAACAGCCCATTACCAGTCTTAACCCCCCCCCATAGCCCATTACCAGTTCTAACCCCCCAACAGCCCACAGGCCCATTACCAGACCTAACCCCCTCAACCCACCTCAAGTCCTAACCCCTCCCCATCAGCCCATTTCCGGTCCTTGCCCCCCATAGCCCATCAGCACTCCTAACCCCCCCAGCCCCCCCATAGCCCATCAGAACTCCTAACCCCCCCTCATAGCCCATCAGCACTCCTAACCCCCCCAGCCCCCCATAGCCCATCAGCACTCCTAACCCCCCCAGCCCATCAGCACTCCTATCCCCCCCAGCCTCCCAATAGCCCAGCCCCACTCCTAACCCCCCCAGCCCATCAGCACTCCTAACACCACCCACCAGCCCCCCCTAGCCCATCAGCAATCCTAACCCCCCCCCCAGCCCAGCCCAGCCCAGTCCAGCCCAGCCGAGGGAATTTTTTTTTTTTTTAAAAGCTGTCTTCTCCCGCTGCCGGGGCCGCCGCGGCAGAATCGAGTGTGCCGCGGGGCCCCCCCTGCCCAGCACAGCCTGCCCTCTCCCTCTATCCGCTCTCTCGTCGCAGCTCACAGTGACACGCGCCGGCTTTCAGAGTGCGAACGGATTAGTTTCCCTTTCGCGGCTCTGTTAAGCCCGCGGGGGCTGATGGGAACTTCCCATCAGCCCCCGCGGGCTTAACAGAGCAGCGAGGGAGAAACTCTTCCCTCGCTCTCTGAAAGCCGGCGCGTGTCACTGTGAGCTGCGACGAGCGAGCGGATAGTGGGGGTGGGCAGGCTGTGCGGGGCAGGGGGGGCCCCGCGGCACACTCGATTCTGCCGCGGCGGCCCCGGCAGCGGGAGAAGACAGCTTTTTTTTTTTTTTAAATTTTACTTGCGGACCTTCCCGCGTGCCAGCTGCAAGGCCTTCGCGTGCCACAGCTGGCATGCGTGCCATAGGTTCGCCATCGCTGCGCTAGATAGTTCAGAAGTTAGATGGTACCGTTTATTTTGCTTTTATCCTGTTGCTGTAAAGGGATCCACTGTATTTGTCCCATGCCGTTTTGAATTCCATCACCGTGTTTGCCCCCACCATTTCCATCGGGAGGGCATTCCAAGCATCCACCACCCTTTCAGTGAAGAAATATTTCCTGACATTGCCTTTCAATTTACCACCTTGCAGCTTCATGTTATGCCCTCTAGTTTTACAGCTTCCCCGTCTTTGGAAGAGGTTTGTTTGTTCATCATTTCTCTTTAAGTATTTAAAGGTCTGAATCATATCTCCCCTGTCCCTCCTCTCCTCCAAAGTGTACATATTTAGGTCTTCAAGTCTCTTATCATAAGGCTTCTGACGCAGGCTCCAAATCATTTTGGTCGCCTTTCTCTAAACAGTTTCCAGTCTTTTTACATCTTTTGCAAGATATGGTCTCCAAAACTGAACACAGTATTCCAAGTGAGGCCTCACCAGTGACTTGTACAGTGGCATAAGTACCTCTTCCTTTCTGCTGGTAATCCCTCTTTGTATGCAGCCCAACATCCTCCTGGCTTTTGCCACCGCCTTGTCGCACTGTTTTGCCACCTTGAGATCATCAGATCTCATGGTGGCAAAACACTAGTACTCCTTGTGGCCATGGGCAAATCACTTAACCCTCCATTGCTTCGGAAGAAAGGCCTGGCAATATACTTCCAGTTATACTGCCAAGAAAACCCAGGAGCTGCTGGGTTGCCAGACATCAGAAATGACTCAAAGGCACACATTGCATTGTGAAATCAGGGTCCTCAGACAAAGCCCAATATCAAGAGAAACAAAGTTCTTTAGGCCATGATAAATGACAGAATTTTTGTTTTCCAGGAACAAGCAGGAAGTCAGTCCTCACATATGGGTGACATTGGCGCCGATGGAGCCCGTGGAAGCTTCGCCCCAGCTTCCAAAAAAGCCCGCAAAAGGGTGCCATCTTGCCTCAGTCTTCTTTTTTCCGTGAAGCCCATCGGATGTCTGTCTGCTTTCCCCAGAAAAAAAGCATTCATTTTCTCTTAAATTTTTTCTTTCTCTGGTCGCGTACCGGCTCCCTTTCCCACCGCCAGCCTCAGCTTTGCATCTTGAGTTCTTTATTTGCTTTTTCGAGTCTTCTCGACCGGTGCGGTTCACACCCTTTTTTTCTCCGGCTGAGCCTAAGATCTTCGACCTTGCTGGGACCCTTTTCCCCATGGCCTTCGCTAGTGGTTTTAAGTGGTGTGATCGGTGCATTCATACCATATCCCTCACCAATCCCCATGACTGTTTCCTCCGTTGCCTTGGGCCAGACCACGACCCCTTGGACTGTGGTCTCTGTACATTGATGTCCTCCAAGGTCATCAAGAGCCATCGGCAGCACCAGGAAAAGATTTTCCAGAGATCCGATCTGCTGTGGAGTTCAAGTGGCACCACGCTCCAAGGCCCACTCTGAAACCCTGGAGTGACCCCAACACCTTGAAACTCTAAGTCCGCGGGTCCTCTGAACAGAGCACCCCGGAGGTGGAACACAAGAAGAAGAAACCCTCAAGGACTGTCTCAGCGGATGGGTCGGGGAAAGTGGGTAAAACCCACTCCCAGCCTCGCAGCCCATACCGCGAGTCCAAGGGAACAGAGCAGGAGTGGCCAACTAGGGTGGTCTGTAAGGAATCGTTGGCCTCGGACCCCTGAGGTCATTCTCGTCGAGGACTCTCCCTTGTCGGAACTGGCACTGAGCCCAAAATCTTTGGTGCCCATGCCAAATACTGCTGAGCCATCTGGACTTGAGACAGCATGGCAGCCTCAGAGCACAGCTTGTCTGCCTTCATTGCCCAGCAGCTGGCTCCAATGAACCGGAAGAACTGGACATCGGCCCAGCCACTGGGCCCTCGACCTCGAGGACATCCCCGATGGTTGAGCTGATCCTTCAGCACTACCAGCCTTGAGATGTCCCTCAGCTTCAGTCCAGATCCTGGTCCTCTGGGCTGAGATGCTCCCTGATGAGCATCCCCGGCTCCGACTGCAGGGCCTGCAAGGGTGCATGGGCCCTTGGGCCTGGGACCCAGGCCGCCCTAGACACTTCCACCAAATACAACTCACATCCTCATCCATCCCAGCCACAGGCAGTACCTCAGGTTCATGGTGGGAGGCAGCCACTACTAGTACAGGGTACTACCCTTCAGTCTAGCCTCTGCCCCCAGAGTCTTCACCTTGTGCCTAACAGTGGTTGTGACCTGCCTTCGCCTCCAAGGGGCCTTCGTATTCCCCTACCTGGACAACTGACTTATGAGGGGGCTTGACTGTCAAGGTGCAGCAGGCCAAGGCCCGCACCGTCCACATCCTCCAGTATCAGGGGTTCGCCATAAACTACCCCATCCCATCTCCTCCACAGTGTCTTGAGTTCATAGCTGCATGGCTGGACACTGTTCAGGCCACAGCCTTTCTGCCTCTGTACAGAGCCAGGTGCCTCAGGGCATTGGCCACAGATGTGCAGCACTGATGTTCAGTGTCGGCTCGCCTTCTGCTCAGACTTCTGGGCCACATGGCATTCACAGTCCATGTTACCCCAAACACCCGCCTTCACATGAGGGCGGCCCAGTGATGCCTCCATTCCCAGTGGACCAAGGCCACGGGCTGGCCACAAGACAGGGTAAGGGTAACCAGCTGGCTGGCAGACTTCCTCGGCTGGTGCTAAGTGCCTCAGCATCTTCAGCTGGGATGCCTTTCAGGCCCCCGCCCCCCAAAAAGTCCTTAACACAGATGTCTCTCTTCTGGGCTGGGGGGCTCATTGCGAGGACCTCTGCACTCAGGGAAATTGGTCTCAGGCAGATATTCAACAGCAGATCAACCTCCTAGAGCCTCGGGCCATATCCCTGGCTCTCCAAGCCTTTTGCCACTGTCTGCAGCACCAATTGGTACTGATCCAAATAGGACGCAATTTTCTACATCAACAAGCAGGGGGACACAAGGTTGTACACCCTATCCCAGGAGGCTGTAGCCCTCTGTATGCGAACCACAATGGGGTGCTCCTGTTGGTGGTATATCTGCCAGGCCAGGACAATGCTCTGGCAGACAGGCTGTGCAGGGTCCTCCAGCCGCACGAGTGGCTGATGGACCCCAGAGTGGCCTCTCGGCTCTTCCAGCTCTGGGGAACTCCATGGCTGGACCTCTTCACTAGCCCTGCCAACTCTCAGTTGCCCTGCTTTTGCTTCCAACAACCACACCCATCGCAGGTGGCAACAGATGTCTTCCTCATCCTGTGGACAGAGAGCCTTCTTTATGCCTTCCCACCCACGCAGCTGATAGCCCTCTTCAAGGCTCAGTGGGACAGGGCATCGTTGATATTGGTGAGCCATCGGTGGCCCAGGCAACCATGGTTCCCACTGCTCCTTTGCATGTCCAGAGCATCTCCAGTCTCCATGGGGAGCGAACCAGGACTACTGTCGCAGGAGGAGGGCCCCCTCTATCAAACACAGACTTCCCAGCTCCGCACTCTACTGCCCCAACCCACCCACAACAGAACAACCAGACAAACCACCAGCAACACCCTCATCATCCCCCACGAACGAACTAAATACAATCAAGGACCTGCAACAGAGCCTTCGAACTATACGCACCATCCCTCTGAAACTCCCTACCAAGTCAAATCAGAAACAACGGAGATCCTTCAACATTCAAGAAACAACTAAAAACCATCCTGTTCCAGGAATACCTCAGACCAGAAACAAACATCCATCACTGACTATCCCTCCAGACCCTCTAACATACCCACAGATCTACCTACTAAGAGACTGATGTCCATTTAAGTCCTTAATGTCTGTTCAGATCATTAATGTTGGCCTCCCTGGTGACAGCCCCTCCACCCTAAGAATTGATTACTGTCCCCCCCCCCCCCCCCACACACACACACTTTTTTGATGTTAAACCGCTTTGACCCAGTGAAAAGCGGGATATAAATACAGTTAAATAAAGCATAGTTACTCACCTGTAACAGGTGATCTCCGGGAACAGCAGGAATTTAGTCCTCAAATATGGGTATTGTCGGTATCGATGGAGCCTGCGCGGGAACGCTCCCCAGCGTCCAATCAGAAAGCTTTTGGGAGCATCCCACAGCGCCTGCGTGCTGCCTTCCCGCCTTTCCCAACTGCCTCTCTCCAGTTGAGTTTTAAAGCTGAGACAGAGAGAGAGAGGGAAAGGAAAGAGATAGATAGAGAGATACAACTCCTAGGGGAGGTGGGTGGGTTCTGAGGACTAAATTCCTGCTGTTCCCGGAGATCACCTGTTACAGGTGAGTAACTATGCTATCTCCAGGAACAAGCAGGAATGTAGTTATCACATATGGGGACTCCCTAGCTTTAGGTGCCAGGGAGAGACCCCAGAAGTTGTGTGTCCCTGAAGAGGGCTCCACTTCCCCCCATGGATCTCTGGCATCCTACCAGGGATGGTAGGTAGGAGTTGATTAGATATGGAACAGGTGTTTGAGAACAGCCTGACCAAACAAGGCATCCCGGCGGGAGTCCTTGTCCAAGCAGTAATGGGCTGTAAAGGTATGAACCGAGGCCCAAGTGGCTGCTCGACAGATGTCGTCGATAGACACAGAGTGCAGATGAGCCATTGAGGCTGCCATGGCTCTCACATTGTGAGCTGTGACATGGCCCTCCAGAGAAAGGTTCTTACTCTGATAGGCGAAGGAAATACACTGAGCAATCCAGTTAGACAGTGTTCTCTTGGAGACTGGAAGTCCCAAATGAGAAGGATCAAAAGCAACAAAGAGTTGAGAGGACTTTCTATGTTGCTGTGTTCTTTGTAAGTAAAAAGCTAGAGCTCTTTTACAGTCCAAGGTATGAAGATTCCTCTCTGCATTTGATGCATGAGGCCATGGAAAAAACACAGGTAGGTAGATCGCTTGGTTCAGATGAAAAGGCGAGACCATCTTAGGCATAAAGTGTGGATGAGTCCTAAGGACTACCTTGTCATGATGGAACTTTGTATAAGGTGGATTAGCTACTAGCGCTTGCAACTCACTAATGCGGCGTACTGATGTGATTGCAATGAGAAAGATAACCTTCCAAGAAAGGAATTTCAAGGAGGTGGTAGCTAAAGGTTCGAAAGGTGGCTTCATGAGCTGCCCGAGAACCAGGTTTAAGTCCCATGCCACCGGTGATGGCCTAATGGGAGGCTTAGTTAGAAGAAGGCCTCTCATAAATCTTGCTATAAGAGGATAAGAGGAAATAGGCTGTCCATTTAGAGGCTTAAGGGAAGCTGCAATAGCAGTCAAATGGACTCTTACTGAATTTGTCTTAAGGCCTGCATTAGATAAATGAAGGAGATACTCCAGCAAAGATTCCAGAGGTATCGCAAGAGGGTTAAGACCCTTTTCCGAACACCAAACGGTAAACCTTTTCCACTTGAAAGCATAAGAGCGTCTAGTGGAAGGTTTTCTGGAAGCATAAAGAACACCTTTCACTTGCTGAGAAAGATTAAGAACGTGGAGATCTAGGCCTTCAGCAACCAAGCCCTGAGATGCAGAGACTGGGGATTGGGATGCCATAACATTCCGTCCTCCTGAGATAGGAGATCTCGAGCAGACCCTAACTCCAGGGAGGGAGCTTGAGAAAGATGTAGAAGCAGAGGGTACCACACTTGCCGTGGCCAATGTGGTGCTATGAGAATCATATGGCCTCTGTCTCTCTGAAGCTTGAACAGGGTTTTGGGAATTAGGGGAATGGGTGGAAAGGCATACAGGAAGTCTTGACCCCAGTAAAGGAGGAAAGCATCCCTGGCCTGAGCCGGAGATCTGGAACAGAACCGGGGAAGTTTGGCATTCCACGGACTTGCAAAGAGGTCTATGTCCAGGGTTCCCCAAAGTTGAAATATCCTGGTCACCTGGTCTGCATGCAGAGACCACTCGTGTGGAAGCAGAACTCGACTGAGTCTGTCCGCCCAAGAGTTTTGAATGCCTGGAAGATACACTGCCAGAAGATGAATCTGATGCTCTCTGGCGAGGGCCCATAGTCGCAAAGCTTTGTTGCAAAGCGACAGAGAGCCCATTCCCCCTTGCTTGTTCACATAGAACATAGCTACTTGATTGTCCGTATGAATGAGGACTGTCTTGTAGCTGGAGCAGGGAGTGGAACACTCGCAGAGCAAGAAAGATTGCTCTGAGTTCCAAGAGATTGATATGTAGACAACTCTCTTGTGGAGATCAGGTGCCCTGGGTGGAGAGGTCTTGTAGATGAGCTCCCCAACCCATTGGAGAAGCATCTGTTGTGAGAGTTGCTTGGGGTAAGGGTTGCTGAAAGGGGGACCCCAGCAACAGGTTTTGAGTGGACTTCCACCACTGGAGGGACAAAATGAGGTGACTTGTGTTTGCTATTTTGTCTGACAGGCACCCTGATGCCTGGGTCCATTGGGTGGATAAAGTCCACTGAGCTGCCCTCATGTGGAGGCGAGCATATGGAACCACATGCACGGTGGATGCCATGTGGCCTAGTAGTTGCAACATTTCTCAAGCAGTTAGATGAGGCTTTAGCACTGCTTGAGAAGCTAACTGCACCAAGCGAAGGCAACGGGCCTGGGGGAGATAGGCCCTTGCCCTTGTGGTATCCAGGAAAGCTCCTATGAATAAAGACTGAGTGGGAGTTAGACTGGATTTTGGGATGTTTATTACCAGCCCTCAATACTGAAGGATACGCATTGTGCAGGATAGAGAAGTCCTGGCCTCTGACTGTGTTGGAGCTTGGATGAGCCAGTCGTCCAAGTAAGGGAAGAAAATATCCCTAGAGTGCGGAGAAATGCTGCTACAACAGCCATGCATTTCGTGAACACCCTTGGTGCCGAGGCCAGACCAAAAGGAAGCACGCTGTATTGGTAGTGCTTTCCTTGAAAAAGGAACCGAAGGAACCTTCTGTGGGTTGGATGGATGAGGACATGGGTGTACGCATCCTTGAGATCTAGAGAACAAAGCCAATCCTGACTCTGAAGGTATGGTAGCAGAGCTCCGAGAGAAATCATCTTGAATTTCTACTTGACAAGGAATTTGTTCAATTCTCTGAGATCTAAAATAGGCCTGTAACCCCCTGTTTTCTTTGGAATAAGAAAATAAGGGGAATAGAACCCTGTGCCCTGTTGATGAAGAGGTACTTTTTCTATTGCCCCTTGGGCAAGAAGGATGGCCACCTCCTGACCTAACAGGTTGATGAGAGAGGTCGGAGAATTGAACTGCTTCACTATTGTGTGAGGGGGCATGCTTGAAAAATGAAGCTTGTACCCCTCCTTTATGATGGAGAGTGTCCAATGCTCTGCTGTTATTTGCCCCCATCTGGGGGCAAAATGACATAACCGTCCTGGAATGGTGGAAGGTTCTGGTCCCTCCAGAACCAGAAAGGCTAAGTTCTCTAGCTGAAAGTCAAAGGCCCTGAGGAGGCTGAGGCTGCTGGGCCGGTGGAGGCCTAGCAGCCTTTGCTTTCTTCTGTTTGGGTGGTTGCTGACGTTTCCTTGAAAGCTGACCTGCAGAAGATGCCTGCTGAACATTAGCAGGATAAAATCTTTTCTTTTTAGAAAAAGATGGTTTCTTGAACAATTTATTTCTAACAGGATCAGCAGTGGACTTGGATAGTCTATCCAAGGTGGAATTTTCAGCATCCATTTCATTGGCTTTTTCCTGCCAATCTTTACCAAACAGGTTCTCACCCAGTACAAGGGATATTTCCCAATTTGTCTTGTACCCAGAGCTCTAGATCAGATGCCTGGAGCAAAGCAATTCTACTTGCACCTATGGCGATAGCCGAGGTTCTGCTTATACACTCAAAGCAGTCAAAGGCTGCACAGTTGGAAAATTTAGAAACATCTTGGGCATGTTTGACCCAAGTGAGAAAGTCCTGTCTTTTATCCTCAGAAATGAAAGGACTTAAAGTCTGTAAATTATCTGTTACCTCGTTTAGGAACATTCCCATGTAGAGACTATAGGAACTGATCCTGGCAGAAAGCATGGAAGCTTGCAAGACTCTACGTCCAAAAGCATCCAGAGTTCTGCATTCACGTCCTGGAGGATTAGAGGCATGCCTTTTTGCACTTCTGATCCTTCTCATAGCTGACTCCACCACAATAAAGTGGTGAGGAAGCTGTCTTATGGAATCCAGGACAAGGAGGGACTCGATACATAGTATCCAATCTACGAGAATGAGGAGAGGTGGTAAGAGGTGTTTCCCACATCCTCAACATGAGATCATATAAAATCTCATGAATGGGTAAGGTAGCTGCCTCCTTAGGAGTTTTGGGATATTGTAGAATTTCCAACTCCTTAGCCCTTGGCTCTGTTTCAGGGGCCACAGTAATGGACAGGCCCCGAGCCACCTCCCTGATGAAGTCTTGGAAGGACATATCCTCTGGAGGAGACATCCTGCGTTTAGGGGAGGAGGACTCCTCTGGAATAAGCATCGCTGCATCGACAGAGCTTTCAGAATCCTCAGATTCTTCTGAGGACTGGAAGTATCGTCTGTCCGGATGCTCTTGCAGAGCCCAATACCCGTACCGACCAAGGTCGGTACCGGGAATTAGCGGTACCGGAGAATCGGTACCGGAGGGCATCGGAGCATCGGTACCGGAGGGCACCGGCAGAGCAGACACCAATGCCGATGTCGATGCTATCGGTACCGGTACCAATATCGATACCAATGCCGGTGCTGGTGCCAGTAACGGTGGAGTTGTCTGACACAGTACCAAGGGCGTCGATGCCGCAAGGAGAGCCGCCAGACTGCGTTCCATAGCCAGAACTCTCTGGTCTATCGATGCCGCCAATGCCTGGATGTCGGTACCGGAGGAGACCGCCGGTACCCCAGAGCATGGCACCAGGAGATCTGTCGAGGCCGAGCCATCAAGAACATCCTGGAACCCCGATAATGCTTTGGAAGCCGAAGCCTCCCGCTGGGGTAATTTTGCCGGTGCAGAATCCTCAAGGGCAACACCAGAGGCATCTCGATGCTTAGAAGGAGATCTACCCTTCGAGGACCGGCTGGATTTATGTTTAGTTACCTGAGATCCACGGGAGGAAGAAGCAGCCCTGGAAGACGTCGATGCCACCGAAGCTGCATCAGAGGGAAACAGGGTACTGAGCTTGGCAGCTCCGTTCTGCCGACCTCTTTTAGACATCATGGCACAGGACACACAATCCGTGACGGAGTGGTCAGGACCTAAACATTTTAAACACCATTCATGGGTGTCGGTGACAGAGATGGTACCGCCACACTTGGTGCATTTTTTAAAACCTGAGGCAGGTTTTCCCATGTTAAGGAAAAATTTTTGGGCCTAAGGCCCAAAAAGGCACGTGCACCTGAAGAAGAGGAAAAAAGATTTTTTTTTTTTACAGAAATAAGAAAAGAAAGACCGGCGGTACCGGTAGAGCGTCGAAGAAGGCAGATGAGACCACAAAAAGAAAGAAAGAAAAAAGGAATTCTTCTGCGGTGACAGGAACATGACCTGCTGGCTCCGCGGTAAAAGAAGAACTGGAGAGAGGCAATTGGGAAAGGCGGGAAGGCAGCACGCAGGCGCTGTGGGATGCTCCCAAAAGCTTTCTGATTGGACGCTGGGGAGCGTTCCCGCGCAGGCTCCGTCGGTACCGACGATACCCATATGTGATGACTACATTCCTGCTTGTTCCTGGAGATATAAATAAACTAAATCTTAATACACCCTAATGTGAGGTCTCTGGCACTAACAGCTTGGTTGCTTAAAGGGTAGTTTTGGCACCTTTCAACCTTTCAGGGAAAGTTGAGGTGGTCCTCCTGACCTCCCGCAAGATCTCCACAAGATGGGCTTACGCCTTCAAATGGCGCAGATTCTTTGTGTGGTACACGGAGCGACGGGTTAACCTCCTGCTCTATGCAGCTTGTGCTGCAACATTTGCTTCACCTGTCTCTCGCAGGACTTGGTCGGGGTCTACCTCAGTGCTCTTACGGCACACTACCACCATATCGAGGGCAAGTCTCTCTTGGTCCAGCCCCTTATAGCCAACTTCCTGCGGGACCTCATGTCATCCAAACCCCGTCTGCCCACTAGCGGCCGAGTGGGACCTAAACGTGGTGCTCTCATGGCTCAAAGGCCCACTGTTCCAGCTCCTGGTTACCTGCCACCTGTGTTACCTTTCATGGAAGGTTGTCTTCCTGTTGGCACTCATGTCCACTCGCTGAGGCTTCAGGCCTTGGTGGCGGATCCGCTTACACAAGGTTCTATAAGAACAGGGTCGTGCTCCGCACACACCTTAAATTCCTTCCCAAGGTGGTGTCCCCATTCCACCTCAGTCAAGAGGTGGTGCTCCCCACCTTCTTCCTACGGCCTCACACCAGCAGGGAGGAGATCGTCCTTCAAACTCTGGACTGTAAGAGGGCCCTATCCTTCTACCTTCAACATACCCAGGGCCACTGCAAAGCCTCACAGCTTTTTGTCTCCTATGATTCCAGCAGGCTGGGGGAGGCAGTGACCAAGCGTACTCTGTCCATTTGTGTGGCAGACTGCATTGCCCTCACTTATGAGAAAGCTTGGCTCTCGCTGGAGCGCCGGGTCATGGCACACAGTGTCAGGGCCATGGCGGCCTCTGTGGCAAACCTGTGTTCCGTCCCCGTGATGGAAATTTGCCAAGCTGCCATCTGGTCTTCGTCCATACCTTTGCAGCTCATTACTGCCTGGAGAGGAAGTCCCAGCGGGGCAGTATCTTCAGCCAAGCTGTACTCCGTCACCTGTTTGGCATGTAGGCAACTCCTGGGCCTCCACCCCTTCTGTGTTCAGAAGTGCTGGTTCCTCACTGGACATTTGGGTCTCTTTTAGAGTCTGTACATAAGACTCCATTGCTGCTGCTCACGGCTCTCCCTTTTCTGGTCACCCGTGACATTTTACAGGTTTTCGGTAGCCTGTAGCTAGGAAGTCCCATGTGTGAGGACTGACTTCCTGCTTGTTCCCGGAGAAAGCTTAGTTACTCACTTGTAACAGGTGTTCTCCAGGGACAATAGGAATCAGTCCTCACAACCCTGCTTTTTTGCCTTTTTTTGCCATCTTTATCTATGTAATTTGACTGAGGCAAGATGGCACCCCTTTGGGGGGAAAGGGACCACACATGCGTGGTGCATCTTCCAAAGGCTTTCTTTGAAAGCTGGGGAGAAGTTCCAACGCGGGCTCCGTCGGTGCCTACGTCATCCATATGTGAGGACTGTTTCCTGCTGTCCCCGGAGAACACCTTTTGCAGGTGAGTAACTACACTATACTATCAGGAACATGATCATATATCCCCCAATTTCCAGTCTATCAGA
The DNA here is from genome assembly GCA_033557465.1 of Ichthyophis bannanicus. Taxonomy (NCBI): domain Eukaryota; kingdom Metazoa; phylum Chordata; class Amphibia; order Gymnophiona; family Ichthyophiidae; genus Ichthyophis; species Ichthyophis bannanicus. The sequence goes on along the minus strand of CM066041.1, from coordinate 196,249,886 downwards.
ATTGTAGGCAGGGTTTTCAATTGCAGCCTATCTCAAACAAAACTAAAATCAATGGGGTCAACAATATTCAAAGGTGCTTATCCAGTTAGTAGCACTTCTTAACCAGAAAATTGCCAGTGAGAGGGATATTAAATGGCACTATACAGCCGGTGCTGCTGATTATTCTGTCTGACCACCTTGACATTATAGAAACAGTACTGGGATAGTCTGTGGGGAGTAAGGCAGACCCTAAAGTTATTTGATTAGTGTGATATTCAGTGTCTTTTCTTACTTTATCCAGTTAGCTATTTGTATAGCAGGCTTAATATAGCCACTATCCAGATAGCACTAGCGGTCAGCACTGAATCTGAATACTCGGTATCAGCCACTTTCCTGATACTGGTACAAAATATCTAGATTTATTATAGCTGTGGCAGCCAGCATTTAAAAAAAACAAAAAAAACTGCTGAGGCTCAATGTCAGCCCCAATATGTACAATGATTTAACTAAAACAATAGGCAGGACAAAGACAGAGTGACAATATGCAGAGGGAAAGCTCTGAGAGATCTTGGTGTAAAATGTAGTGGTTCTTTTGGTATTTCCTTATGGGTAAGCACAAGGGGAAGTAGCAGATTTACCCAGCAGAGCCCCTGCTTCAGTTCCCTCCTGAGCTGGAAAAAAAGGAGCAGGAAGAAGAGCTTGGGCTGAAGGCACTTGGTGGTGTAGGGCCAGGTTGGACCATCCATTAGGCTGGCTAGGCGGCCACCTAGGATGGCGGACCATGGCAGGAGGCTTTGTGCCACCCTTTTGGTGCCAACGACAGGCCCTGTAATTTGGCATACATGGTACCCCAGGGATCTGTGCTGGGTCCGCTGCTTTTTGACATATTCATAAATGACCTGGAAAGTGGAATAACGAGTGAGGTTATCAAATTTGCAGATGACACAAAACTATTTAAAGTTGTTAAAACCCAAGAGGATTGTGGAAAATTGCAAGAGGATCTTGATAAATTGGAAGACTGGGCATCAAAATGGCAGATGAAATTTAATGTGGACAAGTGCAAGGTTATGCACCTAGGGAAGAACAACCCAAACTATGGTTACACGATGCAAGGTTCCACATTAGGAACCACCACCCAGGAAAAAGATTTAGGCGTCATTGTGGATACCATGTTAAAACCCTCGGCCCAGTGTGCAGCGGCGGCCAAGAGAGCAAATAGAATGCTAGGTATGATAAGGAAAGGAATGGAAAATAAAACAAAGGATATTCTAATGCCTCTATATCGTTCCATGGTGAGACCGCACCTTGAATATTGTGTGCAATTCTGGTCGCCGTATCTTAAAAAGGATATAGAGTTATTAGAAAAGGTTCAGAGAAGAGCCACCAAAATGGTAAAGGGGATGGAAGGATACTCCTATGAAGAAAGGCTAAAAAGGTTAGGGCTCTTTAACCTGGAAAAGAGAAGGCTGAGGGGAGATATGATAGAAGTCTATAAATTAATGAGCGGAGTGGAACGGGTAAACGTAGATCGATTGTTTACCTTATCAGAATATAGAAAGACTAGGGGACATGCAATGAAGCTACAGGGTAAACTATTTAAGACTAATAAAAGAAAATATTTTTTCACTCAACGTGTAATCAAACTCTGGAATTTGTTACCGGAGGATGTAGTAAAGGCTGTTAGTGTAGCTGGGTTTAAAAAAGGTTTGGACAAGTTCCTGGAGGAAAGGTCCATAAGCCATTATTAAGAAGGGACCCAGGATATCAATGCTTGAACCAATACAAGCATTGTGGAACCTGTGTCCCTTGGGGAAACTGCTAGGTACATATGACCTAGATTGGCCACTGTTGGAAACAGAATACTGGGCTTGATGGACCTTGGTCTGACCCAGTATGGCATATCTTATGTTCTTATGGTCTGCAGCTTCTGAATCCTCTCTGACAGGAAGTTGCATCAGAGGGGATTCAGGAACAGCAGTTTATGTGTACTGAAGCACATGGCCTTCCACGGACACCAAAGCAGCGGCAGAAAGCCGCAGCTGCCCCCCCCCCCCTGCCCTCCGAAGACTGAATTGACAGCGGCTCAGCACGGGGGGGGGGGTTTCAGCACAGCCAGGACACCTGGCTTGGGACAGCGCTATGTAGGGCCAGCCTCAAAAGAGAACTTCAAGTTCTTGTTCCGCATTCAGCAATGTGAGACTCCCTGACAATCTGGAAGTACTGCAGAGAATGGTGGAATTGAAGCTGAAGCCAAGCCGGATTCAGCTGGCAGTGCAGCCCCTGGTGCAGGGATTTTGCCACATATGACAACTGCTCCCTTAATCTGAAATCCCAGTATGAGACCGTCATTATCTCCGTTTAATTTTTTTTGTTAGTAAGGATTAGCTCAGATGAATAGCCTTTTTATGTTCCCTTATAATTTTCCTAATTGGTTAGAAATTGCTCCACATCTCCAAGTTTCCTCATCTTGAGTCTCCTCACTGTGGTGGTTGGTTTAAGTTCACCTTTATTTTTTTACCTGGTTTTGGATGCAGTTTGCTATCCTGATAAAGTGAAATACTGAGGGAGCATTTACTCTGCAGCTGGATTCCCGGGTGAGAGCAGCCGGTTTTGTGACCTACCGACCATGCGCCGTAAAGGCACTGCAGTTCTTTTATCAGGGCCCAGAGATGACGTCAGGAGGGCTGCCCGACACAGGTCAGTAGGTCACAAAACCGGCTGCTCTCACCCCTCCGCGGGAATCCGACTGCAGAGTAATAAAGTGAAATACTGAGAGAGCGTTTGCCCTCCAGCGTTTACTCTGCTATCCCTCCGTGGTTATCTGGCTGCAGAGTAAACGCTCCCAAAAGCACACAGGGGCAGCCCTCCTGACGTCATCTCGGAGCCCAGATAAAAGAACAGCACAGGGCGCTTCATTTTGGGAGCATTTACTCTGCAGTCGGATTCCCGCGGAAGGTTGAGAGCAGCCGGTTTTGTGACCTACCGACCTGTGTCGGGCAGCCCTCCTGACGTCATCTCTGGGCCCTGATAAAAGAACTGCAGTGCCTCTACAGCGCATGGCCATCGGTGCTTAGTTGGGCGTCTCCTAAGAGGAGCACATTAGGAGTAAGAGCTGGTCGGAGTGCTGTAATGCCCAGTGGAAAGAGCAAGAAGATCCCTACCATGGGACCCCTTGGTGGACCTATGGACAAACATGTGATTTTCACGCCTAGTTCAACTAATCCAGGTACTGTACTCTTAGACCCGTCCGTTGAGGGAGCGAGCCTGAGCTCTTTGGAGCGTACTCCCCCGCTTCCCCCAGGCTTATTGGAACTTTCGGATGTCCCTCAGTCCTGTGTGAGTCCCCAGCGGGTCAGTGAGCTCCCCAAAGCAGTAATTTGGAAGGAGCCCGCTGTTCCCTTTAATGACTCTCAAGTTTCCCCAATCTCACTTCTGGATATATGGCAGGTGGTTAGTCGCACGAAACGGATTCTTGCTGAGACTGTTCCTTCTCTCTGTCAGTTTACTTAGGATGTCGTTGTTAAATTTCAGAGTTTAGATTCTCAAGTTGAGACCTTGTGTTCTAATGTGGTAAATATAGATTCTCAAGTTAAATCCTTTTCAATGTTTCAAACTGCCAATAAGAAGGATAGTTTTATTTTACATCAGAAACTAGAGAATTTGGAGAATTTGTCTCAGAATAAGAATTTAAGAGTGCTTCATTTTCCTTGTAGTACTTTGTTGTCCCCTTTAATTTTGTTTAGGAAGTACCTGAAGGATGTCCTTCTCCTCCCGCACTCTAATTCTTTAGTATTTGTTAAATGCTATTACAGTTCCACTAAGGTTATTTCTTCCAGTATTGTGGAAGGGGATGTGGCTGTCCTTGAGGAGCAGAATAACTTTGATTTGACTTCTTTTTTGGAAGATACTCAGGATATTATTTCTACTAGGGCTACCTTATTAGTGACGTTGTCCTCTGAGGAGGACAAAGTCGCTATTCTTAAGGCATATTTTAGGAAGAAAGATAACTTGTATTGTGGGGACAAAGTGTCTATTTTTCCTGATGTATCTCGGTCTACACAATTACATAGAAATTATTTTCTTGCTTTTAAAGCTAGAATTCTTGCTCTCGGGACTACCTTTTTCTTAAGATATCCTTGTAAATGTTTTGTTTCTCTCGGATATGATAAGTATTTATTTTTGTCTTCTTCAGAGTTAAAAAAATGGATTCTTGAAAAGGAAAAGGCACATTGATTTTCCACCTTTAGTATATTTTCTATAATATAATTACTTTGGGGTAGGGGAGCAGTTCAGATGGTAGGCTGCTATGTTGGCAGGAGACCCCTTCCTTTGAGGTTTGCTGTCTCTTGCTTTGTTTTCTTTTTGATCTTTTTCCTTTATATATCGTAAATGACTCCCCAAAACGTGGGCTGATGTACTTGTATTTCGATTTATTGTGTAATATATTATGGTTGTATTTTTGCATTTCTCTATACTGTAATTCTATATTGTATAGCTGTAAAACTCTTATAAATAAATGATTTTAAAAAAGTGAAATATGATATACCGCTTTGTCTTGAAAATCAGAGCGGTTTACATGGACCTTCTGAACTACTGCGCAATGCAGTTTACAAGAAACAATTACAGATAACAATTGCAGTTATCAATAACAAAATATTGTAAATAAAGAAATATGTGAATCTTATTTCTTTCATTCATTTGAAATCATGTAATTGTGAAATTTAATAAAATTAAAAAAGAAACAGTAGGCAAAGTGTAATTAGGCCTTACCTGCTAATTAGCGTTCCTGAAGGAACTCCAGTCCAGTCCCTATCTTCTGGGTTGTGCCCCCCTTCCAGCAGTGAGGAGACTGAGCACGTCATCTTCTTTTGATGACCCTAGGGTACATAGAGTACTGGCACCTCCCACCAGCTTCAGTATCCTATTGTCAAAGCACACTTAACGGAGAGACCAATTATGCAAAACAAACTATAACCTATTAACCTTGCATCTCTAACAAACACCAATCCCCCCTCCCTGGGAAAGGGGTATCCCGCCCCCCTAAGAGGAGGAAACCTACCTGAGCCTGCCGCTGCCATCACCCGCGGCTACTTGCCCAGCCACATCCACACCGCCTCATCACCAGAGCCTCCCATAGCCATCTTCCTGCTTTTATCTTCCGTGGATCCTCTACTTCGGGCGTTGAAGCCTGTTAAAAAAACATGAAGTACCTGGGAGGGATCAGGGACTGGACTGGAGTTCCTTCAGGAATGCTAATTAGCAGGTAAGGCCTAATTACTCTTTCCTAAGCATCTCTCCAGTCCAGTCCCTATCTTCTGGGATGTAGCAGAGCAGTTCAAGCCTGGGAGGGGCCTGCAAGGCCGTCCCGAAGCACCGATCCTCCAAACCCCGCGTCCCCAGAGGCGAGAACATCCAATCTGTAATGCTTGGCAAAGGTGTGCAACGAAAACCAAGCGGCCGCCCTGAAAATCTCTAGTGGTGGAACCAGACTAAGTTCCACCCACAATGCTGCTTGAGCTCAAGTGGAATGGGCCCGGAGCCCAAACGGCACCTGCTTTCTCTTAAGGATATATGCCGAAGCAATAGCTTCCTTGACCCATCTAGAAACTGACACCTTGGAAGCTGCTTCCTCCTTACACGGACCCGCAAACAAAATGAACAATCTATCGGACTTGCAAAATGAAGCTGTCCGCTTCAGGTAGTGCTTTAGAACTCTATGCACATCCAACAATCGCAAACGAGCGTCGCTTCCCCCCTGTCCCGCTCCTGAGAAGGAAGGAAGGGAAACCGCCTGATTAACATGAAAGGGCGAAACCACCTTAGGTAAGGAGGGCACCGTCTGGAGAGCTACCTTCTCTTTAAAGAAAGAAAGAAATGGCGGATGACAAGACAGGGCCTGCAGCTCAGAAATACGCCTGGCCGAACAAATGGCTACCAAAAAGACTGTCTTAAGGGTCGCGTCCTTCAACGAAGCCTGCTGCATCGGCTCGAAAGGCTCCCCAACCAAGGCGTCCAAGACTACATTGAGATCCCAAGGAGGAACCGGTGACCTCACCTGAGGCCGCAAACATCCTGCCGCTTTTAGAAACTGACTTACATCCGCATGTTCCCCCAAGGACTTGCCCTGCACCTTGCCTCTGTAACAAGATATTGGCGCTACTTGCACTTGTAGGGAGCTGGCCGTCAGGCCTTTGTCGAAACCGGCCTGCAAAAAATCCAGAACCTCAGGTACTGACACCAAAAGAGGCTTCTTCCGCTGGTCTGAACACCAACCCTCAAAGATATGCCAGACCCTTACATAGGAAAGACAGGTTGACCGTTTACAGGAATTCAGCAAGGTGTCAATCACTGCTCTAGAATACCCCCATTCAGAAGTCGTGCCCTTTCAATAGCCATGCCGTAAGCGAGAACCAATCCACCTGTGGCATACACACTGGCCCTTTTACCAAAATGTCCTCCCTCACCAGAGGTCACCATGGACGATCGGCTAGCAGCCGCATTAGATCAGCATACCAAGGACGATGAGGCCAATCCGGGGCTATAAGGATCACCAGACCTGGGTGAGTCTCTATCCAATGAAGGACCCTGCCTATAAGCGCCCAAGGAGAGAAAACATACAGCAGGCCCCCTCTGCCAGCCACCTCTGAACTAGAGTGTCCAAGCCTTCTGACATCCTCTCCTTCCTTCGGCTGAAGAACCGATTCGCCTTGGACAATTCGAATCGCGCCATAAGGTCCATCACCGGAACCCCCCAACAAGTCACTATGCGCTCAAACACCTCCTGGCAGAGCTCCCACTCCCCGTGGTCCACTGTTCCTGCTTAAGAATTTCGGCGTTACGTTTTCCACTCCGGCCACGTGCTGTGCTGACAAAGCTGACAGATGAGCCTCGGCCCACTCTAGCAGTCCATCCGCTTCTTCCTCCAATGGAGGGCTGCTCATTCCGCCTTGCCGGTTGATATATGCTACTGCCGTCATGTTGTCGGACAGCACCCTGACCGCCCTTTGAAGTACTAATGTCTGGAGAGCCTTGAGAGCTAGAACTACTGCCCGCAATTCCAATCTGTTGATTGACCACTGGAATTCCTGAGCATCCCAGAAGCCCTGGGCAAAGAGTCCCTCGCAATGCGCCCCCCCCCCCCCACCCAGACAGAGAGGCATCCGTTGTCAACTGGACCCAAGATGGGGAATCGAGAGGCATGCCCCATTCCAGGTTCCCTGGGCTTAGCCACCACTGCACGGCCTCTCTGGTCACTACCGGGAAGACGAGCGTCACAGACATGGACTGATGTTGATGAGACCAGCGCCGCAGCAAGGCCCGTTGTAGAGATCTCATATGTGCCCTGGCCCAAGGCACCAGTTCTATTGTCGCCGCATGGTTCCCAGAATCTGTAGATAATACCAAGCCGAAGGAGCCTCCATGGCCAGAAACTGAAGGATCAGCCGCCTCAGCTCCCCCTCCCTGCGGGTCGGCAAGAACACCCTGCCTTCTCTTGTGTCGAACCTTGCCCCTAGATACTTGATCTCTTGTGAGGGCTTAAACTTGCTCTTTGCCATGTTGATCACCCAACTCAGACTCTACAGAAAGCCGACCACCTGGGCCACTGCCTTCCGACTCTCCTCCTCAGATCTTGCCCGAATCAACCAGTCGTCGAGGTAAGGGTGAACCAATATCCCTTCCTTGCACAGCGCCGCCACCAGCACCACTATGACCTTGGTGAAGGTATGTGGGGCTGTTGCCAAGCCGAAGGGCAATGCTTGAAACTGGAAGTGACCTTCTGGTATCGCAAACCGCAGGAACTGTTGATGTGCCTCGTGCACGGGAATATGCAGGTAGGCCTCTGTCAGGTCCAGGGCAGTCAGGCATTCTCCTTGTCTTACTGCTAACAAGATGGACTTCAGTGTTTCCATCCGAAAATGGGGTACCCTGAGATAACGATTGACTCCCTTCAAGTCGAGGATCGGCCGAAAGGTCCCTTCTTTTTTGGGCACCACAAAATAGATGAAGTATCGACCGCAACCGTGTTGCTCTGGAGGCACGGGGATAATTGCGCCCAACCTCAGCAGCCTCTCCAATGTCTCTTTTACTGCTGTCCTCTTGGTGGGAGACTTGCATGGGGATAGCACAAAGGAGTGAGGAACGGGTCTTGAGAACTCGAGAGTGTAACCCTCTTGCACGACCTCCAAGACCCACTGATCCGATGTAATATGGACCCAGGCTGGGAACATAAGAACATCAGATATGCCATACTGGGTCAGACCTAGGTCCATCAAGCCCAGTAGCCTGTTTCCAACAGTGGCCAATCTAGGTCATACATACATAGCAGTTTCCCCAAAAGACACAGGTTCCACAATGCTTGTACTGGGTCAAGCATTGATATCCTGGATCCCTTCTTAATAAAGGTTTATGGACCTTTCCTCCAGGAACTTGTCCAAGCCTTTTTTAAACCCAGCTACACTAACAGCCTTTACTACATCCTCCGGTAATAAATTCCAGAGTTTGATTACACGTTGAGTGAAAAAATATCTTTATTTATTAATCTTAAATAGTTTACCCTGTAGCTTCATTGCATGTCCCCTGTTGTTGTTAAGTGCCGTCGAGTCGGAGTCGACTCATGGCGACCCTCTGGATAGCTATCCTAAATTGTGTTCGGTCTTCAGTCAGGCGGCTCATTGTTGACAGACTGGTACCCGTAGCTGCTGTTATTGTAGCGATCCATCTCATTGCTGGCCTTCCTCTTTTGCGTTGACCTTCTATCTTGCCAAGCATGATGTCTTTCTCTAATGATCTCTCTCTTCGCATGATGTGTCCGAAGTATGAAAGCCGAAGTCTTGTCATCTGAGCTTCTAAAGAAAGCTTAGGTTTGATCTCCTCTAGTACCGACTGGTTTGTTCTTCGGGCAGTCCATGGTATACACAGTATTCGCCGCCAGCACCATAATTCAAAGGCATCAATTTTCTTCCTGTCTGTCTTTTTCACTGTCCAGCTTTCACATCCATATGATGTTATTGAAAATACCATGGCTTGAACAAGTCGAATCTTTGTATGGAGAGACACATCTCTGCTCTTGAGAATCTTATCTAGGTCTTTCATAGCCATTCTGCCAAGAGCAATGCGTCGTCTGATTTCTTGACTGCTTGTTGCTTCTTTATTGATAGTTGATCCAAGTAGGTTAAAGTTGTTCACAATTTCAATTTCTTCTCCTTCAACGATGAACCTGTTGATTATGCCAGTTGTCATGATCTTTGTCTTCTTTACATTAAGGTGCAGGCCCATTTTGAGACTATGTTCTTTGATTGTGAGAAGCAAATGTTTCAGATCATCTTCGCTTTCAGCCAGTAATGTGGTATCATCAGCATAGCGAAGGTTGTTGATGAGTCTTCCACCAATCTTCACACCTCTGTTGTCTTCATACAGTCCTGCTTCTCTGATGATTTGTTCTGCATATAAATTAAACAGGTAGGGGGAAAGTATGCAGCCTTGTCTTACACCTTTGCTTATTTTAAACCATTCTGTTTCTCCTTGTTCCGTTCGAACTGTTGCTTCTTGATCAATGTACAGATTACGCAAGAGAACGATCAGGTGTTCTGGTATACCCATGCTTCTTAATGTGGCCCAGAGTTTCTCATGGTTTACACAGTCAAAAGCCTTGCTATAGTCGATAAAGCACAAATAGATATCCTTTTGGTATTCTTTAGTCTTTTCAAGGATCCATCTCACATCCGCAATGATGTCTCTCGTTCCTCGCCCTTTCCTGAACCCTGCTTGCACTTCAGGTAGTTCTTGTTCTAGGTATGGCTGTAGTCTCTTTTGAATAATCTTCAGTAGAATCTTGCTGGCATGTGGGATCAGAGCGATTGTGCGATAATTTCCACAGTCAGTTGGATCACCTTTCTTTAGTATTGGTATAAACACAGATCTTTTCCAGTCAGTTGGCCATGATGTTGTCTTCCATATTTCTTGGCAGAGCCTTGTAAGTACGGTAACAGCTGCATCAGATTGCTGCAATACTTCTATGGGAATGCTATCAATGCCTGGTGCTTTGTTCTTTGATAACGCTTTCAATGCTGCTTCAACTTCTTCTTTCATCACCAATGGTTCCTGATCATAAGGTATAGGTTGAAACGGCTGTTGGTCCACTTGATCTTTATCATATAAAAACTCTGTATATTCCTTCCACCTTTTCTTGATCTTCTCAGCATCATTCAACATAGAACCTTGAGCATCTTGTAACATTCCAATTCGGGGCTGGAACTTTTTCTTTAACTCTCGCAGCTTTAGGAAAGCCGATCTTGTTCTTCCTCTAATAGTTTCTGCTTCTATTTCCTTGCAAGTGTCATTGTAGTACTTTTCCTTGTCCTGTCTTGCTGCACGTTGGAAATCTCTGTTGAGTTCTGCGATTGTCTTTCTTTCTCCTTTGGCTTTAGCTTCTCTGCGTTTCTGGGCAATTTTCAGAGTTTCTTCCGTCATCCATTTTGGCCGTTTTTGCTTTTTCACCTTTTGTAGAGACTTCTCGCTTTCTTCCAGCACAACCTTCTTGATGTCATTCCATAACTCTTCCGGAGCTCTGTCATTTGTATCTAAAGCAGCAAATCGATTTTGCAGGCAGTCTTTAAATTCCAGTGGTATATTCTCAAGGTCATATTTTGGTGCATTCATGAGTGGTTTGCTCTTTTTCAACTTTAGCTTGAGTTTGCATACTAGTAGTTGATGATCTGTACCACAGTCAGCTCCAGGTTTTGTCTTTGTTGATGTTACAGAGCTTTTCCATCGTTGACTTCCACAGATGTAGTCAATTTGATTTTTATACAATCCATTGGGTGAAGTCCATGTGTACAGTCGTCGCTTGTGTTGCTGGAAGAAGGTGTTTGAGATGAATAGATCATTGGTCTTGCAGAATTCTATCAATCTTTCTCCAGCTTCATTTCTGTTGCCAAGTCCATATTTTCCAACTACTTTGCCTTCTTCTTTGTTGCCAACTTTTGCGTTCCAGTCACCCATGACTATCAGGATATCCTGTTTGCATGTTCTGTCAATTTCAGCTTGTACTTGTTCATAGAACTCTTCAATTTCATTCTCTTCTGCAGCTGTTGTTGGGGCATATACTTGAATTATAGTTGTGTTGATAGGCAATCCTCGTAGACGAATAGAGATTAAGCGTTCGCTGACTGCATTGTATTTCATTACAGTTCTTGCAAGTTTCTTCTTTATTATAAATGCAACACCATTTCTTCTTTGTCTTTCATTTCCAGCATAGTAGACCATGTGATCATCTGATGCAAAGTGCCCGATGCCAGTCCATTTCAGTTCGCTGACACCCAACAGATCAAGTTGTACACGTTCCATTTCATTCTTGACCACCTCCAACTTCCCTTGGTTCATGCTTTGTACGTTCCATGTTCCAATGTGTAAGACATCTTTACAGCTTCTGACTCTCATTTCATGCGCAGCTACATCAGCAGTCAGACTTCCCGAGGGCTTTGATCCAACCACATCATAAATGCTGGCTTTACTCTGAAAAGTCTTCAGCTCTTCCCCAGTAGCTAGTTGAGTGCCTTCCGACCTGGGAGTCTCATCTTCCAGCACCATAGCACAATTTGTTTTGTTGTAACTATCCATTGGGTTTTCATGGCAAGATACAGAAGTAGATTGCCGGGCCTTCCTTCCGCGCAGTTTAAGTTTGGTGTTGTTGCCGTTGTCACAGAAATGTGATCCTCCGCCGTCAACACTATCCCATTCTGCTGCTGCCCAGATGGGTGGTTTGTCTTCGTCTGGCACCTCAGCTGAGACCTGTCCATCTTGGGAGACCCTGCCAGTAGTTAAACTACCGATAGTTTAGCTCTCAGCATCACTGATGCACGCAAGCCCTCACAGCACGATAAGCTGCAAACCAAGTGAGAGGCATGTCCCCTAGTCTTTCTATATTCTGATAACATAAACAATCGATCTACATTTACCCGTTCCACTCTGTTCATTAATTTATAGACTTCTATCATATCTCCCGTCAGCCGTCTCTTTTCCAGGTTAAAGAGCCCTAACCTTTTTAGCCTTTCTTCATAGGAGTATACTTCCATCCCCTTTACCATTTTGGTGGCTCTTCTCTGAACCTTTTCTAATAACACGATATCCTTTTTAAGATACGACGACCAGAATTGCACACAATATTCAAGGTGCGGTCTCACCATGGAACGATATAGAGGCATTATAATATCTTTTGTTTTATTTTCCATTCCTTTCCTTATGATACCTAGCATTCTATTTGCTCTCTTGGCTGCCGCTGCACACTGGGCAGAGGCTTTTAACATGTTATCCACAATGACGCCTACATCTTTTTCCTGGGTGGTGGTTCCTAATATGGAACCTTGCATCGTGTAACCATAGTTTGGGTTGTTCTTCCCTAGGTGCATAACTTTGCATTTGTCCACATTAAATTTCATCTGCCATTTTGATGCCCAGTCTTCCAATTTATCAAGATCCTCTTGCAATTTTCCACAATCCTCTTGGGTTTTAACAACTTAAATAGCATTGTGTCATCTGCAAATTTGATAACCTCACTCGTTATTCCCTTTTCCAGGTCATTTATGAATATGTCAAAAAGCAGCCGACCCATCACAGATCCCTGGGGTACACCACTATTCACCTTTCTCCATTGGGAAAATTGGCCATTCAGCCCTACCCTCTGCTTTCTATCTTTTAACCAGTTCCTGATCCACAATAGTACACTGCCTCCTACCGGCAGTTCCTCCTGCTGGGCCCCCGTTGTTTCATTGTGGCTTTCTAGGGCCCGAGGCGGCGGAAGAGGCAGCAAACTCCTTTCCAGCCCCCCGGAATCCCCAGACGTTCTGTCCCCTGGAGTTGAAGCGACCCCTCTGAAAGGTGGCCGAACGGAAACCCCGAAACCTCTGCGACTCCCTCAGCTAGGATCGCGATGGGGCGGGGAGCCGACACTGCTTAGGCCTATCCTCAGGGAGTCTACCTCCCTTGGATTCCTCCAAGGTTTTTACCAGCTTCTCCAGGTCCTCCCCAAAGAGAAGCTTTTCCTTAAATGGAAGTCTGCTGAGCCGGGCCTTTGATGAACCATCTGCGGCCCATTGCGTAAACAAAGATAGCGGCGAGCCGCTACCACCGATGCCATGTTCTTAGCCAAGCTCCTGACAAGATCATACTGACTATCAGCAAAATAGGCAGCTCCAGATTCAATCCTGGCCGCCTCCCCAGATGATTGAGCCATGGGGTCTCCAGCCAGCTGAAGCTGTTGTGACCACCTCAAACAAGCCCGGGCTACCAAGGCCCCACAAACGGATGCCTGGAGAGCTAGGGCACTAACATCGAATGCTTGCTTCAACAGCTCATCCAACTTTCTATCCTGGGTATCCTTGAGGGCAGCGCTGCCCTCCACTGGAATCGTGGTCTTCTTCATGACCGCCGACACTGCCGCATCTACCTTGGGGGAACGAAGCAACTCCTTCTCCCCTTCTGGCAATGGATACAGTCGAGCCATAGACCGAACTCCTCTCAGCCCCGACTCAAACTGATCCCATTAGTAAACTAGTAAATCACCGCCAAGCAGTTACAGAGAACATGAGAAGATTCCACACAAACACGCTAAAATGGTCCCTGAACAAGCCTCACGACCTGTTCGCTCTTGTCAAGAACCTCACAAAAGAACCAGCACCTGAGCAAACAAGTGAGATTCACCCCCAAGATTTTGCTGATTACTTACAAGCAAAGCTCTGCCAGACCAATAAACCCCCAGCACCCACCACCGCACTTGAACCAAGATATCTATCACCCTTGTCCACATTCTCCACGCCATCCAAGGAACATATTGAAGACACAATTGCTAGGATAAACACGACCACTGCACAAACAGACCCCTGCCCTGCTTTCTGGATAAAGGAGTTACGATCAGACGTCAGCCGTTTTATAGCTAGGCTCATGGACCGCTCCTTCACAACAGGCACATTCCCCCAATCACTTAAACGCACCTCCATTAGACCTCTTCTGAAGAACAGCAAGCTCGACCCAAAGAAGGCGGACTCATACAGACCGATATCAAGCATTCCACTTCTGGCTAAAATTATAGAAAAAGATGTCCAAAGACAAATTCAAGAACACATTGATAAGTCCGCTCCACTTGATCCCTGTCAACATGGTTTTAGAGAGGCACATGGGGTTGAAACACTCCTCACCACACTCTTTAGTAATATAATGACAACATCCATCATGGGTGTGTTCTCATTTTCATGGACATAGCAGCCGCCTTCGATTCAGTAAGCCACGAGCTCCTCCTGCAACGTCTCAAGGAGAAGGGGATATGCGATACTGCACTAGAATGGTGCAAGTCGTATCTCTCGGATAGATGGCAGCACGTACGATCAGGGACCTCAACATCAGAGCTATTCCACCAGAATCAAGGCGTCCCGCAAGGATCCTCCCTCTCTGCACTGATGTTCAACATATACATGCAGCCTATATGCAACATTATCCAATCTTTCAATGTGAACTGCTTAATATATGCCGATGATGTTCTCCTTTACATGCCATTCTCGACAGACCTCTCCCCACTGACAGAATGCTTCAACGCAGTATCCATCTGGCTCCAAACCCAAAATCTTCGAATTCAACATAAGAAAACGGAGGTCCTATTCATCACAAGGAACCCAAACTTCATCACATCACCCTATCTGAAGGTCAAAGAAGCAGAACGTCTCACCAAGCCCACAATCAGATACCTTGGAGTCACCTTAGACCAGCGTCTAGACATGAAGGGGCACATAAGCAATATAGCACGAGCAGTATACCATAAGATCCGATCTCTTCAGCACCTACGCTCCTTGCTGGAACCGGATGACTTCCGGACAATCTATCAAGCGTTGATCATACCGCATTTCGACTACGCAAATGCCATACTGCAAGCCTCCCTCTGTCCACTCTGCACCCGCTACAGCTCGTGATGAACTCAGCAGCAAGAGTCCTTCTGGGAGCAGCCAGGAGCGACCACATAACCCCCTATCTTGAAACAGCTCCACTGGCTCCCCATACATGCCAGGCTCGCATTCAAAACCCTACTGCTGACCTTCAAAGCCACCAATGGGCTCTCTTCCTCATCTCTAACAGAACTCATACAGAGGAACCCCCCTAACAGATCTAGAAGGTCTGCAGCAGTCAACACACTAATAATCCCGAAAGCAATAACCCAGAGCAACCAAGCAACAGTAAACAGAGCCTTCAAATTCTGTGCACCTAGGTGCTGGAGCGCCCTCCCACCCAGCATCCGAGCAATTTCTGATCTAACTCAGTTTAGGAGAGCACTATAACATCATCTCTTCCTCTCATATTACCCGGAAGACAGTACCACTAGAAACCCCTTCAACTAGACAACCAATGAAGTACAAAGGAAACATTCTATACTAGATTGTCAAGATGTAAATGGTTACCCCAGTTTTGATCCTAGTTCAATTACCTGTTCATTGTAAACGCAAATCAACTTTGAAATGTGTAAGTTCTGATGTTCCATGTAACCCGCACTGATGCAGAATAGCGCGGTATATAAGAGAATGTAAATAAATAAAATAAAATAAATAAATTCCTCCTGAATCATCCTCCTTTACTACCCGGTGCACAGGGAAAACCTTCTGCGATTTTCTAACTGCCTGGATCTGCGGATCCTCCAGTGCCTCCTCTTCTGCTGGGACTCCCGCTGACATATTAAGCACCTTTAGTGATTCCCCAATCAAAGCTGGCAATTCCTCTCGGCGGAAGACACGAACAATCCTAGCCTGTTCCTGCTCCGGGTTCTCACCTTCCTCCAGTTCTTCCTCGTCCTCTCCCCCATCTCTCTGTCTGAGGATTCACCCTCCTGAGATTCAGACAGTGGAGGACAGAGAACCTCATCATTAGAGATCCTAGCCCACTTTGAAGGAACTTCTGCTTCATCCTGCTCTCTAGGACTAATAGCAATGCCTAGCGCAGCTCCCTGCTCCTGTGTTCCCTGTTTGCGTAGGCAAAAAGCTCTATGCATCAGCAGGACAAATTCCGGGGAAAAAACTCCCCTGCCTCCAGTCTCCAGGTCCCCCACAGAGGTAGAAGGACCGGATTGCTTCATAGGGAGAACTGGAACAGACTGTCCCCCGATCTCCAGAAGGGCCACGGGTTCCTGAGGCCCCAGAGCCAGGGGATCCTGTGAAGTACCTGGAATCTCCTGCTCCGCTGCACTTGCCTCTGCTGTGCAGCCTCTACATACCCCAGCTTCTGACACTGACCCCTTGCCGGTGCCACAAACCAAACACTGGACCTTAGGCATAATGAACACTCAAAATCAACTTTTTTTTTTTTTTTTTTAAACCTTTAAACTACAGTATAAGCCCCCATATCCGCTGTCGTTCTCCACAATAACAGGGACCCCCTGTTATGAAAGCCCTCTGAACAGAGGGCCTACTTAAAAGCTTCTGTGATGCACGCCAAGCAAAAGCGCGCAAAACCAAAAAGAAGGCCTCCTACCAGTTTTCCTGCACCGAGCGGCTCTTCCAATGTCTGTCTGCCGCGACCGCGTGGGTGGGTGTGCTCACCACGTTGATCGCAGCCTCGTCCGGTCTCACTCTGCTCGGCTCCCCTGCACACCGGCCCAGCCTCCTTCAATCAAGCTCACAGTGGCTGCAGGCGTCTTCCCGCCCACGTGCTCAGCCACCCGGAGGGCTTCAGCAGCATGGCAGGAAGATGTTACAAGGCCTTGGGGCTGACGGCAGGCTGCAGGCAACGTTCCTCCCCTTGTGCGTGCCCGGAGCACTGCCGGAATCAATCAGGAGGAGACGGCAAGGCCCGAGCTTACAGGTCGGTGTCGAACTCCCCCTCCCCCTTCCTTCCCCTGAAGGATAGCACCGCTTTCCACCAGCACAGCTGAAAGGTCCCCCAGAAGAGAAGACTAAACACAATAAACTAAGATGCTAGAGGAAATAAAAGAAATTAGAAAGGGTAACCAAACTAAAAACCAAAAACCCCCTAGCCTAAGTCTCTCCAGTAACCTATGCTCTGGGTTACTGCCTCCCTTCCAGCTGCTTCGGAGACTGAGCAATACTGAAGCTAATGGGAGGTGCCAGTACTATGTGTACCCTAGGGTCATCAAAAGAAGATGAAGTGCTCAGTCTCCTCGCTGCTGGAAGGGGGGGCACAACCCAGAAGATAGGGACTGGACTGGAGAGACGCTTAGGGAAAAGCATCACTATAGTTCAAGTAAAGCTGAGATTTGTCTTATTTCATTGAAACACCCTTTGCTATACAAACCTTGGCATCAGAGCCATTAGAAAAGCAGATGCTTTAAGTCCTAACCATGCTCTGTCAACATTCTTCTTCCCAGACCTTAAACATATTTACTTCAATGTCACTACACCAAGCATAATTGTATAATAAAACATACACAGCATGTAATTAAGGGGCACTGTATCATTTATGTTACAATCAATCCTGAAATCATAACCCTTTTTCAATGCAATGCAATATGCGCCTTCGAGTCAATGCTGACTCCTGGAGATCCAGCAGCTCCTGGATTTTCTTGGCAGTTTGGGGTGATGTTTGGGGTGACAGGATGTTGACTGCCAGGCCCTTCTTCCAAGGCAATGAAGGGTTAAGTGACTTGCCCAAGTGCTAGTGGGAATTGAAACCTGGTCTCTTGGTTACCAAGCCAGTGCTCTTAACCATTAGGCTACTCCTCCAACACCTTTTCACCCCTCCAATTTGTTCACTGTATATTGTGGGCAAGAAAGAGATCAGGCTAGAGTCTAACCAGTGAGACACCATCTGCTGTCCTTAGCATGCAAACTATTTCCTATGACAGTGGATGTGTCATAAAACGGAGACGGCAGTTTTCCAGTACAGTAGTGGTGTGCTGGGGAAAAAAAGGCTGACACACCAAGCTGTGCATTGACCCCATGAATTTCAGGAAAGGACAGAAAAATAAATACTATAAGACCATAAATACTGTGGAGAAAAAGATCATTAGCTCTTTGAGCTCAACTTCCACTCCCACTGTGCAGTTTTCCAGACTTACTAAATGGAAAGGATTACTCTATATTTTACAGCATGTTGATTTTGGGACATGGTATCAATGAGTTGTAATCCTTTTTATTCAGCCAGCAATAAAAGCAGGTAAGGGAAAGCACAGTTACTTACCTGTAACAGGTGATCTCTGGGAACAGCAGGAATAAGTCTTCACATATGGGTACGTCGGTACCGACGGAGCCTGCGCGGGAACGCTCCCTAGCTTCCCAAAAAGGAAAGCTTTTCGGAGCATCCCACAGCGCCTGCGCGCTGCCTTCCCGCCTTTCCTAACCAACTCTCCTCAGTTCGAGTTTAAAGCTGAGACAATAGAGAGAGAAAGGAAAGGAAAGATAGAAAAGAGATACAACTCCTAGGGGAGGTGGGTGGGTTGTGAAGACTTATTCCTGCTGTTCCCAGAGATCACCTATTACAGGTAAGTAACTGTGCTATCTCCAGGAACAAGCAGGAATGAGTCTTCACATATGGGGACTCCCTAGCTGAGATGCCTGGGAGATCCCCAAGGATATGAGACCCTGAAAGGGGTCTGCGTCCTCCTATGGATCTCAGGCATCCATCCAGGGAAGGAGGGCAGGAGTTGTTTAAGAATGGAACAGGTGTCTGAGGACAGCCTGACCAAACAAGGCATCCCGGCGGGAATCCTTGTCCAAGCAGTAATGGGCTGTGAAGGTATGAACAGAGGTCCAGGTGGCTGCTCGACAGATCTGGTCGATGGACACAGAATTTAGATGAGCCATAGAGGTGGCCATGGCCCTCACATTATGAGCTGTGACATGGCTCTCCAGAGAAAGGTTCTTACTCTGGTAGACAAAATAAATACACTGAGCAATCCAATTGGACAGTGTTCTCTTAGAGACTGGAAGTCCCAAATGAGAAGGATCAAAAGCAACAAAAAGCTGGGGAGACTTTCTATGTTGCTGTGTCCTATGTAAGTAAAAAGCAAGAGCTCTTTTACAATCCAGAGTATGAAGATTCCTCTCTGCACTGGATGCATGAGGAGCTGGAAAAAAGACAGGTAAATATACCTCTTGATTAAGATGAAAAGGTGAGACCACTTTAGGCATAAAGTGTGGATTTGTCCTAAGGACTACCTTGTCATGATGGAACCTTGTATAAGGTGGATTAGCCACTAAGGCCTGCAGTTCACTGATGCGGCGAGCAGAAGTGACTGCAATGAGGAAAATAACCTTCCAGGAAAGAAATTTCAAGGAGGTAGTGGCTAAGGGTTCAAAAGGTGGTTTCATAAGCTGACCAAGAACCAAATTTAAGTCCCATGCCACCGGAGGAGGCCTAATTGGAGGTTTAGCTAAAGTTAGGCCTCTCATGAATCTTGAAATAAGAGGATGAGAGGAGATAGGTTGTCCATTGATGGGCTTAAGGGATGCTGCAATAGCACTCAAATGGACTCTTACTGAATTTGTCTTAAGTCCTGCATTGGAGAGATGCAGGAGATAGTCTAACAAAGAAGTTAAAGGTAGTGCCAGAGGGTCAAGACCCTTTTCAGCACACCAAATGGAAAATCTTTTCCACTTAAAAGCATAGGAACGCCTGGTGGAAGGTTTCCTGGAAGCATGGAGGATATCCTTCACCTGCTGAGAAAGATTCAAGTCTTGAAGGTCTAGGCCTTCAGTAACCAAGCTCTGAGGTGAAGGGACTTGGGGTTTGGGTGCCACAAAGTCCCTTCCTCCTGAGACAGAAGGTCTGGAGCAGCTCCCAAGTCCAGGGAGGGGGCTTGGGAGAGATGCAGAAGTAGAGGGTACCACACTTGGCGTGGTCAGTGTGGAGCTATGAGGATCATAGATCCTTGATCCCTCTGGAGTTTGAACAGAGCCTTGGGAATCAAGGGAATGGGTGGAAAGGCATACAGGAAGCCCTGACCCCAATGAAGGAGGAAGGCATCCTTGGCCTGAACCCCCTGACACGGAATTCTGGAACAGAACCGGGGAAGTTTGGCATTCCATGGACTTGCAAAGAGGTCTATGTCCGGGGTTCCCCATTCCTGGAAGATTCTGAGTACTTGATCCATGTGCAGGGACCATTCGTGTGGAAGCAGAACTCGACTGAGTCTGTCTGCCCAAGAGTTTTGGATTCCTGGGAGGTATACTGCCAGGAGATGGATTTGATGCTCTCTGGCGAAGGCCCATAATCTTAGAGCTTCGTTGCAAAGCGACAGAGAGCCAGTTCCTCCTTGCTTGTTTATGCAAAACATGGCTACTTGATTGTCCGTATGAATAAGGACTGTCTTGTAGCTGAGGAGGGTATGAAAGACCTTGAGAGCTAGAAACACTGCTCGAAGTTCCAAGTGGTTGATATGAAGAGAGGTCTCCTGTGGGGACCAAGTGCCTTGGGTGGAGAGGTCTTGCAGATGAGCTCCCCAACCTGTTTGGGAAGCATCTGTTGTGAGGGTTGCTTGGGGCAACAACTGTTGGAAGGGGGACCCCAGCAACAGATTTTGAGTGGACATCCACCATTGGAGAGACCAAAAGAGACATTTGGAGGTTGCTATTTGGTCTGAGAGAGCTCCTGAAGCTTGAGTCCACTGGGTGGACAAAGTCCATTGAGCTACTCTCATGTGTAGGCGAGCATAGGGTACCACATGTACTGTGGAAGCCATGTGGCCTAGCAGTTGTAGCATCTCCCTGGCAGTTAAGTGGCTCTTTGACTGAATCTGGGAGGCTAGCTGCACTAGACGTAGGCAACGGGCCTGAAGAAGGTAGGCCCTTGCAGTGGTGGTATCCAACCAGGCCCCTATGAATTCCAGGGACTGAGTAGGGATGAGCTGGGACTTTGGGAGGTTTACTACCAGTCCCAGATACTGCAGAATGCGCCTTGTGCGGTCCAGGGAAATCTGGGCCTCTGACTGAGATGGAGCTCGGATGAGCCAGTCGTCCAGGTATGGGAAGACAAAAATTCCCAGAGTGCGTAGAAATGCAGCAACTATTGCCATGCATTTGGTGAACACTCTCGGAGCAGAGGCCAGACCAAAAGGAAGGACTCTGTATTGGTAATGTTTTCCCTGGAAAAGAAAACGTAGGAATTTTCTGTGAGATGGATGGATGAGAACATGTGTGTACGCATCCTTGAGATCTAAAGAACAAAGCCAATCCTGACTTTGAAGGTATGGAAGGAGAGTGCCCAGAGAAAGCATCTTGAACTTCTCCTTGCATAGAAATTTGTTCAATTCTCTGAAATCTAGAATGGGTCTGTATCCCCCGTCTTCTTTGGAATGAGAAAATAGGGGGAGTAGAACCCTGACCCTTGTTGAAGAAGAGGAACTTCTTCTATTGCTCCTTGGGCAAGAAGTGTACTTATCTCTTGACCTAAAAGGTCGAGAAGAGATGTGGGAGAATTGAAATGTCTCACCATGGTGTGGGGAGGAAGGTCTGAGAAATGAAGTTTGTAGCCCTCTCTTATGATGGAGAGGGTCCACTGCTCTGATGTGATTTGCTCCCATCTGGGAGCAAAATGAGCTAACCTTCCTGGAATGGTGAAAGGTTCTGGCTGTGCTAAAGCCAGAAAGGCTAAGTTCTCTAGCATCAAGTCAAAAACCCTGAGGGGGTTGGGACTGCTGGGTTACAGCAGCCCCTGTAGACTTAGGCCTGGCCTGGCCTGCTTAGGTTGCTGACGCTTAGTGGTAAAGCGACCTGTAGAAGATTGTTGGCCAGAAGTGGAAGGAAACCTGCCCTTTTTGAAAAAAGACTTTTTAAAAGTCTTTTTCTTGGCAGGAATGGAGGTAGACCTTGAAAGTCTATCCAGAGCAGAATTCTCTGCATCCATTTGAGTGGCTTTAATTTGCCACTCTTTGCCAAACAGATTTTCACCTGTACAGGGCAGATTTCCTAAGCCATCTTGAACCCAGGGTTCTAAATCAGAAGCCTGGAGCCAAGCAATTCTGCGAGCAGCTATGGCAATGCCTGAGGCTTGTCAGACAGCTGCCTGGGTGAGAATCTTCACAGTCTTGGCAAGTGCATATATCTATATGATTTGCAAGGGATTGTGGGCAATGTAGTTCATTCACACTAGACACAGCTGCTGACAATAATTTAGTTGTGCTCTTGGGTAAAGCCAATAAGATATTTATTTATGGGGTTATTTCTCCCAACACAGATATGCTTGGTTGCACATAAATCAGGTTACTTGCTTCCCATGTTTAACTTGGAAAAACAAAGTCAAAATCAGGAAAACAACATTCAAACTTGTCAGGCATTAGCTAATGTTTTCTTAGCATATATCAAACAACAAACGAAAAGCCACAAAGAAAGAAAAAAACTGTTCTTTTCAGGTTAACTTCTGATAACTTCCCACATAGATTCAGAAGTGATTCTCTCCTAGCTCACAAGCAATTAGGTAAGGCTCAATTGCTAGCAGTTATCTAGCTGAAACCCCTTAGCTGGCTTGCTTTCTACTGTGTGGGTCAAATCCTGCTTCAGGAGCTTTTCTGAGTAGATTAAAGAACAAGTTTGTATTTCTTTGTGATGGTTGCTGTACTTTATAACAGAAAATCACCAAAGGAGTTTGGACAGAGAGCAGTCCATATAAACACATTCTTCATCTGCAATCATTCCCCCTTCTTCAACAAGCATGGGTTCAATATCATGGATTGGCACAGATGAATCTCTCAATGGAGCACTTTCAGGAGAATACTTGTTTCCCTGCTGTCTTTCAAGGTTATAGCTAGGGCATAGATCAGTGTTCATACCTGAGCTTCCATTGCTGTTAGAGTTCCTCTCTATATAGCCTGGCCAGTATGTAGTCCAGTTCTTATGTCCAGCCTTCCAATCCAGATCCCTGGACACTGGATCTCTCTTCACATACCTTCTGGCACAGGTCTTAGGGTCCTTTCCACGTGCAGCCGTCTCCCTCACAGGTAGCGTCTGGAGTTTCCTAGCTCTGCAGCACCATTCCTCTGGCTTTCCCCAGTCCAATGGTGTATGCTGGCCCTTGAAATGCCTCCCAGTAGACGTACTGCTCTGGACTCTTCTAGACCTCTCAAAGGCTTTTCTCTTCCTTCTTCCAAAGGGTTTCTTTCCTTCTCTGTCCGTCCGGTTTGGCTTCTGCTTCTGATGATCCTTCAGATGAAACTGATGATCAAGCTCAAGCTGATTCTCAGGATAATGAGGATAATTCTCTGTAGAATAAACTCTACCTTTATTCTGCCTAGATGAGTGCTTCCCCCTAATACAGCGCAGCTGTGCTGAATCAGGCCCTGCCCTTTCAGATGAGTGCTTAGGGATTACCTCATAGCCCTCCTGATTGAACACACGTTTCCCCACTTCAGCTCCTCTAATGGCTGTTGGAAACCTGGTGCATTCTGGGACTGGTAGTCTTTTATGGGAAAATTCTGTTTTCTTATTTCTACCAGAACTGACAGGTTGCTTGTTCAGAGTCACTTCACCTTTTCTATAGCTCCTTCCTGAGCTATGATAAGCTTCCTTATCACAGGCTCTACTGGCACCTTCAAAGGAGTCAAAGGCTGCCCTGTTTGAAAACTTGGAGATGTCCTGAGTATGCTTAAGCCACATGCGGAATTCTTCCCTTTTATCTTCTGGAATAAAAGGGAGGAAAGTGTGCAGCTTCTCTGCCACTTCTTTCAGAAACATACCCATATAAAGGCTATATGAGTTGATTCTGGCAATAAGCATACTGGCCTGGAAGATTTTCCTACCAAAAGCATCCAGGGTCCTGCATTCTCTTCCTGGAGGAGCAGAAGAGTGTCTCTTTGTACTCTTTATCCTCTTCATAGCTGACTGCACCACAATGGAATGGTGAGGAAGCTGAGTTTTCTTGAACCCAGGACAAGGAGGGACACGATACATAGTGTCCAGTCTGCGAGAATGAGGAGAGAGAGTGAGAGGAGTCTCCCATAAATCAATCATGTGTTCATGAAGAATCTCATGAATTGGTAAGGTGACTGCCTCTTTAGGAGCCCTAGAGTATCCGAAAATATCTAATTTTTTTGCTCTAGGCTCTGATTCAGAGGTTACTGAAATAGAGAGTCCTTTAGCTACTTCTCTTATGAAGTCTTGAAAGGACGAGACATTCTTCTTTTTGGAGAAGAAGGCTCCTCAGGAAGGGCTATGGATACTTCAGGAGACTCATCTGATGTATCAGAATCATCAGAGGAATCGAAGTATCGCCTGTCAGGGTGCTCTTCTAACGCTCAATACGCGTATCGAGCGGTATCGACATCGGGCGTCCCCGGTACCGGATCGGTACTGAGAAGTAGCCCTGGACAAGGAACCGCAGCAGTCGGTATCCTGGTCGATGTCGATGCAGTCGGTACCGGCATCAGCGCTGGTGCCGGTACCGGAGCCGACAACGGAGCTCGTAGCGGTATCATCGGCGTCGCAGCTTGAATGAAGGACTTTATAGCCTGCTGCATGGACAGAACATTCTGATCCATCGACGCCATGAAAGCCTGGATGTCGGTACCGGGAGAAGGTGCCGGTACCCCAGAGCAATCTAACAGGTGATCGGTCGAGGCCGTGCCATCGATGTCAACCTGTAACCCCATAGTAGGAGCTTTGGAAGCCGGAGCTTCCCGCCGGGGTTGTTTGGCTGGTGCAGGATCCTCGAGGGCAAGCCCGGAGGCATCTTGATGCTTAGAGGGAGATCTACCCTTCGAGGACCTGCTAGGTTTATGTTTGGTTACCTGAGATCCTTCAGGAGAAGAAGACCTGGAAGATGTCGATGCTACTGCCGGTGCCTCAGCGGGAAACAGCACATGGAGCTTAGCTGCTCGGTTCTGTAACCCCCGTTTAGACATTAGGGAGCAGGACGGACAATCCGGAATGGAGTGTTCAGGACCCAAACATTTAAAACACCATTCATGGGCATCTGTAACAGAAATAGTACCGCTACACTTAGTGCATTTTTTTAACCCGGAGGTTGGTTTTTCCATGGGAGAAATTTTCTTGTGGGCCCTGAGGCCTTAAGAAGAAAAATACACCAAGTGAGGAAAAATATCGATTTTTTTTTTTTTTTTTAAAAGAAAGAAAGAAAAGACCGGCGGTACCGGTCCGGAGTCGGGGAAGGCAGACACGCGACCAAAGAAATAAAATAAAACAAAGAACTTCTTCAGCGGTGACAGGGCTCGACCTGCTGGCTCCGCGGCAAAGAAGAACTGAGGAGAGTTGGTTAGGAAAGGCGGGAAGGCAGCGCGCAGGCGCTGTGGGATGCTCCCAAAAGCTTTCCTTTTTGGGAAGCTGGGGAGCGTTCCCGCGCAGGCTCCGTCGGTACCGACGTACCCATATGTGAAGACTCATTCCTGCTTGTTCCTGGAGATAACTAACTTACTGGAAGTTCATAATAATCAATGATCCTTTATTATAAAACATATCTTTTGCAAATAGCAGGCTTGCTTACAGTATTAAAAATAAAAATATTTATTTTAAAAAGTGAGTTTATTGAGAGGAAAGAAATAAGCCAATGTGCCTAGTCCAAAAAAAAATTGATCACTGAGAATAGTAACCTCTGGTATTAACCAATGGTTCTAATCAAATAAAATTTTTATGTAATGTAATTTATTTTATCTACAACATTTATAAACTGCCTAATCAGAAAGTTTGAGGTGGTATAAAAAAAATACATGAGAGTCACTGCAAGTCCCCTATTCTTCATACTTTATACAAAAGGAAAAAAGGGGACTGTTGTAGTTGTTGATATGGAAGGACAGACTAGATAGGCCATGTGGTCTTTTTCTGTCATCATTTTTCTTTTTCTATGAGTAAGCAACTGATTCACATTTACTTGTTCCACTCCACTTACCATGTTAGTTTCAAATCACTTTTAAAAACAAATATAAACTACAGCATGCCGACACCAATAGCATTATCAAGAAAAACATCCATTTGTAACAGACATAACAGTTTATTACATTGAGGTATTTAAATACCTCTCTCCCACTTTTCCTCCAAAGTATACATATTGAGATCCCCATATGCCTTATGTCAAAGACCACTGAACATTTTTGTAGCCACCCTCTGGACAGACTTTATTCTGTTTATATCCTTTCAAAGGAGCAGTCTCCAGGATGCAAGGAGAAGAGGGGAGAGGTGTTAATTCTGCCATATAAGGCATTTTTTGCCTTATATGGCAGTCTGACCCCGCTCAGCCATCCCAGGATGCACCATGTGGGACAAGGTGCCACATTTTTCAATACAGCAGCCCAGGGATGAAAGCGTGTGGATAACACTCTCACCCCAGATTAAAGGTGTCGCGTAAGGCTGTGAATTGGACTAGAGCCTTTTTGCGCTTAGCCAGTGTATGGGGGCATCACACTCCAGAGCAGTACGGGCTATTGCTGGCATATGTGGATTCTATTTTGGAGGAGTCTCAAATGCACAAGGGTGGGCCTGGCTGAATTATGATGAAAGGTTTTGGGACAAGATGGAGGAGAATAAACTATTGTTATGGGGTATGCAAGATATTAACTTGTGGCTGATGCACATGTCTGCCAGGGCAGGCTCTGCGGGGGTCGGAGTGGCAAAAGGTGGGGTGGCACCCGCCTCGGGGGTTGGTTATTCCTTTCGGGCAGGGGCGGTCATGCCGCAGCAAAGAACAGGGGGAGGCGGCGCAGGGGACATTTGTTGGAGGTTTAACAAATCCACTTGCCCATTTCCCGACTGCAAATTCCGTCACATGTGCTCCGTGTGTAGCGGAGGACGCTCAGCAGTCAAGTGCAGTAAAAAAGGGTTGCCCCTTTGGCCATCCCGAAGTAATAGGGACTTATTCGGCTTGGCTCCTACTCTGATAAGGGTTAAGGCCTTGAGGCCTTGGCTTCAGCGTTACCCGAGGCGGGGGGGATCGTGGGGTTTTAGAGACTGGGTTTCTGTTTGGTTTTGTGATACCGTCCAAGGTTGTGTTTCTGCTTCAAAGGCACACAATGCACCTTTGGTGCGGCGCTTCTTGGCGATTGTGCGGGATAAGTTGGCTGGCGAGCTCGAATTGGGCAGGATTGCGGGCCCCTTTACCAAACGGCCTTTTCCAGATTTTGTGGTTTCTCCTCTTGGAGTAATACCCAAAAAAGAACCAGGAAAGTTCCGACTGATTCAGAACTTGTCGTTTCCGCTGGGAGCGTCCATGAACGATCACGTCCCCAGAGAGATGTGTGTGGTTCGCTATGCTTCTTTCGACTCAGCAGTGGTGTTGGTGCAAAAACATGGTACTGGGGCTCTGCTGGCAAAAGTGGATATCGAGTCAGCTTTTCGTTTGCTGCCAGTGTACCTGTCGGCGTTTCATCTGCTTGGGTTTTGCTTTGGTTGTGAACTGTATTTTGACAAATGCATGCCTATGGGATGCTCGTTTTCTTGTGCCTATTTTGAGAAGTTTAGCACGTTTTGCATTGGGGAGTAATTCAACGAGTGGGTTGTTTGAATGTGGCACATTATTTGGATGATTTTTTTGTTCATCGGCCCAGCTCAGTCGGAGGTGTGCCATGATCTCCTTGATGGGTTTTTGGAGTTGTACCGTGAGTTGGGCATTCCGTTGGCTTCAGAGAAGACGGAAGGCCCAACAACGAAGATCACATTTCTGGGGGTGGAGCTGGATTCTGTGGAGATGGTGGCTCATCTCCCTCCGGGGAAGGTGTCGCGGTTATGGGCGCTAGTTGCAACCATTTTGGCTTCCCGCAAGATAACTCTGCGGGAGATGCAGTCTTTTGTAGGTTATTTGAACTTTGCGTGCAGGGTCATTCCGATGGGCCAGGTGTTTTCGCGGCAGTTGGCAGCTGCTACGTCGGGAGTGCTAAAACCGCACCACCGTTTTAAGGTGTCTAGGAGTATGCGGGTGGACCTGGGGATTTCAGATGTTTTTTTAGCTGACTTCAATGGGACATCTGTTTTGCTGGATGCCGAGGACTCCAATGTAGACTTGCAGCTATTCATGGATGCGGCGGGCGGTTTGGGTTTTGGCATTTATTTCCAAGGTTCATGGTGTGCTGATCGTTGGCCGCAGACTTGGCATGATTCTGGTGTAACCAGCAACATCACATTCCTAGAGCTTTTTCCCATTGTGGTGGCATTGGAGTTGTGGCCAGACAGGCTTCGCAACCGCCGGGTAGCTTTTTGGTGCGATAATGCTGCGGTGGTCAGTGTGATTAACTACTATTCACCGCATTGTGGGTGGGTGGGAGGGAGGAGTGGTCTAGTGGTTAGGACAAGGTACTTCAGGCCGGAGGGCCGGGGGTTCAAGTCCCACCTGGGGACAGCAATCTCAGGCCGGAGGGTCTGGGATTTCTAGTCCTATAGGCACTCCTTGTGGTCTTGGGCAAGCCACTTAACCCTCCATTGCCCATGTTCCCTGTAAGTATTAGCGTATGTGTCTCATATCCCCTCGTGTTAAATGTATCCCCCAATTGACCGCTTTGACCCGGTGAAAAGCGGGATATAAATACAGCTAAATAAATAAATAAATTGTGCCCACGTGGCGGCGCTAATGAGAGATTTTGTATTAGCCTGTTTGCGTCTGAACGTGTCAGTTAGGGCTCAGCATATTCCGGGATGTATTAACAAAATTGCTGACTCTCTTTCTCGTTTCAAGTGGGACCTGTTCCAGACTCTGGCACCAGAAGTGGATGCCGAGGGGTAAGCAGTCCCGAAGCACTTGTGGCAAGTTGGTCTCCGGAGATGCTGAGTTTAGCATCTCAGAGATCCTTGTCACCAGTGACATGTTGGGGTTTCGACAAAGTAGCAACCTTCTTATTGGCGCAAGGTTGGCAGTATGGTCTGGTAATGGACCAGCTTATCGGTCAGTATATCGTGTATGCCAAGGCCAATGGGGACTCTAGATCGGCCGTACAAGCTCACTTGGCTGGATTTGCCTTTTTGCCAGAGCAGTGGGCTGGGGATGCCCGGCAGGGGGGTTTCTGGCCCACAGGCTGCTCCAGGGTTGGGAGCGCTCTCAGCCAACCCCTCGGGACTCCAGGCATCTGATTATGCATGACCTGCTCCTAAGACTCTGTGCAGAGTTACCCAAGGTAGCGGAGTCACCTTATGAGGACGCTCTGTTCCGGGCCATGTTCTGTTTGGCATTCTTTGGTGCTTTTCGGATCAGCGAGTTGGTGGCGAACTCCACCCGTGCTTCGGGCAGCTTGGGTATGTTGCGTCAGCATGTGTGGGCAGAAGGGGGGCAGCTACGTATCCTGCTGGCCAGATCTAAGATGGACCAGTTGGGTAAAGGGCTGTGGGTGGTCTGGAAGGCGATTGATGGCCTTCCTATGTGCCCGGTGGCCAGCTTGGGATCTTACTTGGTTGGGTGGCTGAGGCCGAGGGATTACTGTTGTGCATATGGATTCACGCTCTTTGATTCATTTTCAAGTTTCAGCGGTGCTGCGAATGGTGCTACAGCATATAGGCGAGGATCCTAGCCTGTCCGCCCATCATTCCTTCTGCATTGGAGCAGCAACCAGTGCGGAGGCAGCCGGGTTTGCAGATCACGTTATACGACGCACCAGCAGATGGCATTCCCAGGCTTTTATGGGCTATATGCAATTATGAGTTTGGTGGGGGTGGCTACCTCTGAGTGTTCCTAATAGTAGTCTCCTTTTGCAGATGGGGAGCAGAGTCACCGGTGCTGTTGGCTGATTGGTCATTCTTTCGTTCATTGGGCTGGCCAGCGAGCAGCGGTGCGACCGTTGGGGCGTAATTTGGGCCTCGATCCAGCAGTGGTGTCTGTTCCATGGCTGGAAGAGCATGGCCTAAGTTGGACCCAGCTCCTGCCTTTGCTTTGGCACCATGATCGGGTGCGGAGTAGTCCATCGGTGATTCTGCTCCATTTGGGGAGCAATGACCTTGTCTCATGGACGTGCAAGCAGATTATAGGAGCGGTAAAGAGGGATTTGGCGGAAGTTCTGCAAATGTTCCATGATGTTGTGTTGTTGTGGTCCGATATCATTCTAAGTCCTTCAAGCAGGGATCAGAATTGCTGGTCAAAGAGGTTAGCGAAGATCAATCGCCAGTGGGCGCTGGGTCTGTGAGCAAGGGAGTTATCAGATTATGCATTCCTGGGTGGAGATGGACTGTGCGGGCTTGTATCGGCAGAATGGAGTGCATTTATCGCCGGTTGGGCTGGATTTGTTGCTCAATGACTGGCAGGAGGCCTTGGAATAGATGGTTCGACAGGACACTCACTGGTCGCAGCTTTTGGGGGCGACGTAGGGTCGTTGACGTCACCTGCCCTGGTGGCAGGATCCTGGAGGTTTCCGGGGTCTGGAGACTTTAGGCACTACTTTGGGCAGGGGTTGGGTGCCCCCGACCCGGACAACCCCTGGCCGGCCTTTGCTAATTACATGGTGAGGTTGGATGCAGGGGGGTATGTAAGCTTGCCGTTGGCTTGTCCAGGCAGAAGCAGAGACGATTTCACCTTGCTAATACCATGGCTGGTGAGGTATTGGATCCGCTATTTGGGTTGTTATGAGGATTATTCTTGGATTCTAATTTGGTTGGAAAAGTTATCGATGTTGATAAAGCTGCGACCAGTATATTCCCAATTTGACTGGAGTTTTTCTATGAAAGAAGGGGGGGGAGACAATTGAAAGGGGGGTGAGCAGGATCTGGGGACACTGCGGGGGGGGGGGGGGAAGGGAGAGCACCGGGTCTGGGTTGCCTCAGTTATAAACATATAATATCTATATGAATTTGGGAATACACATGTAGATTTTTGGCCCGCCCAGGCCAGGCCATGCCCTAACTATACACCCAAAATGCAATTTCTACATATGCAAATTTTGCCGTTTCTAAAATCACCATTGTGACTAAGGCTTCTAAAATAATCCTCTCAGTGTATTTAATTTTTTTTAAACATTTGCAGAGTTAAATATAAATATAAACATTCAAAGTGTGCAGAGCTTTACTAGCAGGAAACCTGATGCTGGTGAATTAGCTTGGAGTATCAGGCAATAAACACATAGGCAATTTGTGACTTTGACCTAGGCAAGAAAACTGTATTGCTAAGCTGTATGTAAAATATCTTGAAGAATACTTACAGGTCGTAATGCTGATTCCACTTTGGGTCAAGTGTATTCTTCACAGTGTCTGTAGAATGGCACTGTCCCGATCCATCAACTACAACCTTGGCAAATGGATCAGGAAGCCCTATATGTAAAGGTAAAAAAAAAAAACTCAGGAAAACATTTTTGAAGGCAAAGGAAGGCCAATTGTTAGCGTTCAACATTGTGACTAACTAGATGACAAAGGTTTGCTACAGTACTCATGTTATTCTGTTTGTATAACTAAGGAACCTTTCTGAATTTTTGTTTCAAGTAGGCAATATGACTATAGTGGAACTTCCTGAAAACTATAGCAAACAGGTGTGAAGTCCAAAAATGTGTGAACAACGATTATGCTTTTTATTCACTTGCTTTGCTATGGACATCCCATAATATCTAATGGATTCACAGTAGCACACAGAAGATTTTAATCTGCCAGATATCAATTGATGCAGTCTCATCTTCAGAAAGTTAAGTAGAGAAAGCGTGTACTCACTTCAGTGGGCTTGCCCCAGGAAATGCATTTATTAATCGCTATATATAAAGTTACCTTAGTCATTCATATACTTGCCCCATGCAGAATATAAAATATAAATATAATTCAAAATAATAAAATGAAAGAATACAAAAAATAAAATAACTCATGTAAAGCAGGTGAAGCTGAACAGAATTGCCCACTGTACCATACTGCAAATCACACCCCTCAAAACAGCTTTCTAAACTGAAGCTCTTCATTACAAAAGTTCACACCTACAAGCAAAGAGTTCCATAGTTTAAGGACAAAATATGAAGAGGCTCTTTTTTGTTACTCTTGTATGAAACGTAATGCACTTCCAGATGCATACCATCGACGTTTCACAGGTATATAGGCACACATACTAAACAAAACCTTAAAAACCAGGGTCAACAGTTTCAATTTAATTCTAAGTACAAGAAGTGAAACATATAAAGAGCAAAGAAGATACCGTCATGTAACTTTAATCCAACGTAAGTGTAACTTAAAAAATTATTCCTGCAGTAAAGCCATATTCAAAGAGTTACAGTAATCCAAATCACTGTATAATTAAGGCATAGATTATTATGACCAAATGTTCTAACATAATCCATAAGGCAGGTAACAATAATGGACTTGATACTTCCTAATGGAATGTTTCAAATGTCCAAGCAGGTTGTTACTCAAGTTCCTGTAATCAGACAATATGGTTTAATATAACAATAAAGGTTGTGATAGGTCACATAAAGGTTATATCCTGGACTTCAAAAATATCAGCTTTGCTAAGATGATGAAGTACCTCAGGGAGGTAATGCCAGGGTGAGAAGATCCTTCTTAAGTAGAAGAGCTTTCTCACTAAAAAGGCAATTGTAAGGGCAACAAGAGGAGGAAAATGGTAGACACAGTTAAATAGCTGAAAGATATGAATACTGCACAAACAGCAAGAATTTTCCACTGGAAAAGAAGTTCCAGAACAAGCATTCAGGATATGAAGCTCAAAAGGGGTAGCCTCAGAAGAAACATCAGAAAATATTTCTTCAAAGTGGTAGTGGATGCATGAAACAGCCATCCAGGGACGGTGGAGGCATCAAGGGTCTTAAAATATTGCTAGTTTCCCCAAGACGTTTGGAGACCTACTGGGCACGGATGTCTCGTGGTCTCAGCAATTCTCCTTTACTTTAGGTTTATTTGTGCTAAATATTGTAATGATATATACAACCGTTCCCTCTTGTTTGAATGGATCTGTAATGTGTTTGCTTCCAGTGAGTTTTGATGTGTTATTTATCATTTTATTTTATTTTTTTTACCTTGTAAACTGCTCTGGCATTTTGTTACAAAGGGCAGGGTTGCAAATATATGAATAAACTAAACTACCTTACATTCCAAAACAGGGAAAAGTTCATAGTGAGCAAAATGAACTAAGATAAATAGCTAATAATTTAGTCACTATAAAACCATGCAACAAATCTATCAAAGAAAATAAATGCTACAACAGAAAATAGAAAAAGATAAATACTCACGGAAAAAATCTTTTTTCACCAAGTTTTTTGCACAGAGTACTATAAAGGAAAAACAAGAAAATAATTAAAATTTTTACTCTAGGTAGAGGATCACAGAATTTGTATTCTTCAAAAAGAATTGGTGAAACCCACTGAATATTAACAACTCAATTCTAGCCATAAGATGTGTTTGTGCTGCAGCGGAAAGGATGGTGTGATTATGACTATCATATGAATACGAGGCTCCTCATCTCAATATTTTTCTACTAGTTTATTTATTTAATTTACAAATGTTTATATAACATCTTTGTGATAACAATCATTCAAAATGATTTACAAAATACATAGAAAGAGAAAAAATTAGAGAAGGCATGGAATAGAAGAGATGAAAGAACAACCCCCCTTTCTACTTAAAAAAAATAAATAAATAAAATATCACTAACCCCATACTCTTCTTTCCACTATTCATCATCAAGGAACAACATTTTTATCCCTTTCCTGAAACTTAACAAGTTAGTTACCCTTAATAAAGGCTAGTCATATCAAGGTCCTGAGAGATTTCCCCCACCCCTTTCATTCCAGAACTGTCATTTTCTTATTGGATGTCCTTCGCCTTTAGAAAAGCCAGCACTACTGTATTCAGACTATAGTTAGACGTCCACTCAGCCACAAACTCTCCTCCACTGATGCCACAAGAAAGAAGACTGTTGACAGCATTACCATCTTTACTATACTGCTATTACTGCCTCTCTAGAAATAAAGGTTTTTACAGTTAAGCAGCAGTTCCCATCATATATATACTTAAATGACACCGTGAAACTGTATGGCAATTTTAAGTTTCATGTGATAGAAAGATAATTAGTTTAAAATAGAGAACCATGTTTCTGAGAATTTCTACCCTTCATTTCTTTTACCTATATCTCTATGTCCAGCATGTAGTCACATGCGTTCCAGTAATCAAACAACACAGTTTAATGTAATAGTAAAGACTGAAATGGGTTACATAAAGATCGGGGTCCTCAACTTCAAGATAGATCAATCAAGAGTCAATCTTGAAAAGACTGTGTGGTATTATTGCCTTTGGATAAAAGTTGCCAGCCTGCAGACCAAGACAACCACTAGTGCTCTACCCTTCAATTCCTAAGGAAAACAATTGTGGAAATAGGTTCCAGACAGTTATTTCTGAGGCAACACCCATGTATCAACAAGCCAGCTGAAATCATAACATATGGTGAAAGCCCCGGTAGGTGATACATTAAATACCTTTATGGAAATGGGTAACAGGGGTAACATATGGAAAGCAGTGTGTATAAATGCCCGTAGCATGGGAAATAAGATCCCTGATGTTTATTTTATTTATTTATTTAGCATACATTTGTATAGCGCTACTTCCAGCGATCAGCAGCGGGTTTGATTACATATTGGAAGCTGTCAAATCATTACAGAAAAATTTGTCATCCAAACTCGTTGATTTGAAGGGTAAGCACAACACACAAAATTTGTAGTATAAACACGTTGATTTGTAGGGTAGACACAACACACAATCATTAGGTTTTTGTAGAGGGGGGAAGAAGTTTACATATGTACATTTTTACATGGATGCATTCCTGGCTCACTGGGAGGCAAAGCTAAGACCACGTGGTTTTAGATCAAATTGAAATGACTTTGAAATAGGTGAGTCTTGAGCTTTTTTCTGAAGTCTATTAGGTCTTTGCTAGCTCGTAGCTCCGGCGGCAGTTGGTTCCAGAGTGTTGGTGCTGTGTATGAGTATGCTCTGTTGCTAGTACTGGTTTTGACAGATCTTATATCTGCTGGAACGTGGAGGGTGATGGAGTTGATGTTGAAGCTTTGGTGGGAGTGGCTGACTTGGATTTAGTGACTGTTACAGAAACATGGTTCACAGAAAACCATGATTGGGATGTAACTATACCTGGCTATACTTTATTCAGAAAGGACAGGGTAGGAAGAAGGGGAGGAGGAGTGGCACTATATGTAAAAACTACTATTAAAGCTTTGGAATTACAGAGCTTAAAAGGGAGAGAGGAGGCATTGTGGGTTAAACTAGAAAGAGGGAAAGAGAAGAGTAAATTAGACTTACCTGCTAATTGTTGTTCCTTGCGGAACTCTAGTCCAGTCCCGGAACCATAGAGTTGTGAACCTCCACCAGCAGCTTTGGAGACTGAATATCTTCATCTCTTTGATCATCCAGCTATATGCAGCCCCAAGGACCGCCCACACATCAGTACCTATTGACAAAGCATACTAAGCAGAGCAACAAATAAGTAGATATAACCATACAGTGGAAAAAAGGATCCTGACCCTAAAGATCCCACTACTAGCGAAAAAAAAAATTATTTTTTTTTTTTGTATTTCTTATGAACAATCTCCCGCCTACGGGAAGGCGGACCAGAACAGCCGTGGCAACCCCTGCGCAAAACACAAGCAACAAGAGGCGCCACCGCTCACCCTCCAAATTGGCCCCGAAAGGGAACTAAGGCGTGCTGCAAGCAGAGGAGCTCTGACCGAAAGCATAGAGAACAGAAACTCTGGCAGACTCCTATAATGACTGTATCTTCTTGGCTGGCAGTGAGAACCGAGAGACAGGGAGGGATCCGGGACTGGACTAGAGTTCCGCAAGGAACAACAATTAGCAGGTAAGTCTAATTTACTCTTCCTTAGCGTCTCTCTAGTCCAGTCCCGGAACCATAGAGGATGTAACAGAGCTGTATATCTCAACGGGAGGGCCTCGCTAGTCCAGCCTGAAGCACCCGAGAGCCAAACCGCGCATCCGACGCCGCCTGCACATCCAGACGATAGTGCTTAGCAAAGGTGTGCAAGGATGACCACGTCGCCGCCCGACAAATATCCACCGCCGGCACCAAGCTAACTTCTGCCCACGACGCCGCCTGCGCCCTAGTCGAGTGAGCCCGAAGCCCGGCAGGAACCATCTTGCCGTGTAAAAGGTATGCCGACGAAATCGCCTCTTTCAACCAGCGGGAAATGGAAGACTTAGACGCCGCTTGCCCCTTGCGCGGACCGCCAAAGGCGACAAATAAACGATCGGACTTACGGAAGGACGCCGTTTCCCGCAAATACCGGCGAAGCGCTCGACGGACATCCAACGCGTGCAAGGAGTTATCCGCGTGCTTACCGCGTTCCTTGGCAAACACCGGGAGAGACACCACTTGATTCATGTGAAACGCCGAAACTACCTTAGGCAAAAACGCGGGAACCGGTCGCAATACCACCTTGTCAGCCGAGAGAAAGACAGATAAAGGTTCCCTACACGAAAGAGCCTGCAACTCCGAAATCCTGCGAGCTGACGAGATCGCCACCAGAAACACCGTCTTCAACGTCAAGTCCTTCAACGAAGCTTGCGCCAAGGGTTCAAACGGCGAAGCCACCAGAGACCTCAACACCAAATTCAAGTCCCACAGGGAACTAAAGCCCTGCACGGAGGACGCATAAGCAACACCGCTCGCAAGAAGCGCTTCACATCAACATGGGGCCCCAATAGCTGGCCCTGAACCTTGCCTCGAAAACACGCAAGAGCTGCAAGTTGTACCCTCAAGGAACTGGCCGCCAGGCCCTTGTCCACCCCTGCTTGCAAGAAGGAGAGGATCTGAGGAACGGAGGTCCGCAAAGGCCGCAATTCGCGATCCGCACACCAGCTCTCAAAAATACGCCAGACCCAGACATACGCTATCGACGTGGACCGACGCCATGCCCGCAACAAGGTAGCAATGACCTCCGGAGAATAACCTTTGGCTCTCATTCGCGCCCTCTCAATAGCCATGCCGTAAGCGAGAATCGAGCCACCTGAGGCATCTGCAGCGGCCCCTGCCGAAGGAGATCCGGCCGAGGAGGAAACAGCCACGGATCGGCCACACTCAACCGCACCAGATCCGCATACCAAGGCCAACGAGGCCAGTCCGGGGCAATCAGAACCACAGGACCCGGATGCCGCTCGATCCGCTGCACCAGGCGACCCACCAGAGCCCACGGAGGAAAGACATAGAGCAGCCCGTACCTTGGCCACCTTTGTGCCAATGCATCAAGGCCTTCCGACATGCGTTCCCGACGCCTGCTGAAGAACCGTTCGACCTGCGCGGACTCGAAGGTCGGATGAGGTCCATTATCGGCAGACCCCAACGACGGACCAGCAACGCAAATACCTCGGGATGTAGAGACCACTCTCCGGGGTCTACTCTGCGACGACTCAGAAAGTCCGCCCCCACATTGTGAACCCCCGCGATATGCTGGGCCGACAGACATTGAAGATGCCGCTCTGCCCATTCTAGAAGCAGATCCGCCTCCGCTTCCAACGCCGCGCTGCCTGTGCCTCCCTGGCGATTTATGTAGGCTACCGTGGAGGCATTGTCGGACAGCACCCTGACCGCCGCTCCCTGCAGCCAAGGCTGAAACGCAGTCAGAGCCAACCACACGGCTCTCATTTCCAGACGGTTGATGGACCACTGGCTCTCCCGCGAGGACCACTGGCCCTGAGCAATCTGACCCTCGCAATGAGCCCCCCAGCTGCTCAAACTGGCATCCGTCATCAGCAGACGCCAGAGACGGGAGACTCCAAGGGCATACCGTTCACCAGAGAGCGCCGACGCAACCACCAGCGAAGGCTGCGCCGAACCCCCAAGGGGCAAACTAACTGACGAGCTAGCGAGTCGGACTGATGACACCATCGACGCAGCAGCGCTCGCTGCAGGGGCCGCCTGTGCGCCCTTGCCCACGGAACTACCTCGATGGTCGCCGCCATCGTGCCGAGAAGCTGAAGGTATTGCCAAGCCAAGGAAGACCGTCTCGCTAGAAACTGCTCCACCAGCCGCCTCAGGGCCCGCGCTCTGTGCACTGGGAGAAAAACCTTCCCGTTGCCGGTCTCGAAACGCGCCCCCAAATACTCCAAGGTCTGCGAGGGAAGAAGGCTGCTCTTCGCCCGATTGACCACCCAGCCTAACGACTGCAAAATCTGTACGACCCGCGCCGTCGCTCGGAGACTCTCCTCCCTCGACTTCGCCCGGATCAACCAGTCGTTGAGATAGGGATGCACGAGGACACCCTCCTTCCGCAGGAACGCCGCTACCACCACCATGATCTTCGTGAAGACCCGTGGCGCCGTCGCGAGGCCGAAGGGCATGGCTTGAAACTGAAAATGGCCCATCGGCAGTGCAAACCGCAGAAATCTTTGATGTTCCCGACGAATGGGAATGTGCAAATAGGCCTCCGTAAGTTCTAGGGACGTTAGGAATTCCCCCTCGCGGACCGCCGCTATGACCGAGCGCAGCGTTTTCATGTGAAAATGCGACACCCGGAGGCACCGATTCACTCTCTTTAAAGCCAGGATTGGTCGAAAGGTGCCCTCCTTTTTCGGCACCACGAAGTAGATGGAGTATCGACCGGACCCTAACTGCTCCTCCGGCACGGGGGCGACTGCCCGGAGCCGAAGCAGCCGGGAAAGTGTATCTGATACGGCTCTTCGTTTCCAGGGAGCGCTGCACGGGGACATAACGAAGGAATCTAGCACCGGTCGATGCAGCTCGAGCGCATATCCCTCTCGTATCACTTCTAACACCCACTGATCGGATGTGATAGCGGCCCAGGCAGGGTAGAAATCCCGTAGTCTGCCCCCACGGGGATCACCGCCACCGGAGCCGGCCTCGCTTCATTGTGACTTTTTGGGGACCTGCGCCTGGAAGGAGCCAAA
Organism: Ichthyophis bannanicus; assembly: GCA_033557465.1. Lineage (NCBI taxonomy): Eukaryota > Metazoa > Chordata > Amphibia > Gymnophiona > Ichthyophiidae > Ichthyophis > Ichthyophis bannanicus. The sequence goes on along the minus strand of CM066041.1, from coordinate 196,211,160 downwards.
ACCTCTACCTGCCCCCCGAAATCCACGGAAACTCTGTGCGCACCCCGGGTATCTGGAACGCTGGGACTGACCAAAGCGGGAGGCATGAAATCTCCGAAAGGACTTCTGAGACCCCCGGAAGGTGAAGGTCGGCTTCCCCTGCTTGGGCTTATCCTCCGGAAGCCGACCCCCCTTAGAATCCCCGAGATCTTTTACCAACCTATCCAAGTCCTCTCCAAATAACTGCCTGCCCTTAAACGGCAGCTTACTAAGGCGAGCTTTAGAAGAACCATCAGCCGCCCAATTGCGTAACCAAAGAGAACGACGCGCCGCTACCACCGACGCCATGCCGTTAGCCAACCCCCTAATGAGGTCATAGTGGATATCCGCCAAATAAGCGGCACCAGACTCCAATCTGGACACCGCGGCCTCCTGTTCCGCCGACTGGGGCCCCTGCAACTGCTGAGACCAGCGGAGGCAGCCGCGCGCCACCCAGGCCCCAGGCACCGCCGCCTGCATTGACAGGGCAGAAACATCAAACGCGTGTCTCAACAAGCTCTCGACCTTTCTATCCTGCGCGTCCTTCAATGCCGCAGCACCTTCCACCGGGATAGTAGTCCGTTTAGGAACCGCGGAAACTGCGAACGGCGAACGAAAAAGCTCTCTATCAGCCTCCGATAGAGGATACAACTTAGGCAACAGTCTAGCCCCGCGCAAGGTGGATTCTGGACTGTTCCACTCCTCCTGGATCATAGCCTTAAAAACCCTATGGAGCGGAAAGACTGTGGGAAGTGCGCACCGCCTGCATCAAGGGATCCTCCAACTGGTCCTCCGCAGCGGAATCTTCCACGGGTATGTTCAATACTTTGAGGGTTTCGGCAATCCGTGCCGGAAGTTCCTCTTTACGAAATACACGCACTATTCTACTACTCTGCTCGTCGTCAAACAACTCGCTGTCTTCTAAATCTTCCGCAGACTCTAGCCCGAGAGCCTCCCCCAGCCCCTCGTGGGACTCATCCCCAGGAGGCGCAGAATCCGCAACACTCGGGGGACGGCTCTTCTTTTGTGGACCGGTGTCTCCCTCTACTGAAAGAGGGCGCTTCAGCCCACAGTGGGGCGGGACCGAACCTCCACCCGCCGGCTGCAAGAGAGCCAGAGCCTCCTGCATGAGAGAGAAAAAGGCGGGTGGAATTCCCAAGGATCCCTCCTGGACGCCCCCCGCCAACAGGCGCTCTGGCACCTCAGAAATCCCCGGACCAAGGACCGTCTCTGCCTGCCTTGATGTCCCTTCTGTAGAGAAAGGAGGGAGATCCACACTGGAGCCCTCCAGAGGATCCTCCATGACAGCACCCACAGCAGAACAAGTGGCACAGACTCTGGCTTCCAAATTACTACTTCTACGAATGCCACAAACCAGACACCGAGGATTAGGAGGCATGCCTATGCACACAGCCCTCTACCAGCAAAGCAGAGACTGAAGCAAACAGAGCAGAAAAAAAATCGCGATTTTAAAAGTGCTCAAAAACGCTCCAAATCGCAGGATTAGATAGAGCTGGGGTCAATTAGCTGATATCTGACCAAAAAATTCAAAAACGAAGCTCCTATCCCTAAAAAAAAAAACACGAAGAAAAAATGACTTTAAAAATCCAAGATGGCCGCCAGACCCGATCCCGCCAAAAAAAGGACTATAAAAAGTACCCAAAAGGTCTAAACAAACTCCCCAGAGCTGATTCCAGGCTACCCCAAGGCCTCTATCACTGCCTTTAGAAATAAAAATCCCCAAACTCTACTCACCCACACACAGGAGAGGAGGGGGGGGTCAAAACTCTGTGAGTGCTGTCCAGCGTGCCTGTCACAAGCTCTGAGTAGCAGTTATCAGAGCCCACATCAGAGTTAATAACCGTTCAGGACAGCTCGGGGAACCCCTAAATCAGTTAGGGGACCCTCAGAGCCTACTGCTGTATTTAATTGCTGCAGTTAATTGCCTTTAACCTTCTCCTCACCCACCAAGGGGGTTCGGTAGAAAGGAGACCTGTGTCCTTTGCAGCTCCCCTGCTTGTTTGACCTATGCGGAGACTGACAGAGAGAAAGAGAGAAAAAAAAACAGATCAGATAAAGGCAGAAGGGACACAGCCAAAGAATTCCTCCACAGCAGCAGCCCAGCACCTAAACCTAGAAAATAATAAAACACTAAAGCTCTGCTTATTTGTTCCTAAGGAGCCCAGTTCTGGGCTCTGACTTCCAAGCTGCTTGGAGACTGAGATACTGATGTGTGGGCAGTCCTTGGGGCTGCATATAGCTGGATGATCAAAGAGATGAAGATATTCAGTCTCCAAAGCTGCTGGTGGAGGTTCACAACTCTATGGTTCCGGGACTGGACTAGAGAGACGCTAAGGAAATCTATTTGCATTGGTGTGATATACAGACCTCCCTCACAAGAGGAAGAGGTGGACAGAGAGTTAATTGAACACATAAGCAGCACTGCTAGGAAAGGGGAAGTGCTACTTATAGGAGATTTCAATATCCCAGATGTTGATTGGCACATTCCTGCTGCAGTATCATCTAGAAGTAAGGAGATCCTGGATTCTCTACAGGGAGAGCTATTCAGGCAATTGGTAACAGACCCCACACGTGAAGGGGCCATACTGGACTTGGTGCTTACCAATGGTGAAAGTGTTTCTGATGTTGTAGTGGGAGATCATTTTGCATCCAGTGATCACCAGATGGTGTGGTTCAGTATTAGGACTAGGGCTGTTAGAATCAATTCAAAGGTGAGGATCTTAGACTTTAGGAAGACTAACTTTGCCAAGATGGGCCAATACATCAGGGAGTCGTTAGTGGGATGGGAACAGCTGGGGGATGTAGAAAAACAGTGGGCAAAACTGAAAGGGGATATTTTAAGGGCAACCAACCTTTTTGTTAAAATGGTAAATAAAGGTAAAAGGAAAAGGAGACCGCTATGGTTTTCGAAAGAAGTAGCTGAAAAAGTGAAGAAAAAGAGGGAGGCCTTCATGAAATACAAGAGATCACAGAGAGAGGAAGACAGGCCTCTGTATTTGGAAAAACTTAGAGAAGCTGGCAAAGTAGTCAAGAAGGCAAAGATTCACAAGGAGGAGGAAATAGCCAATGCAATAAAATGGGGGCTAAGACATTTTTCAGATATATTAGTGAGAAGAGGAAGGGGCAAAAGTGATATTGTCAGACTCAAGGGTGCAGGGGAGGAATATGTAGAAGCTGATAAGGATAAAGCGGAATTGCTTAACAAATATTTCTGTTCTGTGTTCACAGATGAAGAACCAGGAGCAGGACCTCAGAAAACACCCACAAACAGGAAAAGAAGCGAGGGACATCTTGAACAATTTTCAGAAGACTGTGTTCGTGAGAAACTAGCTCAACTTAAAGTAGACAAGGCAACGGGACCGGATGGGATACACCCTAGAATACTGAGGGAACTTGGGGACGTTCTAGCAGCTCCACTGACTGACCTTTTCAATGCCTCGGAGTCGGGAGTAGTGCCAAAGGACTGGAGAGAGGCTCATGTGATGCCTTTGCACAAAAGCGAAAGTAAGGATGTGGTTGAAAACTACAGGCCGGTTAGTTTAACTTCGGTGGTGAGTAAATTATTGGAAACGCTGCTGAAAGAGAAAATAGTGAGGTTTCTGGGGTCCAGCGGATTACAGGATCCGTGGCAGCATGGATTCACCAGAGGCAGGTCTTGTCAGACAAATCAGATTGATTTCTTTGACTGGGTGACCAGGGAGTTGGACCGAGGGAGAGCCCTAGATGTGGTGTATTTAGATTTCAGTAAAGCCTTTGACACCTTTCCTCACAGGTGGCTTATAAACAAACTGAGCACCCTAGGGATGGACCCTAAAGTTACTGCTTGGGTTAGAAATTAGCTCACTCTGAGGAGAAGGATGTTATCAGTGGTGTGCCCCAGGGATCTGTCCTTAGTACGATTCTTTTTAACATCTTTGTTAGTGATATAGCGGAAGGGCTGTCGGGTAAGGTTTGCCTCTTTGCGGATGATACCAAAATCTGCAATAGAGTAGACATCCAGGAAAGTGTAGATAACATGAGGAGGGATCTAGCTAAGCTTGAAGAATGGTCTAGAATTTGGCAGCTGGGATTTAATGTTAAAAAATGTAAGGTCATGCATTTGGGCTGCAGCAATCCAAGGGAGCAATATAGTATAGGGGGTGAAGTACTTTTGTCCACTAAAGAAGAGCGGGACCTAGGCGTAGTTGTGTCTGATGATCTTAAACTAGCTAAACAGGTAGAAAAGGCAACGACTAAAGCTAGAAGGATGCTTGGATACATACTGAGAGGAATGGCTAGCAGAAAAAAGGAGGTGACAGTGCTTCTGTATAAGTCTTTGGTGCGACCTCATTTGGAGTATAGTGTGCAATTCTGGAGACCGCACCTTCAAAAGGATGTGAACAGGATGGAGTCGGTGCAGAGGTTGGCTACTAAAATGATTAGTGGTCTTCATTATAAAGCATATAACAGACTGAAGGATCTTAATATGTACACCTTAGAGGAAAGGCGGGATAGAGGTGATATGATTGAGATGTTTAAATACCTCCGTGGCATAAATGTTCAGGGAGAGAGCCTCTTTCAATTGAAAGCAAGTTCTGCTACGAGGGGACATGGGATGAGGGTGAAAGGAGATAGATTCAGGAGTGATATGCGGAAATATTTCTTTACGGAAAGAGTAGTGGATCCGTGGAATAGTCTCCCAGTGGACGTGGTAGAGATGAGGACAGTAACTGAATTCAAAAAAGCATGGGACAAACACAGAGGATCTCTAAAGGTAAAAAGGGGACTGTTGTAGTTGTTGATATGGAAGGACAGACTAGATAGGCCATGTGGTCTTTTTCTGTCATCATATTTCTATGTTTCTATATCTGATCTGGAATTTATCCTTAGCATTGTCTCTTTTAAAAACAGCCTTTCTGCAGGTATGGTGAAAGCAGGTGTGTTGCTGAAATATATCAGCCTCTTATGTCTTGTTTCCATTTTCTTACAAACATAAGATATGCCATACTGGGCCAGACCAAGGTCCATCAAAAGCCCAGTATCCTGCTTCCAACAGTAGCCAATCTAGGTCGCAAGTAACTAGCAGTTTCCCAAAAAGACACAGGTTCCACAATGCTTGTACTGGGGCAAACAGTAGTTTTCTTGAGTCCGCTTTAATAATGGTTTATGGACCTTTCCTTCTCCAAACCTTTTTTAAACCTAGCTACACTAACAAATTCCAGAGTACAATTACGCATTGAGTGAAAAAATATTTTCTCTTATTGGTCATAAACAGGTTAGACTGTAGCTTCATTGCATGTCCCCTAGTCTTTCTATATTTTGATGGCGTAAACAATCGATTTACATTTACCTGTTCCACTCCATTCATTAATTTATAGACCTCTATCATATTTTCCCTCAGCTGTCTTTTTCCAGGTTGAAGAGCCCTAACCTTTTTAGCCTCTCCTCATAGGGGTATCTTTCCATCTCCTTTAACATTTTGGTGGCTCTTGTCTGTAACTTTTCTAATAACGCTATATCCTTTTTAAGATAAAGCAACCAGAATTGCACAAAATATTCAAGGTGCGATCACACCATGGAACGATACAGAGGCATTACAATATACTCTGTTTTATTCTCTATTCCTTTCCTTATAATTTCTAGCATTCTATTTGCTTTCTTGGCTGCCGCTGCACACTGGGCGGAAGGTTTCAACATGTTAGTCATGATGGCGCCTAAATCTTTTTCCTGGGTCATAGATCCTAATGTGGAACCTTGCATCGTGTAACCATAGTCTGGGTTGTTCTTTCCTAGGTGCATAACTTTGCACTTGTCCACATTCAATTTCATCTGCCATTCTTCCAATTTATCCTCTTGCAATTTTTACAATCCTCTTGGGTTTTAACAACTTTGAATAAATTTGTAACATCTGCAATTTTGATTACCTCACTCATTATTCCATTCCAGGTCATTTACGAATATGTTAAAAAGCAGCAGACCCAGCACAGATCCCTGGGATACTCCACTATTCACCTTTCTCCGTTCTTCATTGGGAAAATTGGCTATTAGCCCTACTCTCTGTATTCTATCTTTTAACCAGTTCCTGATCCACAATAGTACACTGCCTCCTATCCCATGACTTCTTACTTTTGCCAAGAGTCTCTCATGAGGGATCTTGTCAAAGACTTTCTGAAAATCCAGATACACTATAACAACCAACTCACTTTTGCCTACCTGTTTATTCACACCTTCAAAAAGCCATAACAGATTAGTAAGATAAGACCTTACATGGCTAAAGCCATGTTGGCTGTTTCCCATTAAACCATAACAATCTACATGTTCAGTAATTTTGTTCTTTATAATAGTTCCTATTTTCCCTGATACTGACGTCAGGCTCACCGGTCTGTAGTTTACCCAATCACCCCTGGAACTCTTTTTAAAAATTGGCATTACATTGGCCATCCTCCAATCTTCAGGTATTAGATGATTTTAATGATAGTTCACAGATTACTAATAGCAGGTCTGCAATCTCATATTTCAGTTCTTTCAAGACCCTTGGATGTATAGCATCCGGTCCAGGTGATTTGTTACTCTTCAGTTTATCAAATAGTTGTAATACATCTTCCCAGTGTATCGATATTTCTTTCAATTCTTCTGTGGCATATCACCTTTAAAAACCATTTCAATCATGGGTAATATTCCTACATCTTCCTTAGTAAAGACCGAAGCAAAGAACCACCTGGTTCACATGAAACGCTGAAACCACCCTGGGCAAAAATGAAGGTACCGGCCGAAGAACCACCTTCTCCCTGGAGAAAGAAAGGAATGGCTCCTGGCACAATAAGGCTTGAAGCTCTGAAATCCTGCATGCTGAGCAAATCGCCACAAGGACAACCGTCTTCAGGGTCAGATTCTTCAGAGAAGACCAACTCAACGAGCAGTCAGCAAGAGATTGCGATCCCAAGGCGGCACCACTGCCCTCCGTGAGGCCGTAGGTGAGTCACTGCCCTCAGAAATCTCAATATGTCTGGGTGTGTACCTAATGGCACCCCGTGGATCTTTCCCCGATAAGATGAAATCGCCACCATCTGCACTCACAAGGAACTGGCTGCTAGGCCCTTATCAAACCCAGACTGCAATAACGCCAAGTTGTCTGGGGCGGAGGCAGTGGATGGGCACGTCTGCCTCTCTCCACATGACGACTCAAAAATGCACCATACGTGGATGTACACCAGGCATGTAGACCTCCTCCAGGCTTGTAGCAAGGTTGCTATTACCGAGCCCGAATATCCTTTCTTCTTCAACCTTGCCCTTTCAAGAGCCATGCCGTAAGCGAGAATCGATCCACCTACATTAATAGGTCCTTCTAAACCGGAAGGCGCCACGGCCAGGCCGCCAGTAGCCGGACCAGGTCAGCATACTACAGGCGCCATGGCCAATCCGGTGCAACCAGAATTACTAAACCCTGGTGCGCCTCTATCCATTGCACTACTCTGCCCATGAGAGCCATGGGAGGAATACATAGAGAAGACCCCCTTTCGGACACCTTTGTACTAGAGCATCCAGGCCCTCGGACATTCTTTCCCTTATTCTGTTGAAAAAATGGCCCACCTTGGCTGATTCAAACATTGCCATTAGGTCCATGACCAATTCGCCCCAATGTTGCAACACCTGCTCAAACATCCCTGGTTGAGGCGCCACTCTCCGGGGTCCACGCGCACATGACTGAGGTAGTCCACCATCATACTGTCGACTCACGCTACATGTGCCACCGACAATGCCTGGAGATGGATCTCTGCCCAGCTGAACAGGCTTTTGGCTTCCTCCTCCAGATCTGGGCTGCCCGTGCCCCCTTGACGGCTGATGTAAGCTAACATGGTCGCATTGTCCGAAAAGACATGGACCGCCTTCCCCTGCAAGTCTGCGTCTAAGCTGCACAGTGCCAGGACCACTGCTCTTATCTTTGGCCTGTTGATCAACCAAAGAACCTCCTGCGGGCTCCACTGTCCCTGGGCAAAGTGCCCTTTGCAATGGGCTCCCCACCTTGACAGACTGGCATCTGTGAACGGGATCCACACCGAGAACTAGAGGGGCATGCTCCCTTCCAGGCTTCCCGGGCGCAGCCACCACCTGAGAGCTCTCTTGTTGCTCCGTGGACAGGGGGGCTGGCTCTGGAGGGACAATCAACAGAGCAGAGCTCTCTGCAGTGGTTGCATGTGCGCCCTTGCCCATGGGACTAGCTAGAGCTTAGCTGCCATGGTCCCTAAGACCTGCAGATAATGTCACACTGACGGCTTTGCCATCCTCAGGAAGTGCCATATCAAATTTTGTAGTCCCTGTGCCTGTGATTCCAGCAAGAAGACCCTGCCCACGGGGGTGTTGAAGCACACTTTAAATTCTCCAGCTCCTGTGCTGAACATAACTGACTCTTGGCCAGGTTGACCACCCAACCGAGACTTTGGAGGAACTCCACCACTCACAACATTGCTCTTTCGCTTTCATCCCTGGACTTTGCTCGGATCAGCCAATCGTCGAGGTACAGGTGCATGAGAACTCCTCCCTTGTAGAGTGCTGCCACCACCACCACCATCACCTTGGTGAAGGTATGAGGAGCTGTCATCAGCCCGAAGGGCAATGCTCGAAACTGGAAATGGCCCATTGATGTTCTGGATGGATGGGGATGTGCAGATATGCTTCCGTGAGATCGAGAGACGTCAAAAACTCCCTGTTTCTTACCGCCACTATGACTGACAGTGTCTCCATGTGGAAATGTGGCACCCACAGACAGCAGTTGATGCCCTTGAGGTCGAGAATCAGATGAAAGGAGCCTTCCTTTTTGGGCACCATGGTACCAGCTCCATGGCCTTTAGCTGAAGGAGACGAGACAAGATCTCTTCTACCGCAGCCACCTTGCCCTGTGCTTTGCAGGGCAACTGAATGAAGAATTGGTCTGGACGAATCCACTCAAGGGCATAGCCCTCCCTGACAACTCCAAGACCCATTGGTCAGATGTGATCTGGGCCCAGACAGGGTAAAATTCCCACAGCCGACCTCCCATGGGTAACATCCCCACCTAGACCTCCCTCGCTTCATTGTCCTCTTTTGTGACCCGAGATTGAGGTGGCTCCAAAACCCCTGCCTGCGCCCCAGAAACTTCGAAATCCCTGCCCTCTGGAGGAGAACCTACCCCACTGGACCAGGCTAAAGTGGGAGGTACGAAAACGCTTGAAGTCCCTTGGCTGGCCTTGAGATGAAGGAGGGTTGTGGGCCTGCTTTTGCTTATCCTCAGACAACCGACCCCCTTGGATTCTCCCAAGTCCTTGTCTAACTTGTCCAGTTCCTCTCCAAAGAGGAGTTTCCCCTTAAAGGGAAGCTTGCTGAGACATGACTTATAGGAACAATCCGCTGCCCAGTTTTGGAGCCAAGGTAGCGGCGGGCCACCACCTCCGAGGCCATACTTTTGGAGAGGCCCCTGATGAGATCATAATAGGCCGCCCCCGACTCTAACTTACTTGCCTCTCCGGACAGGTGCGGCTCCGACTCTCCCTGCTGAAGCCTTTGTGACCAGCAGAGGAAGGCCCTACAGCCACCCATGCCTCGCAAATGAAGGCCTGCAGCGAAAGGGCATTGATATCAAAAGCCTGCTTCAACAAGGTGTCCAACTTTCTATCCTGGGCATTGTTGAGAGCCACACTACCTTCTACCAGGATCATATTCTTTTTGGTAACCGCTGACACAGCCATGACCAACGTGTAATCAAACTCTGGAATTCGTTACCAGAGGATGTAGTAAAAGCTGTTAGTGTAGCCAGGTTTAGAAAAGGTTTGGACAAGTTCCTGGAGGAAAGGTTCATAAATCATTATTAAAGGGGACCCAGGATATCCACTGCTTGCCCAATACAAGCATTATGAAACCTGTGTCTTTTGGGGAAACTGCTAGGTACTTGTGACCTAGATTGGCCACTGTTGGAAACAGGATACTGGGCTTGATGGACCTTGGTCTGACCCAGAATGGCATATCTTATGTTCTTATGACCACCTTAGGTGAACAAAGGAGTTTGCATTCTTGCTCTGGTAGCGGGTAGAGGCACATCATGGCATGCACCCCCCTAAGGCCAGCCTCCGGCAGATCCCACTCCTCCTGGATCATCTGCCGGACCACTCTGTGCACTGGGAAAACTTTCTACGATTTCCACAAAGCCTGGAGCAGAGGATCCTCCAGTGTCTCATCCTCTGCGGGTAGGCTAGTGGGCATATTCAGGGCCTTTAAGGACTCCAAGATGAGCGCTGGGAGCTCCTCCCTGCGGAACACCCGAACAAGCCGGGACCGATCCTCCTGCTCTGGAATCTCTTTTTCTTCCAACTCCTCCTGCAGGTCCAGTTCCATGTACAGGTCATCACCCTCCAGCCCCTCCGACAATGGCGATTGTTGCCACTCCTCTGGACCTCTAGCCCTCTTAGCTGCAACTGCCACCGCCTCATCCTCCTTTGCACCGGCCGCCCTCTTAGCCTCATGTATTGATGCTGAAGAACTGCTCGACAACCCCTGTTGGCATAAGCAAAATGCCTTCTGCAAAAGCAAGACAAACTCTGGTGAAAAATCCCCTGGGAGCCCTGTTGCTCCCAAGGTCTGAGGGGTGGAGGGTCTGGGCATAGCTGAGGGACTGTAGGCCAATTCAGACAAATCCGGCGCAGGGCCAATTCAGACAAAGCCGGCGCAGGGCCAATTCAGACAAAGACGGCGCAGGGCACCCCACCTCCTGGACCTCCTTCACCAGGGAGGGGACTCTCCTGCCTGCAGGTCCTGTTCCAGAGAATTAGCCTCTTGTGCGCAGCCTAAGCAAACACCTGTCTCAGAGACCGCCCCTGGTGGGTCCCGCACACCAGGCACTGCGGTCGGCTGGCATGGTGGAAAGCGGAGCAAGCTCTCCTGGATAGCCCCCCTCCAAGTCACCCCCGGAAGGACAAAGGATTCCTCGCAGTGCACCCCCACAGGTCCAAGGCACCGCTGGCAAGGGCTTAAAAACTAGCCGGGCTTTCCCTTATAAAGAACTAGCCCAAAAACAAAAATGAAATAGAGCTAAAAGACACAAGTCACTTAAATAACTTTAAATAAACTCTCTTTAAATTTTAAAAAAAACTGTATCTCACAGGAAAAGAAAAACTTAGGGGCTCATTTACTAAGCAGCAGTAGCGGCTTCCGACCGATATCGGAGCTGCGGCCCCATTGTATTCAATGGGGCCGTGGTTCCGATATCAGTCAGAAGCTGATACCTCTGCTTAGTAAACAAGCCCCTTAAAGTTCTAACTAAGCATATCCTATGCTCTTTAGTTGTCCCTTCAGTGTGTCCAGTACCTTGGCTCACCACCTCCAGCTGCTTGGAGACTGAGCATACTGGGGCTGATAGGCGGTGACAGCTGCATAAGTACACTAGTGTCATCCAAAGAGGACATGCTCAGTCTCCAAGCTGCTGACGAGGTACACTACCCAGAGGTGTGGGACTGGACTGGAGGGACGATAAGGAACAGATATTCAAGAACCTAAATTATTAAGGCCTGTTATGGAGTAATAAAACCAGTGCTGTAAGATCAAAGTTTAGTAAGAGACTAATTATGGAAAGTGGAACAATCAGGACCCAGCTCTTACATCAACTAATCTGTGATTCTAGTCCAAGGCTCTGAGGAAGCTCTGAAATCACTACACGTCAAAAATTAAATCGTATATTCTGCTCAGATGCCATCAACTGGAAGTGTAATGGTGTATGCATGTGAGTAGGCCACTGGGGAAACATCAAATAAAATTAATTGTTTAGCACCACAAATAACTAATTCCAAGCTATAATTCCTAACATTTTTTTGTATACTGAAAGAACTAAACCAGAAATTCTCAACCTTTTTGGTTATGTGAACCTTTTATTAACCTCCAAAATGTTCAGGGACCTCCTGTACATCCCCACTGCTCTTTCTGGACCCCCTCCTCTCAGTGCCAAGCTTGTCCCCACCAGTCTCTTTCTCTCTTCTCCCAAATAGTCCTCACTGGTTTCTCTCTTCCACCTTCCCAACTAGTCTCTCTCCCTCGCCAGCTGATTCCCATCAGTCTCTCTCTCTCTCTCTCCCTCCCCCTCCGGTCAGTCCCTACCATTAGCATCTTCCCCTCTCATCTATGATGCTGCATAGCTGTTCCTAGGCTCTTGCAGGCTAATGTTGTCCCAGCTCTCCTATTTCAGCCTCCACAGCTGCCTCTAATCGCATCCCCATTGCTGCCACTGCTGATCCTGCCTCTATTCTGCTTGAACAGATTATAGCAGCTTGATGAGACTTTTCTCTTATCGGTGTCCTGTGAACTCCCTGTCGCAATCTCTCTATGGATTACAGGTTGGGAACCAATGAACTAGAAACTGAACTGAAAAAGGAGCTACAGCATAGCAAAAGCAGAGTTCAAACTTCTCCTGCTGAGCTATAAATACATTCATTCACTCTACAGCTCCTCGGTACCTTTCTTCTCTTATCTCTCCTTACACCACCCCCTCCCCCCCCCCCCCCCGGGAACTCCACTCTTCTGGCAAACTGCTTCTATCTGTGCCCTTCTCTTCTATTGCTAACTCCAGACTTCACTCCTTTCATCTTGCTGCACCTTACGCCTGGAACAAACTACCTGTGTCTGTACGCCAGGCACCTTCTCTGACCCTTTTCAAATCCAGGCTGAAAACTCACCGCTTCGCTGCTGCTTTTGGATTTTGACTCACCTGATCTCCTTGTTTCTTTACCTTTCCCCCTTGTTTTATTCCTGTCTTCACCTTCTGTGTTCTCTGTCTTGACTAGATTGTAAGCTCTGATGAGTAGGGACTGTCTCTTATATGTCTGTGCAGCACTGCATATGACTTGTAGCGCTATACAAATGATCAGCAGTAGTAATAGTGATTCACTACGCCGACATTAAGAGCAGCTTTATTTGCTTCTCTTTTAGGGGTTGTTCTAATAGGACCAACTTTTACATTTACTGCTGACATAGCAACAGTTTTGCTCTTGCATTACTTTAGATTAAAGCAAACTTCCTAAGAACTAATAATCTTATCAAAATGCTATCTGCGCTGGACACCACTAAACATGTAATAGAAGATGGCACTTCCAAGGTCTGGTGGGGGTGGCAGCTGACCCAAGCATTTCCTCCTACTCCTTTGGGCTTCCAATTGAATAGGAGCTACTATTGTTATCTAAATGACATACACCTTTATTTCTTCTACTTTATGTTCTCGGCCAGGGACCATGTACCTTCTAGAATCTACAATCACGGGCTCTAAATTCAGCAAGGAGATGTTGCCACTGTTTTTCCCCAGGAGTTTCAATGCAGTATCCTCAGGCCCGGTTGACCTGGCAAGTGCAAGACCTGAGCCAAGAATTAAACCCAGGTCCTTCTGCAGGGAGCATACAGCATTGCCATCCAGCAATGGTTTATGAATGGTTACTGTGCATAAAAGAGAAGAATTTCACATTTTGTTTTTTGAAGGGAAAAAAAAGTGTTCCTTTTCAAAAGCAACACTAAGGGGTATGTTTACTAAACTGGGCTAACGGTTAACCCGGGCTATCTGCCACTAGGTCCCATATTATTCAATGGGACCTAGTTGCAGATAGCCCGGGTTAACCGTTAGCCCGGTTTAGTAAACATACCCCTAAATATCAAAAGACAATGGTCTTTTCTGCAACAGTCTGTTTCTGGTTGTAAGGGAGATATTTGCTGAGGTTATAAAAGCAAATAGCATAACCGACAGCATCAACTGAAGCAATATTCAGAACTCCAGACAACTTTTTCAGTGCCACAGACCATTTGTTTCACAAAACTCTAGCATCCTAATATTGCTGTAGTTGGCTCTATATAACAGTAAATTCTAGGAAATGAGCTTTGGGAATCACTTAAATCTGCTGATCTGCAGCTGATCAAAACCGTCCGCTGTTCTAATATCCTAGAGACAAACAAAACAGACATTTCAGACAGTCTGGGCTGGAATTTATATGTAGGACAACAAAGAACTTTAAAGCCAAATGCTGTGTACTTCTAATACCTATGGAATTTAAAAAATACATACATTTTACCTACTTCTTTTAATGTGAAATACAGTTTGATATATTTAATACACTTTAAAATGAGATGTTTGTTTTCAAAACCAGAAAACTTGTGAGTGAAGAAGAGAACACTCTGCCAGAGTAAGTCGCTGCTTTGCACACACAACTGGTCTCATTTTTTTTTTTACTGGTGAAAAAGAGCGCGGTTGCTGTTTTTATTTCTATGTACGCCAGTGAGGTAAAGGGTCAACAAATGAATTATAGATACCTTTTCAATATAGATTGTGACTAATTTTCATGAGCCATGCTCACTTGATCTGATGAAAGGAATGTAGATCTTTTGGTTAAGTTTTACAAATGTATTAGAAGTAACATACTTTAAGGCAGATACATTTTAAACAAGATCGCTCTCACACTGCATCTACAGCCTCCTTCAGCAGCAGGCAAGAATCAGGGAAGCCAGGGTTCAAATCCTTCTACTGCTCTGTGAGATCTTGGGCAAGTCACTTAACCCTCCATTGCTTCAGGTACAAGCTTAGGGGCTGATGCAGAAATGTTAGCACACCATTTCCACATAGAACGACATCTGTGCATACTTACTACCAAGCCACAATGCAGAGGGGAGATTGGCACAAGCATTACCTGTAAAGATAGTAGTGCACTGCTTATTACAATTACATTATAATGAACTGTGCATATTTAAATGACATGGTAAAGAGATCATTAGCTATTCCACATGGATAAAAAGAAGTACGTAAAAGACTGAAAGGCCGAGCACAGAGTTCAGTAGTGCTGTCATTCAAATGAATGATCAGAGGAGAAGTAAAACTTCAGCATGTGTAGGAGAAAACAGATCGGTATACAGGAGAATAGAAATGTTTTCGGGTGTGACTTACCCGATGGTGGCTTTGCAGTGAGGCTAATTTCTTATTGTACATACAAAACAAATTTAACAGTGCGCTTAACTTTAGTGCCAGTTTGGGGCACTAAAGCTAAGCGCACAACTTTCAGCACTACCATAAAGGTAAACTTGCCTTTACCCATGATCTCTTTATTTGAGATGGAGTGTGTGTTCCACAAGGCACATGAGAAAGGGAGAGAGGAGGGGGAAAGGAGAGCGATATGAATAAGATTTGAACTGCTGCATGAGGATCTGTTCTGGGAAGTTGAAGGAAGGATGCATTCAGGTACAGTAGGTATTTTCCTCTCCCCAGAGGGCTTACAATCTAAGGGGTTAATGCAGAAAGCCGGCATTAGAGCTGTGCATGGTTTTCTCGTACAAGAGCACTGCAAACATTCTGTGCCAGTATCCCATAAGCAAAACATATGCAAATGAGATATGCACAAAATGTCTACATTAAATGTGTGCTGGGCACCAGGCTCATTCACAGAAACCTTATGCTCTGGCAGCAACATATTAGTGGTGAAATTTAGTATGACAATGTATGATATTTAAAATAGCAATTTTTGGCATGGAGTAATAATTGTTTATCTCTAATGCTCTCCTTGCTCTAGCTGAGACTTGGCTCCTCCCAGAGGACTCAGCTTCAGTCGTTGCTCTCTGTCATGGCGGCTTATCAATTCTCCCACATGCCTCGTCCCACTGGCGTGGGGGTGGTGTTGGGCTTCTACTCTCTCCTTCCTATCAATTACAACCCCTCTTTCTGCCTCAGTCTCACTCCTCTTCCTCCTTTGAAGTCCACTCCATCCGGCTTTTTACCCCCCTATCTCTCCAATTAGCTGTTATTTATCGACCCCCTGACAAGTCCACCTCTACCTTTCTCTCTTTTGACTCGTGGCTTTCCTTCTTTCTGGATTCATTTTCCCCTTCCCTTATTCTCGGGGATTTTAACATACATGTTGATGATCCCTCTGACCCTTCTGCTTTAAAGCTCCTCTCCCTTACCTCATCATTCAACCTTCAGCTTTGCTCTACTGCTCCTACTCATCAGCAAGGCCACTGCCTTGACCTTGCATTTTTCTCTAATTGCCTACCCTCAAACTTATGTAACCTCACTTCTTCCCTTATCGGACCCATCACCTGCTAAACTTCACTTTTTATCACTCACCGCCTTAACCTCGCCCTGTCTCCTCCAACCTCTTTCATGCGATTGACCCATTGGCTTTCTCCTCCACTGTCTCATCACCTCTTTCCTCCACTATGTCATCTGAGTCTGTTGATGAGGCAGTAGCTTCCTATTACGCTTCACTCTCCTCTGCTCTGGATGCTCTTGCTTCGCCCATGCCATGTCCTGTGAGGCATACTGTACCGCAACCCTTGTCTTCCACTAAATGCTACCTATGTTCCTGTGCCTGCTCAGCTAAGCATGCTTGGCTCAAATCCCACACCCCTGCGGACTTTCTACACTTCAAATTCATGCTTGTCTCTTTCCAGTCAGCCATAGCACTCGTCAAACAAGACTATTATGTCCATCTGACTAACTCTCATGCCTCTGACCCTCGCCGTCTCTTTCCAACTCTCAACTCTCCCCTCAATGTGCCTCTGTCTCCTCCCTCCCTTTCTACCCAAACCCTGGCTGACTACTTTTATGACAAAATCCACAAGATCACACTCCAATTCTCCACAAGGTCAACTACTACCCCTCCTCCCCCTCTTCATTCCCAACTACCCCCCCCCCCCATCTCTGCTACCCTTTCTTCCTTTTCTATGATCTCTGAGGAAGAAAAACACTTACCTTCTTCCCTCATCCAAATTCACTACCTGCTCCTCTGATCCTATTCCCACTCGTCTCCTTAGCTCCATCTCCTCCACTGTAGTCCCCCTTCCATCTCTCATATTCTCAACCTATTGCTCTCCTTTGCAACTTTCCCTGCAGCCTTCAAGCATGCTGTGATCACTCCTCTCCTCAAGAAATCCTCACTAGACCCTACCGATCCTTCTCACTATTGACCCATCTCCCTTTTCTCCTTCATTTCTAAACTACTTGAACATGTGATTCATCACCATCACTCAACTTCCACTCAAGCCCTTCTGGATCCTCTACAATCTGGCTTTTGTCCTTTACATTCTACCGAAACGGCTCTTGCCAAAGTCTCCAGTGACCTCTTCCTGGTAAAATCAAAGGGTCTTTACTCAATCATCCTCCTTCTTGACCTCTCTGCTGCTTTTGACACTGTTGATCACAACCTTCTCCTTGATATCTTGTCCTCACTTGGTTTTAAGGGCTCTGTGCTATCTGGTTCTTCTTATCTCTCCCATCACTCTTTCAGTGTTTGTTCTGGTGGATCCTCCTCTACTGCTATCCCCTCTCAGTTGGTGTAACCAAAGGATCTGTCCTGGGTCCACTCCTTTCCTCTCTATATACACAGTACTTTGGTGCACTCATCTCTTCCCATAGCTTTCAGTACCATCTTTACACTGATGACTCTCAGATCTACCTCTCTACACCTGAAATCTCTCCGGCAATCCAGGCCAAGATCTCTGCCTGCCTTTCTGACATTGCTCCGTGGATGTCTCACCACCATTTGAAATTGGGCATGGCCAAAACTGAGCAGCTTATTTTCCCCCCTAAACCCTCATCTCCCCTTCCTCCTTTCTCAGTCTCTGTGGATAACTCTCTACTCCTCAGCTCACAACCTTGGGATCATCTTTGACTCCTCTCTCTCCTTCTCCACATACATCCAACTGATAGCTAAAATCTGCCGTTTCTTCTCTTCAACATCAACAAAATTCACCCATTCCTTTCTGAACACACTACTAAGACACTTATCCATTCCTTAGTCACCTCCCACCTAGACTATTGTAACCTACTCCTTGCTGGTCTCCCTCTGAATCATCTCGCTCCCCTTCAATCTGTTCAACACTCTGCTGCACAGCTAATCTTCTGCCAGCCTCATCATGCTCATATTACCTCTCTTCTCAAGTCACTTCATTGGCTCCCTATCCATTTTCGCATCCAGTTCAAACTTCTCCTGATGACCTATAAGTGCATTCACTCTGCAGCTCCTCACTACCTTTTGTCTCTTATCTCTCCCTACATCCCTCCTCAGGAACTCCGTTCTTCTGGCAAATCGCTTCTATCTGTGCCCTTTCTTCTATTGCTAACTGCAGACATCACTGCTTTCACCTTGCCACTAAGCTTGGAACAAACTACCTGAGTCTGTACGTGAGGCGCCTTCTCTGACCCTTTTCAAATCCAGGCTGAAAGCTCACCTCTTCACTGCCACTTTCAGATCCTGACTCACCTGATCTCCTTTGTGTTTCCTTACCATTCCCCCTAGATGTATCCCATGTCAACAGCTACTGTGTTGTCTGTCTTGACTAGACTGTAAGCTCTGATGAGCAGGGACCATCTTTTACATGTGTCTGTGCAGTGCTGTGTACATTTTGTAGCGCTATACAAATTTTGGTAGTAATAGTAACTTCTGAGAAACAGATTTTCCTGGTGTGCACCAAGCTCCACATTTTTTTTTAAGTGCCCTCAAGTTAATGCCGACTCCTGGCAATCCAGAAGTCCCTGGGTTTTCTTGGCAAGGTATGACTGGAAGTAGACTGCCAGGCCTTTTCTTCCGAGGCAATGGAGGGTAAAGTGACTTGTCCAAGGCCACAAGGAGTGCCAGTGGGAATCAAACCCATATCTCTTGGGTTGTAAGCTGTTTCTACAACCACTAGGCTACTCCTCCACTAAGGTCCACATTAGAGTCTTTTAATAGAAACATTGTACTCCTTTAATAATCTATAACAGTATATTTTAATGTAAATGTAACTGAAATGTTTTCCAATCTCATGGCTTTTTTACTAGTTTAAGTGCTCTCAACTTTCTTCCAAAAGTTGTAGAGCAACTGTTCCCTCTTTGGGTTGTGTCCCTACACCTCCTTTTAGTTTTATCCTAAATACCTGAACAAACTTGCCTTGAGCTACCAAGCTAAATCTCAATCTTATATTAATTTATGAATAAAAATGGTGCACACATTAACTGGCAAATGCATTACAGGAATGTTTTTTAAATAAATCAGCTGCTTCCCACCTGACAGAAGCCCACTAACTTTTTCAGCTGTGGCTAAGACTGTGATGACAAATGGGAGACAAACTAATCCATGGATTTAGTGCAAGTTCACAGACTCAAAATACTCTTAGCCATAAAGCAAACAATACAATATAGTGTCAACCGCATATAATGTGGACATTGGGATCTAAGATATTTGACTGCATTATAACTGAAGTTGCATTATATGGGGTCTACAGTGTAATATCTAATAACTTTTAAAAAAAAGGGTCCAACCCTTGGCCACGTTAAGTGATCCCATGTTATACTGGCTCTACAGTGTAATTGAAGAGAAATACTGTCAAATTGCCAAGGCAGTTTGGTACTTAACCTGTCAACCCATTTGAATATTAAGAGCTGCTAAAACGAGTTTACTTACTTAGGCCTCTACTTATTTCCTTCTGGCAGTATTACCACCCAGGCTGACCAGCTGTTCATTAAGTCTAGCCATTACTATAATACTGAAACTGAAAGGACACACACATTCACTAACTTTACTTAGGAAAATGTACTTTAAATAACAGGAGGAAAAAGTAATTTTTAGGTACTGTTAAAGTCACTTGGCAAGATTGAAGGGCAGCACAAAAAAGGAAGGGCTGCAATACAATGGATGGATGCAACAGCGGCAGCTATGGATGTCACTATCAACAATTCGCTATCTGACTGACGACCAAACACAGTTTAGAAGAACTATTCAGAGGGTCGCTATGAGTCTGCACTGACTCGACGGCACTTAACCACCACCATAGTCACTGGTTTCTTCCCATGATATACCAGAAAACCATGGCAGCCTACAATAAAATACTGCTTAACAAATAATCAGTTTTCCCCTGTAATGGAAAATCTCCATCTCTCTCAATTTTACAAAAGAAATTATATTATATTATATTATGACTCCGACATTTTTACCATAGGCAGTATATTAAGTCTCAATAAACTAAACAATGCACAGATTGTGTTATTCTCCTATTTAATGGTAAATCTGTCTTGTAGCGCTATACAAATGATCAGTAGTAGTAGAACACACAAGTGCTTTATAAGCTATGAATTTGTCCATCGCTACTGTCTGTATAATAGTAGTTCAGCTTAGACTTTTTTTTGCCACCCAGACATGATCTTCTAATGAAAGCCATTAATATCTTTTTCCTGTGATTGGATCCCAGCTGTTTGCCTGTGATATACAATGCAGCACAATCATTAAAATAAATCCCAGCTGTAGAAACACAATGCTATGCTGTTGCTAATGTGTGTTGTACCGATAATGAATGACTGGCTATGCTTTCATCTGAGTAAGCTTCCAAACTGTTCTGCCTCCTCTTGCCAAAAATTCCCTTCCTCCTCCAGACTGTGGTTACATTCCAATTACACTGTTGACTGGAATGAGACTTCAAAAAAAAATTTTTATAACACTGCTCCAGAGCTACAGAAACTGTTCAGGACACTTTTAAACACTACGTAGTTGACATTACTTCTCCACATATTCTGTGAACTTTAAGTAGCCTTTGGAAATGCAATTTTCTCAGAAGTTATGTACGCAGTCCAGCAGGCTAGTTTGAGCTTTCATGTATTTCTGGCCAATTTTCATTGGTGAAGTATTACACAGCAAACGCATTATAGGGGTGTGCAGGCCAAAACATTTTGTTTCGTTCAATTATTCATGTTGCTTGTAGAATTTTTCATTTTGTTTTGTTCCGTTTTAAATTCATCACATCCTGTCTGTTGAGCCACAGCATGTACTATTAACAACAGACAGGAAGTGACAAAATTTCAGGGATTTTTCTTTTGATTTTGTTTGAAATAAGAAATATTAACATTTCCCATTTTGTTTCAAATAAATGCACATCCCTATCCTATTACACAGTTTTAACATTTTAAAAATTCCACGGCAATAAAAATATCTTGGCATGATGAATTTTTAAAAATATGAGACCTATGAAAATAAAAACTTGAAATCTTTATCTTTATCTTTATTAGCAGAGTTTGATAAACCGCCCATGCCGGAGCGTCAGGGCGGTGTACAATACAAAATAGATAGAGGCTACTGAAAAATAAAGTCAGAAAGGAATGCCATTAGTAGACAGGACAGGGATAGACAAGACAGAAAGAGACAGAGAACAGAGACAGGTCCAGAGAGAGAACATGGTGACAAGGGACAGGGAGGGGGATGGGGCAGAGGAGCAAAAGAAAATATGAGGGGAAAATATTATGAAAGGTGGGGGGCTTGACTGGGGGAGGTGGCACCATCGGTGGAAGAGGGGAGATCGAAGGCCTGGCAGAAAAGATGAGTTTTAAGGAGAACTTTGAAGCGGGGGAGGGATAGATTCAGTGCAAAGCGATTGAGGGAGCAAATTCCATAAAGCGGGACCTAGAAAGAAAAATGCAGAGTGACGGGTGAGTTCAAGGTGGGCCTGAGATGGGGAGGGGAGGAAGACGCGATTGCCGTGAGCAGAGCGAAGAAAACGTGGGGAAGGTTGAAGATGGATCATATCAGCCAAATACTGAGGGGTGCCGACATGGAGAGCCCTATGTGCAATGATGAGCAATTTATAAATGAATTTGACCTTAACCGGAAGCCAGTGGAGGGTGAAAAGGCAGGGAGTGACGTGAGAGCGTGCGGGGGAACAAGTGATGAGACGAGCGGCTGCATTTTGGATTAATTGGAGACGGCGAAGCTGATAGGAGGGAAGGCCTGCAAAGATAGCATTGCAGTAATCTAAACGTGTGATCACGAGTGACAGAACAAGGGTGATTACAGAAGAGGAAGGAAGAAACAACCGAATAGCCCTTATCCGACGAAGGTGAAAAAAGGAAGTTCGTACCACAGAGGAGATATGTTGATGGAAAGAGAGAGAAGAATCCAAGGTGATGCCCAGGTATCAGAGCGTCGATACCAGGGGGATGGGGTGGGAAGACATAACAAGTGACAGATCGGGAGGAGGGACCCCGAAAGAAAACCAAATCACAGAGGATTTAGCAGGATTGGCATGAAGAAAAATAACACTGATTCAACATGATCGGCTCAAAAATGACAATATAACCATTGTGAACAGAATAAAAGATCCCCCACAATGTTTCACAAGAACAAATCTGAGCAACCTTTGCAGAGAGAAACGTAGCTAAAGCTACTGAGAATTAGGCACCTGGTGCTGTCTATTGACACTGTTGATATGATTATCAAGGAAATTCACATGTCAGTACAGAAGGAAGTCAGATTCCAGCATGCATCACTTTAGTTAATATAGGGTTACCAGATATTTGGAAAGCAAATTTGAGACACCTAGGCAGGACTGAGTGGGACAGGGCTCCTTCCTTCCTTGGGAACTTTTTCCCCATATATTTTGAAATATGATAGCATTTAGTAATTTCAAAAATGTAAAAAAGACAGTAGCAGCTCATCTCAATTTATAAGCACACAAACATACATATAGATAAATATTCTTAAATTCCCCCTCAAAGTTAATTTTACTTCTTCTCTAATGCAGACTCAGTTTTCATTTTTCCGTGAATTTTCCTGATAACGTTGAGTGTTTCTTGGTTAGTTTCAAATATTTGTTTTAGTAGGTACATTTTAGCATATAATTTGACTTAACACACACTAACCAATGAATTAAGGCACACCAAGTCGATTAGTGTGTATTAAATCAATTTTTCTACACACTAGGGGGCATATTTACTCAAGGATTTAATGTGCGTTAAGTGCACAGAGCTCTTATATTTATGTGAGTGCAGTGGCACTTAAAGCACACTATAGCACAGTTACTTACCTGTAACAGGTGATCTCTGGGAACAGCAGGAATTAGTCCTCACATATGGGTACGTCGGTACCGACGGAGCCTGCGCAGGAAAGCTCCCCAGCTTCCCAGAAGGAAAGCTTTTGGGGCCTCCCACTGCGCATGCGCGCTGCCTTCCCGCCTTCCTGACCAACTCTCCTCAGTTCGAGTTTAAAGCTGAGACAATAGAGAGAGGAAAGGAAAGAGAGAGAGAGATACAACTCCTAGGGGAGGTGGGTGGGTTGTGAGGACTAATTCCTGCTGTTCCCAGAGATCACCTGTTACAGGTAAGTAACTGTGCTATCTCCAGGAACACATAAGTAAGATACCACATAAGTAAATGATCCCACAAAAGATTTTTTATTCCACTTTTGTTGGACATAGATCACAAGGAGGAGGCACTATGAGCCAACCCCCAAATGTAATACATGTCCCTTTTATTCAACCACATAGGTTTAAACAACAAAACTTTAATTATTCAATGCTTCCCAGCATATAAAAAGAAATATGTACTTATCTCTTACACACGCGCGACGTGCACGTTTCGGGGGATAAGACCCCTGTATCAAGCGCTGCCGAACGTAATTTAGTAGGAACTCAGTCCACCAAGAAACTGGCAAAAAACGCCGAACAGCTGGCTGTTTAAAAACAAGGATACCTGCTAAAGATTGGCTGGCAAAAATCCGCCACTCAGGGCCAGCATCCAATCACGGAAAGGAAAACCCCACAATGCAGGGGAAACCTGAACATGAAAGGATGACCTCACATCGCCCCTAACCAATCAATCTCACAATTAAGTCCCAGAGGAGTCACGGATTGTAAAAGGAAAATCCATCGTTGCTCAAGTCGCCGAAGTTTAAAGGTACGATCTCCCCCTAGAGGGTCAGCTGGAACGTGATCAATCACCATCCATCGCAAGTGTTGGAAATCATGTTGGAAAGCTAAACAATGTAAAACCATTGGAGCTGTAAGAACCTTCATTCGAAGACGACTAGCATGTTCAGTCAAACGGGTCCTAATCTGCCGGGTAGTACTACCAACATAACGCAGAGGGCAAGGGCAATCAATGGAATAGACCACATAAGTTGAAATGCAAGTTGTGTGCCAACGGCGATAAAAAATTTGGCCGCTATGTAAATCACTCCATGAAGTGCCTGTGTAAGTAGTAGCACAAAAACGACACTCCCCACAAGCCCCATGGGACCCGGTCCGATGTTGGGGAAGCAGTGGACGATCGGATGGTGTAGCTGCAAATACCAATCTGTCTCGAAGGTTAGCCCCCCGGGAATAGGCAATCCTCAAGGGTTTATTCAAACTTGAATGCAATGACAGTATCGGCCAATGTTTTTTTTAAAATTCCCACCACCCGCGATGAATTCGACATGTAAGGTAAAACCCCTGTCACACTGTCAGAATCCTCCTCAAGGGGTCGATCTTTTTGTCCGTCTAGATACCACTCCCGATGGGAATACAAAGCACGCCGATATGCACGGGAAACAATAGGTTTAGGATAACCTTTATCCATGAGACGTTCAGTCAACTCTGCAGCATGATGTCGAAACTGGTCAATAGAGGTGCACAGCCTACGGAGGCGTAGAAATTGTCCATAAGGTAAACCATTCCGTAAAGGTGCAGGATGAAAACTGTTATAATTTAATAAACTATTCCGTTGCACTGGTTTGCGGTACAGAGTAGTAGCCAAAAGATCCCCCTCACGAAAAACAGTCATATCCAAAAATTCAACGCGTTCTGGATCTATATGGATCTATCGTGAGGGGGATCTTTTGGCTACTACTCTGTACGGCAAACCAGTGCAACGGAATAGTTTATTAAATTATAACAGTTTTCATCCTGCACCTTTACGGAATGGTTTACCTTATGGACAATTTCTACGCCTCCGTAGGCTGTGCACCTCTATTGACCAGTTTCGACATCATGCTGCAGAGTTGACTGAACGTCTCATGGATAAAGGAGTGGAGGAGTAGCCTAGTGGTTGGGGCAAGGTACTTCAGGCCGGAAGGTCGGGGGTTCAAATCCCACTAGAGGACAGCAACCTTGGGCCGGAAGGACTGGGGTTTCTAGTCCCACAGGTGCTCCTTGTGGTCTTGGGCAAGCCACTTAACCCTCCATAGCCCATGTTCCCTGTAAATTAGTTATCTCCAAGTTATAATACCCTGTTCAATGTAATTTCAGTTTGTTCAATGTAAACCGCACTGATGCAGAATAGCGCGGTATATAAGAGAATGTAAATAAATAAATAAATAAAATAAATAAATCCTAAACCTATTGTTTCCCGTGCATATAGGCGTGCTTTGTATTCCCATCGGGAGTGGTATCTAGACGGACAAAAAGATCGACCCCTTGAGGAGGATTCTGACAGTGTGACAGGGGTTTTACCTTACATGTCGAATTCATCGCGGGTGGTGGGAATTTTAAAAAAACATTGGCCGATACTGTCATTGCATTCAAGTTTGAATAAACCCTTGAGGATTGCCTATTCCCAGGGGGCTAACCTTCGAGACAGATTGGTATTTGCAGCTACACCATCCGATAGTCCACTGCTTCCCCAACATCGGACCGGGTCCCATGGGGCTTGTGGGGAGTGTCGTTTTTGTGCTACTTCTTACACAGGCACTTCATGGAGTGATTTACATAGCCGCCGAATTTTTTATCGCCGTTGGCACACAACTTGCATTTCAACTTATGTGGTCTATTCCATTGATTGCCCTTGCCCTCTGCGTTATGTTGGTAGTATTACCCGGCAGATTAGGACCCGTTTGACTGAACATGCTAGTCGTCTTCGAATGAAGGTTCTTACAGCTCCAATGGTTTCACATTGTTTAGCTTTCCAACATGATTTCCAACACTTGCGATGGATGGTGATTGATCACGTTCCAGCTGACCCTCGAGGGGGAGATCGTACCTTTAAACTTCGGCGACTTGAGCAACGATGGATTTTCCTTTTACAATCCGTGACTCCTCTGGGACTTAATTGTGAGATTGATTGGTTAGGGGCGATGTGAGGTCATCCTTTCATGTTCAGGTTTCCCCTGCATTGTGGGGTTTTCCTTTCCGTGATTGGATGCTGGCCCTGAGTGGCGGATTTTTGCCAGCCAATCTTTAGCAGGTATCCTTGTTTTTAAACAGCCAGCTGTTCGGCGTTTTTTGCCAGTTTCTTGGTGGACTGAGTTCCTACTAAATTACGTTCGGCAGCGCTTGATACAGGGGTCTTATCCCCCGAAACGTGCACGTTGCGCGTGTGTAAGAGATAAGTACATTTTTCTTTTTATATGCTGGGAAGCATTGAATAATTAAAGTTTCGTTGTTTAAACCTATGTGGTTGAATAAAAGGGACATGTATTACATTTGGGGGTTGGCTCATAGTGCCTCCTCCTTGTGATCTATGTCCAACAAAAGTGGAATAAAAAATCTTTTGTGGGATCATTTACGGTATCTTACGTATGTGGCATCCATTTTGATTACCGTCTGGGGTTATATTGTGGCTTGATCTCCAGGAACAAGCAGGAATAAGTCCTCACATATGGGGACTCCCTAGCTGAGATGCCCGGGAGATCCCCTGAAGGGTATGAGACCCTGAAAGGTTCCTCATCTTCCTATGGATCTCAGGCATCCATTCAGGGAAGGTGGGCTGGAGTTGTTCAAGAATGGAACAGGTGTCTGAGGACAGCCTGACCAAACAAGGCATCCCGGCGGGAGTCCTTGTCCAAACAGTAATGGGCTGTAAAGGTATGAACCGAGGCCCAGGTGGCTGCTCGACAGATCTGGTCAATGGACACAGAGTTTAGATGAGCCATAGAGGTGGCCATGGCCCTCACATTATTTTATTTAGTTTAAACATTATGAGCGGTGACATGGCCCTCCAGAGAAAGGTTCTTACTCTGGTAAGCAAAAGAGATACACTGAGCAATCCAATTGGACAGTGTTCTTTTAGAGACTGGAAGTCCTAAATGAGAAGGATCAAAAGCAACAAAAAGCTGAGAAGACTTTCGATGTTGCTGTGTCCTGTGGAGGTAAAAGGCAAGAGCTCTTTTACAATCTAGAGTATGAAGGTTCCTCTCTGCACTGGATGCATGAGGAGCTGGAAAAAAGACAGGTAAATATACCTCTTGATTAAGATGAAAAGGGGAGACCACTTTAGGCATAAAGTGGGGATTGGTCCTAAGGACCACCTTATCATGATGGAACCTTGTATAAGGTGGATTAGCCACTAGAGCTTGCAGTTCACTGATACGGCGAGCTGAGGTGACTGCAATAAGGAAAATAACCTTCCAGGAAAGAAATTTCAAGGAGGTAGTGGCTAAGGGTTCAAAGGGTGGCTTCATAAGCTGACCAAGAACCAAGTTTAAGTCCCATGTCACCGGAGGAGGTCGAATGGGAGGTTTAGTTAAGGTTAGGCCTCTCATGAATCTTGCAATAAGAGGATGAGAGGAAACAGGTTGTCCATTGATGGGCTTAAGGGATGCTGCAATAGCACTCAAATGGACTCTTACTGAATTTGTTTTGAGTCCTGCATTGGAGAGATGCAGGAGATATTCCAAAAGAAAATTCAAAGGAAGTGCTAGAGGGTTAAGACCCTGTTGAGCACACCAAATGGAAAATCTTTTCCATTTAAAAGCGTAAGAACGCCTAGTGGAAGGTTTCCTAGAGGCATGGAGGATATCCTTCACTTACTGCGAAAGATTGAAGTGTTGAAGGTCTAGGCCTTCAGTAACCAAGCTCTGAGGTGAAGGGACTTGGGGTTTCGGTGCCACAAAGTCCCCTCCTCCTGAGACAGAAGGTCTGGAGCCGCTCCCAAGTCCAGGGAGGGGGCTTGGGAGAGATGCAGAAGTAGAGAGTACCACACTTGGCGTGGCCAGCGTGGAGCTATGAGGATCATGGACCCTTGATCCCTTTGAAGTTTGAACAGAGTCTTGGGAATCAAAGGAATGGGTGGAAAGGCATATAGGAAGCCCTGACCCTAATGAAAGAGGAAGGCATCCTTGGCCTGAACTCCCTGACACAGAATCCTGGAACAGAACCGGGGAAGTTTGGCATTCCACGGACTTGCAAAGAGGTCTATGTCCGGGGTCCCCCATTTCTGGAAGATTCTGAGTACCTGATCCATGTGTAGGGACCATTCGTGTGGAAGCAGAACTCGACTGAGTCTGTCTGCCCAAGAGTTTTGGATTCCTGGAAGATATACTGCCAGGAGATGGATTTGATGCTCTCTGGCGAAGGCCCATAATCTTAGAGCTCCGTTGCAAAGCGACAGAGAGCCAGTCCCTCCTTGTTTGTTTATGTAAAACATGGCTACTTGATTGTCCGTATGAATAAGGACCGTCATGTTGCTGAGGAGGGTATGAAAAACTCTGAGAGCTAGAAAGATTGCTCGAAGTTCCAAGTGGTTGATATGAAGTGTGGTCTCCTGTGGAGACCAAGTGCCCTGAGTGGAGAGATCTTGAAGATGAGCTCCCCAACCTGTTTGGGAGGCATCTGTTGTGAGGGTTGCTTGGGGCAACAATGGTTGAAAGAGGGCCCCCAACAACAGATTTTGAGTGGACATCCACCATTGGAGAGACCAAAAGAGACGTTTGGAGTTTGCTATTTGGTCTGAGAGAGCTCCGGATGCTTGAGTCCACTGGGTGGACAAAGTCCATTGAGCTGCTCTCATATGTAGGCGAGCATAGGGCACCACATGTACTGTGGAGGCCATGTGGCCTAATAGTTGTAGCATCTCCCTGGCAGTCAAGTGGCTTCTGGACTGAGTCTGGGAGGCTAAGTGCACTAGACGTTGGCAACGGGCCTGAGGAAGATAGGCCCTTGCAGTGGTGGTATCCAACCAGGCCCCTATGAATTCCAGGGACTGAGTAGGGGCGAGTTGAGACTTTGGCAGATTGATCACAAGTCCCAGATACTGCAGAATGCGTCTGGTGCGATCCAGGGAAGTCTGAGCCTCAGATTGAGATGGAGCTCGGATGAGCCAGTCGTCCAGGTATGGGAAAACAAAAATTCCCAGGGCTCGTAGAAATGCAGCTACTATTGCCATGCATTTGGTAAATACCCTTGGAGCAGAGGCTAGACCAAAGGGAAGTACTCTGTATTGGAAATGTTTTCCCTGGAACAGAAACCGTAGGAATTTTCTGTGGGATGGATGGATGAGTATATGTGTGTACGCATCCTTGAGATCTAGAGAACAAAGCCAATCCTGACTCTGTAGGTATGGAAGGAGAGTACCTAGAGAAAGCATCTTGAATTTCTCCTTGCATAGGAATTTGTTCAATTCTCTGAGATCTAGAATAGGTCTGTACCCCCCTGTTTTCTTGGGAATAAGAAAATAAGGGGAGTAAAACCCTGACCCCTGCTGAAGAAGAGGAACCTCTTCTATTGCCCTTTGGGCGAGAAGGGTGGTCACCTCCTGACCTAACAGGTTCAGGAGAGAAGGGGGAGAATTGAAACATCTCACCATGGTATGGGGAGGAAGGCTGGAGAAATGTAGTTTGTAGCCCTCTCTGATGATAGAGAGGGTCCATTGTTCTGATGTGATTTGCTCCCATCTGGGAGCAAAATGAGTTAACCTTCCTGGAATGGTGAGAGGCTCTGGATGTTTTAGAGCCAGAAAGGTTAAGTTCTCTAGAGTTGAGTCAAAAACCCTGAGGGGGTTGGGACTGCTGGGCTGTAGCAGCCCCTGCAGGTTTTGCCCTGGCCTGTTTAGGCTGCTGACGCTTAGGAGCAAAGCGAGCTGCAGAAGATTGTTGGCCAGTATTTGTAGCAAATCTGGCCTTCTTATAGAAAGGCTTCTTGAAAGATTTTTTCTTGACAGGGGCAGAGGTAGACTTAGAAAGTCTATCTAAAGCAGCATTTTCTGCATCCATTTGGGTGGCTTTGATTTGCCACTCCTTACCAAACAGATTCTCACCTGTACAGGGCAGATTTCCCAACCCATCCTGGACCCAGGGTTCTAGGTCAGAGGCCTGGAGCCAAGCAATTCTGCGAGCTGCTATGGCAATACCTGAGGCTCTGCTAGCACCCTCAAAGGAGTCAAAGGCTGCTCTGTTGGAGAACTTTGATATATCTTGGGTATGCTTTAGCAAAAGAAGGAACTCCTCCTTTCTATCCTCTGGGATAAAGGGGAGAAAATGGCGTATTTTCAATGCAATCTCCTTCAGAAACATGCCCATATAGAGGCTGTATGAATTGATTCTAGCAATAAGCATACTTGCTTGGAAGATTTTTCTACCAAAAGCATCCAAAGTCCTACATTCTCTCCCTGGAGGAGTAGAAGAGTGTCTTTTGGTACTCTTTATCCTTTTCATAGCTGACTGCACCACAATAGAGTGGTGAGGGAGCTGAGTTTTTTGAAAACCAGGAGAAGGAGGGACATGATACATGGTGTCCAACCGACGAGAATGTGGAGATAGGGTGAGAGGAGTCTCCCATAAGTCCATCATGTGTTCTTGAAGAATTTCATGAATGGGCAAGGTGACTGCCTCTTTGGGAACCTTAGAGTATCCTAAAATATCTAATTTTTTTGCTCTAGGTTCTTTTTCAGAGGTTACTGAAATAGAGAGACCTTTAGCCACTTCAAGGATGAAGTCTTGAAAGGACAAATCCTCTGGAGGAGACATTCTCCTCTTTGGAGAAGAGGGCTCTTCAGGTAGAGTTAGGGATACTTCAGCAGAGTCATCTGATGAATCAGAATCATCAGAAGACTTGAAGTATCGTCTGTTTGCTTCCAGGGATCGATAAGCGTATCGACCGGTATCGACATCAGGGGTACCCGGAACCGGATCGGTATCGGGGAAAACCCCGGAACCGGGAACCGGAATCGGTATCCTGGTCGATGTGGATGCCCTGGGTACCGGTATCGGTTGTGGTACCGGAACCGGAGTCGGTACCGCTGGCTGCGGTACCGATGGCGTCGCAGCTCTAATAAAAGCCATAATAGCCTGCTGCATGGATTGAACTGTATGATCCATAGACGCCACGACTGTCTGGATGTCGGTACCGGAAGATTGAGCCGGTACCCCAGAGCAGTCTAATAGGTGATCGGTTGAGGCCGTGCCATCGATGTCAACCTGTAACCCCATAGGAGGAGCTTTGGAAGCCGGAGCTTCCCACCGGGGTTGTTTGGCTGGGGCAGGGTCCTCAGGGTCAAGCCCGGGGGCATCTCGATACTTGGAGGGAGATTTGCCCTTTGAGGACCTGCCAGAGGAATGTTTGGTTACTTGAGATCCATCAGGAGAGGAAGACCTGGAAGATGTCGATGCTGGAGTATCTGTAGAAAACAGCATGTGAAACTTGGCTGCCCGGTTTTGTAAGCCACGTTTAGACATCAAAGAACAGGATGGGCAATCCGGAATGGAGTGGTCAGGCCCCAAACATTTAAGACACCATTCATGGGTGTCTGTGACTGATATAGTACCGCTACACTTGGTGCATTTTTTAAAACCAGAGGCTTGTTTCTCCATGAGGGAGAAATCTGTGAAGGCCTAGAGGCCTCACAGAACAAACACACCAAGTGGGGAAAATAAGATATATTTTTTTTTTTTTGTAAAGAAATAAAGAAAAAAGACCGGCGGTACCGGTCCGGAATCGGGGAAGGCAGACACGCGGCCAAAGAAACAAATTAAAATAACAACTTCTTCAGCGGTGACAGGAACACGACCTGCTGGCTCCGCGGAAAAAGAAGAACTGAGGAGAGTTGGTCAGGAAGGCGGGAAGGCAGCGCGCATGCGCAGTGGGAGGCCCCAAAAGCTTTCCTTCTGGGAAGCTTTCCCGCGCAGGCTCCGTCGGTACCGACGTACCCATATGTGAGGAGTTATTCCTGCTTGTTCCTGGAGATTATTATTAACTTGTGTTAACTTTTAGTAAACATGTCCCTAAATATTTCTAAAGTGCACTAACAAACCGAAGGCACACCAACAAATGCAAATTCCTATCCATGGGTGACTTAAGTCAGTTATGTTGATGTGTGCTATGAAAGGACATTAGACAATATACTGAATTTAATTTTGAAAATAATAAGACTGCCAAATCAAACACCTTGAATAGGAATAAAATATCAAGAACATAAGAAGTGTCATACTAGATCAGACCAAAGGTCCAGCACAACCAGTGTACTGTTTCTAACAGTGGCCAATCCAGGTTACAAGTACCTGACATATCCCAAAGGTAGCGCTGTCCCTTCTACATATCCCCATGGACAAGGAGCCATTTTCGCTTACATAAAAACATAAATGTCATACTGGGTCAGACCAAGATCAATCAAATCCAGTATCCTGTTTCCTACAGTGGCCAATCCAGGTCACAAATTCCTGGCATGTTCTCAAAAAGGCACACAGGGTTCCACAGTGCTTGTCCCAAGTAAGCAGTGGATTTCCCAGGTCCTCTTTAAAATATTTTAAATGCAGCTACACTGACAGCTTTTACTACATCTTCCGGTAACAAATTCCAGAGTTTGATTAAGCACTGAGTGATAAAATATTTTCTCTAATTAGTCTTAAATGGGTTACATTGTAGCTTCATTGCGTATCCCCTAGTCTTCCTACCTTTTGATGGCGTAAACAGTCGATCTACCTTTATCCATTCCACTCCATTCATTAATTTATAGACCTCTATCATATCTCCCCTCAGCCATCTCTTTTCTAAGTTGAACAGCCCTAACCTTTTCAGCCTGTGCTCATAGGGGGTATCCTTCCATCCCCTTTACTATTTTGATGGCTCTTCTCTGTACTTTTTCTAATTCCGCTATATTCTATTTAAGATATGGTGACCAGAACTGCACACAATATTCAGTGGTTGATCGCACCAAGGCATGATACAGAGGCATTATAATATCTTTGGTTTTATTCTCCATTCCTTTCCTTATAATTACTAGCATTCTATTTGCTTTCTTGGCTGCCGCTACACACTGGGCAGAGGGTTTCAACGTGTTATCCACAATGACACATAAATCTTTTTCCTGGGTGTTGGTTCCTAATGTGGAACCTTGCATCGTATAACCATAGTTTGGGTTGTACTTTCCTAAGTGCGTAACTTTGCACTTGTCATCATTAAATTTCATCTGACATTTGAACATACTGTCTTCCAATTTATCAAGATCCTCTTGAAATTTTTCACAATCCACTTGTGTTTTAACAACTTTGAATAATTTTGTGTCATCTGCAAATTTGATTACCTCACTCATTATTCCCATTTCCATGTCATTTATGAATATCTTAAAAAGCGGGTCCAGCACAGATCACTGTGGTACTCCACTATTCACCTTTCCCCATTGAGAAAATTGACCATTTAGCCCTATCCTTTGCTTTCTATCTTTTAACCAGTTCCTGATCCACAACAGTACACTGCCTCCTATCCCATGACTTTTTAATTTTGCCAAGAGTCTCTCATGAAGGACCCTGTCAAAGGCTTTCTGAAAATCCAGATACATTATACTGAATGGTTCACCTTTGTCTACCTGTTTATTCACACCTTCAAAAAATAACAGATTAGTAAGACTTTCCTTGGCTAAACCCATGTTGGCTTTCTCCCATTAAACTATGACTACTTACATGTTCAGTAATTCTTTATAATGGTTTCTATCATTTTGCCTGGTACAGATGTCAGGCTCACTGGTCTCTAGTTCCCTGGGATCACCCCTGGAACCCTTTTTTAAAAAAGCGTAGTTACTCACCTGTAACACGTGATCTCCGGGAACAGCAGGAATCGAGTCGTCACATATGGGTGACGTTGGTACCGATAGCGCCCGCGCAGGAACCCTCCCCTGCGTCCTATAGGAAAGCTTTTGGGAGCATCCCACTGCACCTTCGTAGCTGCCTTCCTGCCTTTCCAACTCTCCCTCCTCAGTTGGGTTTGTAGCTGAGATAAAAGGAGAGAGAGAGAGAGAGCAAGCGAGCAATTCCTAGGGGAGAAGGGTGGGTTTTGAAGACTCAATTCTTACTGTTACCGGAGATCACCTGTTACAGGTGAGTAACTATGCTTTCTCCAGGAACAAGCAGGAATGTAGTCTTCACATATGGGACTCCCTAGCTTGGAGATGCAAGGGAGATGACCACAGAGAGAGCAGTGAAACACAGGCCTAAGTGGGCCATGTATCCTCCAAGGATCTCTGGTATCGAAATTGATCTAAGTCTGAAAGAGATACTGGAGAACAGCCTGGCCAATCGAGGCATCCCAGCGGGAGTCTTTGTCCAAGCAATAATGGGCCGCAAAGGTGTGGACAAAGGACCAGGTTGCTGCTTTGCATATTTCATCAATCACCACTGAGCGTAGGTTTGCCATGGAGGCAGCCATTGCTCGCACACTGTGTGCTTTGACATGACCATCAAGAGAAAGTCCCTTACTCTCATAGGTAAAAGATATACAATCTGCAATCCATTTGGAGAGTGTTCTCTTGGAAACTGGTAGACCTAGGTGACTGGAGTCCAAAGCAACAAAAAGCTGTGAAGCCTTTCTGTGCTGCCTAGTTCTCTGAAGATAAAAGGCCAAGGCACGCTTACAATCCAGAGTATATAGACTCCTTTCTGAACTAGAGGCATGTTGTCTAGGGAAGAAAACAGGAAGGTAAACAGACTGGTTTAAATGAAAAGGCAAAACCATCTTTGGCATAAAGTGAGGATGAGTCCTAAGGACTACTTTATCATGGTGAAACCGTGTATAAGGAGGGTCAGCCACTAAAGCCTGGAGCTCACTGATGCGTCTTGCAGAAGTGAGGGCAATCAGGAAGATAACTTTCCAAGAAAGAAACTTCAGAGATGTAGTGGCCAGGGGTTCGAAGGATGGATTCATGAGCTGTCCGAGGACAAGATTGAGATCCCATGCCACAGGTGGTGGCCTAATGGAGGGCTAAGTTAAGAGAAGACCCCTCATAAAGCGCGCCACAAGTGGCTGAGAAGAGACAGGTTGTCCATCAAAGGGCCTGTGGAAAGCTGCAATGGCACGTAGGTAGACCCTTACCAAATTTGTTTTGAGTCCAGAGGATGAAAGGTGGAGGAGATAATCCTTTTTCCATTCCCGTGGAGGCGTTACTTGAGTAAGTTCCCCTTTTGAACACCAGATTGAAAACCCTCACCACTTAAAGGCGTAAGCACACCTTGTGGAAGGTTTCCTTGAGGCCAATAGAATATCTTTAACCTGCTGAGAGAGGTTGATATCCTGGAGTTTTATGCTCTCAGCCGCCACGCCATCAGGTGTAAGGACTGGGGTTTTGGGTGCAGAAGCATCCCGTTCTCCTAGGATAGGAGATCTGGAACACATCCCAACTCCAGAGATTTGGCTTGAGAGAGACGTAGAAGCAGTGGATACCACGTTTGACGTGGCCAATGCAGGGCTATGAGGATCATGTAGCCCCTGTCTCTCTGGAGTTTGAAAAGAGCATTGGGGATAAGGGGAATAGGAGGGTAAGCGTATAGGAAGTCCTGACCCCAGTGGAAGTGGAAAGCATCCATTGCCTCACTGTTCTGAGGAGGTATTCTGAAACAGAAGAGGGGAAGTTTGGCATTCTGAGGACTTGCAAACAGATCTATATCTGGGGTTCCCCAGATCTGAAAGACTCGAGCAATCTGATCCGAATGGAGAGACCACACATGTGGCAGTAGTACTCGACTGAGTTTGTCTGCCAAGAGATTCTGTTTGCCAGGGAGATACACCACTAGTAGATGGATATGATGGTGTATGGCAAAAAACCATAGATGTAGGGCTTCGTTGCACAATGCCTGAGAACCTGTTCCACCCTGCTTGTTCACACAGAACATGGCCACCTGATTGTCCGTCTGGACAAGAACCGTTTGGGAGCAAAGGTGGTCTTGAAACACTCTGAGAGCATTGTGGATGGCTCTGAGTTCCAACGGATTTATGTGAAGTCGAGCCTCCTGCTGAATCCAAAGACCCTTAGTGGAGAAACTGTCCAGATGAGCTCCCCAACCCAATTTGGACGCATGCGTCATCAGGGTGGATTGGTGTGGTGGCATCTGAAATGTGACCCTATGAGAAGGTTTTCTGGTGATTGCCACCATTGGAGGGACGAAATTAGACATGCAGAGATCACGATTCTGTCCCCCAGACGACCTGAGTCCACTGCGAAGTCAGGGTCCATTGAGCTGCACGCATATGCAGATGAGCACAGGGAACCACATGTACAATGGAAGTCATATGACCCAGCAATTGAAGCATTTCCGAGCAGTTAGGGAAGTCTTCATACCTGCTTGAGAAGCTAGTTGAACTATTCGAGTGCAGCGGACCTGTGGCAGAAAAGCCCTTGACTGCTGCATGTCTAGGAGAGCCCCTATGAACTCTAAGGTTTGAGAAGGGATGAGATGGGATTTTGGAAGATTTATTACAACTCCCAAGTGTTGATGAACCTGCATCGTGCGGACGAGAGCAGAGCTGGCCTCTGCAGCTGACGCTGCTCAGATAAGCCAGTTGTCTAAGTAAGGGAAGACAAATATCCCTAGAGATCTTAGGAATGCTGCCACTACTGCCATGCATTTTGTGAAGACTCTTGGGGCAGAAGCCAGACCGAAGGGTAGAACCCTGTACTGGTAATGTCTTCCTTGAAAGAGGAATCGAAGTAACCTCCTGTGTTCTACGTGAATAAGGACATGTGTATAAGCATCCTTTAGATCTAGAGAACAAAGCCAGTCCTGACTCTGGAGGTAAAGGAGAAGTGTTCCGAGAGAGATCATCTTGAATTTTTCTTGGAGCAGATACTTGTTTAATTCTCTGAGGTCCAGAATGGGCCTGTATCCTCCTATTTTCTTTGGGATAAGGAAATAGGGGGAGTAGAAGCCCAGGCCTTGTTGAGAAAGTGGCACCTTCTCTATCACACCCTGAGTGAGAAGGGTGGTACTCTCCTGGCACAAGAGAGTGGTTAGAGAGGGCCGAGTGCTGAACTCTCTTGAAGTAGATGGAGGGGGCATACTTTGGAAGTGAAGTTTGTACCCTTCTGCCACTATGGAGAGAGTCCAATGCTCTGATGTTATCTGGTGCCACCATTGGGCAAAGTAACATAGTCTGCCTGGAATATTGACTGGCTCTGGAATTTCTAGAGGTAGGACAGCTAAGTTCTTTAGAAAGGAGTTAAAGACCTTGTGGAGGTTGGGTCTGTTGAGTTGGCTGAGCTCTGGGGGCCTGAGCCTTCCTTTGTTGCTTCGGTTGTTGCCGTGTCTTCTGGGAAGCATGGGCCAGCCAGTGCACAGCATGGGTATAAGAAGGATAAAATTTCTTTTTCTTGTTGAAAAGGGGCTTCTTTACAGCCTTTTTCTTAGCTGGGTTGGCAGTGGTTCTAGAAAGCCTACAGAGAGTGGTATTCTCGGACTCCAGCTGAGAAGCCTTGTCCTGCCAATCCTTGCCAAAGAGGTTTTCCCCTGTGCAAGGAATATTCCCCAGCTTATCTTGCACCCACTGCTGAAGATCAGATGCTTGTAATCAAGCAATCCGACATGCACCAATGCAGATAGCAGACGTCCTGCTAATATACTCAAAACAGTCAAAGATTGCCCTGTTCATGAATTTGGAAACATTCTGGGCATGTTTTACAAGTGTCAGGTAATCAGCCCTCTTGTCATCAAGGAGAAGAGGAGCCATTAGTTCTAAATCTTTAGCCACCTCCCGAAGGAACATACCCATGTAGAGTATGTAAGAACTTATTCTGGCCAATAACAGAGGCCTGAAAACATCAACGCCCAAAGGCATCGAGAGTTCTCGACTCGCAGCCCGGAGGATTAGATGAATGTGTTTTGGCACTTTTGATTTGACGCAATGCCGATTCCACTACCATGGAGTGGTGTGGTAACTGCATCTTCTGGAAACCAGGACACTGCGGTACCCATTAAGGGTGTTTCCCACATCCTAAGCATGAGGTCATGCAATATCCGGTGAATGGGTAAGGTAGCAGCCTCCTTAGGGGCTGCTGGATACTGAAGAATTTCAAGTTCTTCAGCTCTCGGTTCCTTCTCGGAGGTCACCGTAATGGAGAGGCCCCGAGCCACATCCCGTATAAAGTCTTGAAAAGACATGACCTCCGTTGTGGGGAAGGAGAAGGATCTTCTGGAAGAGCCTCCCTGGTACCGATCGATTCATCGGAAGAATTGGAATAGGTAGACTCAAAGTATCGACGGGCTGGGTGCTCCCGCCTGGCCCGCCGACGGTACCGATCAAAATTGGCATCGGAATGCCTCGGTACCGGACCTACAATGCCGGACACTGACTCCAGGACCGGCATGGGAGGAAACGTGGAAAGCGGCGCAATGGTCGATGCAGATACATTCGGTACCGGCACAGTACCGATGACTGCAGAACTGACTGCAGTGGCTTCAGAGGTACCAAAGCTGCTAGCAAGGCCGCTAAACTCTGCTCAATGGCCAGGATACACTGATCCATGGAACCAGCCATTGATTGGGTATCGGTACCGGAACAGCGGGCCATGACCCCAGAACATGGCACCAAGAGCTCTCCAGAGGTGAAAGCCTCATGAGCATCTTGGGACTCCATTAATACTTTGGAGGCAAAGACCTCCCGCCGGGGTTGTTTTGCCAGTGTATTCTCTTCTAGGGCAATGCCTAAGGCATCTCGATGCTTAGAAGGAGATCTATCTTTATCTTTATCTTTATTTAAAAACTTAATATACCGCCAGAACCGAGGCATACGGCAGTTTACAATAAAACATGGAGATACTGCTAAGGAAGAAAAGAGCAGAAAAAGAACACCATTTATTAACGGGAAAGAGATAGCATTAGAAGGAAGAGACAGCGAGCGGCAGTAATAACAGAAGGATTGGAGTACTCTTAGTTATCAGCGAGGGAGGGGAGAGAGGGAAGAAGAGGGGAGAGGAAGGTCAAAGGTCGAGCAAAAAAGGTGAGTCTTGAGTTTAACTTTAAAGGTGGGAAAGGAAAGTTCCAAGCGAAGGGCAGATGGCAGGGAATTCCAAAGACGAGGGCCAAGAAAGAAGAAGGCAGAAGAACGCGTGGACTCAAGGCGAGCCTGGGATGGGGGAGGAAGAAATAAGCAGCATGAATGGATCTGAGGATTACATAAGAACATAAGATATGCCATACTGGGTCAGACCAAGGTCCATCAAGCCCAGTATTCTGTTTCCAACAGTGGCCAATCTAGGTCATACGTACCTAGCAGTTTCCCCAAGGGACACAGGTTCCACAATGCTTGTATTGGTTCAAGCATTGATATCCTGGGTCCCTTCTTAATAATGGTTTATGGACCTTTCCTCCAGGAACTTGTCCAAACCTTTTTTAAACCCAGCTACACTAACAGCCTTTACTACATCCTCCGGTAACAAATTCCAGAGTTTGATTACACGTTGAGTGAAAAAATATTTTCTTTTATTAGTCTTAAATAGTTTACCCTGTAGCTTCATTGCATGTCCCCTAGTCTTTCTATATTCTGATAAGGTAAACTATATTCTATATTCTGATAAGGATTCTTGGAGGGCAGTGGAAGTGAACTAGATCGGAAAGGTAAAGTGGAGTACTGGTATGAAGTGATCTGTGTACAAAAATAAGGATCTTATATTGAATTCGGAAAGGAATAGGTAGCCAGTGCAGACGGATGAGAAGGGGGGGTAATATGGGCAGATCGGGAAGTGTCTGTCAGAAGACAAGCAGCAGTGTTGTGAACTAATTGAAGCCTACGGAGTTGAGTAAGGGGAAGACCAGCCAGGGACGCATTGCAATAGTCCAGGTGAGAAACTACAAGACAGAGGAGCAAGGTGGTTAAAGAAGAAGGAGAGAAAAAAGGGCGAACTGCACGGAGTTGCCTGAGGGTGTAAAATGAACGTTGAGCGACAGAAGAGATGTGATCTTTAAAGGTCAGAGCAGAGTCAAGAGTAACACCAAGGTAGCGTAGTGAGGTAACAAGAGGGATAGGGTCAGCTGAAAGAAGCGGAGCAAGAGAGGGGGACAGGAGCACCAGCAGTGAACCAAATAGCCGAAGTTTTAGATAAATTAACATGTAAGACATTATCCAAAAACCAAGAGGAAACAGCAGAGAGACAGGCATTGAGGCAGTCAGTGTAATAGAGAAGAATGATATCATCTGTGTAGTAATACGCAGAGATAGATACTGTGCTGCTGGATAAGCAGAGAGAGAGGAGCTAAAAATATGTTGAACAAGAGAGGTGCTAGTACTGAGCCCTGGGGGACACTGCAGTGAAGGGGCGTCAGAAGAGAAGAATCAGTACCAGAGAGAACTGAGAAAGACCGATTGAAGAGAAAAGAATGAAACTAGTGAAGAACTGAGCCAGATAGACCAATAGCACTGAGGCGTGATAGGAGAGTGCGGTGGTCGACGACGTCAAAAGCAGCGGAGAGATCAAGTGAAACAGCTATAGATATAGAACCCCGATTGTGAGCAACATGTAACTCATTGAGAAAAGAAATAAGGATAGATTCAGTTCTATGACAAGGACGAAAACCAGATTGGCGGGGGTGGAGAACCAGGGAAGCCTCAAGGTGAGCAGAAAGCTGAGAAAAGACCAATCTCTCAAGAAGCTTAGAGAGAAAAGTAAGATTAGAACTAGGACGCCAATTTGAGGGTACAGAGGGATCCAATGAGGCTTTCTTCAAAAGGGGACAGATCAGGGCATGCTTCCAATGTGAGGGAAAAATGCCGGATAGTAAACTAGTGTTGAAGAT
This sequence comes from Ichthyophis bannanicus, assembly GCA_033557465.1. Classification (NCBI taxonomy): domain Eukaryota; kingdom Metazoa; phylum Chordata; class Amphibia; order Gymnophiona; family Ichthyophiidae; genus Ichthyophis; species Ichthyophis bannanicus. Next base: position 196,170,679 of record CM066041.1, on the reverse strand, counting down.
AGAAAGAATCAAAGGGGGCAGGGCCAGTGAGGGCTCAGAGAGCCACTGTGAGGGGATAGGATCAGAAGGACAGGTTGTTTTCCGTGTGGTGGTGAGGACCTTTGTCAATTCTGAGAGAGAAATGAGTTGAAAGGAGGACCAGCGATGAGAAAGGGGCGGAATGCCTGAGGTCGGGGATGAAGGAGAGTATGGAGAAGGGGGAGGAGGGGGGAAAGAGGAGGAGGGCAGGCGGGGAAATGTTGTCAAATAGAGAGTACTTTGGAGGCAAAGTGAGAAGCCAAAACGGAAGGTGCAGGGTTGTTGGGAGAGGGTAGAGCAAGAGTTGCGGAGCTAGAGGTAGAGGAAACATGTGGGGCAGAGAGAGAGTGAAGAATGCGGTACAGTTGCCGGGTGGAATTTGCTGAGGAAGATATAAGCTTAGAGAAATGTTCCTGTTTAGCCGAATTAAGAAGGGTACGGTAATGTGTATGACAATAGCAGAAGTGCAGTAGTGTAGCTGGGGAGGGGCACTTATGCCAACGACGAATGGCCCGGCGGAGGTAGGAACGGTGAATCAGAAGACCTGGATGAAACCAGGGAGAGCTAGGGCGACGTTGAGTGGTAGGAGAGGGACGTGGAGGGGCAACCTGATCCAATGCGGAGGAAAGTGTGGTATCCCAACATTGTGCCTGAAGATCCACTGCGAGTAGGTGAAAGTCGGCAGGAAAAAGCTTACCTGAAGAAGGGAATTGAAGAAGTGAGTCTGTCGGGAGATAACTAGATCTAACGTATGGCCGGCAGAATGGCCCTTTGAAGACCGGCCAGTCTTCAAAGACGACCTAGGTTTCATTACCTGAGATCCATGGGAAGAAGATGAAGCCTTTGACGACGTTGATGCAATGGACATTGCATCAGAGGCAAAAAGGATGCAGAGTTTCACAGCTCTATTCTGCAGGCCCCTCTTTGTCAGCTTCCTGCAGAGAAGACATTCTGATGGCTGATGGTCTGGTCCCAAACATTTAAGACACCAGTCGTGGGTGTCGGTAGCAGAGATGTATTGCTACATTTGGAACACTTTTTGAAACCACTAGCTGGTTTCTCCATTTTGAGGAAAAAAGGGGCCCAAGGCCCAAAATGGCACCTAAGCACCTGGAGGGCAAGGACCCTCAGAGAAAAAAGGGGTCCCCTTTTTTTTTTTTTTTTTTTTTTTAAGAAGAAAATAAATACCGATGATACCGGTGCTAGTGTCGACGGGAAGGCAGACGCGTACCGCAAAAGTAGTAAATTTTCTGCGGTGACAGGAATTGCTCCCTGTCGGCTCCACAGAAAATGAAAAACTGAGGAGGGAGAGTTGGAAAGGCGGAAGGCAGCTACGCAGGCGCAGTGGGATGCTTCCAAAAGCTTTCCTATAGGACGCTGGGGAGCGTTCCCGCACGGGTTCTGTTGGTGCTGACGTCACCCACATGTGAAGACTACATTCCTGCTTGTTCCTGGAGATTTGGGGTTACATTAGCCATTCTCCAACCTTCAGGTACTATAGATGATTTTAATGATAGTTCACAGATTACTATAGGTCTGCAATCTCATTTTTTTAGTTCTTTTAACCCACTTGGATGTATATCATCCAGTCCAGGTGATTTACTACTCTTCACTTTATCAAATACGTGTAATACATCTTCTCGGTTTATCAATATTTCTTTCAGTTCTTCCAATATATCAGCTTTAAATACCATTTCAGTTATGGGTAACTTCCCTACATCTTCTTCAGTAAAGATTGAAGCAAAGAATTCATTCAATCTCTCCACTGTGGCCTTGTCCTCCCTTAGTGCCCCTTTTACCCCTCCATCATCCAATAGTCCAGCTAACTCTTTTACAGGTTTTTTGCTACGAATATACTTGAAAACGTTTTTATTATACGTTTATTATACGTTTTTGCTGCCTCAGCAAGCTTTCTTTCAAATTCTCTCTTTGCCTACCTTATCAATGCCTTGCAACTAATTTGCCAGTGCTTATGTTCTTTCCTGTTTTCATCATTTGGCTCCCTTTTTCATTTCCTGAAGGATGCTTTTTTGGCTACAACAGCCACTCTGACCTTGCCTTTAAATATGTTGGCAGTTTTTTGGCTTTCCAGTCCACATTTCTTAAAGTGTGGACTGCATCTGGTCTGGGCTTCCAAGATAGTGTTTTTAAACAACACCCATGCTTGATGTAAATCTTTAACCTTCGCAGCTGCTCCTCTTAGTTAAAAAATAAAAACAAAAACTATTTTCCTCATTTTATTAGTCTCCCTTTTGAAAGTTAAACAGTAGTAGTGAGAACTTCCTTGCCATCCTTCTTCCCTTTATTAAATCAAACGCAATCATGCTATGATCACTGTTGCCAAGTGACCTCAACAATCTTATCTCTTGCATCAGATCTTGTGTTCCACTAGGTCCAGAATGGCATCCCCTCTTGTCAGTTCATGAACTAGCTGCTCCAAGAAGCAGTCATTTATTTCATCTAGAAGCTTTATCTCCCTAGTATGTTCTGCAGTGACATTGACTCAGTCGATACTGGGGTAATTATTACAATGTTGCAACTTTTGTTAGCTTCTCAAATTTTTCTTAGCATTTCATCATCCATCGGTTCATTCTGGCCAGGCGGTCGGTAGTACACCCCCACTGTAATTGTCTTCCCCTTTTTACATGGGATTTCTATCCATAGAAATGCTAGTGTATTTTGTTTCATTGAAAACTTTAAACCTTTATGACTCAATGCCCTCTCTAACAAAGAGCTCAACCCCTCCACCAATTTGATCTACCCTATCATTGTGATATCGTTTGTACCCAGATATCAGTGTCCCATTGGTTGTCCTCCCTCCACCAGGTCTCTGAGCTGCCAATCATATCTAACTTTATATATTCTAGCTCTCCCATCTTACTTTTAGACTTCTAGTATTTGCATACAGGCATTTAGAGACTGTATTTTATTCATATTAATCTGGTTATCAGTTGATAGGGATAATTTGGAATCTTTCAGCTCTGTCTGTTCTGTACTTAAGCGCATCTAGGTAACCTTTATTTTTACTGGAATCTCTCTGTCGGGATGCCCTAACTTCCCTCTTTTGCTTGTATCCTTCAAGGATACATCCTTTCAAACCATGCACTCTTGGATGACTGTCTACTTTCCCCTATAATCTAGTTTAAAAGCTACTCTATCTCCTTTTTAAAGTAAGTAAGGAAATCCACAGTACTACCTTTTAACTTTCGAAAGGGAGACTATGATAAAATGAGGAAAACAGTTAAGAAAAAACTAAAAGGAGCAGTTTTTAAAGGTTAATGCCAGCTGCTTGGTACATCCTGGTTAAGGTGGAGCCCATCCCTTCGGAAAAGTCCCACCCTTCTCCAGAATGTTGCCCAGTTCCTAATGAATCCAAAACCCTCTTTGCAGAATTGTCTCATGCACATCGAGACTCCGGAGCTCTGCCTGCTTTTTGGGTCCTGTGCGTGGAACAGAAAGCATTTTGGAGAATGCCACCCTTTGAAGTTCTGGATTTCAACTTTCTACCTAAAAGCCTAAATTTGGCCTCCAGAACCTCCCTCCCACGCTTTCCTATGTCACTAGTACCAACATGTACCAAGACAGCAGACTCCTCCCCAACACTATCTAAAACCTTGTCTAGGTGGCATGCGAGGTCTGCTACCTTCGCACCAGGCAGGCATGTTACCAGACAATCCTCACATCACCAGCCACCCAGCTATCTACATGCCTAATGATCTAATCACCAACTACAACAGCCATCCTAACTCTTCCTTCATGGGCACATGGCGCTGAAGAATCTCCTCAATGCCAGAGTGTTTTATATCACTGGGGTGGGGGTGGGGGAGGAGGCGACAGGTCCTAGCTATAGGATCACTTCCTGCCACACCAAGGTGATGCTCTCCTTTCACGTGATCTCTCTCCTCCATGGCAACTGAAAGGCTGCCAGACTGGAGGTGGGACTTCAGTACTACATCCCTGTAGGTCTCTTCTATATACCTCTCTGTCTTCTTTATGTCCTCCAAGTCTGTCTCTCTAGCCTCCAGAGATTGAACTCATTCTCTTGTACTACCTTAATAACTAATTGCTTCCTCCAAGAATTTGTCCAAACCTTTTTTTAAACCCAGCTATACTACCTGCTTTTACCACATCTGCCGGCAACTCATGCCTATCTATTGTTGCTGACTGGCTGACCCAAAACTGTCTTCACCTCAACCTCACCAAAACTGCCGCAATCTGGTTGCCGCATGGCAATCCCTCCCCTTCTCTGGCTCCATCTCTCTCTGGTACTCCTATATCTCTTGTGTCCACTTTCCGTTATTTAGGTGTGCTCTTTGACTCTGATCTTTCCTTCCATGCTCATGTCTCTCATATCACTAAGACTTCCTTCTTCTTCCTCCGTCAGATCCGTTCAATTCGCCCTTTCCTCTCCCCATCCGCCCTTACAACTTTACTCTTATCACTTGTTATGTCTCGCGTTGACTTCTCTAACTCTGTCCTTGTTGGTCTTTCTAAATCCCAACTCCACCGCCTCCAGAGGATCCAAAACACCGCTGCTCGTCTAGTCACTCACTCTTCCCCACATGACCATATCACTCCTCTCCTTCTTCATCTTCACTGGTTACCCGTTGCTTTTCGTGCCCAGTACAAACTACTCACTCTCGTTCATAAAGCCCTTCACACCAACACCCCGCAATACCTGGCAGACCTCATCCACTTCCACACGCCCAGGCACACTCCCCGCTCCTTTCATCTTAACCGCCTCACACTTCCCCCTCCCGTCCGTGCCCATCTCCAGTCCATTCGTTCTTCTGCTTTCTTCTTTATTGGCCCTGCCCTCTGGAATTCCCTTCCTACCTCCCTCCGTTTGGAACCCCATCATCCTTCTTTCAAACGTGACTTAAAGACTCATCTCTTCTCCCTTGCCTTCAACCTTCCCACCCCCTTTGTGTGAACTCCTTCTCCTGGTCTATACCTTTTCTCTTTCCCAATCTCTCTCTTCTGTCCTTTGAAATATTGTAAATTTCCTTTCAATTTTCTGGCCTAGTGCCTCACTCTGTTAATTTGTATATTGTACACCGCTCTGATTAATTTAGAAGGGCGGTTAATCAAGTAAATAAACAAACATAAACACAATGAGTTCCAAAGATTAATTATATCTTAAGAGAAAATATTTTCTCTTATCTGTTTTAAATATACTATTTGTAAATTCATGCCATGTCCCCTAGTCTTTGCATTTTTTGAGAGAGTAAACAATCAATTCGCGCCTGCCCGTTCCATTGCACTCAGGATTTTGTAAGACCTCTATCAATCCCCTCAGCCATCTCTTCTCCTCAGAGGAGATTTGCTTCACCCTTTTTATCATTTTGGTTGCCCTTCTTTGTATCTTTTCTAATGCCGCTGTATCTTTTTTGAGATACTGAGACCAGAATTGCACACAATATGGAAGATGCAATCGCACCATGGAGCGATACAAACATCATGATATCCTTTGTTTTATCTTTTATTGATTTCCTAATGATTCCTAACATTGTTTGCTTTTTTTTTTTGCTGTTGCTGCACACTGAACAAAAGATTTCAATGTACTGTCTACAATCACACACACATCCTTTTCTTGTGGGACAGCTCCTAATGTGGAACTTAGCACTGTGTCTATAGTTTGGGTTATTCTTCCCTGCATGCATCACTTTGCCTTGTCCACATTCAATTTCATCTGTCATTTGGATGCCTAGTCTCACAAGGGCCTCCTGCAGTTTCTCACAATCCACATGCGATTTAACAACTCTGAATAGTAACATGGTATATGACAGTAAAGACCAGTATGGTCCATCTAGTCTGCCCAGTAAGGTGGCTAGAGTGATTGTAACTGCAGCTCTGTGCAGGTCACCTCCCTCTCTGCCTGTGTTTAGGGTTGTACCTTCTGCTCGGTGCAGGTCAGCCTACCTTTATTTATTGAGTATAAGAGATACTTAAGTTTGCTTTGATTATGTCCTCTTGCTATATAGGGATCCACTGTGCCTGTCCCATGCCATTTTGAATTCCGTCACTGTATTTGCCCCACCACCTCCATCGGGAGGGCATTCCAAGCATCCACCCCCCTTTCAGTGAAAAAGTATTTCCTGATGTTGCTTTTAAGTTTACTGCCTTGCAGCTTTAACGTATGCCCTCTAGTTTTACAGCTTCCCCTTCTTTGAAAAAGGTTTGTTTGTTCCTTGATACCCTTTAAGTATTTAAAGGTCTGTATCATTTCTCCCTTGTCCCTCCTCTCCTCTAGGGTATACATATTTAGGTCTTCAAGTCTCTTCTCATACGTCTTCTGGCGCAGGCTCCAAATCATTTTGGTTGCCTTCCTCTGAACAATTTCAAGTCTTTTTTTATTCCTTTTTTTTTTTATTTAAACTTTATCAATTTTTACATACAATGAAGCATATACCAAAACTTCATGGAAATTAAGACACTGATATAGAAAACAACGATGATATCCATCAATGAGAAATAAGGTAATATTAAAGAAAACAAATTCCAGCGCTTACTATAGCCCACCATAAGAAGGAATCCAAGGAAAATAAAAAAAAGACACCCACCAGAAGAAAGAAAAAGAATGTGAGCAAACGATCTTGCCTAAGTTATCAGCAGCGAATATGAGGACACCTCAGGGGGGCGACGAGCACTGAGGAAGCCCACCAACTGGTACGGCTCTTAGAAAATATATGACTCATTATTGAACCTAACCATACATTTACAGGGAAACTTTAAGAAATATAAACCCCCAACAACAATACTCCAGGACGTAATAACAAATTCTTTCCTACATTTTTGAGTTTCTTTGGCCAAATCAGGAAAAACACGAACAGTTAACCCACAAAATAGCACAGTACATTTCTTAAAAAACATACGTAGAAACCAATCCCTATCTGAAGCTAACGCAAATATAACTATCAATGTCAAAAGTAGGACACCCTCAATTGTGGATGATTCCAAAATAGCAGAAATATTTAATACATCAAACTGACCCCCTCTTTCCAAAGTTCCCTCAGCAGGGACTTTCTTCCCTGAAGGTAGATAATAAACCTTAAGCATAGGGGGATGAGATACTACTGAACCCCCAACACCTCCAAAAGATATTTCTTAAACATTTCTTTAGCAGAGATAGAAGGCAACCTAGGAAAATTTATACATCGAAGATTACAATATTTAGAGGAATTCTCAAGCATTTCAATCCTTGCTTTCAAAGCCAGCATATCTTTCTGATGAAGAGAAACACCATGCTCAAAGGTAGAAGCCTTCTGCTGCAATTCTGTTACAGAAGATTGTAAAGCTGTAACTTCAAGAGTATGTTGTTGAAGTAAATTAGTATGAACCTGAACCTGGGCACCCAAAGCCACCACCTGGGGAGCTAAAAGTTCTCCAAGCTTGACTATGGCAGACCAGATTGATTCCAAAGTAAAAACGGCTGATCGCTCCAATGAAAAAAACTTGAGACTGCCCCAAGGGCTCCTCCGTTGACCGTTGCTCAATTCCTGGATCCCCAGATACAGAAAGGACAGCCGCCATTCTGCCTGCAGACCTCCTCAAACCCAGATCCACTGCACTGGAAAGTAGAGCGGAGCCAGAAGCCTCACTTCTCCGTTGCGCCGCCGATCCTCCAGGGCCAGAACTATCCCCCACAACGGCAGGAAGTTCCTCCTCAGCCTACGCCGGAGACCGCCTCAGCAATGGATCTTTGGGAGGTCGCCACTGCTCCGGCGGAGAGATCTCAGGCCCCGAGTCACCCATCGAGCCACCCAGCCCCGACCGTGACACAATGGGGCTCTCCTCCGTCGGTACTGCAGACCGCCGTAGCGGCGTAACAAAAGAATCCAGTGGTCCAACCACCTGAAAGGGAAGGGCAGAGGGGACTGCCGGGCTAGAGGAGGACTTCTTGAGCCCTTTTGCCTTCCTTCTACCCATCACATACAAGGTAAAAAAAAAACACCACCACTAGAGCTCACAGACTAAACGCCATCTTGGATCCCTCTCCTTCTTTTTTTTATTCTTTCTGAAATACAGTCACCAAAACTGAACACAATTCTCCAAGTGAGGTCTCACCAATGACTTGTACAGGGGCTATTAATACCTCCTCCTCTCTGTATGCAACCCAGCATCCTTCTGGCTTTGGCTACCACCTTGTTGCAATGTTTCGGCACCTTGAGATCCTTAGACACCAGCACTCAGAAGCCCCTCTCCTGGTCCGTGCACACCAACCTCTCTCACCCTATCGCATATGATTCCTTTGGATTTCTGCATCCTAAGTGCATGACTCTGCACTTCTTCGCATTAAATCTTAACTGCTAAGCATTAGACTATTCGTCCAGTGTTTGTAGATCTTTCCTCATGTTGTCCACTCTGTTGAAAATTTTCATGTCATCTGCAAAAAGCATAGCTTTTCCACTCAGTCCTTCCACAATATCACTCAAAAATACAATAAACAGTATCGGTCCCAGGACCGATCCCTGGGGCACGCCACTGCACACTTTCCTTTCTTCCAAGTGAATTCCTTTTAACACCACCTTCTGTTGTCTGTCAGTCAACCAATTTCTGTTCCAGTTTACCACCTTGGGACCTATCCCCAGGCTGCTCAGTTTATTGATAAGGCTCCTATGAGGAACAGTATCAAAGGCTTTGCTGAAATCTAAGTATATCACATCCATCGCATGCCCTTGATCTAGTTCTCTTGTTACACAGTCAAAAAACCATGTTGCCTCGGATTATGCAATCCATTGGTTTCCAAAAGGTCCACTATTCTTTATTTCAAGAGCGCCTCCATTACTTTTCCCACCACAGAGGTAAGGCTTACCAACCTATAGTTTGCCACTTCTTCCCTATTTACCACTTTTGTGAAGAGATAAGAACATAAGATATGCCATACTGGGTCAGACCAAGGTCCATCAAGCCCAGTATTCTGTTTCCAACAGTGGCCAATCTAGGTCTTATGTACCTAGCAGTTTCCCCAAGAGACACAAGTTCCACAATGCTTGTACTGGGTCAAGCATTGATATCTTCGGTCACTTCTTAATAATGGTTTATGGACCTTTCCTCCAGGAACTTGTCCAAACCTTTTTTAAACCCAGCTACACTAACAGCCTTTACTACATCCTCCGGTCACAAATTCCAGAGTTTGATTACACGTTGAGTGAAAAAATATTTTCTTTTATTAGTCTTAAATAGTTTACCCTGTAGCTTCATTGCATGTCCCCTAGTCTTTCTATATTCTGATAAGGTAAACAATTGATCTACGTTTACCCGTTCCACTCCGTTCATTAATTTATAGACTTCTATCATATCTCCCCTCAGCCGTCTCTTTTCCAGGTTAAAGAGCCCTAACCTTTTTAGCCTTTCTTCATAGGAGTATCCTTCCATCCCCTGTACCTTTTCTAAAATCGCTATATCCTTTTTAAGATACGGCGACCAGAATTGCACACAGTATTCAAGGTGCGGCCTCACCATGGAACGATATAGAGGCATTATAATATCTTTTGTTTTATTTTCCATTCCTTTCCTTATCATAACTAGCATTCTATTTGCTATCTTAGCCGCCGTTGCACACTGGGCCGAGGGTTTTAACATGGTATCCACAATGACGCCTAAATCTTTTTCCTGGGTGGTGGTTCCTAATGTGGAACCTTGCATCGTGTAACCATAGTTTGGGTTGTTCTTCCCTAGGTGCATAACCTTGCACTTGTCCACATTAAATTTCATCTGCCATTTTGATGCCCAGACTTCCAATTTATCAAGATCCTCGTGCAATTTTTCACAATCCTCTTGGGTTTTAACAACTTTAAATAGTTTTGTGTCATCTGCAAATTTGATAACCTCACTCGTTATTCCACTTTGCAGGTCATTTATGAATATGTCAAAAAGCAGCAGACCCAGCACAGATCCCTGAGGTACACCACTATTCACCTTTCTCCATTGGGAAAATTAGCCATTTAGCCCTACCCTCTGCTTTCTATCTTTTAACCAGTTCCTGATCCACAATAGTACACTGCCTCCTATCCCATGACTCTTTAGTTTTGCCAAATGTCTCTGATGAGGGACCTTGTCAAAGGCTTTCTGAAAGTCCAGATACACAATATCAACCGACTCACCTTTGTCCACCTGTTTATTCACTCCTTCAAAAAACATAACAGATTAGTAAGACAAGATCTTCCTTGTCTAAAGCCATGTTGGCTGTCTCCCATTAGGTCGTGACTATCTACATGCGGAGTAATTTTATTCTTTATGATGGTTTCTACCATTTTTCCCGGTACTGACGTCAGGCTCACCGGTCTGTAGTTTCCCGGATCACCCCTGGAACCCTTTTTAAAAATTGGTGTTACATTGGCGATCCTCCAATTTTCAGGTATTAGAGATGATTTTAATGATAGTTCACAGATTACTGATAGAAGGTCTGCAATCTCATATTTCAGTTCTTTCAATACCCTTGGATGTATACCATCCGGCCCAGGTGATTTGCTACTCTTCAGTTTATCTAATAGTTGTAAGACATCTTCCCGATGTATCGATATTTCCTTCAATTCTTCCGCACCTTTAAATACCACTTCAGTCATGGGTAACATCCCTACATCTTCCTCAGTAAAGACCGAAGCAAAGAATTCATTCAGTCTCTCCGCTATCGCCTTGTCGCCTCTTAGTGCTCCTTTAACCCCTTTATCATCTAATGGACCAACTGACTCTCTCACAGGTTTTTTGCTACGAATGTACTTGAAAAGGTCTTTATTTCGCGTTTTTGCTTCCGCAGCAAGCTTCTTCTCAAGTTCTCTCTTTGCCTGCCTTATCAATGCCTTGCATTTGACTTGCCAGTGCTTGTGCTGTTTCCAGGTTTCGTCGTTTGGCTCTTTTTTCCATTTCCTGAAAGATGCTTTTTTGGCAACAACAGCCTCTCTGACCTCACCTTTAAACCATGCTGGCAGTTTTTTGGACTTCCTTCCACTTTTCTTAAAGCGTGGAATACAGCTGGTCTGGGCTTCCAAGATAGTATTTTTCAACAACAGCCAAGCATGATATACGTCTTTAAGCTTCACAACTGCTCCTTTTAGTTTTTTCTTAACTGTTTTCCTCATTTTATCATAGTCTCCCTTTCGAAAGTTAAAAGGTAGTACTGTGGATTTCCTTACTATCCCTCCTCCACTAATTAAATCAAAGGTGATCATGCTATGATCACTATTGCCAAGTGGCCCCAACACCCTTATCTCTTGCACTAGATCTGGTGTTCCACTAAGGACTAGGTCTAATATGGCTTCCCCTATGGTCAGTTCATGAACCAGCTGCTCCAAGAAGCAGTCATTTATTTCATCTAGGAACTTTATCTCCCTAGCATGTCCTGACGTGACACTGACCCAGTCGATACCGGGGTAATTGAAATCACCCATTATTATTACTGCGCTGTAACTTTTGTTAGCTTCCTTGATTTCTTTGAGCATTTCATCATCCATTTGGTCATTCTGGCCAGGTGCTCGATAGTACACCCCCACTGCCATTGCCTTCCCCCTTTTATATGGAATTTCAATCCATACAGATTCTACAGCAGATTTTGTTTCCTGCAAAACTTTAATCCTTTCTGAGTCAATGCCCTCTCTAACATAGAGCGCAACCCCTCCACCAATTTGATCAGCTCTATCATTACGATATAGTTTGTACCCAGGTATCACAGTGTCCCACTGGTTGTCCTCCTTCCACCATGGCTCTGATATTCCAATCATATCTAACCTTTCATTTAGTGCTATATATTCTAACTCTCCCATCTTATTCTTTAGACTTCTAGCATTTGCATACAAGCATTTTAGAGAATGTATTTTATTCATGTTAATTTGGCTATTGTTAGACATGGGTAAATTGGGATCTTTAAGCTCTGTCTGCTCCATACTTGAGGGCATTTGGGCTACTTTACTCTTTTGTGGAACCTCTGCTTTTGGTAGTATCCTTCAAGATACGACATCAGCTTTTCACCAGTCCCATGGAACCTCTCCCGTCTCCAAGGATCTATTAAAAACATCTTTTAAAGGCTCTGCCAGAACCTCTCTGAGTTCCTTCAGTATCCTGGGATGTATCCCATCTGATTCCATGGCCTTATTCACTTTCAGTTTTGCAAGCTGTTCAAAAACATCATCTTCTGTGAATGGTGTGGTATCTACTCCCTTTCCATTTATATATTTGTCAATCTTACATGGTCCTTCTCCAGGATTTTCTTGAGTGAATACAGGAATATTTGTTTAGCATTTTCACTTTTTTGATGTCACTTTCCACAAATCCATCCTCTGTACTTTTGAGTCTGGCAATTCCACCTCTGATCGTCCTCTTCTCCTGAATATACTTGAAAAAGGTTGTCTCTCTACACTTCACATTTTTAGCCATCTGTTCTTCTGCCTTTGCTTTTGCTATCCTTATTTCTCTCTTTGCCTCTTTTCTGTGTTCCTCTTTTTTGTGATCTTCTGAATTTTGTGAAAGCTGTGTTTTTTGCCTTTATTTGTGCAGCCACTTCTTTGGTGAACCAGAGAGGTTTCCTTTTCCTCTTGTTTTTATTTACTCTCCTTACATATATCTCTGTTGCCCCTTTTGTTGCCTCTAAGTTTAGCTCACTGCAATTCCACTTCCCTTACCTCTTCCCACTCTGCCAACTTCTCCTTCAAATACTTTCCCATTTTACTGAAGTCAGCATTTTTGAAGTCTAGGACTTTGAGCTTGCTGTGACTGGGCTCTGCCTTGGTTTTACCTCAAACCGCACTGTATGATGATCACTGCTGCTCAAGTGGGCTCCCACCTGGACAATCAACACACTATCTCCATTGGTGAGTACTAAAATCCAGCATTACATTTTCCCTGGTCAGTTTTATGACCAGTTGTCCGAGTGATGCTTTTTGGAAGGCATCCACAATCTTTTTACTTCTTTCCAGATTTGCAGAAGTAATACTCCAATCCACATCTGTTAGGTTAAAGTCACCTAATATGATCACGTCTCCCTTCATAGCTACCTTTGCAATATCACTGATCAAAGTCTCTTGTCCATTTCTTCAGTTTGAGTTGGAAGCCTGTTGACTATACCAGTGTGGATGATAGTGTCATTCTCCTCTTTCCACACAATCCACAGTGCTTCTTCTTTTCCCCACGTCCCCTACATTTCAGCAGTTTTAATATTGCTTTTCAAAGAGTAACCTCTCAAGTGATAATAGCAGGTAATTGTATGACAAAACTTGACCCAGAATTATTTTTTGTTTGATAGTAGTTTCTTTCTCCAGATTTTTGATTTGCTATAGGGGTGACTATAACTCCCTCCATAGCTACCTTGTACATGGCTAATATAGAAGAGATCACTATGTATGTGTCAGAATGTTTTTCTCAGGTATTATTTTGGCATCATTTTTTGGATGATATTTTCTTTTTATGGATGGGTCACAAGACAAATCTTAAAGCTTTTCTTGCGTGGCTCAATACCATAAAAACTAACATACAATTTACGGCACACATAGATACCCAATCAACTGATTTTCTGCACATTACCATCTACAAACCCTTGATGGGTTACATACCATGCTATTTAGGAAACCAGTGCAATGGAATACCCTATTGCGATATCATAGTCACCATCCGGGGCCCCTTCCTCATGGTCTCCCTTATGGCCATTATTTAAGACTTTGTCATATTTATTCCACTTTGGATGAGTTTAAATTTCATGCAAAGGATTTGCAGGAATGATTGCTGTATTGTGGCTATCCTTGTAAAGTGATTCAGAGGGCTCTTAAATGAGCATACTTTACACCGTGAATGGCTAATCTCTGAAGTCCAGTTGAGACACAGTCTTTGAATAGTGATGCTATTGTGGGCATACTTCCCTATATGCAAAATATTTCACAGATTATAAAATTACTGAAGAAACACTGGCCCATTTTGAGACTTCACACTTGTTTCAATAAATCATTACAATATTTATTGTAAATAGTTTGACGATTGTTCTACTTTAATACCTTACAAAGTTAAATTTTATTGTTCAATGTAAATAGTTGAATTCTACTGTTCAATGTAAATGTATACAGATGTGTACAATACTGTTAAACTGTTACATGTAAACCGCCCTTGATCTCTGGAAGGGGCGGTATAGAAGAAAATAGTTAAATAAATAAATAAATAAATCACTGACTATTACTTGCACTTGAGGTTCCAACATTAAGGATCAGTTGGTAAAATCAGTATTATCATCAGACCGACTGAATAGAGGTCAAATAGAGCATGGACATTTTGCTTGCAATAATTGTGCATATTGTGCCATTGCACTGGAAGGGGATACATGGGTTGATCCCGATTTTGGTAGGATTTATTTCAGTAAATGGTATACCACTTTTGTGATTTACGCTTTACTTTGCCCCTGCAATTTATTGTATATAGGACACACTACCTGTCCAGTCAAACTTTGTTTGGCTGAACATGCTTCACATATCCAGTTAGCAGTGCGGTCTGCTCCGGTGGTGGAGCACTGTTTGTCTATGAATCATGATTTTCTAAGTTTCGCTGGAGAATCATTGATCACATACCGGAAGATCCTCGGGGTGGTGATAGGATGTTCAAATTGCAGTGGGCGGAATGAAGATGGATATTCTAACTGAATTCTGTGAGCCTTAATGGTTTGAATCTGGAGAATAATTGGCCAAGTCTGTTCTAACAGCAACCAAAGGGGTGAAGGCTTCTCCTCTTCTGTGGGAAATTCCCTCCCCGTATTGGTGGTTCCTCACAATTGACGTCATTCAGTCAAGCCTTTTCAAATTATGGCGGGTACTTAAATGGTAGATGCTTGGCTCAGTGGTTGGCCCTCTTTGGCGTCTTGTCTAAATGCTGGTTTGAGTTTGATTGTCCCACGGCACCTGAAGCAGAGCTGGGAGCTTGAAAGATGCACATAGTGCAGGGGCATATAGGATGACAGCTTGTGTGATGCCTGGATTTGACATTCTGATGGGCAGAAACCTCAGATAAGTCTACATTTATTTATTTATTTTTTAAATATATTTTTTTATACCGTGCTCTTTAGAATCAGTGCGGTTTACATGTATACTAACAGATACTTTTTATCCCCTTGTCCCCAAAGAGCTCACAATCTAAGTGTACCTGAGGCAATGGAAGGTTACGTGGCTTGCCCAAGGCCACAAGGCGTGGCCATGGGACTAGAGACCCCAGTCCCTCCGGCCCGAGGTTGCTTGTCCCCATGCGGGAATTGAACCCCCGGCCTTCTGGCCTGAGGTAACCTGTCCCAACCACTGAGCCACTCCTGTTTGGTTTGGTGGATTTTATAGATAAGAAAAACACAAAGAAAAATTGTCAAGGAACTTTAAATGAATAAAATGGATATTCAGGTCATTCGGGGGTGAAACTGTTCCTCTCCTGACGGTACATCCGACAAAGGTTTTGTCATACAATTACCTGTTATTATCACTTGGGAGGTTACTCTTTGAACTGGATTGAGCTTTGATTAACTTTCATTTGATTATTGTTGATTAATATTACTTTTAACATATAGGGCTATGCCTCCTCCTTTACTGCCTTCTCTATCTCCACTGTTCACCTTCCTCCATTGAGATAATTAGCTATTTATCCCTGTTCTCTGTTTTCTATCTCGGAACCAGTTTACAATCCACAGTAGGACATTGCCTCCTATGCCATGATTTTTTAATTTCCTCAGGAATCTCTGAAGTGGGATTTGGTCAAAACGTTTTCTGAAAGTTTAAATATACTATATCAACTGGCTCATCTTTTTCCACATGTTTATTCACGTTTTCAAGGAAATGAATATCACAATATCACCCTCATATGCAGAGGTGAAGAATTCCCAAGCATGAGGTTGCCTGGGTGATAAAGACTGGTACCAGAGCTGCTGCTACTGTAGCAAACCCAAGCCCAAGGAGGAAACACTGTGACTGACCAATCTGATACTAAAGGGAACTGAAACCGCTGTGGTCAGCCCAGACCAAGGAGGCACCTCTGCAGCTGAGTCCCAGGAGAAGCCATTGGAGCCCCAAGCCGCTCCCCCTGAGTTAAAAGGGAAAAACTGGAAGGGAAGAAAAGAGGCGAGAGGATTGAGGAAGGGAGAAGAGAAAGAAGGGGAAAAATGGACAAAACCAAAGACAGCGAGAAGGTAAAAATGTTAAAAGGAAAAAAAAAACAGTTTTGACCTGGCCCTTAAAAATTTGACTGGCGACCATGTTTTCTAAATATTTTGACATCCTCTGCTTGTGTGTGTGTTATAATATAGTTACATAGTGTTCATCATAGCAGTAACATGCAAATTACAAAATTTGTTGACCAAGTAAAGTAATAGTTAAAAGAATATTATAGCGAAGGCTAAGGAAACTGAGAAAATTATTAAGATGCACTACAGAACAACAGAGAAAGTAATAATGGGCTGTGAAACAAGTCCTGCTTCTGACTCTCTCTTGGTTTACATCTCAATTATGTAATTGCAAACTCTTTGTACCAGAGATTCACTGTATGCAATTAGCTGTGTAAGACTCTTGTTCGGGGCATCATGATACTAAAATAGAGACCTTTTGAAAATAGTAACGTTTTAATAGTTTTTTTCACTATATTTACAAAAGGCAAAAATAAAAGCAGAACATAGACAAGAGAGACCAAGAAACCTTTTACAAAGAAAAGTGTTCAGCAAACTGCTTAAGTATTGTGTTCTATTTTTATCTGCATTGAAAACCAACGATGAGTTGTCCTCCTGTGTGGTCCAGCTATATATGAGATCACACTAACTGCCTCAAAGTCAATATTGAAAATATGTTAGTGATTGCCAGTATGTTTGGGTCTCTACATGCACCTTGTACTAAATAGTACTCAGATGCGGTAAGGAGAACATAAATCTCATCCAGATCCCCTGTCAAATTATGTTGTACATTTCAGGCTATCAGAATGCAATACTTCATTTAATTGTGCCCTGTATATTACACACTGCAGAACACAAAATTTCCTCAAGTAGTTTTCAGCATCAGAGACTTTTGCACTACTTAGTATGTCATTGTGGAACTGCAGGGATTCACAAAAATCAGACTTAAAGGCCCACCTACCAAATCACATCCATTTTTATTTAAAGGTAAGCAAAATATGATTATTTGTCTGTTCATAAACTGAGTGCATAAGAACTGTCCTCACTTTTTTAGTATCATAAAAAACAGATTTGTAAACTGCTTTCTGGACAAATTTTAGCCACAAAGTATACAAAAAATGTAAAATAAATTAATATTGGGGAGCCTATAAAATAGAGATGATGCAACTAAAAAGGTGCAACGATAAATACAAGATAGCCAATGGAAATAATATAAAAATAAAGCATTAGATCACAAGGTTAAAAAAAACAGCAAAACATCCTTTTAAGTATTTCATCAAAAGGCATATTGATGGGGTGGGCCTGGTAGATGTGGCAGTACTGACTGCTGACATGAAGGAGGTTTCTGCTTGGATCTCAGACAGGGTTTATTGCACACCAGGTCAGCTGGAGATGCAGAGACAGCATTCACAGACCCTGTGAGGATGGATACAATCATCATTAAGGGTGTCAGCCGATGACTGGATTTGAAGCCCATGATACCACAGACAGAAGAGTCTTAGTACATGGTTCCCAGCTATAATTACCAGAGTAGGAACTGTAGGAGAAACAAATCTCCAGATTGTAGTAAATGAAGACTTGCTGCTTCAGAATTCCAGCTAGAAAAGGAGAGAGAAATAAAAAAGAGAAACAACTGTGCCACTTCCGCACCAAAAAAAAAGCCATGTTAATGGATCACAGTTTTAGTGTAACAAACTGGACAAAAGAATAGCCAATTCCATTACTGAATGGACACAAATAGGTCTGGATCCCAGAATACCTACCATAAAAAAAATCTGCTTTATTAGCATTCATTTGGTGTAAGACTCCTCCAGTTAATTGGGATATTTATTTTTCCCTTTTGTGGCTACCTCCAAAATGAACAACTGTTCTATTACAACCAATTTCTAACCCAAGCAGTAACTTTAGGGTCCATCCCTAGGGTGCTCAGTTTGTTTATAAGTCGCCTGTGAGGAACAGTGTCAAAGGCTTTACTAAAATTTAAATACACCACATCTAGAGCTCTCCCTCGGTCCAACTCCCTGGTCACCCAGTCAAAGAAATCAATCAGATTTGTCTGACAAGACCTGCCTCTGGTGAATCCATGCTGCCTCGGATCCTGTAATCCGCTGGACTCCAGAAACCTCACTATTTTCTCTTTCAGCAGCGTTTCCAATAATTTACTCACCACCGAAGTTAAACTAACCGGCCTATAGTTTTCAACCACATCCTTACATCCGCTTTTGTATAAAGGCACCATATGAGCCTCTCTCCAGTCCTTTGGCACCACTCCCGACTCCAACGAGGCATTGAAAAGGTCAGTCAGTGGAGTTGCTAGAACGTCCCCAAGTTCCCTCAGTGTTCTAGGGTGCATCCCATCCGGTCCCATCGCTTTGTCTACTTTAAGATGAGCTAGTTTCTCACGAACACAGTCTTCTGAAAATTGTTCAAGATGTCCCTCGCTTCTGTTCCTATTTGTGGGTGTTTTCTGAGGTCCTGCTCCTGGTTCTTCATCTGTGAACACAGAACAAAAATATTTGTTAAGCAATTCCGCTTTATCCTTATCAGCTTCTACATATTCCCCCCCTGCACCCTTGAGTCTGACAATATCACTTTTGCCCTTCCTCTTCTCACTAATATATCTGAAAAATGTCTTATCCCCCCATTTTATTGCATTGGCTATTTCCTCCTCCTTTTGAATCTTTGCCTTCTTGACTACTTTGCTAGCTTCTCTAAGTTTTTCCAAATACAGATGCCTGTCTTCCTCTCTGTGATCTCTTGTATTTCATGAAGGCCTCCCTCTTTTTCTTCACTTTTTCAGCTACTTCCTTCGAAAACCATAGCGGTCTCCTTTTCTTTTTGCCTTTATTTACCATTTTAACAAAAAGGTTGGTTGCCCTTAAAATACCCCCTTTCAGTTTTGCCCACTGTTTTTCTACATCCCCAGCTGTTCCCATCCCACTAACGACTCCCTGAGGTATTGGCCCATCTTCGCAAAGTTAGTCTTCCTAAAGTCTAAGATCCTCACCTTGGAATGGATTCTAACAGCCCTAGTCCTAATACTGAACCACACCATCTGGTGATCACTGGATGCAAAATGATCTCCCACTACAACATCAGAAACACTTTCACCATTGGTAAGCACCAAGTCCAGTATGGCCCCTTCACGTGTGGGGTCTGTTACCAATTGCCTGAATAGTTCTCCCTGTAGAGAATCCAGGATCTCCTTACTTCTAGATGATACTGCAAGCAGGAATGTGCCAATCAACATCTGGCATATTGAAATCTCCTATCAGTAGCACTTCCCCTTTCCTAGCAATGCTGCGTATGTCTTCAATTAACTCTTTGTCCACCTCTTCCTCTTGTGAGGGAGGTCTGTATATCACACCAATGCAAATAGATTTCTCTTTCCCTCTTTCTAGTTTAACCCACAATGCCTCCTCTCTCCCTTTTAAGCTCTGTAATTCCAAAGCTTTAATAGTAGTTTTTACATATAGTGCCACTCCTCCTCCCCTTCTTCCTACCCTGTCCTTTCTGAATAAAGTATAGCCAGATATAGTTACATCCCAGTCATGGTTTTCTGTGAACCATGTTTCTGTAACTGCCACTAAATCCAAGTCAGCCACTCCCACCAAAGCTTCAACATCAGGGATCTTATTTCCCATGCTACGGGCATTTATACACACCGCTTTCCATATGTTACCCCTGTTACCCATTTCCATAAAGGTATTTAATGTATCACCTACCTGGGGGCTTTCACTTACCTGGGGGCTTTCTTCACCCATCCCCAACGAATCTAGTTTAAAGCCCTTTTCAGTAGATTAGCCAGTCTACTACCAAAGATGCGTTGACCTTTCTTGGACAGATGGATGCCATCTCTGCTCTGCAACCCTTGGAACAGCATCCCATGGTCTAGGAAACCAAAACGCTCTCGATGACACCATCCACGCAGCCATGCATTCATCTGCAGGATGCGAGCCTCTCTGCCTTGGTCTTTACCCTCAACAGGGAGGATTGAAGAGAACACCACCTGTGCACCTAACTGCTTCACCCTCTGTCCCAGAGCCATGAAGTCACTTTTGATACGTTCCGAGGTATACCTGGCAGTATCATTTGTTCCAACATGGATTAGCAACATTGGGTAATAGTCAGTGGGCTTGATGAGTCTCGGCAAACTCTCCATAACATCATGGATTTTGACACCAGGCAGACAGCATACCTCTCTGGACATCAAGTCTGGTCGGCAGATGGACGCCTCAGTACCCCTCAGAAGAGAGTCTCCAACCACCACTACCCTTCGTTTCCTTCTGGTCACTGATTCTGCAACTTTGAGGTACTTGAACTCTGGTTCTTCCCTTTCCAGGGATGCTTTCACCTCCTCCACTTCCAGGGCTGCATAATGGTTCTTCAATTCAAGGGCTCGAGAAGTTGGATTGGTGATTTTGCTGGCCCTGGTGACTTGTGTCCAACCATCGACATTCTGTTGGCACCCAGCTTCTCCTCTGCTGGAGAGCTTGGTTGCTGCAAGAAGCATCTCATCAATGTACTTCTCACTGTCTTGAATGCTCCTCAGCCTCGCCACCTTCTCTCTGAGTTCCTCCACTTGTTTCCTCAGAGCTTCAGCATGCAGGCACCCTGCACATGGAACTGGTCCTTCAAATGGCATTAGGACCTCTGTCTGGACCGAGGCAGAAGCTGTAACGGGGGCAACAGCTTTAGCAATACGATTTTTCCCAGCCATTGTTCTGTTCGTGGAGCTAAGGTATCTGTTAAAGCAAAAGAGAGAGATCTACCAAGTACCAGCCGGTTTCCCAGCTGTCCTTTCAGAGAAAAAGCAGTTAAATCTCTTTAATTATATTCAAAATGCGCTGGTCCAATTCTCTGTGATTTGTTAAAGGGGGAGGTGCCCTATAAAGCAAGACTACTCACTAGGAGTGGGTGGGAGTCGGGGTGGGTAGGGAGGGAACTAACACCTGATTAGGTGTTAGCAGTTTCCAAACCTGAGGAGGTTACTAGAGTTCAGCAACCTACTGTGCTCAAGGAAAGTTCCCCTAAAGCACCAAAAAGAAAGTAACCTTGCTTTAAAAAATATACAAAAAACCCTTTTAAGAGCGCCCAGTCAGAGCGACAAAGAGTACAAGTAAATGGAGCTCACTCTGAGGAGAAGGATGTTACCAGTAGTGTGCCCCAGGGATCTGTCCTTGGTCCGATTCTTTTTAACATCTTTGTTAGTGTTATAGCGGAAGGGCTGTCGGGTAAGGTTTGCCTCTTTGCGGATGATACCAAAATCTGCAATAGAGTAGACACCCAGGAAGGTGTAGATAACATGAGGAGGGATCTAGCTAAGCTTGAAGAATGGTCTAGAATTTGGCAGCTGGGATTTAATGTTAAAAAATGTAAGGTCATGCATTTGGGCTGCAGCAATCCAAGGGAGCAATACAGTATAGGAGGTGAAGTACTTTTGTCTACTAAAGAAGAGCGGGACCTAGGCGTGGTTGTGTCTGATGATCTTAAAGTAGCTAAACAGGTAGAAAAGGCGACGGCTAAAGCTAGAAGGATGCTTGGGTGCATATGGAGAGGAATGGCTAGCAGAAAAAAGGAGGTGATAATGCCTCTGTATAAGTCTTTGGTGCGACCTCATTTGGAGTATAGTGTGCAATTCTGGAGACCGCACCTTCAAAAGGATGTGAACAGGATGGAGTCGGTGCAGAGGGTGGCTACTAAAATGATTAGTGGGCTTCATTATAAAGCATATGAGGACAGACTTAAGGATCTTAATATGTACACCTTAGAGGAAAGGCGGGATAGAGGTGATATGATTGAGATGTTTAAATACCTCCGTGGCATAAATGTTCAGGGAGAGAGCCTCTTTCAATTGAAAGCAAGTTCCTGCTACGAGGGGACATTGGATGAGGGTGAAGGGAGATAGATTCAGGAGTGATATGCGGAAATATTTCTTTACGGAAAGAGTAGTGGATCCATGGAATAGTCTCCCAGTGGAGGTGGTAGAGATGAGGACAGTAACTGAATTCAAAAAAGCATGGGACCAACACAGAGGATCTCTAAAGGTAAAAAGTGGACTGTTGTAGTTGTTGATATGGAAGGACAGACTAGATAGGCCATGTGGTCTTTTTCTGTCATCATGTTTCTATGTTTCTACTGAATCATGATCATCACAAATAAAGACAGCTATAATAACTTAATCCACGCTTAACAAAGGAATAGATAAGTCTGGCTAAATCACTTAGGTCTAAACATGGACAACATCAACAAACCAGACACAGATGGTTAAATCAAGATTAAATCTCACATGGTTTCATGTAGTTTACTAGTAGAAGTGGGGCTGTTCTAACATTAAGTTATAGGAAATGTGAATATCAGCAAGTATTTAAGCCATTTCTACATACTGACAGAGTATTAATTTTATTTTATTTTTTTAGGTCTGAAATGCATTTCTCTGAATTTTTAGACAGAAACTTTCCAATTTAGGGACATGTTCACTAAGCTGGGGTAACAATTAGCACGTGCTATTTGCAACTAGATCCCGTGTTATTCAGTGGAACCTAGCTCAGCTTAGTGAGCATGCCTCTTAGAGTGGCATGCAAGCATGGCTACAGTGCTTACCAGGATTTCTCATATGGAAAAAGTTTCAGTTACATAAACCGGTCTACCATCACTACCACCAAACCTTTTAGTGGCCGCTTGGCCTCCTGCTGCCCCAATAAGCGAGGCATCCGGAACTGCCCCCTGCTGCCGCAAACAGTAAGCCTGATGAAGCAGCAGCACAAAATCTGGGGATAAACTCTCGAAAGCTGCCCCAGACACCATGGGAGTGGCGGAATTACCGGGCAAAGCCAAGTTTGAAGTAGGAAGAGCGGACTGAGACTCCCACAGAGACTCCCCTTCCGCAGAAGCGGCAGCACCCTGCGCCACCAGAGCAGTGCCTTCTTTAGACCGATCCTGCATTTCTTGCTCCATAGTAAGCGCCTCAGATGCGCAGCCACGACACACACCTGCGTCCAAGACCGAGCCCCTACGGGCACCACAAACCGGGCATTGTGGCCGCGTAGGCATTAGCACTACGGAACCCAAGAGACTGGATAGTAAAGGAAATGGCTCCCGTACCAGACCACCAAAAAGGGCAACAAAACAAAAACGTGCAGAATAATAATCTTTTTTTTCTTTTTTTTTTTACTTTTCTGTACTGGCCCTTTAAGAGCTCCAAAACATTGAAAATTAAAAGTAATCAAAATTAATTTCAAGTAACCAGAAAACTACAAGGATTAATTAAAGAAAGCTGTCAGCAAAGAAAAAGAGAAGAAAAACGGCGGGAAAAAGGCCCGCCAAGATCCTAAGCTCTGCTAACCACAGAACATGCTTCACACTTGGCAGCAGGCCTCAAAAACACTCACAGGACACTAGCAGCAAAGATTTAAACACTCACCTCTTCCTCCGAGACCTTCGGATCCTCTCTGCACCCCGTTAAAAATAGCAGGCTTCCTGTGAGCAGCACAGCTAAGAAAGGCTGTCAGACGGCAGCAACAGCAGAGAAACAAGGCCTGACGACAGTTTCTGACTGGAAATCTACAGCACAGAAAATTGAGCCAGTAAGGAGATGAAAAGCCTGCTAAAGAACTCCCCTCCATGCCAACAAGGAGGGGAGAGCAGGCAAAGGGGACAGAAATAAACGGGAGGGAGTAAAGAGACTCCTCTAAATCCCTTCCGATCCCCTCTCAGCCCTTGCTTTTTTTTTTTTTTTAACAAGCTTTAATGAGCTTTAAAGCTACAGATCAAACGAAAATAGAAATTACACTTACCTGGTAATTGTAGTTCCTGGAGGAACTCCAGTTTAGTCCTCTACCTCTGGGTTGTGCACCACCTCCTGTAGCTTGGAGACTGGGCATGTCAAAATCTTGACATCACTGAATGTAGCCTGCTGGTAACTCCCATCATCCCCAGTGAACTACTGACAAATCAGACTCAAAAGAGCAACAAATAAGTAGCCACAATTTAAAATCCAACTGAATTAACCAACTCTCCTGAAAACAAAATCTCAAATTTTTCACAAGAAGAACAATATATATTTTATATCTAAGCATTTATTGTTATTTTGGTTACGTTCTTGTTTCCCCTTAGTCTTTCACTTTCCCTGTTCCACCCCCTAAACCAAGTGAGAGAGCAGGAAAGTAACATAGCACAGACAGCCATACTCACTGCAATTCATAGACAAAGGATTTCTGCACTCTTCGAAACTGATTGTCCTCCGCATCTGAAATGAGACTCTGAACTAATCCCCCCCCCCACCCCGGGCGGGAAAGAGGACTAAACTGGAGTTCCTCCAGGAACTACAATTACCAGGTAAGTGTAATTTCTATTTCCTTATCGTTCCTCCAGTTTAGTCCTCTACCTCTGGGATGTAAAAGAGCAATAATTGGGAGGGATCACAACACCGGCGACCGAAAATAGACAGCATTTGCTGCCAGAAAGTCGAGCTACCAGTGTTTACCGACGGTGTGCAGCGACGACCAAGTGTCCGCCCTGCAGATCTCCACCGGCGGAACGAGGACGTTGCTTTCGCTCTAGAAGAGTGAACTGGTAACCCCGCTGAGACTTGACGTCCTTGCAAATATATATACACACACACCCCTACGCAACAGCAACGCGGCCCCCTACTAAGACAGACGCTTTGCTGCTGCTTCCCCTTTATGGGGACGTCCGAACAGAACAAAAAAGAGCTCAGACTTGCGAAAAGATCCTGAATCTTTCGCTATCGCTGCAACCATTTCTTTATGCCTAAGCGTCTCTAACTACGGTCCGAGACACTCTCCCCCGCCAATCATTATACCGGTAAAGAAACTATAGTTGATAGAGACAAATCATTCATCGAAGCCTGGCGTAAGGGTTCAAAGGGTGTCTTAACTCACGCCCCCAACACCAAATTGATATTCCCCGGTGTCACCAATCTTCTGCGAGCGGGCTGAAGCCTAGACACCACTTCAATAACATGGAGAACATTGCCATGCGCGTCCAGGGCCACTGTTTGCCTTCCACCTCTAAAGCAAGCCAGAGCTGCTAGCTGAAGCCCTAAAGAACTGGCTGTCAGGCCCTTCTCATAACCATGTTGTAGGAAGCGCAACACAACGGGAACGGAGGCCGTCGCCACGCACACCTGCCAACGCGAACACCAGTCCTCAAATATATGCCCTATGCGCCCATTAGAGAGGAATGAGGATCTCTTCTTCTGTTTTTTTTTTTTGACATAAAGTTGAAATGACCTCTGTCGAGTGACCCGTCTTCCTTAATCTCGCCCCTTTCACCGGCCAAACCATAAATGAGAACCGCTCCACCTGAAGTATTCAAGGCAGACTTTGGAAAGGCCGAACTTCCATTGTCGGCCAACCCCACGGATCTTCGTCACCCGTTGAACTAGATCCGTATAACACGGGGGTCTCGGCCAATCCGGGGCCACTAACCGAACTGTTCCTCAATGGGCCTCAAGGCGCCAAACCTCTTGCCCTATAAGCGTCCATTGAGGGAAACCATAGAAATGTAGTGAAGCACCTTTATGTTAAGTGTAACCCCTAAGAGCGATGTGATGTGATCACTTTAATTGACGGGTAAGTAGGTACCCAAATCCGTCTAAATAGTAAAAGACAAAACCCGCCAACTGCCCATGCTGAATCAGAGCGTCGAGCCCTTCTGACATCCTCTCTCGATGCCTGCTGTAGAGACGATCTGCCTTTGCTGATTGAAAGGTCGCCTTGAGATGCCGAATCGGGCGTCCCCCTCTGCGGGCTAATTTGGGCAAGACTCCCGGAGGAATAATCCATTCCCCGGCACCCACCCGAACTGTACGGAGGCAGCCTGCCGCCACATTGCCCCTCCTTGCAATGTGTACCGCCGAGACCGCAAGTAGGCAGAGATCCACCGAAGCGAACAACGGTCCTGTTTCCTCTCCTGAAGGCCACAGGTCTCGTCCCGTCTTGCCTGTCGAGGTAAACCACTGTCGCCGAAATGTCCGAAAACCTCCAAACTGCCCGGTCCTTTACCGCGGCCTTGAAGGCCTGCAGCGCCAGAACCACTGCTCACAGCTCAAGCTAGGAGAGCGACCATTGGCTCTCTTGACTTGACCAATCCTCGTGCTTGAGGGCTTTCCCGTACTGTGCTCCCTCACCCGCAAGACTCGTATTCGCCCAAAACTAAGGGCCACAGCGGCTGCTCCACGATAGCCCATTCCCAAATGCTCTGGAACCATCCCCCATAGAGGGAACCTCCTGACCGGAGTGGACCGGGAAGATGCCTGCTCAGCGAACCGCTTGGATGGGACCAACGGCGCAGCCGCGCTCTTTACAATGGCCGTGAGAGAAATTTGGCCCAAGGAACCCCCTCCAGGATTGGCACCATTGCCCGTGAAGGTAGCTCCAGGCCAACGGTACCAGGGTGGATAATAACCTGGGTATCAGCTGTCGAGGTGACTGAGCTCACCGCTCCGGCAAGAACACACCCCCTTTCGGGCATCGAATCCCCTAGGTATTCGAGCATATGGGGCATAAACGATCTACTCTCGACCAGAAGGACCACCCCACCAAGACCCCGCAGGAACCACACCACCGTGCACATACCTGCCTGCTCTGAACCTCGGACTTCGACCGAATCCCTTGGTCGTCACAATATGGGTGCTCTAAAACGCCGTCCATTCTCGTACACTCTCGACCCTGGACTTTGGACTACTCAGTCCATCGTCGAGGCAAGGGAAACTAAGGTTCCTCCTTTCCACAGGTCCGACGCAACCACCCCCCAAGACCTGGGTGAAGGTGCGCGGGACCATCACCAACCCGAAGGGCTAGCCTAACCTTGAAAGGAAAGCCCAGGAAGGCAACTCTAGCAACTTCTGATGAGTTGCCCTAATGCAACGTGTAAATGTGCCTCTGTACACCCAAGGGATGGGGCCCACTCCCTCTTCAGAACCGCCACCTCTCTCAGACGCAAGGGTTCCCTACCAAGGAAAACGTCCTAAGACTGCAATTTACCTCCTCCAGATCAAGGAAGAACTGAGAAGTCCATGTTTCCTTTGGAACCTGGAGACCAGTAGAACGGTGCCCGAAGATGAAAGAAAAAGAAAATTGTTATGGGTGTGGCCCCACCTCCCCCCAAGTGCAAGCCACCATCCTACCAGGTCACTCACTGACCATATAGAGCTAGAGGGAACCCATCCGCCTCCTATGCCTTATCTGTCAAATCACACACATTTCGTGCATGCGGAAACTGCCTGTTTCCCTCAGAACTGCAGCTCCTACCCTCTATGTGTCACCTTTTATTGAATTATCAAATTATTATTTTAAAGACTCTGAAATGAGCCAAGCAAACATAAAGGCCTAATAGATGAGGTCTTTCATCCCTGTCTGCATAAAGTCATTGCCCACTAAATAGTGTTGGACCTTTTTTTTTTTATCAAACGTCTTCCATCACACCAACACCAAGGACCTTTGGCATACTAAAGAGAGGAACGGCCCTTGCCCTGATTCTAGCAAATGGACACCTTCCCACAATAGTTTACTGTTTCATACTAAACCACTATCTAATTATCAACCGTTTAGGGCACCTGACCAGGTACACAGTACCCTGAGTTTTGTGCTGCCACCACTATGACGTATGTGATGAAGTCTTTCCCACAAGCCGGCCTCAAGTCCATGCGCGCTGCACTAGTCTTGAAATGCAGAATGCCAGGAATGCCGAAGCCTTCCGTAAAAGTCACACCCCCTGATATCCTGCTATATCAGGGATAGGTAAGGGACGGACCGAGAACACTCCCTCAAACTGGGCCCAGTTACGTAACCAAATCTGCAGCCTTATGCCTGCCCATCGATTCAGGCACAAGCCGAAGAAGTAAAGGCAAATCAATTTCATTAACTACACCGCAACTAACTCCCAAGAGGTGTCCTGCTTTATTCCACGGTGTCCGCCTTCTCCCGGCATGCCAAACACCCCCAGGGAGTAGTCACCTGCGCACATGCCGAATACTGTTGGTTGCCATGAGTCGGAGGACTCTGGCCTTCGATTGGGAGATATTGAAGAAACGTTATCTACCCTTTGAACCAGCTGACGCGTTTTGCGCCCCGCTGTGCCTGCCTGTCTGAAGAAGAGGGGCAAAGAAAAGTGAAATCCTGACCGCAAAACCGGGCCGCGGACTTGGGGCA
Source organism: Ichthyophis bannanicus (assembly GCA_033557465.1). Lineage (NCBI taxonomy): Eukaryota > Metazoa > Chordata > Amphibia > Gymnophiona > Ichthyophiidae > Ichthyophis > Ichthyophis bannanicus. The sequence goes on along the minus strand of CM066041.1, from coordinate 196,142,377 downwards.
CCGCGGTTACAGGCCAGACAGCGGCAAGCAGTTTTAGCCCTAAATGGCCAGAGTTAGAACTTCTATCTGCTTCTGCAAAGAAAGACGCCCTGCTAAGGCAGGAGCCTTTCTTCTTTTTTTTTTAAACTCTCCGGCAAGTTTAAGGACTAGAAACGAATGCCTGCAACCTAGGAAGTTAACTAGTACCCCTTCTAAACAATCTAAGCCAAATAATGCAATTAAACAAATCATTCCCTATGTGACAAAAAGAAATAAAAACACTGCCTTCATGCACGGGGTATCCGCGCCATGGCAAACACACAGGAAAGGAACCGGTCCCCTCAACCGTCGTGCCGGCCCGCCCCCACCAAAGCCCGATGACGAGTCACAGACGTTTATAGCTGTCAGAGCTCTGCCAAACTATAAAAACAGATTGAAGGAAGGCTTTGTCCTGTTTATTTTATTTTATGTATATGAAAAGGGATCCTCTCGCTAAACTGAAGGGATCCGAAAACAAAATAACTAAAGTAATTAAATTAATTAAATTAGATTAAATAAATCAATTCAATTAAAACAAAACAATTAAATGAAAGTAAGTAAATTAAATGAAAGGACTCCTTCTCTTTTATAACATGACACTTCCAAGAATGCGGGCCGCTGCCAACTGCCGCCACGCAGCACCCGCAAGGGCAGAAAATGGCACCGACCCATGCCAGGCTCGTATTAATGCCCAAAATTCAGATTGTTTAAATTTGGAAAAATTCCCTTCCGTGTCAGAAGGCCTTACCTGAGGTGCCGAAACTGTAAGGGACCACTGCGGCTAAGGTGAAGGGAGACAGGCTCTCAAGCCACGCCGCCGCCCAACTCAGCCGTGAGCGGCTGTCGTAGCGAGATCCACTTCGCCGGCTCAAAGATTGAAGGCCTCATCCCGCCGTTGCAGAAAGCCGCCGCCACTGACATGCACACAGAGTGCTGGTACGGCCTGCGGAGCTCTCCCCTGTACCGTCCAGGGGGAGAGATTGTCAGACGGCTGCCTGGGTGAGAATCTTCACAGTCTTGGCAAGTGCATATATCTATATGATTTGCAAGGGATTGTGGGCAATGCAGTTCATTCACACCAGACACAGCTGCTGACAATAATTTAGTTGTGCTCAAGTGTTAAAGCCAATAAGATATTTATTTATGGGGTTATTTCTCTCCCAACACAGATATGCTTGGTAGCACATAAATCAGGTTACTTACTTTCAGTGTTAAACTTGGAAAAACAAAATAAGGAAAACAACCTTTAAACTTGTCAGGCAATCAAAGCAAAAGAAATAAAGACCTGGTTGATAACAAACTGGTCTTTTTCTGTAGGCTTAGCTAATATCCTCTTAGCAAGTATCAAACAACAAACCAAAAGCTACAAAGAAAGAAAAAAACTGTTCTTTTCAGGTTAACTTCTTATATCTTCCCACATAGATTCAGAAGTGATTCTCTCCTAGCTCACAAGCAATTAGGTAAGGCTCAATTGCTAGCAGTTATCCAGCTGAAACCCCTTAGCTGGCTTGCTTTCTACTGTGTGGGTCAAATCCTGCTTCAGGAGCTTTTCTGGGTAGATTAAAGAACAAGTTTGTATTTCTTTGTGATGGTTGCTGTACTTTATAACAGAAAATCACCAAAGGAGTTTGGACAGAGAGCAGTCCATATAAACACATTCTTCATCTGCAATCATTCCCCCTTCTTCAACAAGCATGGGTTCAATATCATGGATTGGCACAGATGAATCTCTCAATGGAGCACTTTCAGGAGAATACTTGTTTCCCTGCTGTCTTTCAAGGTTATAGCTAGGGCATAGATCAGTGTTCATACCTGAGCTTCCATTGCTGTTAGAGTTCCTCTCTATATAGCCTGGCCAGTATGTAGTCCAGTTCTTATGTTCAGCCTTCCAATCCAGATCCCTGGACACTGGATCTCTCTTCACATACCTTCTGGCACGGGTCTTAGGGTCCCTTCCACGTGCAGCCGTCTCTCTCACAGGTACCGTCTGGAGATTCCTAGCTCTGCAGCACCATTCCTCTGGCTTTCCCCAGTCCAATGGTGTATGCTGGCCCTTGGAATGCCTCCCAGTATACGTACTGCTCTGGACTCTTCTAGACCTCTCAAAGGCTTTTCTCTTCCTTCTTCCAAAGGGTTTCTTTCCCTCTCTGTCCGTCCGGTTTGGCTTCTGTTTCTGCTTCTGATGATCTTTCAGATGAAACTGATGATCAAGCTCAAGCTGATTCTCAGGATAAGGATAATTCTCTGTAGAATAAACTCTACCTTTATTCTGCTCAGAAGAGTGCTCCTCCCTAACACAGCGCAGCTGTGCTGATTCAGGCCCTGCCCTTTGAGGGGAGTGCTTAGGGATTACCTCATAGCCCTCCTGATTGAACACACGCTTCCCCACTTCAGCTCCTCTAATGGCTGTTGGAAACCTGGTGCATTCTGGGACTGGTAGTCTTTTATGGGAAAATTCTGTTTTCTTATTTCTACCAGAACTGACAGGTTGCTTGTTCAGAGTCACTTCACCTTCTCTGTAGCTCCTTCCTGAGCTATGATAAGCTTCCTTATCACAAGATCCAAACCGGCAAGATCTCACAACGCTGAGGCCCAAAATGGAAAAGCTGGCAATACAGCATCCGAGGCATAACCAACTAGTTATTTTAAGGGGACAGCTCTTCAATTAACTTAATTACTTAAGTCAAAATATATAACTAAATTGAATGACATGAAAGTAAGTAAGTAAGTAAATAAATAAATAAATAAAGTAAATTAAAACTAGAAGATTTAAGGTTTAGAACTCTAAACCCTGCCTAAATTGCTCCTCCTCTGCTCAAGAGAGCCTAGCAGCTAGGCTCACTACGTCCTCCTGCTGCATGGAGACTGGACATACTGGGGATGATGGGAGTAACCAGCACAATTTTGACATGCCCAGTCTCCAAGCTGCAGGAGGAGGTGCACAACCCAGAGGTAGAAGATTAAACTGGAGGAACGATAAGGAAAAACGTTATAGGGAGAAAAGAAAAACTAAAACCCTAGCTAAGCTGCCTAAAGCTCCTTATCTGCTCCTCTAGTAAGCCCAGCACGTAGGCTCACTACCTCCAGCTGCATGGAGATTGGACACACTGGGAGCTGGTGGGAGGTGCCAGCAGGATATCTACAGTGATGTCACAGTTCTGACATGCCCAGTCTCCATGCTGCAGGAAGAGGTGCACAACCCAAAGGTGAGGGACTGAACTGGAGGGACGATAAGGAAGATCCAGTTGTTTAAGTCTATTACCACCACGCCATGAGACAGGTAAATGATCATAAGAATAAAAGAATACAATTCCAGCAGCAGCACTAATGAAATCATGCCTGATAGATGACAGAGGGTGGTTGTAAATGGAATTCACTGGAAATAAAGAAAGATGAGTAGTACATACTTCACGGTTTGGCCCTGGGGCAGATTTCATTCAATATCTTTGGAAGTGACATTATTGAAGGGTTAAAAGGAAAAATTTACCTTTTTTTGCAGATGACAAAGATTTGCAACCGAGTCAGTACCCTGGGAGTTGACAACATGAGAAATGATCTACAAAAATTAGAAGAATGGCCTAGTCTAATACTTGACAGTTAAGATTTAATACAAAAAAGTGCAAAGCGATGCACTTGGGGTGCAGAAATGCAAACAAAAGCAATTTACAATAGGGTGATATGTACAGACCAGGAGGAAGACCTTGAAATGAAAGTGTCTGAGGATCGCAAGGTTGTGAAACAATATGACACGGTGCAAAAAGAAGAGCATAACCAGCCGAAAGGAGGAAGTGATGATGCCTCTATACAGATTGTTGGCAAGATCTCATTTGGAGTACTAAGTTTAATTTTGGAGGCCGTATCTCGCTAAGGATATAGAACAACTTGAAGCAGATCAGAGAAAAGCAACCAAAAGGATGTGAGCTTGCGCCAAAAGCCGTATGAGTAGAGATTTGAAAGGCATTAATATATGGGGAAGCTGTAAAACTAGAGGACACAAAATGAAGCTGAGATGAGGAAAAATGTAAAAGCAATATCGGAAAACACTTTTTCACAGAAAGGGTGATGGATGCCTGGAATGCCCTTCTATTGGAGATGGTGGGCGCAGAAACAGTGATAGTTAAATAAAAAGAAAATCAAAAAAGAAATATAAGGTGATATCTTTTTACTGGATTAACTTAATATGTTTTTGGACTAGTTTTCTAAAGATAGGACAGGTCAGGACAGTATGAACAACAGCTGACAATACTATAAGTGAATCACAATAGAATTCCACTGAATCTCAGGGGAAGAGGGTGGGGGGGGGGAAGTTATTGATGGGTAATCAGAAGGTGATTAAACTGTAAAGCGTAGTTACTCACCTGTAACAGGTGATCTCCGAGAACAGCAGGAATTTAGTCTTCACACATGGGTATCGTCGGTACCAATGGAGCCTGCACGGGAACGCTCCCCAGCATCCAATAGGAAAGCTTTTGAGAGCATCCCACTGCGCCTGCGTCGCTGCCTTCCCGCCTTTCCAACTCTCCCTCTTCAGTTGAGTTTATAGCTGAGACAAAGGATAGAAGGAGAGATACAGAAAACTCCTAGGGGAGGTGGGTGGGTTGTGAAGACTAAATTCCTGATGTTCCCGGAGATCACCTGTTACAGGTGAGTAACTACGTTATCTCCAGAAACAAGCAGGAATGTAGTCTTCACACATGGGGAATCCCCATCTAAGAGATGCCAGGGAGATGACCCCTGAAAGCTGTGAAACCCAGGTTGAGATGGGTCATGCTTCCTCCCATGAATCTCTGGCATCGAACCCCGGGACGGTGGGTAGGAGTTGTTCTAAGTCTGCAAGAGATGCTGGAGAACAGCCTGGCCCAAACCAGGCATCCCGACGGGAGTCCTTGTCCAAGCAGTAGTGGGCTGCAAAGATGTGTACTGAAGACCAAGTGACTGCTCTACCAATGTCGTCAATGGACACAGAGCAAAGGTTAGCCATAGAGGCTGCCATTGCTCTCGCATTATGAGCTGTGACATGACCTTCGAGAGAAAGTCCCTTACTCTCATATGCAAAGGAAATGCAATTAGCAATCCATTTAGACAAAGTTCGTTTGGACACTGGTAGTCCAAGATGACTAGAGTCAAAAGCAACAAAAAGCTGGGAAGACTTTCTATGGTGCTTTTTTCTCTGAAGGTAAAAAGCTTTTACAATTTAGAGAGTGTGTAGATTTCTTTCTGCATTGGAGGCATGAGGCCTAGGAAAGAAAACAGGGAGGTAAACCGATTGGTTTAAATGAAAAGGCGAAACCACCTTTGGCATAACGTGAGGGTGAGTCCTAAGGACTACTTTATCATGGTGGAACTTTGTATAAGGAGGATCAGCCACTAAAGCCTGTAGTTTACTGATGCGTCTTGCAGAAGTGATAGCAATTAGGAAGATCATTTTCCAAGAAAGAAACTTTAGGGCTGTAGTGGCTAAGGGTTCGAAGGGCGGTTTCATGAACTGCCCAAGGACAAGATTCAAATCCCATGTCACCGGTGGTGGCTTAATGGGAAGTTTTGTTAAAAGTAGACCTCTCATAAACCTTGCTACAAGTGGTTGGGAGGAAACAGGTTGTCCATCCAAGGGCTTGTGGTATGCTGCAATGGCACTAAGATGGACTCTTACTGAATTGGTTTTAAGACCAGAGGATGACAAATGGAGGAGATACTCCAGTAACATCTCCACTGGCACTGAAAAGGGGTTAAGTTACTGTTTTGAACACCAAATAGAGAACGTTTTCCACTTAAAGGCGTAGGTTCGCCTTGTGGAAGGTTTTCTTGAAGCCAAAAGGATATCCTTTACCTGTTGAGATAGAATTCCAGGATATCAACCTAAGATCTCAGGAGCCAAGCCCTGAGGTGTAGAGACTGAGGATTCGGGTGCAATAGCGTTCCGTTCTCCTGGGAAAGAAGATCCGGAGCATATCCCAACTCCAGAGGTTTGGCTCGAGAGAGACGTAGAAGCAGAGGACACTATGGTTGTCATGGCCAGCGTGGGGCTATGAGGATCATTTGGCTCCTGTCTCTCTGAAGCTTGAAGAGAGTTTTGGGAATGAGGGAAATGGGTGGGAAGACATAGAGGAAGTTCTGACCCCAGTGGAGGTGGAAGGCATCCCTTGCCTGAGAGTTATGAGCCGGTATTCTGGAACAGAATTGGGGAAGTTTGGCATTCTGCGGACTTGCAAAGAGGTCTATATCTGGAGTTCCCCAGATCTGAAAAATTCGAGCAATTTGCTCTGGATGAAGAGATCACTCGTGTGGCAGTAGTACTCGACTGAGTTTGACTGCCACGAGATTTTGTGTGCCTGGAAGATACACCGCTAGAAGGTGGATTTGAAGATTCCTGGTAAAGGCCCAGAGGCGTAGAGCTTCGTTGCACAAGGCTTGAGACCCCGTCCCACCCTGTTTGTTCACATAGAACATGGCTGTTTGATTGTCTGTAGCAGAACTGTCTTGTAGCGGAGGTGGGTTTGGAACACTTGAAGAGCATAAAAGATGGCTCTGAGTTCCAGGAGGTTTATGTGAAGACAAGCCTCCTGGTGGGTCCATAAACCCTGGGTGGAGATTTGGTCCAAGTGAGCCCCCCAGCCTGACTTGGACGCATCTGTTGTCAAGATGGCTTGATGTAGTGGCTGCTGGAAGGTAGAGTCTACGAGAAGGTTTTCCAGTGATTGCCACCACTGTAGGGACGAAATGAGACGTGTCAAGTTTCTGATTTTGTCCAATAGGCGACCCGAGGCCTGTGTCCACTGAGAGGATAAGGTCCACTGAGCTGCCCACATGTGAAGGCGAGCATAGGGAACCACATGGACAGTGGATGCCATATGCCCCAGCAGCTGAAGCATCTCTCGAGCAGTTAGGAAAGTTTTCATAGCTGCTTGAGAAGCCAGTTGGAGTATTTGAAGACAGCGTGGCTGTGGCAGGAAAGCTTTTGACTGCCTTGTGTCGAGAAGAGCCCCTATGAACTCTAGGGACTGAGACGGGGTGAGATGAGATTTTGGGAGGTTTATGACCAGTCCCAAGTACTGCAGGATTTGTATCGTGCGGGAGAGAGCGAAGCTGGCTTCTGGAGCTGTTGATGCTCGGATGAGCCAGTCGTCTAAGTAAGGGAAGACGAATATCCCCAGAGTTCTCAGGAATGCTGCTACTACTGCCATGCATTTTGTGAAGACTCTTGGGGCAGAAGCCAGTCCAAAGGGAAGAACCTTGTACTGGTAATGTCTTCCCTGAAAAAGGAATTGGAGAAACCTCCTGTGATCTGTATGGATGAGAATATGCGTGTATGCATCCTTTAGATCTAGAGAACATAGTCAATCCTGACTTTGAATGTAGGGAAGAAGTGTTCCAAGAGAGATCATCTTGAACTTTTCTCGGAACAGATACTTGTTCAACTCTCTGAGGTCGAGTATGGGCCTGTATCCCCCTGGTTTCTTTGGGATAAGGAAGTAGGGGGAATAGAAGACCATGCCTTGTTGGGATATGGGTACCTCTTCTATTGCTCCTTCAGCAAGTAGAGAGGTGACCTCCTGACACAAGAGAGTGGTGGTAGGGCCCTGAGAATTGAACTGTCTTGTGATGGTGGGAGGGGGCATAATGTGAAAATGGAGTTTGTACCCCTCTTGTACAATGGAAAGAGTCCAGTTTTCTGATGTTATTTGTTGTCATCTTCTGGCAAAATGACAGAGTCTGCTGGGAATAGTGAGAGGTTCTGGACCTTTTAGAGACAGGATGACTAAGTTATCTAGGAAGGAGTCAAAGCCCCTGAGGCGGCTGAGTCTGCTGAACTGGTTGAGCTCTTGGGAATTGTGCCTTCCTTCGCTGTCTGGGCTGTTGTTGCCCCTTCTGGGGAGCATGAACTGGACAGTGGACAGCCTGGGTGTAGGATGGGTAGAATTTCTTTTTCTTGTTGAAAAAGGGTTTCTTAGTTATCTTTTTCTTTGCTGGGTTGGCTGTAACCTTTGATAATCTGTTCAACGTTGTATTTTCAGATTCAATCTGATTAGCCTTGTCTTGCCAATCCTAGCCAAAGAGATTTTCTCCTGTGCAAGGAATGTTCCCCAGCTTATCCTGCACCCATTTTTCTAAATCTGATGCCTGAAGCCAGGCAATGCGACGTGCACCAATGGAAATAGCAGAAGTTCTGCTAATGCACTCAAAGCAGTCAAAGGTTGCACGATTCATGAACTTAGACACATTCTGGGCATGTCTGACCAGGGTGAGGAAATCAGTCCTTTTATCATCAGGGAGAAGTGGAGCCATAAGCTCTAGATCCCTTGTCACCTCCTTGAGAAACATTCCCATGTAGAGAATGTAAGAGCTGATCCTGGCTGATAACATCGAGGATTGAAAGCATCGACACCCAAAGGCATCGAGTGTCCTTGCTTCACAACCTGGAGGATTGGAAGAATGTGTTTTAGCACTCTTAATCCTATGCATCGCCGATTCCACTACCATTGAATGGTGTGGTAGTTGTGTCTTCTGAAAACCAGGGCATTGTGGAACTCGGTACATGGTATCGAGTCTCCGAGAGTGTGGAGACACCGTTAAAGGAGCTTCCCACATCCTTAGCATGAGGTCTGTGATAAGGAAGCTTATCATAGCTCAGGAAGGAGCTATAAAAAAGGTGAAGTGACTCTGAACAAGCAACCTGTCAGTTCTGGTAGAAATAAGAAAACAGAATTTTCCCATAAAAGACTACCAGTCCCAGAATGCACCAAGTTTCCAACAGCCATTAGAGGAGCTGAAGTGGGGAAAAGTGTGTTCAATCAGGAGGGCTATGAGGTAATCCCTAAGCACTCATCTCAAAGGGCAGGGCCTGATTCAGCACAGCTGCGCTGTGTTAGGGAGGAGCACTCATCTAGGCAGAATAAGAGTAGTTTATTCTACAGATGACCATCTTCATGATCACCTTGGATATCCAGAGAATTGTCCTCAGTATCCTGAGAATCAGCTTGAGTTTGATCATCAGTTTCATCTGAAGGATCATCAGAAGCAGAAGCCAAACCGGACGGACAGAGAGGGAAAGAGACCCTTTGGAAGAAGGAAGAGAAAAGCCTTTGAGAGGTCTAGAAGAGTCCAAAGCAGTACGTATACTGGGAGGTATTCCAAGGGCCAGCATACACCATTGGACTGGGGAAAGCCAGAGGAATGGTGCTGCAGAGCTAGGAATCACCAGAGGCTACCTGTGAGGGAGACGGCTGCACGTGGAAGGGACCCTAAGACCTGTGCCAGAAGGTATGTGAAGAGAGATCCAGTGTCCAGGGATCTGGATTGGAAGGCTGGACATAAGAACTGGACTACATACTGGCCAGGCTATATAGAGAGGAACTCTAGCAGCAATGGAAGCTCAGGTATGAACACTGATCTATGCCCTAGCTATAACCTTGAAAGACAGCAGGGAAACAAGTATTCTCCTGAAAATGGTCCATTGAGAGATTCATCTGTGCCAATCCATGATATTGAACCCATGCTTGTTGAACAAGGAGGAATAATAGCAGATGAGGATCCTGTTTATATGGACTGCTCTCTATCTAAACTCCGTTGGTAACTTTCTGTTATAAAGTACAGCAACCATCACAAAGAAATACAAATTTGTTCTTTAATCTACTCAGAAAAGCTCCTGAAGCAGGATTTGACCCACACAGTGGAAGGCAAGCCAGCTAAGGGGTTTCAGCTGGTAACTGCTAGCAATTAAGACTTACCTAATTGCTTGTGAGCTAGGAGAGAATCACTTCTGTATCTATGTGGGAAGTAATCAGAAGTTAACCTGAAAAGAACAGTTTGTTTCTTGCTTTGTGGCTTTTCATTTGTTGTTTTCCTGATTTTAACTTTGTTTTTCCAAGTTAACACTGAAAGCAAGTAACCTAATTTATGTGCTACCAAGCATATCTGTGTTGGGAGAAATAACCCCATAAATAAATATCTTATTGGCTTTACCCAAGAGCACAACTAAATTATTGTCAGCAGCTGTGTCTGGTGTGAATGAACTACATTGCCCACAATACCTTGCAAATCATATAGCTATATGCATTGCCAAGACTGTGAAGATTCTCACCCAGACAGCCGTCTGACAAATGGCGTAGTTTTTCGGATTGCTTTTGCACAAAGGGGATTTACTTGCTGAGGATTACAACTAAAGTTCAAGTTTAAAGCTGGAAAAAAGGATTTTCCCTCAACTACACTTTGGAGGAAAATGGGTTGTTCCAGGAAGCTGTCCCAGGAGGAAAAGACCCTGTGCAGAGCTGGATTCATCACTGAGACAAGGTAATAAGTACCTGGGCATGTCTAGTGGTGGATGGGAGTAAGCACAGGGGTAATTGAAAAAAAAAAAAAGTTAAAAAAAAACACACCTGTTTGGAAGGTGGTGCACTTTGGGTTTTTTTTCTTTGTTTCTTGCAGGGTTCAAGATGGATCCAAGGGAACTAGCTGAATGGATGGCAGCCCAGTTTAGCAGGCAGCAGGAGCTAGCACAGCAGGCTCAGGACACTGCTATGAAAGCCTTAATGGACCAGCAGATGCCAGTGCTTGATCTGGTGCAAGCCCTAGTTCAGCTGCAGAACCAAAGTGGAACAGATGCAAGACCAGCAGTGAATACTGGTACACCACATGTGGACAGTGTGGGACTCAATCAAGGGATTGGGGCATTTAGTTTAGGGAAGCTAACTCCAGATGATAATGTTGATGATTTTCTAGTAGAGTCTTTTGAAAGAGTGGCACAGGCATTAGCATGGCCAGAGACCCAGTGGGCAGTAAGGCTGGCAGCCTCATTAACTGGAGAGGCGCTTGCAGCTTACAGAGCAATGCCAGCAGCCCAGGCTTTGAATTATAAGGATGTAAAGGCTGCTATTAGAGATCGCCCAGGGTTGTCTATTTCAGAGTATAGGCGAATGTTTAGAGCTACTACATTGAGAGTGGGTGAAACACCCAGGGCTCTGAGTCAGAGAATCAGAGGTTTAGCTGTAAAATGGTTGGAGCCTGAGCACAAGACGGTAGAAATGTTATTAGATATTATAATGCTTGAACAATTTATGTCTGCGGTCCCTAAAGATTTGCACACTTTCCTTATACAGCAAAATTGCCAAAATCTTGGAGAGGCAACCATGCTAGCAGAGAGATTCTTGGAAGCCACGCAGACTTGCCATAGAATGGGTGGCCCTCTGAAGATTGGTGCAAGATGTGCTGTATCAGAAAAGAAAATAATTAAAAATGTTTCTGAAAATGAATGTACTGTATCAAACCAGATGACACAGTGGAATAGAAAGAAATGTTTCAAGTGTGGAAAATGGGGACATTTAGAAAAGAGATGCCAGACACACACTAGCTTAGTGGGTGTGGATTTAAAACAGCCCAAAGAAGGATTTCTTTTGATGGTTGATGTGCAAGGAATTACCATAAATGCTTTGTTAGACTCTGGGGCAGACCAGAGTATGATGTCAAAAAGGCTTTGGAAGAGGATAGAGGCCCAAGAAGGATTTGTGCCTAGAACCCCTGAAAGCCAAGTTCACATCAGATGCATTCATGGTGCTGCAACACCATATCCCACCTACAGGCTAAAGGTTAAGTGCCTGGGGGAACAAGAGGAAGTCCTGTTAGCAGTGGTGCCTAGGCTACCTTTTGATTTGGTTCTAGGAAGAGACTGGCCAAGATTTAAGCAGGGTCTAGTGGAAGGACTAGGAAAGAAGGAGGGAGAAGGTTTAATGGTAATAGCTCCCGGGCCTTTATTTGGAAGTCCTCAGACCCCAGCTAAAAAGATGGTTAAGCGTCCAGAAGACCAAGCTACCCCAAAGCAGACATTCATCCTAAAGTACCATAGGGTCACAGAGAAGGCCCAAGCTCCGAAGCGGGCAACCCCTCAAGCTGCTGGGTTTGACCTGTGCAGCATAGAAAATGTGACTGTACCTAGCCAAGGGAGAGCCCTGGTTGACACCGGTCTCCAAGTGGAAATACCTATTGGATGCTATGGGAGAGTAGCCCCAAGGTCCGGATTAGCCCTTAAATATTTCATCGATGTGGGTGTGGGAGTAATTGATCCAGATTACAGGGGCAATATTAAAGTTCTGTTATTTAACTTTGGACAGAATGATTATCACGTGAAGACAGGAGACAGAATTGCCCAATTGATCTGTGAGAGGCTGGGTTTTCCACCTGTGGAGGAGGTCACATCCCTGGAGAATTCTGAACGTGGAACCAAAGGCTTTGGTTCTACTGATGTCAAAGGGCTTAAAAGCCTAGCTGCCACCTGTGCCCGAGAGAGGGAGGTGAATGAAGAGGAAGATTTGGGACCCCAGGTATCTGATTGTAAAGAAAAATCAGAGCCCCAAATAGGTGAGGACCTGACAGTGGTACAACAGGAAGAAATTAGGAAATTGCTTAAAGAATTCCCAGATGTGTTGACACCCATACCTGGGGAGACACATTTGGTTGCCCATGAAATAATAACTCCACCTGGGAAATTAGTTCGTCAAAGGCCATATCGCTTGCCTGAAGCCAAGAGACAGGAAGTAGTGGCACAAGTCCAGGAGATGTTGGACATGGGAGTAATAGAGTCAAAGAGTCCCTGGAATAGCCCCATAGTCCTGGTGCCGAAGCCTGATGGATCTTTAAGATTTTGTATTGACTTCCGGCAGGTAAACGCCATATCAGGTTTTGATGCAAATTGTGATACTGCAGGCCCTCTGACACAAAGAAAAAAAGTTTTAAATCTTGAAAAAAACAAGATTTACCCGCAATTACATGAAGGTACACATAGAGGGAGCAGGAGAGCAAGCCTGGAAGCAGAGGAACCACGCCTCTATGGGCAGGACCCAGAAGCAGCTGGTCTCGATTTAAGCAGGGACAGAGCATTACAAGGGGGGAGGCAAGGAGCTTGGCAGAGAGCTTCACAGAGAGCATTACAGGAAGCAGTGCCAAGAGCAGTTCCAGAAGCCGGAGTCAGAGACCGGGGTGAAGTCAATGACAGACCCAGAATAACTCAAGGAGTGAAAGCTACTGGGAGAGCAGGCCGAGGTGAAGGCCCAAGAGCAGGCCTAGAGGAAGGCCATACACAACTGCAAGGGGCAGTATTACAGAGTGCAGCCAAGGAAGGAGGTGCTTACCCTTCCAGCTGGAGAGGAAGCCTTGTCCAAGGAGAAGGACGGGGATACAAGCAGAGGAAGATATATCCACTAGAAAGGAACCTTCAAGGAGGAAAAGGTACTTTTAAAAGTTTTTATAAAAGTGACCTGAAAGATGAAAGAAAGATTCAGAGGCATGGGGAAGAGGACATAGCTGAGAGGGCGCGGCCAGTAGCCAACTGCCACAGGGGTGGAGGTGGAAGACAGGCGCCTCAGCAGCAGCCCTGCCTCAAAAGAGTTATACCCTATTCTAAAGCAGGAAAGATATCCTGGGATCACTGGAAACTGCCTGAAGCGGAGGACATTCAGACTAGGCCTCAAGCCTTACACAAAAGGGATTGCAGGAAGTTTAAAGGGGAAACAGTTGGTGCCTGTAATTGTCTACCAAGGCCTAGACCAAGAGAGAAACCAAGGACTAACTTTTATCTGGGTGATAAGGACAGTTTTAAACCAGAAATACCAGATAATCTTTATAGGAAAAAGGTTAGTGCTGCCAAAGACTGGAACAAGCAAACTTTTAATCCTGTAACAGCAAAAAATCCAGGGTGTTACAACATACCTAAAAGCCGATGCCCCAAACTGTCAAGCCAACACTGGGATACGGTATGGCATGCTTTTAGAAAGTCAGATTTTAACATCCCTGAGACATCAGATTCGGACCCCTCAGAAATGGAATGGCTGCCAGGGGAATCTGAGGTTATGGAAGCCATCGAACCGATGGACTGTAATTATTGCACAATGAGACGTGTTTAAGTTAAGGGAAGCAAACCAAATGTATGAAAAGAATACAGGAGACCTTATGCTTTAAGTTTGTGAAGGTTAACAATGTTACTTTGAATGTTTTGTTGATTTACATTTTGATACAAGGAAAGTTATCGCTCTGTTACTCATAACCGCCTATTTTTGAACTTCTTTTTGCGCAAAGGTGAAATAAATGCCTTTTCTTTACCCTACACTTGGCTAAGAGTTGCTTTTTGGGAAGTTGACCATGAGGCTGACACAGAGGGCTGCTACCTCATTGACCCTCACAACAGGTCAACCCTAAAACCCCTATTTCTTATGCGCTCCCCAGCCCCGGTGGTACCACTACGCCGCCACCAGAGGGGGCTGCGGGGGACAATATCCAATGCCAAGAATTGAAGAGCTGTTGGACCAGCTGGGGCAGGTTCAATACTTAACCACCCTTGATATGACAAAAGGATATTGGCAAATCCCTCTCACCAGGGAGTCGAAGCCGAAGACTGCGTTCAGCACCCCCGTTGGCCTTTTCCAGTTCAAGAGGATGCCTTTCGGACTGCATGGAGCAGCGGCTACCTGCCAAAGGTTAGTGGATCAGGTACTTCGACCCCACCAAAATTATGCTTTTGCATATATGGATGATGTCATAATCCATAGTAACACCTGGGCGGAGCATCTAAAGAGGATCAGGGCAGTCTTGTGCTCCATGAAGCAAGCGGGAATCACTTTAAACCCGAAGAAGTGTGCCTTTGCAAATAGGGAGGTAAAATACCTGGGCCACCTAGTGGGAAGAGGAAAAATTAAACCTCTAATGAGTAAAGTAGATAGCATCAGGAATTTTCCTCCTCCAACAACAAAGAAACAACTAAGAAGTTTCTTAGGACTTATTGGATACTACCGCAGGTTTATACCGCAATTCGCAGAGAAAAGTGCAATTTTCACGGATATGCTGCGGAAGAATTGTCCAAACCAGCCAAAGTGGACACCTGAAGCTGAAAAAGCGTTTTCAGTCTTAAAAGGAAAATTGTGTACAGGACCGGTAATGAAAGGGGTGGACTTCAAGAAACCCTTTCTGGTTCAAACGGATGCATCGGACGTAGGGCTAGGAGCGGTTCTATCCCAGTGTCACGAAGGGGAGGAGCATCCTGTGATGTACCTGAGCAAGAAGTTGTCACCGGCTGAACAAAAGTATTCCACAATAGAAAAAGAATGTTTAGCTATCAAGTGGTCAGTGGAGGCGTTAAGGTTTTACCTTACAGGGAGAAAGTTCCAGCTGGTCACGGACCATGCCCCACTTAAGTGGTTGCAGCAAATGAAGAACCACAATGCCAGGTTGACACGCTGGTACATGGCCTTACAGGCATTTGATTTTCAAGTTGAACATCGTGCTGGGAAGTTACACAAGAATGCGGATGCCCTTTCCCGTATTACGGACTGTAGAGAAGAAGTTTCACCAGTGACACCAGTCCGTAATAACTTAAGCAGGGGGGTATGTGATAAGGAAGCTTATCATAGCTCAGGAAGGAGCAATAAAAAAGGTGAAGTGACTCTGAACAAGCAACCTGTCAGTTCTGATAGAAATAAGAAAACAGAATTTTCTCATAAAAGACTACCAGTCCCAGAATGCACCAGGTTTCCAACAGCCATTAGAGGAGCTGAAGTGGGGAAAAGTGTGTTCAATCAGGAGGGCTATGAGGCAATCCCTAAGCAATCATCTCAAAGGGCAGGGCCTGATTCAGCACAGCTGCGCTGTGTTAGGGAGGAGCACTCATCTAGGCAGAATAAGAGTAGAGTTTATTCTACAGATGACCATCTTCATGATCACCTTGGATATCCAGAGAATTGTCCTCAGTATCCTGAGAATCAGCTTGAGTTTGATCATCAGTTTCATCTGAAGGATCATCAGAAGCAGAAGCCAAACCAGACGGACAGAGAGGGAAAGAGACCCTTTGGAAGAAGGAAGAGAAAAGCCTTTGAGAGGTCTAGAAGATTCCAAAGCAGTACGTATACTGGGAGGTATTCCAAGGGCCAGCATACACCATTGGACTGGGGAAAGCCAGAGGAATGGTGCTGCAGAGCTAGGAATCACCAGAGGCTACCTGTGAGGGAGATGGCTGCACGTGGAAGGGACCCTAAGACCTGTGCCAGAAGGTATGTGAAGAGAGATCCAGTGTCCAGGGATCTGGATTGGAAGGCTGGACATAAGAACTGGACTACATACTGGCCAGGCTATATAGAGAGGAACTCTAGCAGCAATGGAAGCTCAGGTATGAACACTGATCTATGCCCTAGCTATAACCTTGAAAGACAGCAGGGAAACAAGTATTCTCCTGAAAATGGTCCATTGAGAGATTCATCTGTGCCAATCCATGATATTGAACCCATGCTTGTTGAACAAGGAGGAATAATAGCAGATGAGGATCCTGTTTATATGGACTGCTCTCTATCTAAACTCCGTTGGTAACTTTCTGTTATAAAGTACAGCAACCATCACAAAGAAATACAAATTTGTTCTTTAATCTACTCAGAAAAGCTCCTGAAGCAGGATTTGACCCACACAGTGGAAGGCAAGCCAGCTAAGGGGTTTCAGCTGGTAACTGTTAGCAATTAAGACTTACCTAATTGCTTGTGAGCTAGGAGAGAATCACTTCTGTATCTATGTGGGAAGTAAAGCGTAGTTACTCACCTGTAACAGGTGTTCTCCAGGAGCAGCAGGAATCAGTCCTCACTTATGGGTGACGTCGGCGCCGACGGAGCCCTCGCGGAGCAATTTTCCCCAGCTTTCAAAGAAAGCCTTTGGGAATTGCAGCGCGCATGCGCGGTCCCCTTCCCGCCCAAGGGTGCCATCTTAGCCAGTCAGATGACATAGCTAAAAAAGACAGCATAAAAATTTGCAAAAAAACTAAAGCAGATGATTGCAACTCCACGGGGAGGAGGGAGGGTTGTGAGGACTGATTCCTGCTGCTCCTGGAGAACACCTGTTACAGGTGAGTAACTACGCTTTCTCCAGGACCAAGCAGGAAGTCAGTCCTCACTTATGGGACTCCCAAGCTCAAGGCTACCGGAGACCCGAAGCACAAAAATGAGCTCCCTCTAGCTCAGCAGCACAGAAGGAAAGAATCTTCGCTGAATTATTACCCACCGGTAGCCCACATCCGGGATGGAGGGTAGGAGTTGCTCAGACCTCGAAGAGATTACGGAGGACTGCCTGTCCGAAAGCACTGTCCCTGCGGGACTCCCTCTCGAGACAGTAATGGACCGCAAAAGTCTGGCTCGAAGACCAAGTAGCGGCCCGGCAGATGTCTGCCAGCGGAACAGAGCGGAGGTAAGCTACTGACGTAGCCTTTGCCCGAACGCAATGAGCCGTGACTCGACCTTCCAAGGAGAGTCCGGCTGCCCCATAAGCCCAAGAGATACAGTCCGCAACCCAGATGGACAGAGTACGCTTGGAGACCGGGAGCCCCAATTTATTGGGGTCAAAAGACACAAAAAGCTGAGCAGCTTTACGGTGCTCCCGCGTACGGTCAAGGTAGAAGTTCAAAGCCCTTCTACAGTCCAGGGTATGGAGGACCGTTTCAGCTCGGCTGGAGTGTGGTCTGGGAAAGAAGGTTGGAAGTACCACCTCCTGATTGATGTGAAAGGGGGAGACCACTTTTGGAAGAAATTTTGGGTGAGTCCGTAGGACTACCCTATTTTTGTAGAACCGAGTGTAAGGGGGATCAGACACGAGGGCCTGCAATTCACTTACGCGTCTAGCGGAAGTGAGGGCTATCAAGAACAGTGTTTTCCAAGAAAGAAAACGGAGAGAGAACAGGTAGCCATAGGTTCAAAAGGCGGACAGGTGATCCGCTGTAAAACCACATTCAGGTCCCAGTCAGGCGCTGGCGGGCGCAGAGGTGGTTTAAGTAGAAGGAGACCTCGGAGAAACCTCGCTACGAGAGGGTCGTTGGAGAGAGGTCTGCCGTCCACCGGCACATGATGTGCTGAAAGAGCACTGAGGTGAACTTTGACGGAGTTGGACTTAAGTCCCAGATTAGAGAGGTAAAGCAAGTACTGCAAGACCACCGACACCGGGCAGGAGAAGGGATCCTGAGACTGTCGGGTACACCAAACGGAAAAGCGACGCCATTTAAGGGCGTAGCATTTTCGAGTAGAAGGTCGCCGAGAAGCTAGGACGACCTCTTCCACCTCTGCCGGCAGGAGGAGGGGAGCAAGGACTACCCTCTCAGCAGCCAGGCCATTAGATTGAGAGACCTGAGGTTGGGGTGTAGCAGAGACCCCTGATCCTGAGTGAGGAGATCCGGTTGAAACCCCAGAGGGAACGGATCCTCCACCGCTAATTGCAGCAGGAGTGGAAACCACGGCTGTCTGGGCCAGCGAGGAGCCACCAGGATCATGAAGGCTTTGTCTCGGAGAACCTTGAAGAGAGTCCGAGAGACTAGCGGGATGGGAGGGAAAGCATACAGAAGGCTCCCCGACCATGAGAGTAGAAAAGCGTCCCCCGCAACCCGAAGGGGGTGTGGCTGACGAGAGCAGAAGCGAGGAAGTTGCCGGTTGTGAGGACTGGCAAAGAGATCCACCGTGGGGAGGCCCCACTTTAGAAAGAGCTTCTGAACTATCAAGGGATCCAGACGCCACTCGTGCGGCTGGAGGATCCTGCTGAGTTTGTCCGCCAGGCAATTCTCTTGGCCTGGGAGATAAACTGCTTTGAGGAGAACGCCGTGACTGACTGCCCAAGAGCAGAGCTTCTGTGCCTCCCGACAGAGGAGGAAGGAGCCCGTGCCCCCCTGCTTGTTCACGTAGAACATGGCAACCTGATTGTCCGTCTGGACAAGGACGGACTGGTGAGAAGTCAGGTGGGAGAAGGCCTTGAGAGCCAGGCGGATCGCCCTGAGCTCCAGGAAGTTGATCTGCTGAGCAGACTCCCACGTGGTCCAGAGGCCCTGAGTACGTGCCCCTTGGCAATGCGCTCCCCAGCCCCGGAGGGATGCATCTGTTGTCAGCACCCGGGCCGGCTGAGGTGACTGGAAAGGCATGCCGAATATCAGGTTCGGCCGCTGAAGCCACCACCGGAGAGACGAGATGAGCGGCTCGGAGACGCGCACAAGGTCCGCTAGGCCGCCTGCGGCTTGTCGCCACTGCCGGCGGAGACACCATTGAGCAGGTCGCATATTCAGGCGGGCATTGGGGGTCACATGGACGGTGGAAGCCATATGGCCGAGTAGTCTCAGGAAGCGCCTGGCGGAGACCAGGGGCTGGCTGCGAAAACGGTCGGCTAGGTCCATGAGCCGTTGAGCCCTGTCGAGCGTTAGGTACGCTCGTGCCTGAGGAGTGTGCAGCCTTGCTCCGATGAACTCGAGATCCTGTGAGGGGAGCAAAGTGGACTTTGCGAAGTTTATAACAAAGCCCAAGTACTGCAGAAGAGTCACCGTGCGGCGTGTGGCGTTGGTGACCTCCAGAGCGGACGCTGCTCTGATGAGCCAGTCGTCGAGGTACGGAAAGACATAGAGGCCATGAAGCCGGAGATGGGCCGCCACCACCGCGAGACATTTTGTGAAGACTCGCGATGCGGAGGACAGGCCAAAGGGCAGTACTCTGTACTGGTAATGATTTCCTGCCACCACAAACCTTAGGTATTGGCGGTGGCTTGGGTGGATGAGGATGTGCGTGTAGGCATCCTTTAGATCCAAGGAGCATAACCAATCTCCCTGCTGGAGGTAGGGCAGAAGGATTCCAAGGGTAAGCATCTTGAACTTCTCCCGCACGAGGAACTTGTTGAGGTTGCGCAAGTCCAGGATGGGTCTGAGGCCTCCTGTTCTTTTTGGTATTAGAAAATACCGGGAATAAAAGCCTTGACCCTTCAGGTGGTGGGGCACTGGTTCCACCGCCTGATCCTGTAGAAGACCTGCTAACTCCTGAAGGAGTAAGTCCCTGTGCAGAGGGGGTCGTGGAGGTTCTCCCGGAAAATAGGAGGGAGGGACCTGGTGGAAGTGGAGAAGATAGCCTTCTCGCACGACTTGAAGCACCCAGGCATCTGAGGTGATACTGGACCACCTGTGGGCGAAGTGAACCAGTCGGCCTCCGGTGCTGGGAGGAGCCAGCGGGGGGGGAGAGGCTATGCTTGAGGAGTCAAAAGCCCCCACCCTGCGGAGCAGGGGCTGGTGGTGCAGGCTTGGGGGCTTGCTGCCTACGGGACCCGTTACCCCGTCCCTTGGCCTGCTGGCCCTGTTGGGGAGCTGCAGGGGCCTGATAGTGGGGGTATTGTTTGTAGGCAGTCGCCTTCCTCGGGTAAAAGGACTTCTTTCCCGAGCCCTTCTTTTTCTGGGAAGGGGCGGAGGTCTTCCTAGAAAGCCTAGTCCTGGTGAGAGTCTCTGTCTCAATTTGTGCAGCCTTATCAGCCATGGGCTTGCCAAAGAGGTTTTCGCCTCGGCAAGGGACATCGACCAACTTGTCCTGCACCCAGGGCTCAAGGTCAGACGACTGCTCGAGCCGATGCTTCAAAGCCATCATAGGCTGCTCGGGACATGAATTTTGAGCATTCCCGAATGCCAGTGGACAAGGCCAGGAACCTCCGCAAGGGTTCCTCGGACAAACCAGCGGAGAAGCCGGCTAGCTCTTTAGCCAGGTCTCGGAGATACATGCCCATGTATAGCTGGTAGGTCTGGACACGACAGGCGAGCATAGAGCCCTGGAAACACTTCTTACCAAGGCCATCCAGGTTACGGGCCTCCCTGCCAGGAGGCACCGAGGAGTGCATCTTCTGGCTCTTAAGACGATGCATGGCCGATTCCACTACCATGGAATGGTGTGGTAGCTGTGCTTTCTGGAAGCCAGGGCTCTTGCGGACTCGATAGATAGAATCGACCCGCTTGCTCAGGACCGGCGAGGTGGCCGGACTCTCCCACATGCGGAAGAGTAGTCGTTCCAGCATGGGAGGAACCGGTACAGTAAAGTGTTCCCTGGCGGGAGAGTCATACTGGAGGGCGTCGAGCTCTTCGGCTCGAGGCTCCTCCTCGGGATCCGCAGGGAAGGCCAAAGCCTTGGCCATATCCCTGACGAAGTCCGAGAACCGGGCATCCTCCGGAGGGGACTGCTTCCGAGGTTCGGACTCAGGTGAGTCCGAGGGGACACACCGAGTCCGGAAAGAATCAGGCGACTCTTCCTCTTCAGACTCCCAGACCGACTCCGACGAGGACTCGGTGGGGTCGGCCCGGGCAGGGCGCGGCGCCTGCCGCCCCGACGCCGAGGGAGTCGGCGTCGGCGACCTCGGTCCCGAACGGGAGGCCGAGGGCGACCTCGACCGAGGATCGACTCGAGTTCGCATCGACTCGAGGATCGGCTCGGTCTCCGGGGTCGACTTCGACGTCGACGTCCCGGCGGTCGGGGCAGCGGCGCCAGCGAAGCCAGCGAGCAGTGCCCGCTGCTGGTCCATGAAGGCAGACAGTCTGCTCTCCAAGGCCGTCAACCTGAGTCCGAGCTCAGGTGACCCAGCAGCCCCCGACTCGGGCCCCGACGGCGTCGGGCCCGACGTCGGCTGTCGTGGAGGCGAGTCCAGAAGGACCACAGGACTTACCCGAGCAGGCAGCTCCGACTCCAGGCGAGGTCGCTTCATGAGGTGTTCCTTCTCCAAGGACCCGGGGCGGCTATCGGGGCTATGCGACCTGGCCCTCGCGGAGCCAGGAGCGTCCACCGACGCCGCCCTCGCGGGTTTCACCTTCCGTCGATGGTCCCTGGAGGGAGAACCCCTGTCGGAGGAACTCCGGCGACGGTCCGAGCTGGAACCCCTGGACGCGGAGACCTCCGACGAGGTCCGGGTACGGCTGGGTTCAGCGAAGATTCTATCCCGCTGATGCCGCCGACTTCTCAACGCTTTGGAGGCTAGTTTGCCACAAGGCCCACAGATCATTTCTTCATGATCCGGGCCCAGGCAGCGGAGGCAATTGTCGTGTGTGTCAGTTAGTGACATATTTCGGTCACACTGACCACACCGCTTGAAACCACTGGCAGCCATCGGGGGAAAAAAGGGCCCCAGCGAGGTCAAAGGACCGGGCTGCCAGGGAAAAACCGAAACGAAAACTGACTAAGTCAGAAAAACCGAAAAATAAGAAGAGGACTCGTGACCGGCGTCGCGAGTCCGGCGGGAAAAAGACCGGCGTCGAACCGAATGGAAAAACAGAGTAATTCTAAAGAAAATCAACTTTTTCGCGGGGACACGACGGGTACGTCTGTAGGGCTCCGCGGAAAAAAGAAGACTGGCTAAGATGGCACCCTTGGGCGGGAAGGGGACCGCGCATGCGCGCTGCAATTCCCAAAGGCTTTCTTTGAAAGCTGGGGAAAATTGCTCCGCGAGGGCTCCGTCGGTGCCGACGTCACCCATAAGTGAGGACTGACTTCCTGCTTGGTCCTGGAGAATCAGAAGTTAACCTGAAAAGAACAGTTTGTTTCTTGCTTTGTGGCTTTTCATTTGTTGTTTTCCTGATTTTAACTTTGTTTTTCCAAGTTAACACTGAAAGCAAGTAACCTAATTTATGTGCTACCAAGCATATCTGTGTTGGGAGAAATAACCCCATAAATAAATATCTTATTGGCTTTACCCAAGAGCACAACTAAATTATTGTCAGCAGCTGTGTCTGGTGTGAATGAACTACATTGCCCACAATACCTTGCAAATCATATAGATACAGTATATGCATTGCCAAGACTGTGAAGATTCTCACCCAGGCAGCCGTCTGACAGGTCATGCAAGATCCGGTGAATGGGAAGGGTAGCAGCTTCTTTAGGAGCTGCCAGGTACTGAAGAATTTTTAATTCTTCTGCTCTCGGTTCTTTCTCAGGAGTCACCGTGATTGAAAGTCCTCGGGCTACATCATGTATGAAATCCTGAAAGGACATGTCCTCTGGAAGAGACATCCTACGTTGAGGAGGAGATGGATCCTCCAGTAGAATCACCCCGGTACCCCGGTAGAGTCATCCGAATCACGGAATCGGAGGACTCGAAATATCTCCACGTCGGGTGTTCCTGCATTGCTTGACGCCGGTATCGATCGAAGTCAGCATCGGACTGTCTCGATACCGGGCCCTCGATACTGGATATTGATTCAAGAGCCAGCATGGGGGGAAGCACATCGGTTAAAGCAGGTATGGTTGGTACCGATACCGGTACCAATGACTGCGGAACCGTCTGGAACAGTCTTAGCAGTACCAAGGCTGCTAAGAGGGCCGCTAGACTGCGCTCGATGGCTAGGATTCGTTGATCCATAACCCCTGCCGATGCCTGGAAGTCGGTATCGGAGGAAGCGGCTATGACACCAGAACATGGCACCAGGAGTTCTCCCGAGGTGGAAGCCTCTGGAACATCCTAGAGCCCCGTTAATGCTTTGGAGGCCAAAGCCTCCCGCTGGGACTGTTTTGCTGGTATGTTTTCCTCGAGGGCAACGCTAGTAGCATCTCGATGCTTCGAAGGAGATCTACCCTTTGCGGACTGGACGGTCTTGGAAGACCTGGGTTTAGTTACCTGAGAGCCATGGGAGGAAGATGAGGCCCTGGAAGACGTCGATGCAACGGACATCGCATCTGCAGCAAAGAGGGTGCCGAGTTTTGCAGCTCTGTTCTGCAGGCCTCTCTTGGTCATCGTTTTGCAAAGGAGACACTCCGATGGTACAAGGTCAGGACCTAAACATTTAAGACACTAGTCATGGGTATTGGTAGCAGAAATGGTACTGCTACACTTTAAACATTTTTTGAAACCACTAGTTGGTTTCTCCATTTTAGAAGAAAAGAGGGCATAGTGCCCAAAATGGCGCCTAGCACCTAGAGGGGACAGACCCTCCAAAAAGAATTATTTTTTCCTGGTTTTTTTTTTGTTTTTTTTTTAGAAAAGAAATAAGAAAATGAAGAAAAGACTGGTGGTACCGGTATAGGCATTGACGGTGAAGGCAGACGTGACCACAAAAGAAAATTTTCTGCGGTGATAGGGTTTGCTGCCTGTCGGCTCCGCGGAAAACGAAAAACTGAAGAGGGAGAGTTGGAAAGGTGGGAAGGCAGCAAAGCAGGCGCAGTGGGATGCTCCCAAAATCTTTCTTGTTAGACGCTGGGGAGCGTTCCCGCACAGGCTCTGTCAGTACCGACAATACCCATATGTGAAGACTACATTCCTGCTTGTTCCTGGAGATATATTTATACGGTGATAGAAAGCCCATGGCATTCAAAAAGGCATAGGATAAATACAGAGAGAATCTGTATATAGCAAGAAGAGCATTCCTGCTCAAAGCAAAACTTAAATGACTTTCAGACTTCAAAAAAAGCAGAAAGGGGAATAACATGTACAGAGGGGCAGTTAGCAGGGTAACCTGCATGGAGAAGCAGTTACAACCCAAAGTAAGAAGCATGGAGCAGGGGGTAACAAGAGTAACAGTACAACCCTGATTACCTTATTGAACAGACTGGATGAGCCATGCTAATCTTCATTTGCTGTCATTTATTGTATCACTATATAAAATATCAACATGCCATATTTATTTTTATGTTTTTTTGTTTTCCTGCCACATGAACAGTATTAGGGCTTCATGGTGGTTTACAGTCAATCTATGCTCAAACAAATAGCAACAACAGAAAGAAAAAAAAGCTATTTCAAATACATCATTAACATAGGGAAACATAAGGGCAGGGAATCGCTTAGGACAACAATACAAACCTATACACATGCTGATACAACTAAATGCACGGGGAGGAGGAAGTCTCTAGGGATGCCAAATATTATTGATTTCTCTTTTTGGGGGCAGTGCCTACAAATGGTTCTGTTTTGCACTTACCATGACAGGAGTATCACTTTTAAATCAAAATATCATTGGGTATAATCTCAATCTCTCAGATTTACTGCTGGTGTTTTTAATACTGTACGTACATAGTACCAACATATCCACAGGCAACATGTGCTTCAGAGCTCTTTTGAATCAGGCTAGTAGACTGGAACTATTTCTGTAACTTGCTGCCATATTTTACTGGTCTGCAATTCCACTTTTTGGTACTTTGTGTACATTATTCATGTTCTTGCATTTCTTTGTGAAACTCTTTCCTCTACTACTAGAATCATTTTGAATTTGAGATAAGCCCTTTCAGCAACATAGTAACTAAACTTCTAGGCACCTCAACAGATTTTACAAATAGCCTTTTCCCACTACTCTTCTTTCGTCCCAAGAGGCAAAGGAAAGCAGCGGCCTTAGCTCCTCTCTGCTGCAGCACAGCACACACATCACTTCCTCTTTCTTCAATGGGGCGGACACCACTTAAGTCAAGGTGACTGCAGTCACAGTCTTTTCCACATAACCAAAGTACCTCCTCTGCCCAATACTGAATGGGATACACTGGTCTCCGCAGGCAGTGCATCACAAGAAGCCAGAGATAGTTCTACCAGAGCCATAAGGAAATTCCCACAAAGCAGCTCTATTCCAGCCCCACTGTAAAAAGAAACCTTACAGCCAAAGCTGCTCAGGGTATCCCAAGAGCTAAGCAGTAGCAGATTCCCCCATCGCCTTATCTATCATGTCAGGAGGAGACACCTTTGTCCCCTGGCTATCATGAAGTACCTAGGGGGCTAGCCCAATATGCTTTACCCATATCTATGAGTCCAGAACATCAAGCACCTACTGGCTTGCCTTCCATACACGACAACTCAATATTGTTGTGGGTGTGGCCAGTATGTTCCTGACAGTTACCATTCAGACATGTCACATTCGCAATTAACATAAAAATTATTTCAAAGCAACCTACCTTAACTGCAAGCCTGCACATTTTTACCAAGGCCAGAAGAGCCTATAGTCCTACTGCCACCAGAGCACTACCCAGGGAGTGCTGAATCTTTGTACATTATTCAAAGGATTGCTACGACAGTGATGAAGATAAAGGTAGAGGTAGAGTTAGATTAGAGTATGATATGTTTGATAACCTTGCAGCAGATCCTTACAGTTACACAGACTCAATCAGACATTAACTAATATTCGCAACAGCCACAGTAATTCTACTACTACTTATTATTTGTATAGCTCTACAAGGCATACGCAGCGTTGTGTAGAGACATGTAAGAGATAGTCCCTGCTCATAAAAACTTACAATCTAGTCAAGACAGACAACACAACTGGGGACCAGGATATATCTAGGGGAATGGTAAAGAAACATGAAGAAGATGAACAAGTGGAATCAGGATCCAAAAGCAGTTTCAAAGAAGTAAATTTTTAGCCTGAATTTGAACAGGTTGCAGATGGAGCCCGGCGTACCGACTCAGGGCTAGAAACCACACTAAGCCCAGAAGTGCAGGTTCCCCAAAAAATTCCCACAGCCACGTCGAACAGCTGGGTCTCTGCATACAATCCATTAGTAAGCACATCCTCTCTTCTCTGTTCACCAGTGCCAGCATGTACTTCTACTCACAAGGAGGCCAAGTAGCTTTCAAATAGCCCATTTACCCAGGTAAATGACTTTTGGAAAGTGCCTCTGCTATATATAAAGATACAAAGCAAAGTTTAACAGTTAAAATCACAATGTCCAATTATGCATTTCTGTAAAATTGTTCTAGGAGGGGTGGTCTATTGAATGTATCAAAATCTTGTGGAAGGGGGAAGCAGTTCTAGGGACATGAAAGTTAACTGGGGGCAGTGCAAGGCTGAAGGTTTATCGAGAGATCCTAACATACCTGCACCAGTCCTGCCTTCCTTGTTCTAATTTTTAACCTCACTGATGTATCAATAACGAAAAGAAGCCTTAATATAAAAATAGCCACACTGAGTCAGACCAAGGTACATCAAATCCAGCATACCGTCTCCGACAGTTGCCAGTCTGGGTTGCAAGTACATGGCAGATCCCCAAAATCAGTCTTTCAAATTTCTGAAAAATTGATGCATGATGATTATTAAACCAAATTTTAAGTTATATATGTTGACACTATTACACCATATAAAATATAAAAAACAACACCAGAAGTATTCAAAAACACCACTTTGTCTGTGAATACATCATAACTATATTAAATCCTATTTTAAATGACACTAACGTGTAGAAATATTTCAGATGTAATTAATAATAGTGCTCAGTAGACTTATTATGTATGTAAATGTTAATCAGCTTATGGTCCAGTTAATTACAAAATCTGTTTGAGTGACAGATCAAGCAACTATTTTTTTTTTAAGTTTTGTGCTCAAACGTCTAGGAACATAAATTCTCACATTACATATCTACATAAAAAATACAAGCTTCTGAGGTGTTTAAAATACAAAACAGCTGACTAGGAAACTTTAACATTCAGAATATGTAAAATGAAATCAGCTTAAGTGTATCAGCCTGAAAGCATTTTGTCACTTAGATATCCATGTCTGAACAAAGCCAGAACTGCTCCCTCTGGACTAGAAAAACTGCAAAATCAATAACCCACTTCCAGCCTTCAGCATATAAACAGTGACATTCAAACAATGAAGCCAGGTCCTCAAAGTACAGTATAAATTCAAGCACACTACTACTACTCTTTTAAAGTCTAGCTCCCTGGAGTTCATGGTATTTTTCTAAAAGATTTGTAAAAGTCCTCTCTTGTAAAAATCAACAAGCACTACAAAGCTCCACGTCTGCTGAGCATAACTAACAGTGGTTCTCAACCCAGTCCTCTGGGACCCCCCAGGCCAGTCAGGTTTTCAGGATATCTACAATGAATATGCATGAGATACATCTGCATACAGTGGAAGCAGTGCATGAAGATCTATCTCATGAATATTCATTGTGGATACCATGAAAACTCAACTGGACTAGGGGTCCCAGAAGATTGGGTTGAGAACCTCAAACACATCTTCCTTGGATGGTCAACATTTCTCACTCTCCTCTCCCCCTACCCACCCACCCACAAGCTATATCAAAAGTACTTCATATATTTCACACTGTACATATGAAAAACTATCTTTGAAGGGATAATGTTGGCTGATGAGAAGAATGCAAAGCATATTTGAAAGATGGAAAACATTCATTTTGTATAAAAGGGCAGTGTTTTCTGCTTTCAGCAAAACTCAAACCTACCACAAGAACAGCCTTTACAGAGTAAAGATCGCCAGCCTACTTCTAGTAAACTGAAAGTTCCTGTGAGCACTACTTGTGTAGACTCCGAGGTAGCATGCATTTACCAGAGGCAGATCTTGTCAGAAAAATCTGATTTATTTCTTTGACTGGGTGACCAGGGAGTTGGACTAAGGGAGAGCCCTAGATGTGGTGTACCTAGATTTCTTTTCCTTTTTTTTTAAGTTTAAATCCTTTTATTAAGGAATCATACAGGTAATACAAGAATGGCATTACAAAGCAATGTATCAATAACCTTACAATCAAAACACAGCCCACAAAATGGAGTGCAAGCAAATGACAAAACTGAACTGCTGATTGGAACCCCAAAATCTATCAATCCCTTATTTCTTAACAAAAAAGCAAGAAATAATAACAAAAGAAAAAAGTGAAAATCTTCTCATCCCTGACCCTGCAAAAACCCCTCTAACTTAGAAGAATCAAAGAAAACATAGGTTTTTACCCTGAAATACAATAACACATTTACAAGGATATTTAAGCAAGGAGGCCCCAAGAGCCACAACATGAGGTCGAAGCTCAAGAAAGGCCTTCTTTCTCTTCTGTGTACTACGAGATACATCGGGAAAAACTTGTATCGAGTGACCAAAATACTTTTCGTGTCTATGGGAAAAATAAGAATGAAGAATTAAATCTTTATCCTTTTCAAGTGAAAAAGAGACTAATAAAGTAGCCCGAGTAGGAATCTCTTCCAAAGAGGTCTCTAAAAAAGCTGACAAATCCAAACTCAGCACAGACAATTGATCCATTTCCCCCATAACTACACCATCTTTCTCATTAAGTTGATCAGAGACCTGAGCCTCCCTGACACCCACTGGACGATAATACATTTTTGATAAAACTATAGAATCTGGGTCGGGAATTTTCTAGACATCTTTCAAGTATTTAGTAAACAATATAGTAGGAGAGAGAGAGTGAGTGCGGGGGAAATTCAACAAACGAAGATTTTTCATCCGAAAAGCATTTTCAAAATATTCATTTTGATGATGTAATGTAAAGGAATCTTGAACAGAAGAAGCAGCAACTCCTTGCAAGGACAGAATTTGAGAATCCGTCTTAGATTTATGAATCTCTAGAGAAGCTAATCTATCCTCGTGCCCGGCCAAAGAGTCTACAGTTTCTTTAGTAAACTTAGAAAGCTTCACTAGAGACGACTGTAACGATAACTCAGTTCTAGAAATAATCTGCCAAATAGCTTGAAGCGGTACATCTTTCAGTGGTTTAGAATCCTCAGGAGTTCTAGAAAATTCAAAAGGGAGAAGCAATGCAACATTCTGGGTATTTAACCGCAAAATAGAATCAGAAAGGAGATCCGAAGCAAGGAGTACTCCACCCATACTAATAGGTGTGGCGTCCTTACCCTCTAAGCCAACCTCTTTGTTGGGTGGGGATAAAACCCGTCGCGTATTAGGAGACATACCAGGAGATACAGTACTTACAGAAGCAGAGAAGTTCTCCGATGAGTCGTCAATAAGAGGAGGTGTCATGGACTTTAACAAACTGTCCATGGGGCCAACCACCTTAGCAGACTTAGCAGTAGACAATGAGGGTAAAAGAGGTCTCTTCTTGCGTTTCCCCATTAATGATTAGCAGTCAACCTGGATTATGTACTCCTTCGTGCTCCGAAGGGGCTCCAGAGGAGGTGTGCCTGCCCCTTTGGACATGCCCCTTCGGAGCACGCGCCCACAGACACGGGCCCGCCCTGTGGTGGGGGCTCAGATGATATAGCCCGCTCTGGTCACGTGGTCCCCAGTGCTCACCGGCACAGAACAGTGGCTCCAATCAAACACCAGGTAAATGGTAGCAGGAAAGAATCACACACTCCGTACGTAGATTTCAATAAAGCCTTTGACACTGTTCCACACAGACTTATAAACAAACTGAGCACCCTAGGGATGGACTCTAAAGTGACTGACTAGGTTAAAAATTAGTTGAGTGGGAGGTGACAGAGTACAGGTAAATGGAGCTCACTCCGAGGAGAAGGTGGTTACCAGTAGTGTGCCACAAGGATCTGTCCTTGGTCCGATTCTTTTTAATATCTTTGTTAATGATATTGCAGAAGGGCTGTCGGGTAAGGTCTGCCTCTTTGTGGATGATACTAAAATCTGCAATGAGTAGAAACCCAGGAAGGAGTAGATAACATGAGGAGGGATCTAGCTAAGCTTGAAGAATGGTCAAGAATTTGGCAGCTGAGATTTAATGTTAAAAAATGCAGGGTCATGCATTTGGGCTGCAAAAATCCAAGGGAGCAGTACAGTATAAGGGGTGAAGTACTTCTGTCCATGAAAGAACGGGACCTGGGCGTGATCGTTTCTGATAATCTTAAAGTGGCTAAAAAGATAGAAAAGGCGACAGCAAAAAACATAAGGATGCTCAGGTGCATAGTGTGAGGAATGGCCAGCAGAAAAAAAGGAGGTGATAGTATAAGTCTCTGGTGCGACCTCATTTGGCGCATTGTGTGCAATTCTGGAGACCACACCTTCAAAAGGATATAATACAGGATGGAGTCGGTGCAGAGGGTGGTTACTAAAATAGTTAGTAGTCTTCATTATAAAGCATATGGGGACAGACAAAGATCTCAGTATGTATACTTTAGCGGAAAGGCAGGATAGAGGAGATATGATAGAGACATTCAAATACCTCTGTGGCATAAATGCACAAGAGGAGAGCCTCTTTCAAGCTCTGCTACGAGGAGACATAAGATGAGGGTGAAAGGAAATAAGCTCAGGAGTAATATTTATTTTATTTATTTATTTAACACTCATTTATATACCGCATCTTCCAGCGATCAGTTGCGGTGTACAATTAACAACAGTTAACAAAGCGAAGTTTGTTTTACATAGAACATCTTAACTTAAACAAAGCAGAGAGTAATAACTAAGCAGAATATTTCAACTAAAACAGTGTGAGTAACAATTTATCTAAACAAAATGTAATGTCTGTACAACGTAAGGCAGTACATAACAGTTGCAACTATATACATGTGGAGGTATTAGGGCATAATAGAATGGAGCGTCATTTCGTTTAAGCTATGTATGTTGTCCGTTATAGTAGGGAGTATATACTTGATGTGGGCAGGTTCCTGTTTAGCCTTTATCTAAGTCGAGTGGAGGGTTTTCCATGGTATTATAGTGTTTAGTGAATAGATACGTTTTCAATTTTTTCCGGAATTCCGTGATCTCTGTTAGTGATCGTAGGTCCTCTGGTAGTGAATTCCAGATGGTTGGAGCTATGTGGGAAAAGGCTCTATTGTTTGTTAATTTGTGAGTTTTTATGAATTCTTTTGGAATCTTTAGTTTATTTAATTGTCCTTTTCTATGAGTAGGCTTAGGTGGTTCTTTGCATATTAGATTACATAATGTCTTCGGAGCCATGTCATTTAAGGCTTTGAATGCAGTTATTATTGTTTTGTATATTATCCTGCTTTGTATTGGTAACCAGTGAAGGGATGCTAGTATCGGTGTTATGTGTTGGAGTGAGTTTATTTTTAATATAATTCTAGCTGTTGCATTTTGCGCTAGTTGAATTCTTTTGATGTTTTGTTTTGAAATGCCCATAAGTATTAGGTTGGCGAAATCGAAGTGGGGGGTTATGGTAGCCTGTGTTATATTAATAAAATCTTGTATAAATACGAGGGGGCGTAGTTGTTTGAGGATTTTAAGTTTGAAGTAGATTTTCTTTATGGTATTTCTAATGTGGGTTTCCATTGTAAGGTGTGTATCTAAAATGACACCTAGATATCTTATTTCGTTTTTTATTTTAATTTCTTGGTTTTGTAGTGTTATGTGGGTTGGAGGAATAAATGATTGTTTTTTTGTTACGATTAGGACTTCGGTTTTAGCATGGTTTATATGGAGGTTTTGAGTTTTTAGCCAAATTGTAATTTCGTTATAGCTGATAGGAGTTGTATCGGTAGGTTAGGGATCGTAAATGGTATGTACATCATAATATCGTCCGCATAGAGGTGATATTGTACTCCAAATTTTTTAAAGATATTGCAGACCGGTTTTATGTAAATATTGAAAAGTAGGGCTGATAATGCTGAACCTTGTGGTAAACCTATTTCTTGTTTGTATGTATTGGAGGTTTGATTACCTATTCTTACATGCAGAATATGCAGAAATATTTCTTTACAGAAAAAGTGGTAGATGTGTGGAAAATTCTCCCAGTGGAAATAGTAGAGACTAGGACAGTATCTGAATTCAGGAAAGCATGGGACAAACACAGAGGATCTCTAAAGGAAAAAAGGGGACTATTATAATTGATATGGAAGGGCAGACTAGATAGGCCATGTGGACTTTTTCTACTGTCATATTTCTATGCTTCTCTCTGTATAGCTAGATTTACCAACATTCACACACGTTTTTAGTAAATAGGTTCCACTACACTTTAGTAAATCTAGCCCACAAAAAAGAGAGGCTTTCTATAGTCTGCAAGCTGGGGAGCAGCTGCATTTTAAGATAGCCAGCCTTGGCATGCAGATGAAATAAGGCTGGTGCACCTTTACAGAAAATCTTGGGAGAAAGATAGTGGAATGCGAATAAGGAGCTGGTATTGAACTTTATACCAATATAATACTCAGTATCTCATGTCACTTAGCTATGCTCATGCGCTTTAAGTTTCATTTTGCAAAAGTAAAGAGTAGTTACTCACCTGTAACAGGTGTTCTCCAGGAGCAGCAGGAATCAGTCCTCATATATGGGTGACGTCGGCACCGACAGAGCCCCCATGCGGAGCATTTCCCCAGCTTTCAAAGAAAGCCTTTGGGAATGCAGTGTGTCTGCGCGGTCCCCTTCCCACCAAAGGGTGCCATCTTGCTCAGTCTGATGACATAGCTAAAAGACAGCAAAAAACAAAATAAAGTATATGACTGCAACTCCAGGGGAGGAGGGAGGGTCGTGAGGACTGATTCCTGCTGCTCCTGGAGAACACCTGTTACAGATGAGTAACTACTCTTTCTCCAGGACCAAGCAGGAAGTCAGTCCTCACATATGGGACTCCCCAGCTCTAGGCTACCGGGAACCCAAAGCTGAAAAAATGGCTCCCTCTGAAGAGCCTCAGCATCCGTGATAAGAATATCCTCTGAGAACGCCCCCAAACGGTAGCCCAACACAAGGGCCGGAGGGTAGGAGTTGCCTAAACCTCAAAGAGATTGCGGAGTACCGCCTGTCCGAAAGCACTGTCCCTTCGGGACTCTCTTTCGAGGCAGTAGTGGGCTGCAAAAGTCTGGCTTGAAGACCATATAGCGGCATGGCAGATGTCTGCCAACGGAACAGAGCAGAGATGAGCTACTGACGCGGCTTTCGCCCTGACACGGTGGGCCGTGACTCGACCCTGCAAGGAAAGGCCGGCTGCCTTGTACGCCCAGGTGATACAATCTGCTACCCAAGTGGACAAGGTACGCTTGGAGACAGGCAACCCCAGTTTATTAGGGTCAAAGGAGATGAAGAGCTGAGTAGCCCTTCGGTGCCACCGCGTACGTTCTATGTAAAAGGACAACGCCCTCTTACAGTCCAGGGTATGCAAGACTGTTTCAGCCCGGCTGGTATGCGGCCTGGGAAAGAATGTCGGAAGAACCACCTCTTGGTTGAGGTGGAAGGAGGAGACAACCTTTGGGAGGAACTTCGGATGGGTCCATAAGACCACCCTGTTCCTATAGAACCGTGTGTACAGTCTATCAGAAACCAGAGCTTGTAGTTCACTCACACGTCTGGCCGAGGTAAGAGCTACCAGGAAGAGCGCCTTCCAAGAAAGGTAGCATAAATGGCAAGTGGCCATCAGCTCAAACGGTGGGTGAGTAAGTTGTTGCGACCACGTTCAAATCCCACTCAGTGGCAGGTGGACAAATCGGAGGCTTGAGCAAAAGCAGGCCTCTGAGGAAGCGGGACACCAAGGGGTGAACCGACAGAGACTGTCCCTCCACCGGTGAGTGGTGTGCTGAAAGAGCACTGAGGTGGACCCGAACAGAGTTGGACTTAAGGCCTAGGTCTGACAGGTGAAGTAGGTATTGTAGTACTACTGGCACAAGGCAGGAGAAAGGATCTTCATTTCGCTGAGCACACCATATTGAAAACCTACACCACTTGAGGGCATAGGACTTTCTGGTGGACTGCCTCCTAGAGGCCAAGACCACCTCCTCAACTCCCCTAGGTAGAAGTAAGGGAGCTAGCACTATCCTTTCAGCAGCCAGGCCATCAGATTGAGGGATCTGAGACTGGGGTGCAGAAGGGAACCCTGATCCTGAGACAGGAGATCGGGTTGCCACCCCAGAGAGAATGGGGTTTCCACTGCCAACTGCAGAAAAAGTGGAAACCACGGTTGCCTCGGCCATCTGGGGGCTACCAGAATCACCGAGGCTTTGTCCCGTAGAATCTTGAACAGAGTTCGGGCCACCAGGGGCGTGGGAGGAAACGCATACAGGAGGCCCGTAGACCAAGAGATCAGAAACGTATCTGCTGCCATTCTCAGGGGATGTGGCTGTCTGGAACAAAACCTGGGCAGCTGACGGCTCAGTGGACTTGCTAAGAGATCGATGGATGGGAGTCCCCATCGTAGAAAGATCTGCTGGACCACATGTGGATTCAACTACCATTCGTGAGGCTGGAGAATCCTGCTTAGTTTGTCTGCCAAGAAGTTCTCCTGACCAGGTAGATAAACTGCTTTGAGAAACATGCCTTGTTTGACTGCAAAGGGCCTGTGCCTCCTGACATAGGGGCTGGACCCTGTGCCCCCTTGCTTGTTCACATAGAACATTGCTACCTGATTGTCTGTCTGAACTAAGACAGACTGGTGAGAGAGGGCATGAGAAAAAGTCTGTAGAGCCAAGCGGATTGTACGCAGCTCCAAAAGACTGATCTGCTGTGTGGCCTCCCAAGGAGACCAGAGGCCATGGGTGCACGTGCCCTGGCAATGTGCACCCCAGCCCTTTAAGGAAGCATCAGTCATCAGCACCCTTGTGTGTGCTGGGGCCTGAAAGGGTACCCCTCTGAGAAGGTTTGGGAGATGTGTCCACCACTGCAAGGAGTCCAAGAGTGGTTTGGACACCTTTACTCTGTCTCGGAGGTCACCTGTGGCTTGCGCCCACTGAGCTCTGAGGCACCACTGAGCCGCCCACATGTGCAGATGGGCATTCGGGGTCACATGTACCGTGGATGCCATGTGGCCCAGGAGCCGCAGGAAATGTCTGGCGGAGACCTGAGAATTGCTTTGGAACCGGTTGGCCAAGTCCATCAGCCTGTGGGCCCTGTCCTCGGGCAAGTAAGCTCTTGCCTGCAGGGTGTCTAATCTTGCCCCTATAAACTCTAGGTTTTGTGAGGGGAGCAAAGTGGACTTTGCGTAGTTTATGACAAAGCCCAGATGCTGAAGAAGAGAGACAGTGCAAAGAGTGGCTTGTCTGGCCTCCTGGAGAGACTGACCCCTGATGAGCCAGTCGTCCAGGTATGGGAAGACAAAATTCCCTGATTTCTGAGATAGGCCGCCACAACCGCCAGGCATTTGGTGAAAACCCTGGGGGCGGAAGTTAGGCCAAAGGGAAGTACTCTGTACTGAAAATGGTTTCCTCCCACCACAAATCTGAGATATTGTCTGTGGTCTGGATGGATGAGAATGTGAGTATAAGCATCCTTTAGGTCTAAGGAGCATAGCCAATCTCCCTGCTGGAGGTAGAGCAGCAGTATCCCAAGGGTAAGCATCTTGAACTTTTCCCTCTCCAGAAATTTGTTTAGGTTTCGCAAGTCTAGGATAGGCCGGAGGCCTCCTGTCCTTTTTGGTACCAGAAAGTACCTGGAGTAGAAGCCTTGCCCTTTCAGGTGGTGAGGCACCGGTTCCACCACCTGGTCCTTAAGAAGACTTGCCAACTCCTGAAGGAGGAGGTTTCTGTGCAGAGGGAGTCTTGGAGGCTCCCCTGGAAAGTAGGAGGGGGTATCTGGTGGAAGTGGAGCAAGTAGCCCTTTAGGACTATGCTGAGGACCCAGGCTGTAGGCGTACAGGGTCAGCCGACGAGCTGTGCTGAGTGGAGTCAGCTGTGGAGAAGAGGCTATGCTGTGGGAGTCAAAACCCTGCTCCCTGCTGTGCAGGAGCCGGAGCTGGCGGCTTGGGGGTCTTCTGCCTACGGGGCCCATGCCCCTGCCCCTTGGCCTGCTCGCCCTGTTGGGGAGCTCGAGAGGCCTGATATTGAGGGTAGGATTTGTAGGCAGCACCCTTCCTCAGGAAAAAGGGCTTCTTCCCCAAGCCCTTCTTTTTCTGAGAAGGGGCAGAAGTCTTCCTGGACAGGCTTGTCCTGGTAAGGGTCAGTCTCGACTTCCGCAGCCTTTTCAGTCATGGGCTTACCGAAAAGGTTTTCACCTCGGCAAGGGACATCGACCAACTTGTCCTGCACCCATGGCTCCAGGTCTGATGACTGTTGCCAGGCCTGACGGCGTGCACTGATGCCGGCCGCGGCTACCCGGGCCGAAGCCTCGAAGCCATCACAGGCTGCTCGAGAGATAAACTTCGAGCACTCTTGAATCCCTGTTGACAAAGCCTTGAACCTCTGCAAAAGTTCCTTGGAGAGGCCAACTGAGAACCCGGCAATCTCCTTTGCCAGGTCTCGTAGGTACATGCCCATGTACAGCTGGTAGGTCTGGACACAGCAAGATAGCATAGAGCCCTGGAAGCACTTTCTACCGAGGGCATCCAGGTTCTGGGCCTCCCAGCTGGGAGGCACCGATGAGTGCATCTTCTGACTCTTCAGATGGTGCATGGCCGATTCCACAACCATGGAGTGGTGTGGTAGCTGCTCCTTTTGGAACCCAGGGCTCTTACGGACTCGATAAATGGAATCGACCCGTTTGCTAAGAACCGGCGTTGAGGCCGGTGCCTCCCACATACGGAAGAGTAGCCGTTCCAGCATCAGAGGAACCAGTACAGTAAAGGCTTCCTTCGGAGGAAAATCATACTGGAGGGCATTGAGCTCCTCGGCTCGAGGCTCCTCCTCGGCGTCCGCAGGGAAGGCCAAGGCCTTGGCCATGTCCCTCACGAATTACGAGAACCGGGTATCCTCCAGGGAGGACTGTCTCCGAGGCTCGGACTCCAGTGAGTCCGAAGGGACGCACCGGGTCCGGAAGGTGTCCGGGGACTCCTCGTCCTCCATCTCCCACTCCGACTCCTCTGAGGAGGAATCGAGCAGCTCCGGCCGTGTGGGCCTCTGTGCCACCCGCCCCGACGCCGAGGGTATTGGCGTCGATGACCTCAGCCCCGCACGGGAGGTCGAGGGGGACCTTGACCGAGGATCGACTCGAGATTTCATCGACTCGAGAATCGGCTCGGTCTCCGGGGTCGACTTAGACGTCGAGGTCCTGGTGGTCGGGGCAGATGCACCGGTCAGACCGGCGATCAGCACCCGCTGCTGTTCCATGAAGGCAGCCAAGCTGCTCTCCAAGGCCGTCAACCTGAGTCCAAGCTCAGGAGACTCAGCAGCCCCCGACTCGGGCCCCGACAGCGGCTCCCCCGGAGGAGAGTCGAGGACAACTGCACTTACGTGACTCGGGGACTCCGGCTCCACACGAGGTAGCTTGGAAGGCCTCTCCGACTCCAAGAGCCCGGGGCAGCGGTCAGGGCTACGCGACCTGGCCCTCGAGGAACCAGGAGCCTCCACCGACGCTGCCCTCATGAGCTTTTTCTTCCTTCTGTGCTCCCGGGAGAGAGACTCCCTTTCAGAGGAACCCCGACGGCGCTCAGGGTCGGACTCCCGAGATGTCGAGGCCTCTGACAAAGTCCGGGCCCGGCCGGACGCGGAGTCAGAGAAAGTTCTCTCACGTTGATGCTGACGGCTCCGAAGCACCTTCGATGACATTTTGCCGCATGGGCCACAGGCCAGCGGGTCATGGTCGGGCCCGAGGCATCGGAGGCAGCAGTCATGTGTGTCGGTGAGAGACATAAGTTTCTTGCACCGATCACACTTTTTGAACCCGCTGGCAGCCATTGGGGGAAAAAGGGCCCCTGCAAGATGAAAAGACAGGCTGCCAGTGAAAACACAAAAAGAGTGTGAACGCTAGTCACGAAGGACAAAAACAAAAAATCACAACTCCGGACTTGATACCGGTGTACTGAGCCCAGGCGGGAAGGGGAACCGGCGTCGACCCAGATAAGACAACGCGAAAATCACAGAAAAAAATCAACTTTTCCCGGGTAAGACGAACTCACGTCCATCGGGCTCCGCGGACAAAGAAAGACTGAGCAAGATGGCACCCTTGGGCGGGAAGAGGACCGCGCAGGCGCGCTGCATTCCCAAAGGCTTTCTTTGAAAGCTGGGGAAATGCTCCGCACGGGGGCTCCGTCGGCACCGACGTCAGCCATATGTGAGGACTGACTTCCTGCTTGGTCCTGGAGAACCCTCCTTGTTTGCCTGTAGAGAACTCATTCCCTATATTCATTTATTAATCCAACAGCTCATTCATTGCAGTAGGAAGGCAGTGGCCTAGAATTACCACAGCTTTCCCAGAAACCAAGAACATGGTACCTCTGGACCAAGGCAATAAATGCCAAGATGTGAAATGCACACAAAGTTAAAAGAAAGAAACAAGCGAGAAAAGTATAACAAATAGTTTTCTAGGGTGCAGTAAAAGCATTTTATGAATAAAGAGTGGATTTGTGCAATATAACCACCTCAAAGGAT
This sequence comes from Ichthyophis bannanicus, assembly GCA_033557465.1. Taxonomy (NCBI): domain Eukaryota; kingdom Metazoa; phylum Chordata; class Amphibia; order Gymnophiona; family Ichthyophiidae; genus Ichthyophis; species Ichthyophis bannanicus. Next base: position 196,103,725 of record CM066041.1, on the reverse strand, counting down.
GCTGTTTTCTTTAAACTGCTGAAATAAACCAACAAATCACTCAGTCCACCAATAACAGCACAGGATCTCCTAGATATTTCTGAATTTCCATTAAGTAAACTGAGACACATTCAGCTGGAGCCTGCCTAGCTTTGTCATGTTTAGACTCCTGTTTTAACAGCGTGATGTCTACTTCACAGCATTGTTTAACCATAAACAAAGAGCTTCCTTTTCCATTCCTCCTCCCATTTGCTCCATTCCAAGCCAAATTTTTTAAATTCACTGAACTTTTAGTGCAGGGGACCAATGTACTCATATTTCCTTGATGGCTTACTGCCATTTACATCACCAGCACATAGCACGTTCATGTACCCACATTTATTCACAGCAGTTACCGTGTACAAGGAAATGCTTCCAACATTTTGCAAAGCATGATACAAAGGCAGACTATTGTTTGAGAATAGAAAACCACTACTGCGTATGTTTATAAATACATGGTGAACAAAGTGCTCTCCTGCATGTGAGCCTGGGATCAATCCTTGCTGAAGAAACATTCATCCTTGGTATTTTAAAAGTACTTCAGCATTTCTCAATACTGCACAAAATAAAAAGGATGCAGATGTCTTTCAGACATTCAGCACTTGTGAGCTCATTTCATATATAGGAGTCTTGCAAAACTGGCAGAAACTCTGCCAAATTCCTGGAAATACTCTGAAAGTCCTTTTATGCCTTCACTTGCAGATACATCTGCATTCCTCCCAAGGCTGACAGCAAGCAGGACCAACAGGGGCCCCTACTTTCTATTAGTTCCCAGTCATACCAAAGCTGAACACAAAACTTTCTACTTTGTATGAATTAGAGAGGCTTCACTACCCATGCACCAAAAATGATAAACAAAATACATTTGCTTGAAGTAGCCTACAACTCCTAGGCCACTTGCTTGGTTCCATGATAATGATGGTTTTGAAGCAGAGATACTGTGGGCCTTCACTCACAGCAGCTGCATACTGTTCATATTAGTCTACCACTTTTATACCTCTATGGCATGTGCCTCGGTTCAATTTTGGAACCCAGCTAAAGTGGCAGGGTAGCAGAAGTTATATTTGAACAATGTCCAAGGCCCTTTCACAAAGACAGGAAGTCAAACTTTGGTTGCCTGCATGACAGTTTAGAGTACCATCACTGGAGCTAATTTTGGTTAGCCATGTTGAAATGTTAAAAGGAGGAAGTGAACTTCTAGTACTGGCCAACAGCAATGTGAAAACAAATTTGCACTGGGTTCTAAAAATGTATCATATTTGACATATGTCTGGAAAGATGATGTTAAGAAAGGGATAAGGATCTTGGAGAAACACCTTGTAGTACAGTACCTCCATATTCTTAATAGATATGCACAAATAAGGAAGTTTGGCTAGTTTTCAGTTTATGTTATGGTGACTTTTTCCCAGGTTTGAGGCATTTTTTCAGTTTCACACATTTGTTTTAATAGGAAATTTTTAATGTGTGCTAAATTGATATAACACACACCAACCAATGAATTAATGTGTGAAGTTTATTAGTGGCATTAAATTTAGCGTGTGCTAAAATGAGTTAAACTGACAAACCAAATACACACTAACGAATGTACACACCTAATATCCTCCCTTCCCCATCTCTCTCCACATACACATACAACCCCCCACCCACATACCACAACTAATAAGGCAAGCATTTACTAAGACAAATCAAAATAAATGTGAGACAGATCTAGGTATATACAGTGATATGCAAAAGTCTTGCATAGGCTTCATGATCAAGCTATTCTCAGCTTTATTTTGACAATCTTTTCAAATTCTGTGGCAGAATCCTGGCTTATTATATACTGGTTTGTTGCAAATTTAATTTGGCAGCCATTTCTGCATGGAAAATTACTTGTCTGTGAACTTTTGTATGGCTATCGTGAGGAAACGATGTACGAGTATGATCAAACAGATTCAGTGTCAAAACGGGATCAAAATGAACCAATAGAATACTACTTCCTCAGCCAACAGAAAGTCATATTTGATAGCCAATCAGTGCATGGTATTTTGGTGGCACACGGGGTTTAAATTTAATATGGATCAACTGGTGTGTATCGTGTCTTATGCTCAATGTTCTAGCATGGTGAAGATGTTGCATTTTCTATCAATAGAGAACTGGGTCCGGGTAGTGGTTTTGTATGAGAAGGGGTATTCCAGCCCGCAGATTGCAGCAAAGGTCAGCTATACTCAGAACATGGTTGTCCGCATTCTGCAGAAGCATAAGGAGATGGGAAATTTGCAGGACCGACATCGTAGTGGTCGGCCTAGAAAGTCAACCAAGAGGGATGACAGGGTCTTGGATAAGGACATCTCTTGGCAACCACAAGCCAACCTCCCCTAAGCTTCTGGGGGAATATAGAAGGAGAGGTATTCCATTGCAGTTTGCACTTCCACTGTGAGGAGACGATGCTTGGAGTACAGGATGAGGGGCTGTAAGGCGAAGAGGAAGTCGCTACTAACAATGGAACAGAGGAAGAGACATATTGAGTGGTCAACCAAGTACTCAAAATGGAGCAAGGCTGACTGGGAGAAAGTTCTGTTCAGCGACGAAAGCACAATGTGTGCCCAAATCGTCGTCGTGTTTTCTATTCCATGTATGTTGGCAGTGTGCATGTTTTCTTCTTAATTTCATTAGGTAGCCCTGAAAAGGGCTGTTTTTTGTTGTTGGTAGCCATTAGTACTTGATTCACCAGCCCTTGCTCTTTCTCACCAGACGACATCTATCTGGCATGGTGTAGACCAGTTTGATGAGGCGTTCTCGCGTTATGATGCGATTCCTGGTTGCAATCAGTGACTCAATCAGCTCTCGCTTGGTCCGCAGCTGCTTCTTGGCGATCTCAACTGATACCTTGTACCAAGGATTCCCAATCAGGTTGAGATTGGGTGAATGAGCTGGCCAGTCAATGGTCAGAACTACTTTTATTTTCTTCCCGTTGATGACAATTTTTGCTTGATGACAAGGTGCATTGTCATCCTGGAAGAAATATCGGCCAGGAAACAGTTGCTCAGCTGATGGCAGCATGTACTTCTGCAGAATTCCTATGTATTTTGCTGCATTCACCATCCTGTCAACGATATGGAGTCTATCAACACCACTGGCTGCCATGCATCCTGAGTTCATGACCTTGGTTGGATGCATCATGGAGATATTCAAGCACTCTGGATTGTAGCCTTCATTAGGAAACCTCCTTACATAGGTTTTGCCCTCATCACCAAGAATGCAGAATGTGCTTTCGTCTTATACACAGGTTCACAACCAAATAAATATGGGTATTAAACAATCATAAAAGAACGCTCAAGTCATGGCATATTTGTCCAAAAGACAAAAGGGAAGAAAATGGAATGCAGAAGGGGTTGTAAATTGTAACACATTTTGTCCCTGTGATCCAAACAACAAAAAACTGCCAATTCGGCACTACCTACGCAAGACTTTCACACCACTGTACACAGAAACAATAAGACTAGTTTCTCACTTGAGGACTTTGCAAATGATATGTTACATTATCCCTGATAAGACAAAGAAATTGGTAAATTTGACACTTCTTTCTCTGCAAAATGTGGACTGAATATGTTTATGTTTATTTGAGACTTTATATAACGCTTTTCTTTACAAAGGCAAAGCAGTTTACAAATAGAAAATAAAATACCTGAAACGGAAAAAGAAAGGAACACCATAAACTAACAGGAAATAGGAAACCTGAGATATGAGAGGGCAGATAGGTGTGGGGGGAGGAAGAGAAAAGAAAGTGGGGTTACTTACCTGTAACAGGTTTTCTCCATGGACAGCAGGATAAGTCAACCACACCAGGTGTTGTCCTTCCGACAGCACCATAGATGGAAGTGCTCTACTAGAGTTCAGGAAGGCAAAGCTTTCTGAGTATGTGCCAAGGTACTCCTCCTCAGAGCCCGCCCCTACCCACAGTTCCTAGCAGTGGCCAAGGCAAAGTGGCAGAGATGGACAATGGACAAAAGGCTACCAGGGGTGCGTATTGCCTCTGTCCATGGGGAGGAGGGCGGGAATGTGTGGCTGACTTATCCTGCTGTCCAAGGAGAACCTCCATTACAGGTTAGTAACCCTGATTCCTGCAGGAGCTTGTGCATAGGTATGGACACTTGCATTCACAGGGTGTCCAGATACTTCAGAATCCCAAGGACTTCATTCCTGGGGTCAAGTACATCGGTCGGGATGAGGGAGAGTTGTGTTGCAGGTTTCTGGAGGAACTTGGGGTACGTGAGAACCTGCGGAGGTGAGGGTGGCAGTGGTGCTGGTGGATAGGTGGTCTACAACAGGGGACGGGGCCGCAACTCTGTAGAACATGTCAATCCTCCCATCTAACCAAGGGTGGCTGCCTCCTCCCTCTCGCTGTCGGATGCCAAAGTCGCCAGCAAGAAGCAAGGTGGCAACGCTGCTGTCGGTGTGGAGAGCACATGTGAAGGGGAAGCTGTTGAGGTGGAAGTCTGCTGCTGCAAATGTTGAACCAGAAAGGGGGCCAGGAGACCTAGGATGTCTGCAGGTGGTGCCGCATCAAACTGTGAAGGAGCGGTGATCGAGGATGGACTGTGCTACCCAAGCTTAGCATTGCTGCGAGAGTGTTTGCAGGGGGGCTGGTCGAGATAGAGCTGCGGGAGCTGGATGATGGCCATTTCCTGATATGTCTGACGCCTCTGTGATCAGAGCTCTAGCTGCTGCTGCTGCTGCTAGGTGTTCCCTGTATTGTCTGTGACTGGCTTGGAAGCCCCGGCGCAGATGGCTTTTTTAAAAATTGCTTCTGCTTTATCTGCACCATGTAGGGCTCCTGTCAAGGGCGGTCCAAAGGCAAGGTTTTGGCACCATGGAAGTGGAGTTGTCACCGATGAGGAAGAACCTTTGCAAGTTTGAATCTCAGCAATGGCCACTGACCCAGGGAGGTGGGGCTTGCTCCTGCAAAACCAGCCTGGCACCGAGAATAGGTGCAATCATTGTGGGAGGCGGCACCACGGTTTTGCCAGGAGCAGCGCTGTTAGCCACTGGATTCAAAGGCTGATCAGGCCTTGTGGTGATATGGAAAGGCAGAATTTGTGCCGTGTTCAAATCCAGGCCGGGAATAAGGCCATCTTGGTCACATCCCATGCTGCAGGATAGTCTGCTGATGCATTCTCGCCAGCAGGCATCTCCTTCTTCTTCTTGGCCATGTGGCGAGGGACAAAGGGGATGGCCATGCACGGCGAGACATATGGGCACAGTGAGGGCAGTCCTGCACTTGGGGCACTTCTTGAATCAGAGTCTGGAGTTCATTCTTCAGGATCTTGATCTCTGGTTTTCTTTTCTTCTTAGATTCTTCTCTTTTTTTTTTTTTTTTTGTTGTTTGAAGAAAGCTGAAATTTTCATCCTTCTGGCAAGGTGGAAGAAAAGAGACTGAGGTCGGTAGGGGTGGGCCCTGAGTAGGGGCATCTTGGCACATACTCAGAAAGGCTCTAGAAGAGCACTTCCATCTGTGGCGCCATTGGAAGGATGTCACATGGTGTGACTGACACATTCTGCTTGTCCATGGAGAAAGAAAGATTAGCCTGTGTCCCAGACAACCTAGGCATCAAAAACCCAAAAGAAAAGGTGTGTCTTAAATTAAGTCTTAAATGAGGCAAAGGAAGGTTTAAGACGAAGGGATCAGGGCAAGGAATTCCATAAAGTGGGCATGCAGAAATAGAATGCTGCACAATGCGTAGATTCTAAATGGGTTTTATTGGGCAGGGTGAAATATGTAACCTATTATCATGAAGGGAACGGAGAGCCCGAGACAGACTGTAGAATGTAAGAAATGAGGACAGATAGGCAGGGCAGGTTTTAATAAGTAAATGCAACAGAGAAAACTGAACAAAAATCTAGTTTACCGATTGTGCAATAATTTGCTACAGTTTTATGTTTTTCTGCAACTACAATTTAAGAAAGTCTGATTAAGGAGCCCTTGCTAAACACAATGGCGATGCAAAGCCTCCACAGTAACTGCTGTGGGTATGGCCAGAATGTTCCTGGCAGTTACCGTACATGTCACATTCACAATTAATATAGGTGCACTTAACGCCGCCCACTGAAGTGTTGTTAAGTGCACCCATGTTATCTGCAACTTTGACAGAGCCAGCATGATCCCTCGTGTTAACTGCAATGTGCTCTCCATGCCAGTTCTCTGCTCCTAACCCATCCATTGACCACCCCATTACACAATTTGCAGTTACTGCGGGAATCAGCATGCGGTAAATGTCATGACTGCACAGTTTAACAGTTACCATGCACTAAAATCCGCATTAACTGCTTAACGCACTTTAGTAAAAGAGCTCCTAAATTTGGGTCATGTGCTAAATATATATCCTCCATTGAAAACAGGGTGGAGCCTATTTGAATGCAGTTCCCTCATACATCTTGCTGAGCTTACACTTAATACTGACCAGGAACAATCTACTTCACAAATATCAACTATTTCATACTCTAATATAAGGCTATAACTATTTCACACTCTAATATAAGGCTGTGAGTCTGTGTTTACCACAGAAAGGTTATAAAAATGATGACTTAAAAGCCCACCAACTGTTATCCTGGTTTATTAAAAATGCACTAGTAACCAGATCATTCTGAGCATTAATTACCTCAATTTGTTTTTCCCGTCTTCCTTATGCTGAACTCTTCACAGGTTTCCTTTACTAAGGCTTTTTGTTGTTGTTTTTATTCATCTAGCATAAAAGTTGTCCTCTTTATTATTGCTACACCGACTGATTCTAAAACTCTTATATTTAATTTTTGCTTTGTTTATTTAATATCATCACACCTATTTTTAGATGTATCATTGATACCAGTACAGATTTCCTTTGAGGAGGAAGAGGAGTCATGCAGTTTCCTTCTGTTCCTTTGGTCTTTTAGTTTAACTAGAACTTGGATTCAGTGCCATAAGCCTTTTTAGCAACCATCTGGGAATTTTTTCCTTATTTTATATCTCCTCCCAAATCACTGCAGTGACAGTCCTTGGCTAAAAACCATGCACCAGGCTATGATGGGCCCTAGATCTGACCACTAGTTGCCACTGTTGCATGACAACAAATTTCTTCCCCCAGGGGTTAGGATTGCTGCCTCTGGAGCATCCCCAGTATTGGTCTAATCAGCCAGGATAACACCCAGGTTCCCACATAACAGTACCCCCTACAGAACAGATTTCTGACAATTTACATACATCAGTGGTTCTCATATGAATGATATAGATTTGGATGCAGTGCCTACACTGTATGCAAATCGCTCTCATGTACATTAATTGCAGACATCCTGAAAACCTGAAGGGCTATGGAAAACACCAAGACAGGGTTAAGAACCACTTAACTACATCCATAACAGTTGCAAAGTAAGTTCTGAAAGTTTTCAAAAACTGCATCATTTACTAATGCACACAATATCGATTTATCGGTTTGCACCCTATTGCTTATGTGATAAAATGATCTAAATTATCGATATAGTAAGATGTAAAATTATTCTTTTCAGTCTCTGCAATATTTGTCCCAGGTTCCAGGAAAAAAATGGAAGGTGTTTTGTAAAGACCAGAACTTATCAATACGCCAAACTTAGAATTGTTTTATACAGCTATAATAGAGCTACACTGAGATGCCAAACTCTGTTTTCTCCAGCCAGCTCATTTAAGATTAACCTACTTTACATTTTTTTTGTTATTCATTACACTTTATCATGTATCATCAGACACTCAGAAATGCACCAGGATTAGTATTGTACAGAACAGAGGCAGTGCAGACAATGCAACAGCATCTTTTACCACTAAGTACTAGTTAGCATCATTTACTAGTCACTAAACAAGCAAGCGAACCCCTGCCACCATTTGAGCTACCTACCCACTAGGCAGGAAAAGGGGACAAGGTATTAATTATAATTATAAATTTTGTGGCTTTTGAGCCAAAACAGTTTGTAGTCTGAACGGCTGCTGCTCCGTGCTCATTCCATTCAGAGACGATGAATCACTTCCCATCTGGCATCACTTCTGCCTACAGGGCTGTCTTTTGTGAGGTTCTTCTTGTAACAGATTTACTAATTTAGTGCACCTGACTTTCAGCAGAACAATTGCCAGCTGTCAGACTAGACCTTGTCCTGTTTATCAGACAACTAAATGATCTTTATGCATTTTCAAAAAAAGACAATTTAAATCTATAAGCTATTCTTTCTGCAAAAACTAAGTTTGAACATTCTGTTTCATTTTTTACCCTGCAAAAGTTCTGAACAGGTCACAGACTTACAGCAACAGCAAAATTAAATTACCCAGAGCAGCCGGACTAAAAATGAATTATTCATTAGGTTCATTTTTCTGTTTTACAAAGATCTGTCTAGTTATTCTGTCTTTGTGTTATAATGACAGAAGTCTTAACATGCATTACTAATGAAAAAAGAGAAATTAGACCTTACCTGCTAATTGTCTTTCCTTGCGTGTTCTCCAGGCCAGTCCAGGAACAGTAGGGTAGTCAGCCTCCTCCAGCAGCTGAGGACTGAAATACAGAGTGTTGCTGACCCGATATCTAGCTCCCCCTAGCACTCCCAACTCAGTCTCCTATTGACAAAGCTGCTAAGACCTACAACTAAAGACCTCAAACTAAACTATCTTCCAACTATAAACCAAGTCTATCGAGCATATGAGAGGCTCTAAACCCCCTCTTCGAAGCTCTACTAAACTCTACTCCTTAAATTGAGTTATTTTATTTTTATTTTTATTTTTTTTGTATCCCAGAACGGCTTCTACTCCTCCTCTCCCAGCCAACAAAGGGCGAATCGAGAAGAAGAGCCACCCCAAGTAACTCACTGCCAGTCTGTTCACACGCCCTGCCTCCGAGCACAACCAGATCTCCAACCCATGAGAACTGCACACTACTCTGGAAAGCCATCCCCCGGTTAATCTCATCTGACATGCAGCCATCACAGGGTGGGCCCTGGACTGGACTGGCCTGGAGAACACTCACGGAAAGACAATTAACAGGTAAGGTCTAATTTATCCTTCCTATTCGGTTCTCCAGGCCAGTCCAGGAACAGTAGGGACGTACCAGAGCAGTACCTAAACACAGGAGGGACCCAGAAGCCCGGCCACTATAGCCAAAGCCCCGACATTGGCATCCCCCTCACCTGCACATCCAGGCGATAAAGCTTTGAAAAAGTATGAAGAGATGACCAAGTTGCCGTCTGACAGATGTCCACCGGCAGAACCAAGGAACACTCCGCCCAGGACGCGTGGAATGGGCTTGCAGACCCCCAGGAGGAGTCTTTCTACGCGCTGCATAAGCTGCCGCAATGGCCTGCTTCGCCCAACGGGCAAGAGAAATGTTGGAAGCTGCCGCTCCTTTACGGGAGCCCCCAAAAAGAACAAACAACTGATCCGTCTTATGAATAGACTGCGTCCTTCTAAGATATCTGCGAAGCACTCTTCCGAGATCAAGCCGATGCAGTTTACGATCCATTCTGTCTCCCCCAAGACTCGGAAATGTCGGAAGCGAGATTGACTGATTCAGATGAAAACGAGAGACTACCTTCGGCAGGAAAGACGGCACCGGACATAAAACCACCTTTTCCTCCAAAAACTGTAAGAAAGGCTCCCTGCACGAGAGCGCTTGCAAATCAGAAATCCTCCTGGCCAAACATAACACTACCAAGAAGGTTTTCTTCCAGGAAAGGTTTCACAAACTAGCAGACCCCGCCGGCTCAAACGGCGGTTCTGACAGTGCCTCCAAAACCAAGTTCAAGTCCCACGGAGGGACTACCGGTCGAACGGGCGGGCACACCTGCTTCAACGCCCGAAGAAAACGAATCACATCCTGGTGCACTGCCAACGAGCGCCCCTGAACTTGACCTCTATAACAAGCCAACGCCGCTACCTGTACTTTCAAAGAATTGAGGGCTAGCCCTTTATCCAGGCCATCCTGTAGGAAAAGCAAGATGTCTGGCAGCGAATAACCGAGCGGTTGAACACCCTTCTCTGCACACCAACCTTCAAGTATGCGCCAAATACGGATATAAGCCAGTGACGTGGAACGTTTCCTGGATCTCAACATGGTATCGATGACCATCGCCGAGTACCCCCGGTGTCGAAAGCACTACCTCTCAAGAACCAAGCCATAAGCAAGAACTGATCCACCTGCGGCATCAAGACTGGCCCTTGGTTCAACAAATTGTTCCTATTGGGCAGCCGCCATGGTCGATCCACCAATAGCCGAACCAGATCCGCAAACCAAGGTCTCTGTGGCCAATCCGGTACCACGAGAATCGCTCGTCCATTGTGAACTATGTGGCGCAGCAGCCAACCGATCATCGGCCAAAGTGGGAAGACGTACAGCAGACCCCGCCTCGGCCAGGGCTGCGACAGAGCATCCAGTCCTTCCAACATGTGTTCTCTGCGGGTGCTGAAGAATCGCGTGGCCTTGGCGTTGGAAAAGGTAGCCATCAGATCCATGACCGGCTGCCCCCAAAGACTCACAATGTCGTGAAAGACCGCCGCATTCAGCTCCCATTTGCTTGGATCCAAGACATGCCGGCTGAGGTAGTCGGCCTGCACATTTTCCTTTCCTGCTACATGGGCTGCCGAAAATGCTAACAGGTGGCTCTCTGCCCACTGCATCAGCAGCTGACTCTTCTCTGCCAAAGCTGCACTGCCTGTGCCGCCCTGCTGGCTGATATACGAGACTGTTACCGCGTTGTCGGAGAAAACTCGAACCGCTTTCCCCTCTATCAGGTCCTTGAAACTCTGCAGCACTAACCTCACTGCTCGCATCTCCAGTCAATTGATCGACCACTCGGCTTCGATCTTTGACCAACAGCCCTGCACCACCTAAGATAGACAATGCGCCCCCCATCCATAGAGGCTTGCATCCGTGGTGACCAACACCCATTCGGGCTGCTCCAAGGACACGCCGGCCCAAAGATGATCGCTCACCAACCACCACTCCAAGCTGGTCGTCACCTCTTCCGGACAAACTAGCTTCTGAGACAACGGGTGCTCTTGGGGAGACCACCGCGAGAGAAGAGACCATTGAAGCGGATGCATATGGGCCCTGGCCCACAGAACCAGGTCCAATGAAGCCGCCATCGAACCCAACAGCTGCATGTATCGCCACGCTGTTGGCGCTTTCATGCGCAAAAATTGTCGCACCTGCACCCGAATCTTTTGCACCCTGACCTCGGGAAGCGATACCACGCCAGCTTCTGTATCGAACAAAGCCACAAGAAAGACCAACTGATGCACTGGGCACAGCTGACTCTTCACCTGATTGACCACCCAACCAAGCTGTTCCAAGAAGGCTACTACTCGATCGGTAGCCCTGACCGCCTCTTCCTCGAACCCTGCTCGAATAAGCCAATCCAAATAACGATGCACCCGAATTCCTTAATGTCTCAAGGCCGCTGCCACCACTACTATCACCTTTGTGAAAGTGCAGGGTGCCGTGGCTAGACCAAATGGAAGAGCCTTGAACTGAAAATGTCCCATGGGAACGGCAAAGCGCAGGAACCTTTGATGCTCAGGTCTGATAGGAATATGCAGATAAGCCTCTGTAAGGTCTATCAAGGAAAGCACCTTTCCCGGCTTTACTGCTAAAATTACCGACTGCAGCATTTCCATCCGTAAATGCGGCACCTTTAAGCTGCCGTTCACCTGCTTGAGATCGAGAATGGGCCGAAAAGACCCCTCCTTTTTGGGCACTACAAAATAAATGGAGTATCAACCTAAGCCACACTGGTCTCGGGGTACAGGCACCACTGCCTGCAGGCGCAACAACCGCTGCAGCGTCACTCGCACTGCCTCCTTCTTCTCTTGAGTGTTGCATGGAGACGCCACGAAAGCATCTGCCAGAGGCCTGCAGAACTCTAACGCGTAACCCTCGTGGACGATCTCCAACATCCATCGGTCTGTCGTAATTGCGGCCCAGGCGGAGTAGAACTGCTATAGGCAACCCTCTACTGGCAACTCCAGCTGGGCCATCGCGACTTCATTGTGCCTTTTTGGGTGGAGTCTGTTGGGAACTGAAATATCCCTGGGCCAACCCCTCATGCCCCTCGAAAGGATTGTACTTTTGACATAAATCGACCCCTCTGGTATGGCCCATATCGCGGAGCTCTAAACCTGCGGAAGTCCCTCGCCTGACCTCTCTGTAGACCCCCTGTCGTGGACCCTTTGGCCTGTCCTCTGGGAGCCGGCCTCCCTTAGAATCACCCAGATCCTTTACTATCTTCTCTAAGGCCTCCCCAAAGAGCAGCTTGCCCTTATAGGGCAGTTTACTCAGGCGAGCTTTAGAAGATTTATTTATTTATTTATTTTATTTATTTAACAAACTTTTATATACCGCAACCTTCCGATGATCAGGTGCGGTTTACATAAAACAGATAAGGAGACAGAAAGGCATTTCTGTTTTTACACTGAACAATCATGAACTATGTGCATAAACAACTGAACTTTTAACTATTAACTTTGTAGAACTATGTACAGTTAGTAGGAGAGAGTTCAACAGTATAAACATCATAGGCAATGTCAAGGTCAAAATATCTTGAGGCATTGCGGTATTGGTCTCCGTGTGTTATATAGATTATCTTTTTTCGTTTTGGGGTTGAGAATTTGACATTGGTCCGTAGTGGGAGATAAAAAGGTGAGTTTTTTAGTTTTTGCGTAGGTCTTTAAGGTCGGTTAAGGCTCTGATTTCATCAGGTAGAGAGTTCCAGAGTATAGGTGCTGCATGGGAGAATGCTTTTTTATTAGTTGTTTTTTTGGTCTTTGTGAATTCTTTTGGAATCCTTATTTTATTGGCATTGCCTCTTCTATGTGCACATTGGGGTGTGTCTTTAGTGATTAGTTTATTTAGAGTAGCTGGGGCAGTGTTATTTAATGCTTTAAAAGTGGTTATTATTAATTTATAGTTTATTCTACATTGAATGGGGAGCCAGTGTAGTTTGGCTAGATAGGGTGATATGTGCTCAAAAGGGTGTACCTTCATTATGGTTCTGGCTGCAGCATTTTTAGCCAATTGGAGCCTTTTGATGTTTTGGTTAGTTGTGCCTAATAGAGAGAGGTTGGCAAAGTCGAAATGTGGGGTGATAATGGCTTGAATGATACTTAGGAAGTCTTGCAAGTGAACTAGAGGGCGTAATTGTTTTAAAACTTTGAGTTTAAAGTATATTTTCTTTGTTGTATTCCTTGTGTGTGTGTTCATACTAAGGTGTGTGTCTAGTATCACCCCTAGGTATTTTATTTCTTTTTTTATGTGGATGTCATGATTCTGAAGTGTAATGTGGGTAGGGGGGTGAAAGATTTGTTTTTTGTTACAATCAGTATGTCGGTTTTGGAGTGGTTAATAAAGAGGTTGTGGTCTTCTAACCAAGTTGCTAGTTCCTTGAAACAATCTGTTAATAGTTGGAGTGGAATCGTAGGGATTGTGAAAGGAATGTACAGCATGATGTCGTCTGCGTATATGTGATAATGGATTTTGAATTTTTTAAAGATATTGCAAATTGGTTGTATATATATGTTAAATAGAAGAGCAGAGAGCGCTGAACCTTGGGGGAGGCCTATTTCCTGTTTATATGTGTTAGAGGTTTGAGTGTTGATCCTGACAGTTTGAGATCTGTTGGATAGATACGATGTAAACCATTTAAGAACTATTGAGTTGGCACCTATTTGTATGAGCCTATTGAGCTTTAGTGTATGTTGGACACTGTCGAAAGCGGCAGATATGTCTAGGAAATGTAATAGGCATGCATTTTTAGGGCTGTCTATTCCTCTTACTAGTGTGTCTAGGAGGACCGCTAAAAGAGTGTCTACCCCATGACCAGGTCGAAAGCCGTATTGTTGGTCGTCAAGGGGAGCTGATGTGTCAATGTATTCTTGTGTTTGTGTTTGAACTACTTTTTCTATGAGTTTAGCCATAAATGGTATACTGGAGATGGGTCTATAAGAATTCGGTGAGGTTTTGTCCATAGTGTCGTTTTTTAATATGGGTCTAATTTGTGCATGCTTTAGTATGGGCGGCAGGTAACCTTGATTTAGTGAGAGATTGATTAGTGGTATTATGAAAGGGGATAATGTTGGAAGGGTGTTCTTTATCCAGTTTATTGGGCAGGGATCAAGGTGAGAAGTTGTGTTATTTAAGTTCGTCATATTCTTAAGGGTCTCTTTTGTTATGGGATAAAATTTATTCCAAGAAACTGATAGAGATTGGTATGATATGGCTTGTGGGATTGGTAGGATATTATTTATTTTTGATTTGTTTATGTAGTGATTTGCTAATGTTTGGGGAGATATGTCGTTGGCTTCATGGTTGGAATTGTATGTGTTTTTAGTTAGGTTTTGGACAATGGAGAATAATTCTCTTGGTCTGTTGATAGATTTGTTTAGGATAGATGAGTGGAAGGTTTTTTTAGCGCTGTCTGTGGCTTCTTTGTAGTTTTTGAGATAAGTATTATAGAGTTCGTTGTGTGATGTGGATTTAGTTTTGCGCCACTTTGATTCAATTTTTCTGAGTGTTCTTTTCATAACTTTTAAAGTGTTGTTGAACCAAGGGGCATCACCAGTTCTGGGACGGATGTTCCTCTTGTTTGGTTGGTTATATGCTGCTGCTTTTGAGATTGTATTATGCCAAGTTGTAATAGCCTCATCAAGGTTGGAAGGAGATAAGGAGAGGTAAGGGGTTGTTAGGTCTAGGAAATCATCTGCATTGAATTTTTTAAATCTGGGGGGTAGGGGTTCTTGCTGGTTGCTTTTGTTATTTGAGTCTGTGTATGTAATGTTAAACTTAATCAGGTAGTGGTCTGACCATGGGATCAGTATGCACTGTAGGGATTCCGGATTAAAAAGTTTATGGAGTACTTCCGGGAGAAATATGAGGTCTAATGTTCCTCCTTTGATATGAGTTTCTGTATTAATGATTTGATGGAAGCCTATGTCATGTATAGATTCAAGAAAGAGGGTTGAATATGTGTTGGGTAGAGATGGGAGATTAAAATCTCCTAACATTATTATTGGACATTGGTCTGTGGATGAACTGAGAAGCTCTATTAGGACATCCATATTTTCTGTTTTATGGTCAGGTGGTCTGTATATCAAGCATAATTTAATATGGTCGATCTTTATGATGAGGGTGTCAGTGTTGTTAATGATCTCGGAGGGTTGTTGTTTAGCATTTAGGACCTTTTTAGTCATTATAAGCACTCCTCCTCCTTTTTTGTTGTTTCTATGTGTATGATAAATGTCGTAGTCATTCTTATTTAGCTGGTTTAGGTAGACCGCATCTGTGTCAGATAGCCATGTTTCTGTAACACAAAGTATGTCAGGTTTATTGTCATTTAAGATGTCAGTGAAGATAGGGAGTTTGTTTTTCATGGATCTAGCATTTGTTGGGATGCATGATAAAATTGTTGGTTCTTTTTTGTTTGGCAGGGTATTTGGTTGGTGGAGTGTGG
Organism: Ichthyophis bannanicus; assembly: GCA_033557465.1. Taxonomy (NCBI): domain Eukaryota; kingdom Metazoa; phylum Chordata; class Amphibia; order Gymnophiona; family Ichthyophiidae; genus Ichthyophis; species Ichthyophis bannanicus. The sequence goes on along the minus strand of CM066041.1, from coordinate 196,088,242 downwards.
TAGGTTTTATATGTATAAGGTGGTTATGATTTACCTTTGTATTAGGCCAATTTGGTGCATGTATTGATAGTGTATGATGACGGTTAAGACTTTGTATAATTGGAATTGGTTTATAATGTTTGGTGTTTAGACTGTGTGTGAGCGCAATTATTGTTAGTATTATGGCACAGCTGCAAAGTATTCTTAGATGAAAGGTGTGTGAGTATGACATTTTGAGGGCTGGTAGTATAAGTTTGTTGGTTACTGGAGACTTTAATAAATCTAACACAGTTAGGAGAAGAAGGTTACTGGCAACAGTTATAGTTCTAGCACAGTTGGGTGATAGTGAGTTACTGGCAACAGTAAAAATTCTAACACAGTTGGGGAGTGTTTGTTGCAGTTTCCGGTGCCCTGTGTGGGAGAGAGGGGCCGGCTGGAAGCCTGAGAATCGAGCGGGAGCCCTGCTGACATCACCTTACAGGTTCCGATTTAAATCTTGCTTGCTGCACCTTCTGTGGGAGTGTTTGTTGCAGTTTCCGGTGCCCTGTGTGGGAGAGAGGGGCCGGCTGGAAGCCTGAGAATCGAGCGGGAGCCCTGCTGACGTCACCTTACAGGTTCCGATTTAAATCCTGCTTGCTGCACCTTCTGTGGGAGTGTTTGTTGCAGTTTCCGGTGCCCTGTGTGGGAGAGAGGGGCCGGCTGGAAGCCTGAGAATCGAGCGGGAGCCCTGCTGACGTCACCTTACAGGTTCCGATTTAAATCCTGCTTGCTGCACCTTCTGTGGGAGTGTTTGTTGCAGTTTCCGGTGCCCTGTGTGGGAGAGAGGGGCCGGCTGGAAGCCTGAGAATCGAGCGGGAGCCTTGCTGACGTCACCTTACAGGTTCCGATTTAAATCCTGCTTGCTGCACCTTCTGTGGGAGTGTTTGTTGCAGTTTCCGGTGCCCTGTGTGGGAGAGAGGGGCCGGCTGGAAGCCTGAGAATCGAGCGGGAGCCCTGCTGACGTCATCTTACAGGCCTATTTAATTGATCCTCCCTACGGCGCCCAGCCGTCGGCGCGGTTCCTAAGGGGCGGTTCCAAAGGGGCTTGGTCCCGCCCCTTACGAGCCCCTTAGGAGCGCATTGGGAGCGTGAGCCAGCGTTCTTCTGGCTATGCCAGGGAAACGTAAGAAAAAATCTACGGCTGAGACATCGCAGGTAGGTGCAATTGAAAAACATTTGGTATCTACACCACGGAACATCTGTCCAGGTACTGTGCCGCTTGATCCCTCTGTGGAGGGCGTGAGTTTAAGCTCTTTGGAGCGGACCCCTCCCCTTCCTCCAGGTTTCCTGGAATTTCCTTCTGATCATCTACCTGGCGATCCTTTTCGGTGTACAGAGCCCTTGAAGGCGGTGGTTTGGCAGCCTCCTTCTGCTCTTCCCACTGAATGTCCAGAAACTGAAGTTTCCCTTCTCGATATATGGCGTGTAGTCACGCGCACGGACAAAATTCTTTCTCAGACTATTTCCTCTTTATGTCAATTCACAGGGGATGTGGTTACAAAATTTAGTTCTCTGGAATCTCAAGTTGGGGCCTTGAGCTCCGCGGTAGCAAAAGTGGAGTCTCAGGTTACCACTTTTGCTGAAATTTCTTCTACATACGCTAAAGATAGCTTACTTTTGCACCAAAAACTTGAGAATTTAGAGAATGTTAATCGTTCTAGAAATTTACGGATTTTGAATTTTCCCATTTTTGCTTTGGTCTCTCCTTTGATATTATTTCAAAAATATTTGAAGGAGAGCCTTCTTTTTCCCCATGCCGACTCTTGTGTAATCCTAAAATGTTATTACTTGCCTTCAACGGTATCGGCTGGCAAGGTGGAATCAGAGGACCCTCCTCTAGCAGAATTAGAAGATTTTAATTTAACCGCTTTTTTAGAGGAATCACATGACCTTATCTCCACCCGGGCTACACTGCTGGTGACTTTTTCCTCTGAGGAAGATAAGATCAGTGTCCTTAGGCTTTATTTTCGGAAAAAGGAGATACAGTTCTGTGGGGCTAAGGTCATGATGTTTCCTGATGTTTCTCGTACTACTCAGTTGCGTAGGAATGTTTTTCTATCTTATAAGTCTAGAGTACTTGCTTTGGGAGCAACTTTCTTTCTAAAATACCCCTGTAAATGTTGTATATCTTTAAATGATGTTAAGTTTGTTTTTCTCGTTTCTTTTGATTTGGAAAAATGGATTCTGGACAAGGAACAGTCTAAGGTAGTTATAGATTCTGAGGAGGGTCTCATTCTACCGGTTAAATGGTTGGCTGCAGGCTTGTCCTGTAGGCCTGGATTGTCCTTTTGTTTTCCTAGATTTTTTTTTTAACAGACTTATCTCCCCATTAATGTGGACTGGGTTCCTATTGATTATTACTTGATAAATATTTTTGACATTGTGATATTCTGTTTCTTTGATTAAGAATTTTGCTGTATATTACTGTAAAATTATTCATAAAAAAAAAAATAATTCTAACACAGTTAAGTGAAAATTAGTTACTGGCAATAGTAAATCTAGCACCACTAGGTGAGGATGAGTTTCAAACACATTTCATACACATTTGATGCGTCCGCCGCCCAGTTTCGCAGCCAGAGAAACCGCCTGGCCGCCACAAGAGACGCCTTAGTCTTTGCTGATATTCGTACCAAATCATAGCAGGTATCGGCTAAATAAGCCGCTGCTGATTCCAATTTGGCCCCATCCTCGGAAGCTCCCTCTTGTATATCAGATGGAGCTTCCCCTTGGAGCCACCGGATGGAGGCCCTCGACACATAGGCCCACAAATTGAAGCCTGCAGGCTAGAGCACTCACATCAAATGCCTGTTTGCGTATCGACTCTAACTTTCGATCCTGAAGATCCTTAAGGGCTGCGCCCCCTTCTACCGGAATGGTGGTCTTCTTGGTCACCGCTGAAACCAAGGCATCGACCTTGGGCTTTTGCATTAGCTTCTTCTCCTCCTGCAGTATGGGATACAGACGCCCCATTGATCAGCCACCCCTTAGGGTAGCTTCCGGGCACTCCCATTCCGATTCTGCTTTATGACCCTATGAACCAGAAAACACTTCTGCTACATCTTAAACCCCTGCAGAAGCAGGTCCTCCAGTGGTTCCTCCTGAACCACTGGTAAGGCTATATTCAATGCTGCCAGTGACTGAGCAATGAGAGCCCCTAGCTCTTCCCTGCGAAAGACCCTAAAGACATTAGGGTAATCTCCTGGGACAATCTCTCCTTCTTCCAGTTCCCCAGCCCATGGATCCAGCCCCGAGTCCGAGAAGAGCTCTCCATCCTCGGTTGGCTGGAGATCCGGAGCCTGCCATCCTAACCATTCCGTGCTAGTCTCCATACCAGGACCCTTCTGGGAAGGCCCTTCCCCCGGGTCGTCCACTAATCCTACCTCTGCTCCTATCAAGGCTCCTACCTTGGGAGCCAGACCCTGATCCTGAGCCTGCTTCCTTTTCAGGCAGTATGTCTTGTGCATAGCCAAAATAAAATCTGCGGAAAACAACGAGTTCAACTTCTCCTGCAGCCCTGGAGACTCCGATGGCAGTGCCCGTCCTGTCTGTGAAGGCTTTTTGGCTTTTGACTTAGTTTTAGCTTGTTTCTTCTGCCCCGCGGGAGAAACGGCTGTCCCTGTCAAAATGGCTACCGTTTCCGCCTTTTCTCTGCCGAACCTACAGGCCTTCCAACCTCACTGTCCCCAGGAGTTGCCTTGCCTTCCATCGCGCCGGCCAAGCCTCATTCGATCCTGCTACTGCTGCGAATACACATGCAGCACAGCCCAGGATCTGACAACCCCCAGCTCCTTCCGCACTGCGCACACACTTTCAAGATCACCCGCATGCACGACGGAACACTCCCCGTGAAACTTTGAGGCCGCGATTCCCAGTATCGACAGCCAAACACCTATGCAATCGACTCCCCGGACCCTTACCTTCTTCCTCAAAAACCGCCAGTACTGTTCTCGCTCTCTCTGCCCTTTCCATCGCTGATGGAAACTGCTTGTCGGCTGCGGAGGCAGGAAGGCGTGCTCTGGGGCTCCCAGGCACGTCCTTCATCGGGCAGTGAATCCAACCGCGCGTTCTCCTCGAGACAAGCTCTGCCTCTTCTGCCCTGCTTATCCGGCTAGTATCACCCCAGTCTGTGAAGGGTTTTTGACCATCCACTGTGGCACTTTACTTTCTGGCAGAACTGCTCTGCTAGAGCAAGCCAGAATGACCTCGCAGCCTATTTTTTTCTCTTTTTTTTGTTTTAACCAGCCTACTCTCTCTCAACCCGGGAGCTCCTAACACCTGTCCTTCCTAGCTGCTGAGAACTGAAAGACTGAGTTGGGAGTGCTAGGGGGAGCTAGATATAGGGTCAGCAAGACTCTATATTTCAGTCCTCAGCTGCTGGAGGAAGCTGACTATCCTACTGTTCCTGGACTGGCCTGGAGAACCGAATAGGAAGATAACAAATGTGCTTCGATCTCATTTAATCATGTGTTTAATCAAGTACACACATACATGTTGATCCCACCCCTGTTCCGCCTATTCTCTGCCCCTGAGAACACCTACACATATCACATAAAAGCAGGCACTATGCTTTCCAAGCACTTCATTTTATATACTTACACACTTTGGAAATTTTATACAAGCTCAAGCAGCTTATAAAATTGCTCCACTGTCACTAACTTTAAATAAGCACAGTTTCCATTGATGCCAAAGCAAAGCTGTGAATGTCTGGACTCATCATCTTGAGATCAATCAATATCATTCTCTCTCGACAATTTTTACTAACGACATGCAATAAATTGATCCATAGAAAGCTACTAGAGATGAGGACAGTAACTGAATTCAAAAAAGCATGGGACAAACACAGAGGAACTCTAAAGGTAAAAAGGGGACTGTTGTAGTGGTCTTTTTCTGTCATCATATTTCTATGTTTCTATTTTGACAATAGAAGCAAAAATACCCTTATTTAAAGAGGAAAATGGCCAATTACACAGGTACACTAAAAAAATTTTTTTTTAAACTGCCTCTAATGTTTCGATTGATTTTTACATTTTTTGGTGCGCTGAATCCAAATCTGGTAACCAATTTGCTCCATCACGTACAGATTTTTTGCTACATTGGGTTAGCAGTTTGAGGTGAACGTTTCAGATTGAGTGCAATCGAGATAAAAGTTTCTTGGATGAATTCTTTATACTAATTGTTTAGTAGTTATTCAAATAAGAATAAAGAAAATTGTAACAAGGCAGCACATAAGAATAGAGTAATGTCAACAAAACACACTGTGATGGTAGCAAAATTGTCTGCACTTAAAACAGCCACATACATGTGCACAAACATTGAGCATATAAGAGCGAGGTTAGACACAAATCAAAGCAAAGAAATGTGCAAAAAATGTTGTACAGGTATGTATGTAAGAATAGAAAACGCAAACCGCACCATTGCAATACATGAAGACAAACACCCGATGGTGCGAAAATAAAATTCTAATAAATGAGATCCGACACTGTGGTAATAACTAGCAAATTTTTATTTCAAAGTTTAGTAAAAACACGATATTTGTCAACACAGTTTAGATTTTAAAGTCATTCTTGGGTCAATCAATCTCCTGGTGGGCCCGTTTCTTCTTCCCCCGAATGCTTCTCTTGGTGCGCTGCTTGGCATATTTTTCATCTGGGGTTTCCCGCAGCAGCAACCAGCAAAAATCAGCCATCATAGTGGTGTTCCATCTTCCTTGGTACCTTCTCTCTGCGTCCTTGATGTCCTGGTGAAACCTTTCACCTTGTTCTTCACTGTACGCCCCCAAGTCTTCGGGAAAGTAGTTCACATGGGAGTGCAAGAAATGGACTTTCAGGCTCATGTTACAGCCTTGTTCTTTGAAGGCATTGAGCATCCTGGCAACAATATCCTTATAGTTCTCATCCCGCCTGTTCCCCAAGAATTTGAGAACAACATCCTTGAAGGAATCCCAGGCTTCTTTTTCCTTCTCAGACATCGTTTCAACGAATGCTCCATCTGAAATGAGTTTCCTTATATCAGAGCCAACAAACACTCCTTCCTTTAGCTTTGCTTCAGAAAGTCGGGGGAACTTTGAGCAAAGGTACCGAAAGCACTCACCATCTTTTGGAAGGGACTTGATGAATTGCTTAATGAGACCCAACTTAATGTGGAGAGGTGGTAATAGAATTTTATCATGAGGTACCAAGCTCTCATGAAGAACATTTTTCTCACCGGGTCTCAAATACTCCCGAATTGGCCAGTCTTTTTTCCCCCAGTGTAGGTCGCGGGCCCGGCTATCCCACAAGCAAAGGAAGCAGGGATATTTGGTGAAACCGGATTGCTGCCCTAATAGCATGGATAGAATTTTAAAGTCTCCACAAATCATCCACTTATGCTCATCATAACGAATCTTCTGAAGAATCAGGGCCAAATTCTCGTATTTTTCTTGGAGAATAACAGAGTGAGCAATAGGAACTGAAGCGAATGTGTTGCCATTATGAAGAAGAACACCTTTTATGCTGTCTTTTGACGAATCAATGAACAGCCGCCATTCAGCAGGATCATACTTGAGTTTAAACTTTTCCATCACTCCGTATATATCGCTGCAAAATACCAAATCTTCCTCTTTGCTGAAATACTTCAAAAATTGTGTCTCGCGGTTGCGGTACCAATAAAAAGTTGTTCCTGGTGACAATAGATTTTTCTGTTTAAGCCGAGAACCTAGCAGTTGGGCAGCATCTTTTGGGAGTCCTAAATCCCGGACTAAATCATTCAATTCAGCTTGAGAGAAAAGTTCAGGTTTCGGATCTGGTTCAGTTTCAAACTCGGAAGTACTGGACTCATCGGGAAAAGCCATATGATGAGTCTCATCATGATCAGAACTGTCCACACAAATATGATCCAAAGATTTTGGTGGTTCAGGCACAGGTACTTCGTTGCTATGAGGCATAGGCCTAATTGCTGAGGGAAGGTTGGGGTAACTTATTACGTTCTTATTTTTTAAGTTGTATCCCTTCACAATACAAGAGCAGTCACTGCTGTGGTCTCTTTGTTCACGCCACATCATAGGTATTCCGAAACGAAATGCTTGTTTTTTACCTTTCATCCATAAGCGTAGATCTTCCTCACATGTCTTGCACACTTTGTGAGGAGCCCACGGTTTGTCTTGATCGCCTAACTTCAAACCGAAATAGGCGAAATATACTTTTTTAATAAATGCAGAAATGTTCCTCTGCCGCTTTTTCACGGTATATTCCCCACAAATAAAACAAAAACTGTCCGGAGAGTTGACGCAACCTCTGGCTCTGTGAGCCATCACAAATACACAGCACTGCAAACTACAACTGTAGTGAACCACTTCGGAATAAAGCTGGATTACGACTGAGAAAACAAAAGGTAATAATGAACTTGCAAGAAACTGAAATTTGACAGGAACGTTCATGTCGCAACCACCGTGTTTGAGCGAGCGAGCGAATGAGGCGAGGCGAACAGGAAAGAACATGCGCCAGCGCGAGTACTGGATTTAGCCCCCCGCCTCCCAATTGTCCTGTTAATGTATAAAATGAATACAAAACACTCTAAAATATCATGAGGGAGTGTTTCTAGTTAGTTAACCATTACAACCTCTATTTTGGGCCAAGAAAATAAACTGCAGTCAGCTAAAAAGAAATTTTGTGAACATTCCTTATATGGGTAAGAAATCTAATTTTGCAAGAAAACGTGACGTGATGGAACATTTTGGCTATTTTTCCTGGATTCAGCACCACAAAATCTATAGGAATCAGTTGCAAAACTGGAGGCAGTTTTTTGGTAGTGTACCTGTGTTATAATTAAAAGATACAATAAATACTTTCCTAACACCATCCTCTCCAGATTTCTTATACTTTGATTCAATTATTACACTACTGTTGCACTATGCCAGTGACTTTGCCAATGTACTACAGCACCATCATGACAAGAGAAACATGATGATAATAAAATTGAGAACCATTTAACTTACAGTATATATCTATAATGTATGAGAAAGGTAACACTAAGGCAAACTATATCACTGGTAGGTTGATACCTTAAAGGCGCCAAAAGAATGAGATTTTAATAAGCATTAAGAATGTTTTAGCCACATATAACATAGTAATTGGAAATGGTAGATGGATCCAGAAAAAGAGATGATGAACATTTTGTGACTATTAGTAAAAAAAAAAAAAAAAAAAAACTGAAAGGAAATGTTTCCAAGAGGGTCAAGACGTTACTCTTCCCTAGAAAATATCCCAAGAAACTGGCATTTCCTATTTGGATAAATACAATTTGAATCTCGAGCGTAATACATTTCAAATGTATTTGCATAAAACTTAAACCAAGAACTTAACAGACTGGCCATCCTTACATAGTAAGAACAACTAGTTTCTATAGCAAAATCGCTTTTCCCAATCTGATGTACTGGAAAAAACTAGATGTTGATATATTTAGAATATATTCCTTAGATATATTTGCTGTGACGATTATTAAAATAATATTCAGGGCATAGGTGTAGTTTGGGGAGGGGATGGTAGCCTCCCCCAAATGTTGTGGGCATTAATGGTGATCTGGCACGCATGCCCCTACTGTCAGTATTATTTCCAAATCCTTTGCCCCCCAAAGTAAGAAGGCAAACTACACCAAGAGTTCAGGGATAGAAATTATTTCACAACACTTAGGCACAAAAGGTTAAAGAATAATCTCATCCCTTTTCTCTCCCCTCCACTGCCCCCTAGCCCTGCCCCAATCACTGGTTACTACCTTCCAACCCTGAGGCCATCACTGTTCCTCCACACCAGAGCCATTGATGCATTCCATACCCAGACGTAGTCACCGTTCAATCTGTTCCTGAGCTGTGGCTGCTTCTCTCCATTCAATGATGCCTTTCTTTGGTCTGGCCCCTCTTTCTGCCCAAGACTATGGCTGCTTCTTCACATGTTTTTTTCCCCATCCAGGCATCATCCTTTAGGCACCTGGGCAATATGGAAGCCAAGATTTTTCCAGCCCCGATATCATACATACAAATTTGTACTGCAACCACTTTTTGCCATGATGGCCAAATAATACAACTGACCACCCCTGACAAACTTTTTGAAGTGAAAGAAAGGCTCATGAGTTTGTTTTGTCTGTATTCCACTCCCTAATAACTATCATATTTGGAGTCGCATCCACACCAAACTTTCAGGTGAGGTCAGGGGGAAAGACTAACAGGAATTTATTTTTGAGATCCACACATATGCACATAAGTTAGCTCTGGGTGGAACCTCTTGTCTACTATTCTGTATCAGAAGGTACTTTTCTAATAACACACTGAATGCATGCATTCATTATACAGACAATTTTATGGCTTTAAAGCTTTGGTAATGTCAATCAATATGGTTGATAAATGCTGCTAAAACAGAACAGAATAATATGTAGACCTGAAAGGGAGAAGAGTGGGAAGAGACTTGTTTGGCTTGTTTCAACAGAATGTTTTCCTTATCAAATACAAGAGAGAATGCAAAAAAGAGCAACCAGAGTTCATCAGGTTATGGTGGGGGGGGATAGACAGATAAGCACAAATGTCATATCACCAGCACTTTGAAAAATCACAAATGGGAAGCTCATTTATGAAGGTGATGGTAAATGGAGCTCACTCGGGTGAAAGGAGGGTGATTAGCAGGGAACCCCAGGGTTCGGTCCTGGGCCCGGCACTGTTCAATGTATTTGTGAGTGATATTGCTGAAGGACTGCATGGAAAAGTCTGTCTTTTTGCAGATGACATGAAAATTTGCAACAGAGTGTACACCCCTGATGGAGTGGATAACATGAGGAAAGATCTACAAAAGCTGGAAGAATGGTCTAATGCTTGGCAGTTAAGATTTAATGCAAAGAAGTGCAGTGTCATGCACTTGGGAAACAGAAATCCAGGGGAAATGTATGCTATAGGGGGCGAGAGGTTGGTGTGCATGGACCAGGAGAAGGAGGTTGGTGTGATTATTTCTGAGGATCTCAAGGTGGCAAAACAGTGCGACAAGGCAGTGGCAAAAGCCAGGAGAATGTTGGGTTGCATACAAAGAGGAATTACCAGCAGAAAGGAAGAGGTACTAATGCCACTGTATAAGTCACTGGTGAGGCCTCACTTGGAAGACTGTGTTCAGTTTTGGAGACCATATCTTGCAAAGGATATAAAAAGACTGGAAACTGTTCAGAAGAAGGTGACCAAAATGATTTGGAGCCTGCGTCAGAAGCCTTACGAGAAGAGACTTGAAGGCCTAAATATGTACACTCTGGAGGAGAGGAGGGACAGGGGAGATATGATTCAGACCTTTAAATACTTAAAGAGAAATAATGAACAAACCTCTTCCAAAGACAGGGAAGCTGTAAAATTAGAGGGCATAACATGAAGCTGCAAGGAGGTAAATTGAAAGGCAATGTCAGGAAATACTTTTTCACTGAAAGGGTGGTAGATGCTTGGAATGCCCTCCCGATGGAAGTGGTGGGGGCAAATACAGTGACAGAATTCAAAATGGCATGGGACAGACACAGTGGATCCCTTTACAGCAACAGGATAAAATCAAAATAAACTTAACTATCTAATTTCTCAACATACAGGGGTGTCCAACACGGAGCGGTGGGTTCACCCCTAAAACAAAGACATGGGGAGGAGTGGCCTGCACGGAGCGGCAGGTGCATCTACTCTTGCCATCTTACTGGGCAGAGTAGGTGCATCTGCCGCTCCATACTGGTCTTTATCTGCCATCATTTACTATGTTACTATGTTATATTAACTAGACAGACTGACACAGCCTTTAAACAGCAGAGTATCACTCTACACAGGATGAAATGATTTGAACCACTGGATCCAAACTGATGCAGCAATGTAATGAATATTAAAGTATCATATGTAGTTTCTCAAAACATTCTCATGTCTACATACATGTATACTCCCAGTCTGGATATATTTTTCTTAAAATTAAAAATAGATAGATAGATAGATAGATAGATAGATAGATAGATAGATAGATAGATAGATAGATAGATACAGAAAGCATGGATCAGATGCACTACCATAAAACATAAGAGTCCATGAGGCTTTGGAAATTACTTCTCTTCCATTTAATAACTTATTTGTTTGATAAGGATTCACTCAAAAGGATACTGAGAAGGAGCTCAGTTTAGGTCAGGCCATTATTACAAGAATGTTTAATTCTTTGGTTGCAGTTTACTAAGGCAGTAATCTCATTCTCTGCTGCTCCTAGCACCTTCAAAATTAATTACACATATATGTGAGATATTCAGTAGCAGCTGCTATCCAGATACTACCACTGAATATCCGGTATATTTTGCACACGGTGGCCGATGTTTAAAGTAACAGCTGACCCCTGTGGGCTGAATATTGGCCTGGCTATTTTTATCATTTTCTATTGTTCAGACAAATTAACCCTTTCCAGGCCAAGCCCAAAACTCTCGGGATCCAAAATTCTGACTAAATATTCCTATCAAATGGTATATAATACATGACCATAGCAGAAGGAAAATCACTATTAGAATAAGATGGGTAAAATTATCCTGAAATATGCAAGAATTAACCCGGCTGCAGAATATGGAATAAAAATTTAAAGTAGGCCTTCAAAGGGTTAAGCGGTATTGCCTGTCCCAATTTGTTTACAAATTGTGGTCAACTCAATCCCATGAAAGGGGGAGGAAGGATTTGTAGTCACACTTACAAATCTATGCAACAGTCAGGGCCGGCCAAAAGGTGGACTATGCATCCACCTAGGGCAGCATAGTTTCAGGAGAGACATCAGTGCCTGTGTGACAGAGGTCAGCAGTAGTTTAAAAAAAAAAAAAAAAAACACAGCACTGCCTATTTCTGTCACTTCTCCTAGGACAAGCAGGATAGTCAGCCACAGTAGGTGACGCCATCCGACGAGGCCGAGACGGAAGTACTCTCTAGAGCTCAGAAGGGCTTTGCCCTTCTGAGCATGACCACCAGGTACCACCCCCGGGTCTGCCCCTAGCCAGCCACTTTTTTTCCTTCCGCCTTGCCAGCAAGACGAACTCTCCTGATTCCTCACCACCAAAATTGCATCATTTTCAATACCAACAGCATACAGAATTAAAGAACAAAGCATCTACAATCAAGATGCCTAAACCGGGCTTTAAAAAATGCCCGGGCTGCTCCAGAAAGATGAATTCTACAGACGCCCATGACTGCTGCCTAAAATGCCTCGGGGTCTCCCATAAAGTGGAGGAATGCGCTCACTGCGCGAAGATGTCTCCCCGGCCCGAAAATACAGAAAACATGCCCTCTGGGAACTGTTTCCAGAGAATGAAGATCCAGGTACCTCTTCTGCCGTCTACGTGACTCCCCACGTTGCTCAGGCCAGGGCTCGGACTCCTACTCAGCAGACCCCTGCAATGGCACCGGATGTGCCCCTACAGGCCTCCATCCGCAGCTGCTCTGCCTCTGCTCCCTCCATCCCAGCTCCTGTGGTGTCTCCCCCAGGCTTTCCAGCACCTCCTCGGGGCTCCCCAGTGCTCCCCGGATCATCGAGGGACTCCCTGCCGGTGGCCATCTTGGATTCTTCTTCGGGCTCCGCCCACCTCAGCGCCATTGGCCGGCACCATGGCAACACTCACAACAAGGAGGGAGGAGTAGCCTAGTGGTTGGGGCAAGGTACTTCAGGCCGGAAGGTCGGGGGTTCAAATCCCACTAGAGGACAGCAACCTTGGGCCGGAAGGACTGGGGTTTCTAGTCCCACAGATGCTCCTTGTGGTCTTGGGCAAGCCACTTAACCCTCCATTGCCCATGTTCCCTGTAATTATTAGTGTATGTGTCTCATATCCCCGCGTGTTAAATGTATCCCCCAATTGTGTTGTGACCGCTTTGATTGAAGGATAAGGCAGTATACAAAAACTGTCTAAATAAATAAATAAACAAGGGGCATGGCCAGGATTCTCCCCTGCAGTCGGCCATCTTGGACTCTGCCCCGACTCCGCCCACTTCCGCACCATTGGCCGGCGCCACGACAACAGGGCAAGCAGGAGGCATGGCTCCAGAATAAGGCACACCCACCGGCCAGCCTCCCCATCGGCGCGGAGGCACAGCTCCAGCCCGCGCTGACACAAACACCGCAGCAGATGCAGCAGCAGCAGCACCAGAAGATCAAAAAAATGACACAGAGGCCACAGCTACAGCAGCAGCAGCAGCCCACACCACAGAAGGTCGGAGTGGCCTAGTGGTTGGGGCAAGGTACTTCAGGCCGGAAGGTCGGGAGTTCAAATCCCACTAGAGGACAGCAACCTTGGGCCGGAAGGACTGGGGTTTCTAGTCCCAAGGTGCTCCTTGTGGTCTTGGGCAAGCCACTTAACCCTCCATAGCCCATGTTCCCTGTAAAATAGTTATCTCCAAGTTATAATGCCCTGTTCAATGTAATTTCAGTTTGTTCAATGTAAACCGCACTGATGCAGAATAGCACGGTATATAAGAGAATGTAAATAAATAAATAAAGGCACAGAAAGATACAGAGACACCGGCGTCAGTACTCCTCATCCAGCAGCACCTCCTCCAACAGGTATGCTCTGCTCCTAGACTCCGATGTGGACACGGATCCTCCCCAGCAGCTCCCTACAGACCCAGAAACACCGGAATTCACCCTTGCCAACCCCTCCGGGCAACCCTGGGGGCAGCACGACCCTACCACCACGGCTCTTCCCTTCCAAGGACTACCCGACATGACTGCATAACTTAACAGCCTTCTTTCTGGGTTCTTCAGCCAGTGGCTCCAGTCTCATGGGGCACCTTTCCCCGACCCCCCCGCATCAAGCCTGCTCAGACCCTCCAGAGTCTGTTCCAGAATCGGCGGGTACTGCTTGTGATAGGGATGAAGCCACTGCTCCCGAGCCCACCACATCTGTGGAAAACTCACCTGCCCCAAATCCAGACCCGGAACTGTCTGCAATGGACACCCCACCCGACAACCCGGAGGACCTGACTTACCCGAAATTCCTCCGCAAGCTCTCAACGGCTTTAGCTCTAACAGCCCCCTGCCCTACTTCCGACAAGCGACCTGAGACTCAAACGGCCCTAAACGTTTTAGAGGGCCCCCAGGACTGCTGCAACTATACCCGTGCACCCCCTCCTACATGAGAACCTCCTCAAGCTCTGGCAGAACCCCGTCTCAGGGCCGCCTACATCACGAAAACTGGACCTAAAGTACCAAGTGCAACCCCTGCCTGGGTTCGACAAGACGCAGCTTCCTCACCACTCCATAGTGGTGGAATCTGCCCTCAAGCGCTCAAAATCTATGTGCACGTCTTCCAACAACCCTCCGGGCAGAGACCTTAAGCTCCTTGACGAGGTCGGAAGAAAGATATTCCAGGGCGCCATGCTATGTGCAAGGGTGTCCGCACACCAGCTCCAGCAGGCCCTTTACCAGGACGCTCTCCTAGCTCAGCTAAAATCCACATCGACGCAAGATGCGCAAGCTTCACCCAACGCTCCCCTGGCAGACCTCCAGGAGTGCATAAAGCACCAAGTCCAGGCAGCCTTCGATGCCTTCGACACAGCCGTGCGCACCGCTGGAACTGCCATATCGACTCGTCGCTTGGCCTGGCTCAGAACCTCCGGCCTGCGAGACAACACCCATGACCGGATAGCGGATGCCCCCTGCGTCGGGGATTCGCTTTTTGGCGACAAGGTGAATGATGCCATGATCACCATGAAGGACCACTGTACCACACTACAAACCCTCGCAGACGAGGGCCTAGAACGGAGCAACCACAAGGCCCCTTACCACCGGAAGCCTTACTCTTCCTCCAGAAGACAATACAACACGTATCGGAGGTGGCAGCAGCCGCAGTACAAGCCACAGTCTCAACAGACCTCCTGCCACGGGAAGCCCCGCCAAAGGGAAAGGAGGCAACAAAAGGCCCCTCAGACTAGCCCAGCAAAGACCAACAAGACCTTTTGACAAACATACGGGGGCCAGCCCCCCCACGGGGAGTTGACTCACCGCATTCCTACCGGCCTGGGAGTCGATCTCAACAGACAACTGGGTCCTGCAGATCATCAGGGAGGGGTACCGGAACAGATTTCTTTCAACACCGTCGCAACGCAAACATCCCCGCGACAGGATAGACATCAACTCACTCGCCCTCCTAAAGGAGGAAATATCATCCCTCCTTACATCCAAGGCCATAGAGCCTGTGCCGAAGGAAGAGCTGCGTTCCAGCTTCTACTCCAGATACTTCATGGTCTCCAAGAAAACGGGAGGCCTACGTCCTATCCTCGACCTCCGCAGACTCAACAAGTTCATTGTCAAGGAAAAATTCCGAATGCACTCCCGTGGGTCAATCCTTCCGCTCATTCAACAGGGAGAATGGCTGACATCCTTCGATCTGATGGACGCGTATATACATGTCCCCATTCACAGAGACCACCACAAGTACCTGCACTTCCAAGTCATGGGGAGACATTTCCAATACAAGGTCCTTCCCTTCGGACTTTCACCCACACCACGGGTGTTTACAAAATGTGTGGCCGTGGCAGCCGCACACCTCCGGAAACAGGGCATATGTGTGTTCCCGTACCTCGACGACTGGCTGATCTCTGCTCCCTCCTCACAGGAGGCCACTTCAGCCACTCACCGAACCATCTCCGGGCTTCCTAGTGAACCACCAGAAGTCACACCTGTGACCCTCCCAGCAAATCGAATTCATTGGGGCGATCATAGACACCACTGCCTTCAAAGCATTCCTTCCCCGTCCCCAGAGGGACGCCATCATCAGCCTGACACGGAGCATCTCAACGAATGGACAAACAACTGCCCGAATGCTGCTCCGCCTACTGGGCCACATGGCCACTTCAACCCAAGTGATTACAACAGCAAAGCTTCATATGCGCCACCTACAGTGGCACCTTAGGTCACACTGGAACTAGCACTCACAGCCCTTGAGCTCACAAGTCCCTCTAAATGCCGCAGTAACAGCCTTCCTCCACTGGTGGACACGCAAAAGGAACCTAACGCGTGGTCGCCTCCTGAGGCAGCCTGTTCATCAGCTAACCATCACCACCGATGCCTCCCCAACAGGCTGGGGGGCACACTGCCTCCACCTCCGCACTCAGGGAGCGTGGATGGCAAGAGAACAAACGCTACACATCAACCTCCTGGAGCTCAGAGCTATACGACACGCCCTACGAGCCTTTCAGAACCTCGTCTATGGGAAAGCAGTGCTCATCCAGACAGACAGCCAAGTGGCCATGTTCTACATCAACAAGCAGGGAGGAACGGGCTCCCGCCCACTCTGCAGAGAAACCCTCCAGATATGGATCTTTGCACTATCCAAACGCTGCCTCATCCGAGCATCCTACCTGCCGGGACTCCAAAACACACTAGCAGACTGGCTCAGCCGCCAGCTCAACCCGCACGAGTGGTCCCCTCAACCACCAAGTGGCTCAAACCCTCTTCCAACAATGGGGGATGCCACAAATCGACCTCTTTGTAGCACCGGAGAACACGAAGTGCAGCACATTCTGCTCAAAACACCCCTCCCACCTCAGCATCGCGTCGGATGCCTTCGACGTGTACTGGAGGGAATGGTCACTCATTTACGCCTTCCCCCCTCCCCCTGATATCGCTGACCCTACAGCGGATCGTCTCGGACAAAGCACGAGCCATCCTTATCGCGCCTCACTGGCCACGCCAGGTGTGGTTCCCGTACCTTCACCGCCTGGCACAGGAAGCTCCGGTACGCCTTCCCCTGGTGCCCGACCTGATCTCCCAGGACAATGGCAAAATCCTCCACCCCAACCTGCGGACCCTATCCTTGACAGCATGGAGGCTGAGCAGGTGACGCTATCCCCCTTCCACCTTTCCCCTGAAGTCACGCAGGTGGTTCTTGCAGCCAGACGCCCCTCAACCAGAAAGTCCTACGGGCTAAAATGGCGACGCTTCACTGCATGGTGCTCGGTGCAACATTTCAACCCCTTCTCCTGCCTGATACCTCAAGTGCTACAATACCTCACAGGTCTCTCCCGGCAGGTCCTTCAACCACAATCCATCAAGGTACACCTTGCCGCAATCGCGGCCTTCCATGACCGGTGCGGCGACACCTCCATCGCAGCTCAACCTATCGTCAACCGCTTCATGAGAGGTCTCCGCAACCTGCACCCACCGGTCAAAGCCCCGGTGCCCCTGTGGGACCTCAATGCTCTCCTCAACCAACTTGCACAGCCTCCCTTTGAGCCCATGCACTCAGCGACAATGAAGCATGTCTCCTGGAAGACTCTGTTCCTTATCACCATTACGTCAGCAAGGAGGATCAGCGAACTGCAGGCCCTGGTGTCCCATCCTCCCTATACTCAGCTGACCGCAGACAGAGCCTCCCTCCGGACCCACCCTAAGTTTGTACCCAAAGTGGCATCCACCTTTCACGTCAACCAGACCATTGAACTTCCCAGCTTCCACCCGGAGCTCCACTCCTCCATGGAGGAGCAAAGGCTACATACCCTTGACTCCATCAGAGCCCTCCACATATACCTCCTCAGGACCGCGCCCCATCGACGAGGGACGCAACTCTTCGTCTCCTACGACCAAAACAAGCCAGGCTGACCAGTCTCCAAACGAACGTTGTCCATCTGTATCTCATCCTGCATCACCTTCTGCATGGAGCGGGGGCAGGGGCGGCAACCTCGATCCACGCTCATCAACTACGAGTGATGGCCGCCTCCATCACCAACCTGCGGTCCGTTCCAGTGGCAGACATCTGCAAAGCGGCCACCTGGTCATCCCCCACACCTTCCAAAGGCACTACTGCCTCGACCTTATCACCGGAGCTGACCTCGCCTTCGCACGAGCAGTCCTCGCCTCAGCAAGCAACCCCACCTAACTTGCCATTCACCTCAGTACCCTTGGAGGCAGAGGGGACATGGCCCAAAAGACGGTCACAGAACCTTGATTGCAGCATCACCGCTGCTCCCTGTTGCACCTTGCATGGCCGCACCTTATGCCTACTGCACCATACACTGTGGCACATTGCCTATATCGTATTCATGGTTTGTTGCACTGTTCTGCACTGTTTGCACTGCTGTACACTGTCTTGACGTGTTTTGCACTGTGTTTTGATGCACTGTTTTGCACTATTAACTCACATCCTTGCACTATTAACTCACATCCTTGCTAGTTTGCACCATACCGGGGTCTCCCGCCCGTAATAAATGCAAAGTTGTCCCACCTCGGCATACCTTGAATTCTTGCTCCTCTGAGCCATTAGCTCTCCGCCGACTGGGCCCCTCTACCGCAGCTCTGGTAGCTTGGGAGGCACCTACTGTGGCTGACTATCCTGCTTGTCCTAGAGGAAAACGGAGTTGCTTATCTGTAACTGGGGTTCTCCGTGGACAGCAGGATAAGTAGCCACACAATCCCTCCCTCCTCCCCTATAGTGGCCGGTATCTACCGCGTCGCGCCCTAGCAGCTAAGCTCAGCTAGTAACTCAGTGGCTGGCTAGGGGCGGACCCGGGGGTGGTACCTGGTGGTCATGCTCAGAAGGGCAAAGCCCTTCTGAGCTCTAGAGAGTACTTCCGTCTCGGCGCCGTCGGATGACGTCACCTACTGTGGCTGATTTATCCTGCTGTCCACGGAGAACCCCAGTTACAGGTAAGTAACTCTGTTTTGTTACTGCTATCGCCAAAACTGTCATTAACCCCTGGGCAACACTAAATTCGGCTTTAGGCCTGCCTCCTCCAAACAAGGAAGTTTGGAGGGGGCGAGGCTGAAGTGTGCACATGTGCTCAGAGGCATCGCCCTGGCTGTCCCAAGTAACAACAGCATCAGCAATGGCAACAAAAAACAGCAGAGGTAAGCTCCATAATAAGAAGGGAAAGGGAGGGGGGTAGTTGGGCATCAGAAGAGAGAGGGAGAAGGGAGTGCTAGACACTTGGGGATAGGTTAGAGAAGAGGAGGGAGATGCTGGACACGGAGAAGGCAGAGATGAAGAATGTTACGGGGGAGGGTAGGAAAGAAGAGGGGAGATGCCAGACACTTTGTGGATATGGAAGGGAAAGAGATGCTGGACACAGAGGCAGGGCCTTGAGCTGCTATTTATAACATGCCATTACACAGAAATTGTGTGTTGAGGGGAAAACATCTGGTATAGTGAGCTGTAATATTCTTTTAATTCCAATTTTTATAGTTTTGTATGGCATTTAATCCTTCAGCATACTGTGATAGTAGTTTAGGAATTTGCTTGATCATTCAACAAGTTAACAAAAAGCCACTAGTCTAAAGATACCAAACGAGCATTTCTCTAGCCCCAAGTTTCGATCAGCCCTTCAAAAGATGAAATTAGACCTTACCTGCTAATTTACTTTCATGGAGTCTCTCCAGTCCAGTTCAGACCAATGGGTAGTGTCCATCCACCAGCAGCTGGAGACTGATATGCAAATTTTTCTCGCGTGATGTCACACTATACCCTCTGAGGCTCTCCTCTCCTTCCTCAGTACACTATTGGCAAAGCAGCAACAACTTTCTTCAATTTAAACAACTAACTAGTATTGGAACTCAGAGAACTGAACCATTCGCATACTCTAAGCCATTTATCTTGGCACCACACACTATGCCAGAGACAACTGGCTGGTGTCTCGCTTTCCTAGTTTTCTTATTGTTGTTTGTTTTTTTCAAATCGCACCCAAGATTGTGCGGAAAAAGGGTCTGGCTACCTCCAAGCCCCCGACAGTAAGCTGAAGAACCCCTTATGCTTTTCAGAATCACTCCAACCAACCTTCCGGGTTTGCGCACACCTAACGGTAAACAGAATAGGGTGGATCCTGGACTGGACCGGAGGGACTCCATGAAAGTAAATTAGCAGGTAAGGTATAATTTCACCTTCATCCACGTCCCTCTGGTCCAGTCCAGACCAATGGGATGTACCACAGCAGTACTTATCAATAGCAGGGACCCGCAAGCCCCGCCCTCAAGACATGATCTCCGAAGCGCGCTTCCTGTTTCGCCTGCACATCCAGGCAGTACTGTCTGGCAAAGGTATGCAATGACGACCAAGTCATTGCCCTGCAAATATCCCCTGTGGCACCAGGCTAAACTCGGCCCATGACACCCTGGGCTCTTGTGGAAGGTGTACACAGTCCCTCCAGGACTGGCTTCCCTTTAAGTAGATAGGCCGAGGCAATAGCCTCCTTCACCCAGCAAGAGATGGATACTTTAGAAGCCACCTCACCTTTACGCGATCCTCCAAACAGCAGAAAGAGATGCTCTGAATTACGGAAAGACTGGGTGCGCCTCAGGTAGCACTTCAACACTCTGTGAACATCCAACTTACTCAGTGTCCCGTCAGTAGCGCATCGCAGGAAAAACCAGCAGAGTCGCAGTCTGGTTGATGTGAAAAAGCGAGACCGCCTTTGACAGAGATGACAGAACCATGCGCAAAATCACTCTCTCCTTGGCCAGAATCAGAAATGGCTCCTTGCAGGACAAAGCCTGCAGCTCGTAAATGCGACAAGCCAAACAGATGGCCACCAGGAAAGCCATCTTCAAGGTCAGATCTTTGAAAGTTGAATGACCAAGAGGTTTGAACGGAGGCCCCGTTAGGACTGACGGCACGGCGTTAAGATCCTACAGTGCAACGATGGTCCTGCCAGGTGGCTGAATCTGTTTGACTGCTCACAAAAAACAGGAAATATCTGAATGGCATGCCAACAAGACTCCTTGTATCTTAGCCCGATAACAGGATAAAGCAGCTACCTGAACCTTTAGGGAATTCAGTGCAAGTCCCTTATCCAGTCCCGCCTGCAAAAATGCCAGAACATTTACCACCGATGCTCCCAAAGGTCACACACCACAACTCTCACACCAATCATACCAATTCTCAAAGATGCGCCACACACGGACATAGGACGAAGAGGTAGATTTCTTCCTTGCCTTCAAAAGGCTGGTGATCACCACCGATGCATAGCCCTGCTTCAAAAACTTTGCCCACTCAAAGGCCAGGCCGTAAGTGAGAATCGATCCACCTGAGGCATGAACACCGGTCCCTGCGCGAGCTTTTTGTCCGACACTGGGAGGCATCAAGGCTGGTCCACTACCAATCTGATCAGATTCATGTTTTGGTTTCGTGGACCATGGGATGCGGTTCCAAGGGTTGCAGAGCAGAGATGGCATCCATCGGTCCAAGAAAGGTCGACATGTCTTCAGTAGCAGACTGGCTAATCTACTGAAGAGAGCTTTAAACTAGATTCGTTGGGGATGGGTGAAGAAAGCCCCCAGATAAGTGAAACATTAAATACCTTTATGGAAATGGGTAAAAGGAACAACATATGGAAAGCAGTGTGTATAAATGCCTGTAGCATGGTAAATAAAATCCCAGATGTTGAAGCTTTAATGGGAGAAGCTGTCTTGGATTTAGTGGCAGTTACAGAAACATGGTTCACAGAAAACCATGACTGGGATGTAACTATACCAGGCTATACTTTATTCAGAAAGGACAGGGTAGGAAGAAGGGGAGGAGAAGTCACACTATATGTAAAAAATAATATTAAAGTTATGGAACTACAGAGCTTAAAAAGGAGAGGAAGCACTGTGGGTTAAACTAGAAAGAGGAAAAAAGAAATCTATTTGCATTGGTGTGACATACAGACCTCCCTCACAGGAGGAAGAAGTGGACAGAGAGTTAATTGAAGACATACACAGCATTGCTAGGAAAGGGGAAGTGCTACTGATAGGGGATTTCAATATGCCAGATTTTGATTGGCATATTCCTGCTGCAGTATCATCTAGAAGTAAGGAGATCCTGGACTCTCTACAGGGAGAACTATTCAGGCAACTGGTAACAGAACCCACACATACAGGACTTGGTGCTTACCAATGGTGAAAGTGTTTCTGATGTTATAGTGGGAGATCACTTTGCATCCAGTGATCACCAGATGGTGTGGTTCAGTATTAGGACTAGGGCTGTTAAAATCCATTCAAAAGCGAGGGTCTTAGACTTTAGGAAAACTAACTTTGCCAAGATGGGCCAGTACCACAGGGAGTCGTTAGCAGGATGGAAACAGCTGGGGGATGTAGAAAAACAGTGGGCAAAACTGAAAGGGGATATTTTAAGGGCAACCAACCTTTTTGTTAAAATGGTAAATAAAGGTAAAAGGAAAAGGAGTCCGCTATAGTTTTCGAAAGAAGTAGCTTAAAAAGTGAAGAAAAAGAGGGAGGCCTTCATAAAATACAAGAGATCACGGAGAGAGGAAGACAGGCATCTATATTTGGAAAAACAGTGAATCTAGCAAGTAGTCAGGAAAGCAAAGATTCAAAAAGAGGAGGAAATAGCCAATGCAATTAAATGGGGGGATAAGACATATTTCAGATAAGTTAGTGAGAAGAGGAAGGGCAAAAGTGGTATTGTCAGACTCAAGGGTGAAGGGGAGGAATATGTAGAAGCTGATGAGGATAAAGCAGAATTGCTTAACAAATATTTCTGTTCTGTGTTCACAGATAAAGAACCAGGAGCAGGACCTCAGAAAACACCCACAAACAGGAACAGAAGCGAGGGGCCTCTTGAAGAATTTTCAGAAGACTGCGTTTGTGAGAAAATAGCTAAACTTAAAGTAGACAAAGCGATGGGACCGGATGGGATACACCCTAGAATACTGAGGGAACTTGGGATGTTCTAGCAGCAAAACTGACCGACCTTTTCAATGCCTCACTGGAGTCGGGAGTGGTGCCAAAGGACTGAAGAGAAGCACATGTGGTCCCTTTAAATAAAAGCAGAAATAAGGATGTGGTTGAAAACTACAGGCCAGTTAGTTTAACTTCGGTGGTGAGTAAATTATTGGAAGCGCTGCTGAAAGAGAAAATAGTGAGGTTTCTGGAGTCCAGCGGATTACAGGATCACAGGCAGCATGGGTTCACCAAGAGGCAGGTCTTGTCAGACAAATCTGATTGATTTTTTTTGACTGGGTGACTAGGAAGTTGAAACGAGGGAGAGCTCTAGATGTTGTGTATTTAGATTTCAGTAAAGCCTTTGACACCGTTCCTCACAGGCGACTTATAAACAAACTGAGAACCCTAGGGATGGACCCTAAAGTGACTGACTGGGTTAGAAATTGGTTGAGTGGGAGGTGACAAAGGATACAGGTAAATGGAGCTCACTCCAAGGAGACGGTGGTTACCAGCGGTGTGCCACAAGGATCTGTCCTTGGTCCGATTCTTTTTAATATCTTTGTTAGTGATATAGCGGAAGGGCTGTCTGGCAAGGTTTACCACTTTGCGGATAATACCAAAATCTGCAATAGAGTAGACACCCAGGAAGGTATAGATAACATGAGGAGAAAACTAGCTAAGCTTGAAGAATGATCTAGAATTTGGCAGCTGAGATTTAATGTTAAAAAATGCAAGGTCATGCATTTGGGCTGCAGCAATCCAAGGTAGCAATATAGTATAGGAAGTGAAGTACTTTTGTCCACTAAGAAAGAGCGGGACCTAAGCGTGATTGTGTCTGATGATCTTAAAGTAGCTAAACAGGTAGAAAAGGCGATGGCAAAAGCTAGAAGAATGCTTGGGTGCATAGGGAAAGGAATGGCCAGCAGAAGAAAGGAGCCAACAGTGCCTCTTTATAAGTATTTAGTGTCACCTCATTTGGAGTATTGTGTGCAATTCTGGAGACCGCACCTTCAAAAGGATATAAACAGGCTGGAGTCCCTACAGAGGGTGGCTACTAAAAAGGTCAGTGGTCTTCATTATAAAGCATATGAGGACAGACTTAAGGATCTTAATATGTACACCTTAGAGGAAAGGTGGGATAGAGGTGATATGATTGAGACGTTTAAATAACTCCATGGCATAAATGCACAGGAGGAGAGCCTCTTTCGATTGAAAGCAAGCTCTGCTACAAGGGGACATGGGATGAGGGTTAAAGGGGATAGATTCAGGAGTAATATGCGGAAATATTTCTTTACGGAAAGAATGGTGGATCTGTGGAATAGTCTCCCAGTGGAGGTGGTAGAGATGAGGACAGTATCTGAATTCAAAGAAGTATGGGACAAACACAGAGGATATCTAAAGGAAAAAAAGGGGAATTTGTAGTGGTTGATATGGAAGGACAGACTACATAGGCCATGTGGTCTTTTTCTGTTGTCATGTTTCTATGTTTCACGGACGCCGAGGCCAATCCGGGACTACTAATATCATGCAACCGTGGTGCCCCACAATCCTCTGCAGGAGATGACCGATGAGGGCCCAAGGAGGAAACACATAGTAGTCCTTCCCAGAGTCACGGTTGTGCTAGGGTATCCAGCCTCTCCGACACTGGCTCTCTGTCTATTGAAAAAATGAATGGCCTTGGCGTTGCTCGCTGATGCCATGAGATCCATAACCGGTGGCCCCTAGTGATCCACTATGCCACAAATGCAAGATCCACCAGTGACCACTCCGCTGTATCCAGCTGATGCCTGCTCGAATAATCCGCTTTTATATTGTCCTTTCCGGCCACATGGATGGCTGATAGCGCCACCAGATGCTGTTTGGCCCACTGCAGAATCGGCTCCACTTCGGTCACCAAAACATCACTTCCCATGCCTCCTTGTCTGTTGATGTAGGCCACCACTGAGGTGTTTTCTGAAAAAACTCCTACTACCCAGTTCTTCAAGATGGGTGCAAAGTGAGCGAATGCCCAACAGACCGCTCTGAGCTCCAGCCGACTGATGGACAATGCGCTCTCTTCCACTGTCCATTGTCCCTAGGCCACTTCAGAGCAACAATGCACTCCTCACCCAGAAAGGTTGGTATCCGTGGTTACTACCACCCAATCCTGTGGTTCCAGTGACACTCCTTTCTCAAGATTGTCTCTGTTCAACCACCTTTGCAAGACAGTCTTGGTGTCCCCCGGACAATGAAGTCGGCAGGACAGAGGCTGCATCTGAGGTGATCATTGGAAAAGCAAAGCCCTCTGAAGTGGCCTCATGTGAGCTCTGTCCCAGGGCACCAGGTTGAGAGCTACCGCCATCAGACCCAAGACCTGCAGGTAATGTCAGGCCGACGGTCTCAACATCCATAAGAACCAATGCAGCATGCTCTGTTAACTTCTCTATCCTCTGCTCCAGAAGAGACACTAGTCCCATTTCCGTGTTGAAGTCTGCACCCAGGTATAACAGCCGCTGAGATGGGATCATCTGGCTCTTGGCTACATTGATCACCCAGCGGAGCTCTTGCAGGAAAACTATCACCTTCCGAGTCACCTTCCGACTTTGCTCGGATGAGCCAGTCGTCTAGAAACAAGTGCACCAGTATGCCCATCTTTCTGAGCGCTGCTGCTGTGGCAACCATGATCTTGGTGAAGGTTCTGGGCACCATTGCCAACCCAAAGGGCATCGCCTGGTACTGGAAGTGACCCATGAATGTTGCAAACCGCAAAAACGTCTGGATGCTCTGGACGTATGGGGATGTGCAAGTAGGCCTCTAAGATCCAGTGCCGTAAGGAACTCGTCCTTCTGCAACACCACTAGAATGGATCATAGGGTCTCCATATAAAAATGGGCCACCCGCAGGGCCCTGTTGACCCCCTTGAGATCCAGAATTGGATGACAGGTACTGTCCTTTTTGGGTAGCACAAAATAAATGGAGTTAACGACCACTTCTGCACTGGTTTGGTGGGACCAGTACTACCACGCCCAGAGTCAAGAGGCGTATCTTCTACCACTTGGGCCTTGCCCGACACCCTGAATGGCGATAGCACAAACACGTCAGCCAGAGTGTGCTGGAACTCAAGAACATACCCTTCGAGTATGATTTCCAGCACCCACTGGTCTGAGGTGATGCAGACCCAGGAGGGAAGGAAACGCTGCAGACAGCCTCCAATGCACTCCCTGACCTCCTAGGTCCCCCCTGGCTTCATTGGGACTTCTTGGCAGTGTTAGCGGTTGCTGAACAGTACCCTTGGTCTGCTCCACGGGCCCAAAAGGACTGACCATGATAACGGAAGCATCCTCTTTATGGAGGCACAAATCTTGCCACCCAAAAAAGGTAGAAATCCCAAGAGCCTCCTCTAATCTGAGACGTCTGTCCTCTTCCCCCTCAGGGCTTGTCCTCTGGGAGTCTACTCCCCTTAGATTCCCCCAGATCCTTAACCAAATCTTTGAGGGACTCGCCAAACAATAGTCTCCCTCAGAAGGGAAGCTTACTAAAGCGGATCTTGGAAGAGACATCGGCCGACCAGTTTTGGAGCCACAAAAACCTGCATGCTGCCACCACCAAAGCCATACTTTTGGATGGGGAGCGCACCAAGTCATAACAGAGGTCTGACAAGTACGTCAATGCCAGTTCCAACTTGGGCAGCTCAGGTGGCTCAGTGAACTCCCCTCCAAGATGGTCAGGCAACACTTGCACCCAATGCATGCAGGCCCTTGCAACATAAGCCCTGCAAATAGAAGTCTGTAATAACAGGGCATGGACTTCAAATGCCTGCTTCAGCAGGGATTCCAGTCGGCAATCCTGAGGTTCCATGAGGGCCATTCCCCCTTCTACAGGGATCGTGGTCTTTTTAGTTACTGCCATGACCAAGGCATCCACCTTTGGGGTCTGAAATAGCTCCTTTTCCGCTTTGGGGACTGGATATAGATGACCCAAAGTGCGACCAGGCCGCAAGCCCACTTCCGAAATATCACATTCCGTTTCAGTCATCTGCTTGATGGCTTTGTGCACCGGGAAGGCCTGCTGAGGTGTGCGCATGCCCTGTAATAGAGGATCTTCCAGTGGAACCTCCGCCTCTGGAGCCCAAAGAGGAATATATAGGATCCCTAGGGACTGGGAAATAAGTGCCCCAAGTTCCTCCCTGCAGAAGACCCTGACTATTGTGGGATCCTCTTCTGGAGGAAGGTCCCCATTCTCCTTGGTCCAAAGGACCCTCCCCTGGGTCCTCAAAGCCCTCTGAAGTGCCTGAAGCCAGGTCCTCCTGCAGCGGGACCTCAGAGCACCTCTGGCACTTAGGGTAACCATGTTCGGTCTCCATTAGCGAGGGGCGCATGATGAGTGCCAACCAAATGCCCTTTTTGTGCCTGTCCCTTTTTCAGCATAAAGGCCTTGAGAAGCAGAAGGATGAACTCAGGAAAGAAGAGAGAGAGCTCTCGTCCGAAATCACTGCTGACTGGAGAAATTCATGTACCTCCCTCTAGCAGCTGTCTGCCCCTGCTCTCTGTCTGAGATGGCCGAAGCAGCTCCTGGGCTTCTTGACAAAATAGCCGCCAGAAGGAAATGCAGGAAGACTTCCGAACCAGAGAGAGAACTCAGTCTTAGTCCAGTTCCCTCTGCGAGTCCTGCGACCGCGCTGGGCATGGATCAACTTCCTCCTGATGTTCCTCTAGCTCGCGTCTCTCTCTCTCCCACACCTTGCAACAGCCCACCTGAGAGAGAGAGAGCCCCAACGCACGCCTCATGCAGCGCAAAAGAATTTAGACCCAAGCATCCTGCGATGGGAAGGCCAGTGGCCGGGGAATCAGCATCGGCGGTAGAAATCACCCGAAACAGCTGCCACAAATGCACCCACACACACCAACTCACTGCGGGTACTGAATGGGACGGCACTCAGTTCTTCGAGGCCATAAGGTTGCCGCGCCATTGAGATCCACAGATGCTGAATGAACGGCTTGTAGTGGGGTCCTGCAGGGGTCTCCTTCCGCCCACTGAAGGGTTCCAGAGTGACTGCCAGGCCGCAAAAATTGAAATAGCCATGCTGCTCTTAAGGGAGGACAATTTCTTGCCTTTTTTTTTTTTTTTTTTTTTTTTAAGTGCTCAGACAGTGCAATCTGAGCCCCCCCCCCCCCCCCCCCCCCCCCCCCCCCCCCCCCCCGCCAGGAACAGTTCTGCTTTTCCAGGGACAAAAAACAACTAAAAGGGCCTCAGGAAACTATCCACTCCTTCCAGACCAACCAATGGATGGATGTGCCCCAGCAGCTGGAGACTGAAGTACTGAGGAAGGAGAGGGGAGCCTCAGAGGGTGTAGTGTGACATCACGAGAGAAAAATTTGCATATCAGTCTCCAGCTGCTGGTGGACAGACACTGGACTGGATCGGAGGGATGTGGATGAACAAGTAAATCATACTTTCTGCCTGTGTCCCGTTCAAAGCCAGTTCAACAGATCAGCTGTGTTCCACATTTATATTCCCATAAAATGTACTGAAATCTGAAATGTTAAATCCTGAAGTCAAGATTATGAGAAGCAAAAATGTAAAAATTTAACAAGTTTTCTTCATTATCTGGAGTTTTTGCCTCTCATTTTAGTTAGACTGTAAAATGTAACAAGCCTGTATGTTCTGAGACATCAATTATCCAAATCCTTTTTCTCCCACTTCAGCTCCAAACATGCATGTATTTATTATGCTGATTGGCAAGCCTATAATTAATAACTAGCCTAAATTAACTAGCTTCAGGCTAGCAGACTAGACATTTCTTCATATTATGGTTACAATTAATATATAGCTATACAGGGAGGAGTGGCCTAGTGGTTAGGTGGTTCAAGTCTCACCTGGGGACAGCAATCTCAGGCCGGAGGGACTGGGATTTCTAGTCCTATAGACATTCCTTGTGGCTTGGGCAAGCCACTTAACCCTCAGTTGCCTCAGTAAACCGCTTTGATTGAAGGATAAGGCGGTATAGAAAACTGGCTAAATAAATAAATAGCTGAAACTGACAGGTCTGTCATCTTGACAGCACTAAGTCTGAGGTTGTTAAATTACATTTAGTATAAATTTTACAGTAAAATATGCGATCTCCTATCACAGAAAAGCCTAATGCAAAAAATGATTCAAAACAAAGGGAACCATGGACTGAATCTCCAGTTTTGGGGTGTGGAGGAGTATTTATTTATTTTTATTTATTTAGACAGTTTTGTATACCACCTTATCCTTCATTCAAAGTGGTCATAACACAATTGGGGGATACATTTTTAACACGAGGGGCTATGAGACACATACACTAATACTTACAGGGAACATGGGCAATGGTGTAGAAGTAGGATAGAACCAGGAATGTCAGGATTTAAATCCCACTGTGGCTCCTTGTGATCTCGTGCAAGTCACTTAACACTCCATTGCTTCAGGCACAAAACTTAGATAGTAAGCCTTCTGGAGGCAAGAAAATACCTACTGTGTACCTGAATGTAACTTGCCTTGAACTTCTGTGAAAGGGTGTGATCTAAATCCAAATCCAGTTTTGCTTTAGCTTGCAGAAAAGGTGGATGCAATAGCAATGGTGGCATAGATTAAAGACATCTCTTATTTCAAGAAACCCTTAGTATCCTCACATAATACATTCTGCACTCCTGAAGGTCAAGGACATAGTAAACAAAAGATGCTTCTACTTACTTACACCCTCTTTATAATCAGTGATAGATTTAGAAACATGATAAAAACAGTGATGGAAATGATCAGGGATTCAAAAATGTTTAGACAAGCTCCCGAAGAAAAGGTCCATAAAGCATTATTAACCAGGAAGACTTGGGAAAAGCCATCGCTTAACCCTGGGTGAAACTAACACTAAATAGATCTACTCTTTGGGATCTTGCAAGATACTTGTGATCTGGAAACAGGATACTGGGCTTGATCCATTGTGGCAGTTTTTATTATTATCCACTAAACCTGCTAGGGATATACTTTAGCTCATTTTTATTTACAGTAAGGCAAAGGTTTTACAGGTGGGGAATCATTTTTGTTTACTTAGATTTATTCCAGTTCTCTAAAGTTTAAGAGACAGACCCAATTAGTTTCTTCCCAGAGTATTCTTCAGCTGTGCTCTCAAAATCCCATTCAAATTTCACCCTGAACCCACAGTTCTAACATAAAAATAGGTATTTCCAGGGACACGTCATTTATTGTAACCCCCCACCAAGTAATTAATTTTGTGGGGCGACTATGGTAGGGGATGCAGATGAGTGAATTTCTAACCCCTGTCACTTCTATCCCACTTCTCACCTCTTTCCTTCCCAGTCTTCTACTTCTCCAGCCCTGCTGACCACACTACAGCCTTTCCTGTTCCTCCCTTCCCACCAAGGTGCAGTTCTCCTTCCTCTCTTTCAATCCAGCTGCTTCTTTCCAAGGCCCCAAATACTTTCTCCCCATTATAATCCCCTACAGCTTTATACTTGGCAAGATAGAAGGTCAACGCAAAAGAGGAAGGCCTGCAATGAGATGGATCGATACAATAACAGCAGCTACGGGTACCAGTCTGTCAACAATGAGCCGCCTGACTGAACACAATTTAGGATAGCTATCCAGAGGGTCGCCATGAATTTAGGATAGCTATCCAGAGGGTCGCCATGAGTCGACTCCGACTCGACGGCACTTAACAACAACAGCTCTGATCAGCTGCTAATCACTGGTTCCCGAGTGCCAAAGACAATACTATCTTCCTGCTTCTCAGCAGTACTGCCAGCCACAAATATCCACACACCCTAGGGCAAATGGGCTTTCAAAACACTGGGGGAGGGGGGGGCATATTCAATGATGGCAACAAGGCTAATTAAAGCACCTAGTCGCCGCTGCTTTAACAAAACCCAGATATTCACAAAACATATCTGGTTTCCACTGCTGAATATCTGGGCTTGCAAGACATCTGCATTGCTATCCGATTAGTGGTGATATTCAGCCGCTAACCGGATAAAGTTAGGATGACCATTCACTTGCTCCAACTTTAACCTGTTAAGTTATCCAGTAAGCGGCTGAATATTGCCACTAACTGGATAGCCACAGTCACCACCCTCAATTTTCTCAGACCATTCCAGTTTTAACTGGCCATTTTTCCCATGGTCTGTGGGGATATTCTGTGGCACTAACTGGGTAGTGCCGCTGAATATCAGGCTTACCATATTTCAGTTGGTCAGCAGGTCTGCTAACTGGCTAAAACGCCTTAAATATGTCCCCATTGGGTATTTTATTTAAACACAGCCAAATCAACAACTCAATCTCTACCTTCGAGCATTTTTTGGCAGTACTATATAATTACACAATGAGAACATATATTATTTAAAAGTTCTCTGTTTAATTCTGGAACTCTCTCGAGTGTCATGCACCCAAATGAACTCTACCCTCCTGCAAAGTCCATAAGTGCCTGCAAGTGATCAAATGCTTCCTAGCATATTTCAAGTGCCAAATCATAGGGCAAACAGATTTTATTTCAAGTCATTTTTATTAGGGTTTTTCAAAATATTTCCAAACCAATCAATACAGAGAAAATAAAAATATAACAGTGCTGTTGTCAAAAACATCCTTTTAGCAATCCAGTTTAAAACATACAATACTACAGGAAAATAAGTAAATATGTGTGTTTGGACATCCAGTATCACAATCAAACACAGTAACAAAGGCATTGACACCAACTGAACACACCAAGGAATTCTCCCCAAGGAACAACCTAATGGGTATTTCAAGAAACCAACCTACGTATCACACACAGTACGCTCTAAGCAAGGTTTACTCCCCAAATATCTATGGGACACCCCGTCTCTAAACCCTCCCCCTCCATACCCCAAACCCTCCCCCCCTTCTCCCCCCCTCCCCCCTCCCCTTCTAGCACAAGCAGAATGTCAAGAACTCAGTAGGATAGCAGTGCGCAGGTCCTCTCCCAACCATCTAACACCAAAGGTAGTCTCAGAGCTCCTAGGGCGTCACTAGTTTCATGTAAAGCAGATGCCAGCATCAGTGAAGCACGCGTAGGGCACGAGTGAGGCACTAGTGGGGAGGGAATGCGGCTACCCTAAACATTCAGAATTAAAGCCCGTTCTTTAGGGGACAGGTGAAAGATCATAGGAGACCACAAGGCCATGAACGCCTCCCAACCTTTACCTCCTCTTTGCTTCGCCGTCATTTTTTCCAGGCAGAGCAAATCGTGCATAGCGGATTCCCAGACTACTAGACCCGGAGGGGAGTTCTCAATCCAGCGGTGCAATAGGGATTTCTTCACCACCAAGAAAACGCGCTCCATCAGCGCCCGATGCCTAGCCGTCAACCTATCGACGCACAACCCCCAACCGTGGAAAAGGCAGATCTCTCTCTGAGCCGCAAAACTTATACCCAACCAACCCTCAAGTCTCCGGCAGACCTGCAACCAGAGATCCTGGACTGGTCGACATGCCCAAAATTTGTGCAGGAGGGTGCCGGCTTCCAAGCCACACCAGCCACAAAGAGCCGAGTCTTTAAGCCCCACCTGCAAAGCCCATTTATCACTGGTATACGCTCGCCACAGGAACTTATATTGAAGCTCCTGCAAATACACCCACTCCGGCCCTTTCCCAATTCCAAGGAAAGCCACTTGGAGCAATTCCTTCGTCACATCGGCCGCTCCATCCCGTTGCCACCGCATGGTCAACTCCGTAAGGTATACATCTCCCCTACTGGGCCGAGTGAGCGCCCTACAGGCCTCATCTCCCCGTTGATTGTCAACTATTCTCTCCAGTACTATGCGGGGGGATCCGACGCTTCCCCAACACGTTGAGACAGGGTCAGGTCCCGCCCGCAAATAGTGCCGCACTTGTAAATACCCATAGAAATCTTGTTTTGGGAGGGAGTAGCGCTGCTGCAAATTCTGAAAACTATCTATGGTCCTGCCATCCGCCATATAAAGGTTTCCTACACATACCACCCCTTTCTCCATCCAACCCTGAAACACGTTCGGCCTAGTGAAGCCCGGAACAAAATCGGGGTTACCCACCAGGGGAAGCAATGCTGAGCCTCTCCAATTCCACCCGAAGCGCTGGCAGAGTACTTGCCAGGCGGAGCGCAAAACGCCCATGTAACTGCCCCCCATCCCTTTCCGAATGTTCGATGGTAGCTTGCCCATCTGCACAACATAAAGGCGATGATAGGGGTCCAAGGCTTCAGCAAGAGTCGCACAGCCACCAGTGCCCCCCAATAGGGCTCCCACATGGAAAGTTAAGTAGCGAAGATTGTAGTTCCGCAGCGAAGGCATTTCCAGGCCTCCTTCTTCCCTCCTACTCATCAGGGCCTGCAATGGAATTCGTGATCGCTTACCCTTCCACAAAAACCCCCGCAAACCCATTTCAAGACGCTTCCAGTCCGCATTGGAAATCCACAGTGGTAACATACGAAGGACATACAACCAGCGTGGAAATTCTACCATTACATAGAGTGCAATTCTCCCCCTAAGGGACAAGGGCAGACGTCGCCAACCCTGGAAGGTTTGTAGGCTACGAGCCAAGAGGTCCGGAATATTTGCTTGGTATAGAAAATCTGGTCGGTCCGGCAATTGTATCCCAAGATACTTAATAGCCCCATTCGCCCAGACTAACGGGAATTCCCCCTCCCATTTTGGCCTCACCTTACCCCCCACATCCAATACAACAGACTTCAATTCGTTAATTTTCAAACCTGAGAAATTGCCATAGTCCCTTATCAACCGGAGCAATCGCTGTAGTGAGGCAGGCAAATCAGTTAAGCAAAGCAGCATATCGTCAGCAAAGGCGCTGATTTTTAGTTCCTCCCCACCCATCTGGATACCCGCTATCCCCCCATCCTGCTGGATGGCCCAGAGTAGAGGCTCCAGTGCAAGGACAAATAACAGTGGCGATAGCGGGCACCCCTGACGCGTGCCTCTCTCCAGAATGAAAGGCTCCGAAAAAATACCATTAACTCCCACCCGCGCCGAGGGTTGTTCATAAAGCGCTCTAACCCATTGTACAAAATGTCCATGTAGGCCGAAACCAGACAAGACATCCCAGAGATACGTCCAGGCGACCCTATCGAATGCCTTTTCTGCATCCAGACTCACCAATAATAAAGCTTCGTCTTTCCGTAAACAATGCTCCATGCCTAATAGCAATTTGGTGATATTACAAGACGCCTCCCTGCCCTGCACAAAGCCCTCCTGTCGCTCATCAATAAGCCTTGGTAAGAGCGGGTTCAGCCTGTCCGCTAAAATGGACGCCAAGATTTTCATATCACAATTGATAAGAGATATGGGTCGGTAGGAGGCCGGTTCCACCGTATCTTTCCCTGGTTTCGGAATAACCGTAATATCGGCACAACGCATATCTCTAGGGAAAATCCCCGCTGTACGGGCATCCTCATACATCACCACCATGGATGGGGCCAACCGCGACGCCAACATTTTATAATATTCGATACTGAACCCATCGGGGCCAGGAGTTCGATGCGGTTTACCCTTTTTAATGCCCTGGAGAATCTCCCGTACCGTTAGCGGTGCATTTAGCATCTGCAGCTTGTCTACCGACACTTGTGGCAGTGATAAGGCAGCTAAAAAATTGGTTCCCTTCGAGTAGTCTCTCTCCTCTTCACTATAGACTTGGGCATAAAACGTTCTAAATATCTCAGCTATTTGGGCCGGCTGATGGTGCAGGGCGCCCGACCCCCCAAAGTACGGGGATAAAGCGGGCCCCCCGAGGATCTCGAACAAGTCGGGCTAACAAGGTACCCGAACGATTACCGTACCGGTAGAGGCGATGCCGATAATAGTACATTGACAGGCGTGCTCTGCTTCCGAGTAAGTCATTTAATGCCGCCTGCGATCGTAGGTATTCCCGCTGCAAATCCTGATCCCTCCCTCTACCCAACCGACGTTGGAGATCACGTAGATTGCGTTCCAACACAAGCAAGCTTCGATCCATATGTCGGCGTCGCATCGCGACATAAGAGATAATTGCACCCCTTAGCACTGCTTTACTAGCTTCCCAGAATAGGGTTGACGAACACTGGGGAGTGTCATTAAAGCGAACATATTCATCCCACTGTTTTTCAAGATATTGCCGAAAAACCTCGTCCTCCCAAAGATACGCGGGAAACCGCCACCCCATTCTCGGTGGTCCTTGAGAATCCCAACGAATCCAGATCAGTCCATGATCGGAGACCACAATAGGGTCTATTCCCGCTTGTAATACCCGGGGCATCCCTTCTTCGTTGACCAAAATGTAATCTATACGAGACCACGTGTGATGTGCACGCGATTGATGTGTATATTCACGTGCCCCTGGATTGCGAACTCTCCATACATCTATGAGATCTCCCATTCTACACAAATATCCTACCCCCTTTCGCGTCCAAGAACCCACATTCGTCTGTTGGGATTTATCCAGACCCGGATCGTGCAGACAATTAAAATCTCCCGCAACAATCACTTTATTCTTTCCAGGATTGGCTACTAATCTCAGTATCTTTTTGAAGAAATCATGGTCATAAGCATTCGGGGCATAAAGGTTCATGAACCACACAGATTCATTATACAGTTTAGCGCGCATTAAAATGTACCGGCCCTGGGGATCAGCCTCTATGTGGCTCACTTCACAGGGCACACCCTTTTTTATTAAAATCACAACTCCTGCTTTTTTTGTGCCTGAAGCCGCCCCGTGAGCTGCCGCCACCCAATCTCTAGCAAGCTTGCGATGTTCCAAGGCGTTTAAATGAGTCTCTTGTAACATGGCAATTTGGACTCCCTTTCTCTTCAATGTCTGCAAAATTTTGGTACGCTTAATTGGAGAGCCTATCCCCCCCACATTCCATGAAACTATCTTAACCTCAGGCATGGCCCCAGAGCACGTCAAATAACAGCAGCTGATACAACTGTGAGCGTCTCCAAGGGTGCCCAGCCTCACCCCCAGAGTACAAGCGTAGCATTATCCCCATAGGAGGCCTCCTGACAAACAGACCTGCATCCCTGACCACCCTCCAGACATCCTTTAATACCATGCTATCCCATCTACTAGAACCCCCCCTATCCTGTCCCCAACCCCGCTCCCCCCATCCCACTCACCCCCCCAAACTGCACCCACCCCGCTCCCCACCCATACCCCCCTCCATTCAGCACTCCCCCCTCACATACACAGACTACAGTTGCAATGAGAACCACATGACCCCCAACAGCCAACTCACACAATCCTCCCACTGCACGCACTCCCCCCCCCAACAAGGGAACCTCAATCAAACCCCCACTTAACCCAACACACATACAGATATACAAAATAGCAATAATAATACCAAAGACATTAACAGGCCCTCTCCCTCCCCGCACCCCCCCATATCTCAACATCCCTTCAGTCCTGCGGCCTTAATACAAGGCCCTCCCAAAGGGAGAGAGATCACAGTTCATAGCGCCTCCGGGCTACCCACAAACGGATGATAGTGCCACATGGATCCCAAAAACTGAACGAGCTCAAATCCTGCAACCAACAGTCACGCATGTTGAAACCCGGCAAGCCTGCGGGCCTGCAGGAGTGTACGACCCCGAGCATGGTATCCTTCTAGCCCTTCATGGCTCAGGGCTCAGGGTCTCCAGATGCTCCTCTTTTAGCCACTGTCGGTGACAAAGGCGGGGCCATTTTTGCCAGGAACTTGCGGGCTTCCTCCGGCTTCTCGAAAGAATGAGCGGCTAGGGCAAACAGATTTTAAATATATCTTCTCCAGGCTTCTGGTCAAGATAGTGACCTAGCAAGACGTGAGATTCAGAGCTCCATCGCACTCCCACAGAGCTAAGCTTATTTTCACTCGATTTATAATTATCAGCCATTCAAACTGAAAGAATAAAATGCCAAAGACCCTAAAGACAAAGACAGCCAAAACAAAGAACTGGCTGGTAAGAGCTCTGAAGCGGCAGGTCCGATGCCATCTCCCTGCTCATTGGCAGCAAGCAAGGCTGCGGAGATCGCAATAGGGAGGACGGAATTGCTACTGACCGTGCTCCAGGAAATCAATACACTACCTCAGCAGAATTCTGCTCCCCTAAAACACAGATAAAACACGCTAACGAACACTAGGAGGACTATGAGAACAGAGATCAGCGCTCCAACTTCCGTATATTTGCCATCCCCAAAGGAGAAGAGAACAAAACCAAGTGAACTTTGTGCAAGCATTAAGGGAGTGTTTTCCGGGATCCTTAGCACCAGTGGAGTATGAGATTGAGCGCGCCCACCGGGAACTGCGCCCAAAGCCAGCTCCGGACGCAAGACTTAGAGCACTCATTGTTAAATTACTGAGATTCCAAGAGCGAGAATATGTGATCCAAGCTATGAGGAAAACCGGTTCTGTGCAGTATAAAAACTGGAAAGTGATGATATTTCCAGACTTGGCCGCCAAACGGTTCAACGAAGGCACGATCTCTTAAAATGCAGAGAGCACTGATTGCCAGAGGACTTAAACCTGCTTTATGGTATCTGGCTAAACTGACTTTTATTGAAAATGGAGTCCTCGGGTTTTTGACCACCACAGAAGCGGTACAACAGTTCCTAAAAGCGAACCCGCCCAAAAAAGAAGGAAGTCTCAGACAACGCGGGAACATTGCTAGATATCAAAGTTGGCCAGGCCCGGCAGGACCACATGCCCGAGTCCCAATCATTGGAGAACCTGTCTTCCCACCATGGCAGAAAAACACTATCCAAATCGGGTGACTGGAAAAGAACTGATCAGGCAGCAGAAAACGGGAATGAAGCAGCGAGGAAAACTCCAGGGGGTCCAATTATGCTTGGGACCTGAAGGAGCTGCACCAGACTTGAAGGAGCCAGCATGCCAGGAACAATGGCGTCTATATTTGTAAGAGGCATCACAGAGGTCAAAATAAACCATAGGAAGGGGTAAGGAAAGAAAGGAACTGAAAGGAACTATGATTTCAACAACCACTATAAATTGCACAGCAACCGATGTGAACCAATACCTAAATTAAAAGCTTTAGTAGATAGAAATCAGTCTGTTATCTACTAAAGCTTTTACTTTAGGTATTGGTTCACATCGGTTGCTGTGCAATTTATAGTGGTTGTTGACTAATTCTATCTTTCTCAACCCCCTGATGAAGGCTTTGCCGAAACGCATTTGGGCGTTTTAATTAATAAAGCATTGGCGACCACCTAATTCCCCTCGCTATTTGTGTGTTTCTTCGGGAGACAGAATATAATCCACAAAAAACATCTGTGCTGAGTTTCGATTGGAGATGGAGGTAGAGAACAACCACATTAGAGAGTATTTGGCTAACCTATCCCTTCTGCATTTGGAGGATGAGGAGGCAGAAAAACTGGGGAGCCCAATAATTATAAACGAAATTCAAGCTGCAATTAAATCGTTACCTAGTGGGAAGGCTACTGGAGAAGATAGCTTTCCGGGTGAATTCTATCAGCGCCTCAGTGAAAAGCTTGCCCCTTTTTGGTGAGGCTGTTCTCGGCGGTCCTTCATGGCAGATCCCTACCAGCTTCCATGGCCCAGATGAATGTCATAGTCCTACTAAGGAAGGAAAAGCACCAGAATATTGTGGCAGCTACAGGCTGATCGCCTTAATAAATTGTGATGCCAAATTATTTGCTAAAATATTAGCCAAGAGCATAGAGGACATTCTACCAAGATTAGTACATCCCGATCAAACAGGATTTATAAAAGGATGACTGATCTTGGATAATGTTTGATGAGCAATCAACCTATTACAAGTTATAAAAGAACAAAGCAAGCCTGCACTCTGCGTAGCCTAAAATGCTGAAAAAGCATTTGACCAAGTATAATGGAACTTCTTATTTAAAATATTAAACACTCTCAATTTGGGAAAGGTTTCCTTAATGGGGATCAAGCTCTATTCAAACATCCCACAGCTACGATATTAAACAGG
This sequence comes from Ichthyophis bannanicus, assembly GCA_033557465.1. Classification (NCBI taxonomy): domain Eukaryota; kingdom Metazoa; phylum Chordata; class Amphibia; order Gymnophiona; family Ichthyophiidae; genus Ichthyophis; species Ichthyophis bannanicus. The sequence goes on along the minus strand of CM066041.1, from coordinate 196,049,653 downwards.
GACCAATCAGAATTGTTTGCACTATGATGGGGTACTCAACAGGGTTGCCCCTCTTTCCCCTATGCTGTTTGCCATAGTCATTGAAGTGTTTGCAACAAGGGCCAGAGAGAATATGGAAATCCACCTATTGAGATGGGAACACAAACATAAAATACTTTTATATGCAGAAGATATATTATTATTTTTATCAAACCACAAGAATCTCTCCCGCATTTATTGTGAGAAATCTATGAATTCTCCAGAATGTCTGAATTCAAAGTGAGTATTACCAAGACAGAGGTCTTGAACCTGAGAGGGCTATCAAAAGAAGAAATTAGACCTTACCTGCTAATTGTCTTTCCTTTAATTCTCTCCAAACCAGTCCAGGAAATCAGGGTTGTCAGCCTCCTCCAGCAGCTGAGGACTGAAATACATAGAGTCTTGACACCTCTCTATCTGACTCCCCCTAGCGCTCCCTGCTCAGTCTTCTATTGACAAAGCATCTAGGAACCCCTATAAAAAACTTTGATCTATCTGAAGAACGTATAACTATACTATATTTACCTGGGAGAGTCCTACCACTCCCTCCTTTTTTGGTACTTTTTTTTTTTTTGTATTTTTAACTTTGAACTTCTTAACCTCCTTAGCTAATTATTGAGTTTATCCTGGTAAACCCTATAAATCGTGCTCTCTATCCCAGAACAGCTAACTACTCCCTCCCTCCCTCCCCCCCCCGAAGGGAGAGCAGACCACAGAGCCGTTCCAAAGAATTCACTGCCAGAGCGCCAACACTCACTGATTGGGGCTGCCCTCAGGTCTTTAAGCTCCCCAGATCGCACCACCACTCCAGCTTGCGTCATGACCGGGTGGGCCCTGGAGAGAATTAAAGGAAAGACAATTAGCAGGTAACGTCTAATTTCTTCTTCCTCATCATCTCTCCAGGCCAGTCCAGGAAATCAGGGACGTACCAGAGCAGTACCTAAACATGGGAGGGACCCGCAAGCCCGGCTAAGATAACCGCCGCTCCCACTTTGGCATCCCCTCTCGACTGTACATCCAGTCTATAATGCTTCGAAATGGTATGGAGAGAAGACCAAGTGGCTGCTCGACAGATGTCCCCCGGAGAGACCAAGGCAGACTCCACCCAAGACGCTGCCTGCCCTCTCGTAGAATGGGCCCGCAGCCCCTTCGGAGCCAACTTCCCCCGCGCTGCATACGCAGCCGCAATAGCCTGCCTAACCCATCTGGCCAGAGAAGCTTTGGAAGCTGCCTCCCTTCTGCGTGGGCCTCCAAACAATACAAACAGATGATCCGTTCTACGGAAAGATTTCGTCTTCTTAAGATATCTCCTAAGCACCTTTCCAAGGTCTAGACTCCTGAGTCTGCGCTCTGCCGAGCCCCCTTCTGGAGCTGTAAAAGTTGGAAGAGAGACCGGCCTGGTTCAAATGAAAACTCGAAACCACCTTCGATAAAAACGAAGGTACCGGACGCAACCCCACCTTATCTGCTGAGAACTGAATAAAAGGCTCTCAGCACGATAACGCCTGCAAGTCTGAAATACGCCTCGCCGAACACAAAGCCACCAGGAAGACCATCTTCCTGGAAAACTCTCTTATACCTACCGATACCACCAGTTCGAAGGGTGGCTCCGCCAACGCTTCCAGAACCAAATTGAGGTCCCAAGGAGGCGGACGATGGGGTGGCCACACCAGCTTAACCGCCCGAAGAAAACGAACGACGTCCTGATGCGCTGCCAAGGAGCAACCCTGAAGCCATCCTCTATAGCAAGCTAGCGCCGCTACCTGCACCTTCAACTAATTCAGAGCCAGTCCCTTCTCCAGACCAGCCTGCAGGAACAACAAAATGTCGGGTAAAGTACACCCTGACGGACGGACGCCCCTTTCAGCACACCAACCTTCGAATATACGCCATATACGAACGTAAGATAAGGACGTTGAACTCTTCCGAGATTTCAACATGGTAGAAATCACCGCCGTCGAGTACCCCCACCGTTGTAAACGGCGCCTCTCAAGAGCCAAGTCGTAAGCAAGAACCGATCCACTTGTTGCATCCAGATCAGACCCTGGTTCAAAAGATTGGGCCGATTGGGTAACCTCCACGGCCGATCCACTATTAACCACATCAGGTCCACGTACCGCGGTCGTCGCAGCTAGTCTTGAACCACCATAATCACCAGCCCGTCATGACTTTCTATCTGACGTAGCACTTGGCCGATCATCGGCCACGGAGGGAAGACATACAGCAGCCCCTCCACCGGCCATGGTTGCGCCAGAGCATCGAGGCCCTCCGACATGTGCTCCCTGCGCCTGCTGAAAAAACGCTATGCCTTTGTGTTGGAGAGAGTAGCCATCATATCCATGAATGGCTGCCCCCAGCGACTCGAAATGTCGTGGAACACTGCTGCGTTTACCTCCCATTCTCTGGGATCCAAGGTATGCCGACTGAGGTAGTCGGCCTGCATGTTATCCTTGCCTGCTACATGCGCCGCTGACAAGGCTAGCAGATGACTCTCCGCCCAGCTCAACAGCATCTGGCTCTCCTCTGCTAACGACACGGATCCCGTGCCGCCCTGTCGGTTGATATAAGCCACAGTTACTGTGTTGTCGGAGAAATCACAAACCGCTTTTCCCCGCACCAGATTCTTGAAACTCTAACGCCAATCGCACTGCCCTCATCTCCAGACGGTTGATCGACCACTGTGCTTCGTCTGCCAACCAGTAGCCCTGCACCACCTGAGAAAGACAGTGTGCGCCCCAGCCTGAGAGACATGCGTCGGTTGTCACCAACACCCAATCCAGCTGAGATAGGGGCATACCGGCCCATAGGTGAACGCCCTCCAGCCACCATGCCAAGCTGGCCTTCACCTCTTCTGGACACACCAGCTTTTGCGATAGCAGATGCTCCTGGGCCACCCAGCGAGAGAGAAGAGCCCGTTGCAGAGGCCGCATATGGGCTCTTGCCCATGGCACTAGGTCCAAGGCAGCCGCCATGGACCCTAGCAGCTGCATATAGCGCCACGCCGTCGGTGCTTTCAGGCGTAAGAACCTTCGCACCTGCACCTGAATCTTTTGCACCCTGACTTCGGGAAGAGACACTACCCCCATCTCCGTGTCGAACAATGCCCCGAGAAACACCAATTGCCTTCTTGGCTGTAGCTGGCTCTTGGTTTGGTTGACTACCCAACCAAGCTGGTCTAGGAATGCGACCACCCGCTTGGTCGCTGTGATCGACTCCTTCACGGATTCTGCCCAAATAAGCCAATCGTCCAAGTACAGATGTACTTGTATTCCTTCGAGCCTCAACGCTGCTGCGACTACCACCATCACTTTCGTGAACGTACGCGGTGCAGTTGCCAGCCCAAATGGCAGTGCCTTGAACTGAAAATGCCCCATGGGGATGGCAAAATGCCGGAATCGCTGATGCTCCAGTCTGATAGGGATGTACAGATACGCCTCTGTAAGGTCTATGGAAGATAACACTTCCCCTGGCCTTACTGCCATAATCACCGACCGCAACGTTTCCATCCGGAAATGCGGAACTCAAACTGCCGTTCACGTGCTTGAGGTCGAGAATAGGCCAAAAGGAACCTTCCTTTTTGGGGACCACAAAATATATGGAGTATCGACCTAATCCGCACTGGTCGCATGGCACTGGCACCACAGCTTGTAAGCTCAGTAACCGCTGAAGCGTCTCTCTCACCACCTCTCTCTTTCCCAGCGCGCTGCATGGAAAAGCCATGAAGGCACCCGCCAGAGGCTTGCAAAACTCCAGCACATATCCCTCACGAACAATCTCCAACACTCACTGGTCTGTTGTAATTGCGGTCCAGGCGGAGTAGAACCCCTGTAGGCGACCCCCTACTGCCATCTCCGCCTGAACCTTCTCGACTTCATTGTGGCTTTTTAGGCGGAGTTTGTTGGGAATTGAAATATCCCCGCTCAAACCCCCGCACCCCTCGAAAGGGCTGCCCCCTGGCCACAAAGTGACCCCCTCTGGTAAGGCCTGTACCGCGAAGGTCGAAATCTGCGAAAATTTCTCTGTTGTCCTCTTTGCAGCCCACTCGGTTTTGGACTCTTAGGCCTATCTTACGGGAGCCTGCCTCCCTTTGAATCACCCAGATCCTTGACAATCTTTTCCAACGCCTCCCCAAAGAGCCCTTATACGGCAGCTTACTGAGGCGAGCTTTAGAGGAGGCGTCAGCTGCCCAGTTTCTCAGCCAAATAAATGGTCTGGCCGCCACCAGGGACGCCATGGACTCCGCGGAAATCTGCACTAGGTCGTAGAATGAATCCACAAGGTAAGCCGCCGCTGATTCCAGCTTGGCCCCTTTTGGAAGAGAACCTTCATCCCCTTTGATTTGTCCATCTCCCTGTAGCCAATGGATGGAGCACTAGATACATAGGCCCCATAAACAGAGGCCTGCAAGGCCAATGCACTGGCATCAAAGGCCTGCTTGAGTATGGTCTCCAGTCTCTGGTCCTGCAAATCCTTCAGAGCCGCACGCTCTTCCACCGGGATCGTGGTCTTCTTAGTCACTGCGGAGACCAAGGCATCCACCTTGGGCATCCGCATCAGATCTTTCTCATCCCGTGGAATGGGATACAGACGTCCCATTGAGCGTCCACCCCGCAGGGTAGCCTCCGGACATTCCCATTCCGACTCTATCATCTGCTTGATGACCCTATGAACCGGAAAACACTTCTGCTCCGACTTGAACCCCTGTAGAAGGGGATCCTCGAGTGGTTCATCCTGAACCACTGGTAAAGCGATGTTCAGTGCTGACAGAGAGTGAGCAATGAGTGCTCCCAAGTCCTCCCTGCGAAAAACCCTGAACATATTAGGATCCCCCCCGAAGGAATCTCGCCTTCTTCCAGATCCATCGCCCAGGGATCTTTCCCTGAATCTGACAGGAGCTCGCCATCCTCCTCCATTCGGAGCTCTGGAGCTTGCTGGGCTTGATGACTGAACCAGTCTAAACCAGTCTCCTTCTCCAGACCCCTGCAAGAATGCCCCTCTCCGGGATCCTCCAGCAATTTTTCTTCTGTCTCTAAGAGGTCACTAGCAGACTCTGGATAGAGCTCTGCCCCTGAGACCGCTTCAGCTTCAAACAATAGGCCCTATGCAACGATAAGATAAAATCCGCTGAAAAGCGGGCTCCTAAGCTCTCTTGCTGTCCGGGCTCCCCCATCTGCATTGCCTGCTCCGGAGGCGCCGGCTTTTTGGCCTTTGATCTAGATTTAGACTGCTTCTTGTGAGGCACGAGAGAAACGGCAGCAGCCTGTAAAATGGCCGCCGTTCCCGCTTTTTCCGAGCCTGACATGACTGAGCCCGTGCTGTCTGAGGGAACAGCCTTGTCCTCCATTATGTCCATCAAAAATCTCTCACTGCTGTTATTATGCCTACAACATGTACAGCACACTCCCACAGAAGCTAAACCGCGGCTACCTCCACACTGCACACACACTGCCGGAAACGAACGCATGGACAAGACGGTGCCCCCTCACCCGATCAGCACACCGCCACGAACAACTGCAAGCTGCTCGCCTCCTGATCGCCTAATCGGGGGACCGTATCTGAACGTGCACTGCCACCAAGGAATGCACCCGCTGTCCACTGCAAGCCGAACTGACTGTTCAACGCCAGGGTGTGGAGTTGTGCTCTGGGGCTCCCAAGCACGCTCCCCATCGGCAGTGAAGTTGGCCGTGCTCAGCCGCGCTCCTTCCACAAGGCAGGCTCTGCCTCTACTGCCCCTTCGATTCAGTACCCGCTCCAAAAACTGAAGCGAACGGCTTTCTTTCTGGCGCACTGTCCTGCTAGGGCAAGCCAGAAACTCCTCGTCGATTACTTTAGCCCCGCTAAGCCTCTGATTCCTTTATCTTCTATTTTTTTCCCCCCGATACCTCTGGGAGCCTATCTAAACTTGATCCGTCCTAGCTGCTGAGGACTGAAAGACTGAGCAGGGAGTGCTAGGGGGAGTCAGATAGAGAGGTGTCAAGACTCTATGTATTTCAGTCCTCAGCTGCTGGAGGAGGCTGACAACCCTGATTTCCTGGACTGACCTGGAGAGATGATGAGGAAGATGCAATTCCAAATTCCCCCTTTAAATGGGCGGAGTAAAAACTTATATTTATAGTGCAGATAAAGAGATCGGGGGGTCTCGGCCTAAGTTCAATTATGCAGTTATGGGGACAAAAGTGGAACAGGAACTCAGTAATTGGGCAGACTTTCACCTGAGCTGATTGGGGAGATAGGAAGAATACTCATTTTGAAGGCTGCCAAAGTTTAACTTTTTATTTTCCCAAATACTCATCACTCTCCCCAAAGACTTCCTACAGAAATGGGAGAAGAGGCTGAAATTTGTGGGGGGGGGGGGGGAGGAAACGAGCCCGAATTGGGCTCCAAACACTTGCCCGTGAAAGAAAGCACCAAGGAGTGAAATTCCCAGCTTGGCTGGGATTACTGGACAGCTACCCTAAAGGCTCTGAAGACACATCACAATAGGCCAGAATAAGCCCAATGGGTTGGGGTGGAACGATACTTTTTAGCACCTTTATCCATTTTTGAATAGACTGAACAAGGATCACAGGGTCCAAAGGAAGAGATAGAAGGAATAAGAACCGACTCTAACCTGTTTCTGAGACCTCTGATAAAGGCGGGATGCAGAGCTAGGAAGCAGTGCCTACTCTTAATGGCTATGTCAAAATGGTCCTTAGAGATATTTCATTCTCTAGTCCGGAATATGCATTATTACTAGGTACCCTTAAAGGGGGAGGGATCCAAAGATTTTCTGACATAATGAGAGAAGGAAAATGTGTGGCATAGAAGAAATTAGAGGAGATAGTGGGACGGCGGATCTACTTTTATCAATTTTTTCAACTTCGCTTTTTTGTACAACGAAGGGGGATATCCCTCCCAACTTATACGGACACCTACTAGGCTGGAGATATTATTATATAAGGGGAAGGTGGAGACCAAGATATTGTTCAAAATGTATAAAGAAATCTTAGAGACAGAGACAAAAACAACGCCTTTCCATCAACAGGGGTGGCAAGATTGGCTGAGAGGGCAGCAGACAGAAACAGACTGGGAACAGGTACACTTGGGGCTTTATAAATGGACTCTGGTTACTAATTGGAGGCAAACCCAACTTCAGATCCTACACCATACATATTTGACACCTACACAATTGTACAAAAGTGGGCAACGAGGAGGGGACATATGCAGGAGGGGTTGTGGGTGTCGAGATTCATTCTTCCACATGTGGTGGAAATAACCGGTTATTGAGAAATATTGGACACAGGTGGCTAGGAAGATGGGGAGCGTTCTGAGAATGAATCTGTCTATGGCCCCAGAGAGTTCTTGCTCGAATTTGGAAACAGAATAGACAACAATAACCCAGAGAGAGTACTAAAAGCCAAATTATTATTGTGGGCCGGGCAGCACTAGCATTGAAATGGAAATCCCCAGGAGGTCCGCAGCTGTGTAACTGGCAGAGTAAAGTCAATTAAGCCCAGTCTTTTGATAAAATCGCCTATATCTTGCAGGGGAAGGAGAATTTGGGAGAGAAAATATGAGAAAATGGGAGAAGCAGTCATCAGCACGTAGGTAAGAGGTGAAGGGAACCCAAAAAGCAAAGCAAGCAGGAGAGCCACACCACTGGTAGACAGACAATTAAAAACAAAAGAGCCTAATCTAAAATAAATTAAAAGAGGAGGGGGGAAGGGCTATAGTTAAAACAATATCAATAAATTATAGAGAAATAAGGCAATAGATTAAGTAAAGGAACAATAAGACAGTAAATCCAGAAGAGTTGTACCATAGTTAAGAGTATTATCTGGGGGTGGTAACAAAGAAACAGAAAAGTAAAATCACTCACAAAAGGGACATATGAAGGTGTAATAAAGGTTATCATAAAACTATATTGGACACTGAAGGCAGCATTCTAAATAAAAGCGTATCAGCAAAGCAGAGAAGCCATCCACCACAGAGCATTCCTTATGTCAAGCAACACCTAGTATAATAGTCATTGAGGCACACTCACCACTCGTTTTTAATTGTTTGTGTTCATTTAATTATTCTTGTATATGGGTTAACTTATTGCTATATATATGCTTTTACATTATATTTTTATTTTAATGTATCTATTTTGTATGTATGTTACATTTTAAGGTCACAGTCCCCTGAAGAAGGCTTTTGCCGAAACACATGTAGGGCTGACCTTTGACACCTCAATAAAGCTCTGTCTACCAATGGTGTGGCTCTCCTGCTCGCTTTGTTTGTGCTTCTTTCCTGCAGAAGAGGTGTTCTCTCTGTTTTTGGGAACCCACAGAGCATCCATAATAATGTTGCTATAGTAGTGTTAGAAGGTTATGTTACAGTTACTCAGACAGCAGAGGGACAAACTGATAGAGCCCTGATGTAACGCTTATCACAACGTAGTATAAAGTATTGGGAGATGTTTCAAGAATGGGTAGATAGCATTATACATATAATGTATCCTGTTAAATGGAGACAATGGATGACAGTTGATCAAGTAATGTGAGAAAATGATGAAAATGTCCCACTGTTTAATCAACATTCTGTATTTGAACACAGGGCTGTATATTTTTGTATATGGAAGCTATTTGTGGCTCTTTGTTTGTATGAAAGTTAATTAAAATATATATATGCATCTTCTCCTACTGAGGCTGTATGATGTTATGTTTTAATGCTATATACCACTGGTTCCTAACTGTCATAAAGAATTTTATATCTATCAACCGATTACTTTTACCACAAACTCAAAAATATTGTCAGAAAAAGGAGAAAAAAAAGAAGGAAGCTCATAATCCATCTTTTTTTTAAATTTTATTTATAAGTTTCATAGATATCAGCAAGACAATTGCTCATAATCTTTCATCAAACCTATGAGATGAATAATTGGTTGATGGACATGGTAATATAATTATAGTGACCCTCACAAAACAACATCTATAAAATTCAACTTAAACCATTTTCAACGCATGTGAAAAATGGCATATTGTTAAGATGTATCAATATTTTACTATAGCTACTATAACCCATTGGGAAATGGCAGAATAAGGTAATACTACACCAAGGGCATCAGTATTTTTAATGTTAGGGGTTAGCAGTAACTCCTGATCAACATGAAATGTCCTCTTGATGGCACTCTTTACAAAATCATGGGGATAACTCCAGGCCAAAAAAACGGTTCTGTATTTCTGGTGCATAAAAACATTGCCAGAAGAGTGGAGTAGCCGCCTAATGGTTAGAGCACTGGCTTGGGAACCAAGAGACCAGGGTTCAATTCCCACTAGCACTCCTTGTGATCTTGGGCAAGTCACTTAAGAGATAATTAGGTCTTACCTGCTAATTAGTGTTCCTGAAGGAACGACAGTTCAGTCCCTTTACTTCTGGGTTGCGTAACCCTTCCAGCAGCTTGGAGGCTGAGTCAAACCCTTTTGAGGCTGAATGGGTATAAATACCGCTGGCACCACCCCTAAGCCCCAGTAATATATTGAAAAAGCAGAGTTAACAAACCTAACCATTAACTGTAGGAACCTGAAATTAACACACCACTATATATATATATGTATTTATTATTTATTTATTTTTTCTCGTAATGTAGGTCCAGAGACCTGCAGGGGCAAGAAGGAGTGGGAGGAAGAGGGAGGGATCACCCGAGGTTGCCGTAGCCCTTTCCGACCCCCGGCTCCCCTGCCCCGTGCTAACCAAAAAGCACCTTTCGCCGCTGCCCCGGACTCGGAATCGTTCCGCTATCTTCTTCGTAGCCCGGGTGGGATCAGGGACTGGACTGTCGTTCCTTCAGGAACACTAATTAGCAGGTAAGACCTAATTATCTCTTCCTTATCGTCACTCCAGTCCAGTCCCTTTACTTCTGGGATGTAACCGAGCAGTTCAAACTTGGGTGGGGTTCGCTATCCCGGAACGAATTACCGCGTCCCCAAAGCTAGCATCTGCCGACCTCTGCACATTCAGTCTGTAGTGCTTGGTAAAGGTATGCAGCGAGGACCAAGACGCCGCCCTGCAAATATCAATCAGGGGAACCAGGCTGTACTCCGCCCAGGAAGCGGCCTGCGCCCGCGTGGAGTGGGCCCGCAGACCTGCCGGAACCTGTTTTCCCTTCAGGATATAGGCAGAGGCAATCGCTTCCCTGATCCATCTAGAGATGGAAGCCTTCGCCGCGGCCTCCCCCTTGTGGGGACCCCCAAACTGAATGAACAAACGTTCAGACCTTCTAAAGGGAGCCGTTCGTGAGAGGTAGCGCTTCAACGCTCTCTGGACATCCAGGCGACGCAGACTGCCATCCTTCCCTCCCCGGCCGTCGGCTGGGAACGCAGGCAGCGAAACTGGCTGGTTCAGATGGAAGGGTGAAATTACCTTGGGGAGGAAGGAAGGAACTGTTCGTAAGACCACCTTGTCCTTAAAGAAGGAGAGGAAGGGGGGCTGGGAAGACAGCGCCTGGATCTCGGAGACGCGCCTTGCCGAGCAGATGGCTACCAAAAAGACCGTCTTCAATGTTAAATCTTTAAGAGAGACTTCCTTCATTGGCTCGAAGGGATCTCTGGCCAAGGCATTCAACACCAAGTTGAGGTCCCAGGGAGGGATGACTGACCTTTTCTGTGGACGCAGACGGCTAACCGCTCTCAGAAACCTGGTCACGTCTGGGTGAACCCCTAATGACTTCCCACAGACCTTGCCCCTATAGCAAGAGATGGCTGCCAGTTGGACTCGAAGAGAGCTGGGGGCCAGGCCTTTCTCAAATCCCGTTTGCAAGAATTCTAGGATCTCTGGGATGGAGGCCAAAAGGGGGTACAAAAAATTATTTAAACTAACTCTCCATCGACTCAGAAAAATCCAAGTTATCAATGTACCTGTTTAATATACATTACCAAGGTTAAGTTACAATGTAAACCGCTTTGACTGAAATGATAAAGCGGTATAAAAGAACCTGTTAAATAAATCATAGTACATGTCCTTCTGGGTTGGGACTGGGTGTGGACTTTGACTTTGTATATGTATCATTGTTGTAATTGTATCTCTCTGTTTTACTTTTACTTATTGAAGCCACTCTGAGCTATTAGTTTGGACAGGATAGAAAAAAGGTTGAGTAAATTAAATTCTAAGATGGAAAAACTGTCACACTGAGATACATCCAGTATTTACAAAGTGTCCATAGTTTGCCTTTTGCCTGGGTAAATATTTTTGTGACATCTTAACATCCTCATACTTACAACCTATTAATAATCCCATTAACAACAATATTATTGAGGTTGAACATACTCATTGTGGTCAAAACGGTTTTCAACATTCTAGCTTGTTGATTTTTCATAAATCAAAAAAGGCTATTAGTAATCTGTGAACTTTCATTAAAATCATCTGTAATACCTGAAGATTGGAGGATCGCCAATGTAACGCCAATTTTTAAAAAGGGTTCTAGGGGTGATCCGGGAAACTACAGACCGGTGAGCCTGACTTCAGTACCGGGAAAAATGATAGAAACCATCATAAAGAACAAAATTACTCAGCATGTAGATAGTCGTGGCCTAATGGTAGACAGCCAACATGGCTTTAGACAAGGAAGATCTTGCCTTACTAATCTGTTATGTTTTTTGAAGGTGTGAATAAACAGGTGGACAAAGTTGAGTCCGTTTTTATATAGTGCATCTGGACTTTCAGAAAGCCTTTGACAAGGTCCCTCATCAGAGACTTTTGGCAAAACTAAAGAGTCATGGAATTGGAGGCAGGGTACTATTGTGGATCAGGAACTGGTTAAAAGATAGAAAGCAGAGGGTAGGGCTAAATGGCCAATTTTCCCAATGGAGAAAGGTGAACAGTGGTGTACCCCAGGGATCTGTGCTGGGTCCGCTGCTTTTTGACATATTCATAAATGACCTGGAAAAGGGAATAACGAGTGAGGTTATCAAATTTGCAGATGACACAAAACTTTTCAAAGTTGTTAAAACCCAAGAGGATTGTCGAAAATTGCAAGAGGATCTTGATAAATTGGAAGACTGGGCATCAAAATGGCAGATGAAATTTAATGTAGACAAGTGCAAAGTTATGCACCTAGGGAAGAACAATCCAAACTATGGTTACACGATGCAAGGTTCCACATTAGGAACCACCACCCAGGAAAAAGATTTAGGCGTCATTGTGGATAACATGTTAAAACCCTCGGCCCAGTGTGCAGCGGCGGCCAAGAGAGCAAATAGAATGCTAGGTATCATAAGGAAAGGAATGGAAAATAAAACAAAAGATATTATAATGCCTCTATATCGTTCCATGGTGAGACCGCACCTTGAATACTGTGTGCAATTCTGGTCGCGTATTAGAAAAGGTTCAGAGAAGAGCCACCAAAATGATAAAGGGGATGGAAGGATACTCCTATGAAGAAAGGCTAAAAAGGTTAGGGCTCTTTAACCTGGAAAAGAGACGGCTGAGGGGAGATATGATAGAAGTCTATAAATTAATGAACAGAGTGGAATGGGTAAACTTAGATCGATTGTTTACGTTATCTGAATATAGAAAGACTAGGGGACATGCAATGAAGCTACAGGGTAAACTATTTAAGACTAATAAGAGAAAATATTTTTTCACTCAAAGTGTAATTAAACTCTGGAATTTGTTACCGGAGGATGTAATAAAGGCTCTTAGTGTAGCTGGGTTTAAAAAAGGTTTGGACAAGTTCCTGGAGGAAAGGTCCATAAACCATTATTAAGGGACCCAGGATATCAATGCCTGACCCAGTACAAGCATTGTGGAACCTGTGTCTTTTGGGGAAACTGCTAGATATGTATGACCTAGATTGGCCACTGATGGAAACAGGATACTGGGCTTGATGGACCTTGGTCTGACCCCGTATGGCATATCTTATGTTCTTATGTTTACCCCTCTTTCATCTAATGGTCCAATTGAATCTCTCACAGGTTTTTTGCTATGAATGTACTTGGAAAAGTCTTTATTACGCGTTTTTGCTTCCACAGCAAGCATCTTCTCAAATTCTCTCTTTGCCTGCCTTATCAATGCCTTGCATTTAACTTGCCAGTGTTTGTGCTGTTTCCAATTTTCATCATTTTGCTCTTTTTTCCATTTATTTATTTATTTAAGGTCTCTTCTTTACCGCGCTATTCATATCAGTGCAGTGTACATTTAACAGAACCATATACAGTGCAGTCGGGCTGCATTGTATTTACAGTGAACAGGAACTAAAACTTGGACATAACTGGGGTGCCATTTTACAAATTATTTACACTGATTAATATACTTTCCAACTATAGTCTATTCGGGGCTGGGCAGGTGGGGCTGGCTGCATCTTTTCGTGCAGGTGAGATATTGGGTGGATCAAGGTGACTGGAGAGAGTGCTTGCTTCCTGATTTCTATAGCTGGTTTCTGGGTAGTGACTTATGAACAGGTGATGTTTCAGTGCCTTCCTGAATTGAGTCAGGTTGGTGATGACTCGCATGTCTGTGGGGAAGGAATTCCAAACTCTAGGAGCATAGATCATGAAGGCCCTGTTAGATGTTGCCTTTGTGCATTTTGTTGTTTCTTTCGGGATTATTAGGGTGTTCACCGCTGTGGATCTTCTGATTCTGTTAGGAGGTGCAGTGTGGATCAACCCAGTGATGGATGTGGGAGGCTGATTATATAAGGCTTTGAAGGTCATAACTAGGATCTTGTAATGAAGTCTGGCATGTATAAGTAACCAGTGGAGTTTCATCAGAATTGGTGTGATGTGTTCCATCCTTGATGCTCCATATAGAACTCTTGCGGCTGCATTCATTGCAAGCTGGAGTGGGTTTAGCGTTGCTTGCGGGAGTCCATATAGGATTGCGTTAGCGTAATCGAAGTGTGGGATTACTAGGGCTTGATAGATTGTTCGAAAGTCAATGGGGTCGAGTAGTGGTCGTAGATGCCGTAGTATCCGTATTTTATGGTATATTGTCTTTACTGTGTTTTTATGTGGGTTTTCATGTCCAGCCGTTGGTCCAAGGTGATACCTAGGTAGCGGATTGTGGGTTTGACTATCAGCTCTGCGTTTTTCACTTTTAGCGAGAGTGGGGGAGTGAAATCTTGGTTCCTCGTAATGAAGAGGACGTCTGTCTTGTTGTGGTTGATTCGAAGGTTTTGCGTATGGAGCCAGTCCGCAACTGCGTCGAAACAGCTTGTTAGTGGGGAGAAATCTGGCTGGTCCATTGCAAATGGCATGTATAGAAGAATATCATCTGCGTACGCTAGGCAGGTGATGTTGAAAGATCGGGTCAGAGCACAGATGGGCTGCATGTATATGTTAAACATTAATGCCGATAGCGAGGACCCCTGTGGCACACCCTGTTTCTGCAGAAACGGTTCCGAGGTTGTGGTGCTGGTCCTCACGTGTTGCCATCTGTTGGACAGGTAGGATTTGCACCAGCTTAGTGCTGTGCCCTGTATTCCCTTTTCCTCGAGGCGTTCCATGAGTATCTCATGGTTCACGGAGTCAAAAGCTGCTGCGATATCCATGAAGATAAAGCACAGTTACTTACCTGTAACAGGTGATCTCTGGGAACAGCAGGAATAAGTCTTCACATATGGGTACGTCGGTACCGATGGAGCCTGCGCGGGAACGCTCCCCAGCGTCCAATCAGAAAGCTTTTGGGAGCATCCCTCAGCGCCTGCGTGCTGCCTTCCCGCCTTTCCAACAGTCTCTCTTCAGTTGAGTTTCATAGCTGAGACAAAGAGAGAGAAAGAGGAAAGGAAAGATAGATATAAAAATACAACTCCTAGGGGAGGTGGGTGGGTTGTGAAGACTTATTCCTGCTGTTCCCAGAGATCACCTGTTACAGGTAAGTAACTGTGCTATCTCCAGGAACAAGCAGGAATAAGTCTTCACATATGGGGACTCCCAAGCTAAGATGCCTGGAGCCATAACATGTTGAAGATTGAGAACATGCTACATTTCATATGGCCAGGCATCCTGAGGATGGAGGGTAGGAGTTGCATAGAGAGGAGCTGCAGAAAACCAGCTAACCTAAGAAAGGACTACCCTCAAGGAGTCCATGTATGTATGATCATTATCAAAAGACATATTGAAATGAACAAGCACCATAATATTGAAATGAACAATCACCATATGACGCTCACCTACTGGATTGCAGGAAGTAGAGAGGCTGATGGAGTCTACTGGGGATCCAGTAGAATAATGTTCAAGGTGATCTCACTGGAGTGAAGGTGGGGGTCAACATCTGGAAGTGAAAGGTGACCCCAGGATTCAATTAGGGTAACACAAACATGGCAGGTCTTCAGTGGGAAGCTTCATGGAAAGCTGAAAAACTCTTTTGGCTACAGAAGTTTTCAGAGGTAGGAGCAAAAGAGGAAGACTGACCGATCTGGTCAAACAGACCTAGTCCTTGAGGGAGGAAAGGGTATGAGAAGAACCCCATACTCCCAAGAAAGGACAGATGCTTGAAGAATTGAATCTGAAATCCACTGAAGATCCACCATGTCTTTCCTAACTGGTGAGAGGTAGGAAGACATTGGGGCATGGAGCTTCAGGGATACGTAAACCTAGGATACGGTAGGGCTGTCAGTTCCACAGCAGTGGTTGTGTGCAAAATATCCGAAACATACTGTGGAACAGTATGAGCTGTGCAAGCCCACTGTCAGAAACATACAGGAAGGTAAAAACCTTTATGAGCATAGACAGTCAGGAGATAAGTATGGAAATACATATCTATCTATAATAAGTATCCGGACAGATACACACATATATGTAGAGATATGTGTATTATATATATATAAAATAAGATCTAAAGGGCATAGCATATGCACACTTAGCTGACAGACAAATACATCTACAGAGATGTAAGTAGATAGATAGATAGATAGATAGATATACCTTAATATATATGTCAAAAGATAGATGCCTGCAGTAAGCAGACAGAGTCATGCATATCTGGACATTCACATGGAGATGTGAAGGGAAAAGATTCCTTTAAGAACGAGGTGGTGAAACCTACTTGAGAGATATATAGAGAATCTATTCCCCCAGAGATGATGGTAAAGGAATGCTATCCAGTGAATTACCAGGATGGTTACGTGAAGAAACAGAGGATGATATCAGTCTGTAAACAGCAAGTCCGGAGTCCTGTGGAACTCCAGCATGGTAAAAGGACAGAAACGCATAGGATGAGATACCAGGTTGACCTATGTGAGGGACAAGGAGGTATCATGTGTTTTTCAGATTAATATGTGCTGTCCTTGAAGTGTTAGGATACCATGAGGACAAGCTGCAAGAAAAAAAGAGTATATTCCCTAAGGAAGGGGATAACTCTTAGACTTTCACATGGAGAAGGCTTATGTCCTTTTCCCTCCTTTTTTTTTTTTTTTTTTTTAAAAGAAGATAGCAGGGTATGAAGAACCCTCACAGTCATAGGCGATGATTGAGGAAGCATTTCTCAACCATGATGGATAGCCATTAGATAAAACTCTATACTCTCTAGCAAGGGCCCATAGTAGAAAGCTTCTCAATAGGATTGCAGAGAGCATTATGCAGGAGAACTGGGATGTAGAACTGGCTGATGGAGTAAACTGACAGCCACGTCTACTACGTTGCCAAATCCAGGGATTGGAGATGGCAAGGGTAGAGATAGTGTAAGAAGCCTGTAGTGAAGATTATCCAAGAAAGATGTAGAAACTTTCTTGGAATCACTACTAAGACTAGACAGGAGTGGTGAAAGACAAGACTGGGACTTGTGGAAAAGTACCAGTAGTCAAGCACTGGACTCCTGCAGGGGCAGCTACTGAATAGGACAATAGGGAGAGTCGGTCTGTGTCAAACAGAGAGAACAGACTGAACAAAGAGAGCAATTTGCCTCTGTCTGTAGAGCTGCCTAGATAAAGAAAGGAGTTTACTCAGGAGAAGAAACTCTACAGTGAAAAGAAAGACAAGAAAAGTCTTTCAATGGTATGGTACCACTCTTACAGGGGAAACCCTGGCGAAGAGGGTAGAGATAGAAGCTGAAGAAGGACTTACCACATGGTTATAAGTCCCTGGAAGGAAAAAATTCATGCTGGTACAGAGAAACTATCAGGTGACAGTTGCTAAACCTCTCTTCTAGTCAGGAAGAGGTGGAAAACTCTGTAACTTATAGACATGAATAGCCTGACAGTTCAGCATAGTGAAGAGTAATGGATTTCCTGAGAATAGGAATCCCTGAGCAGAGTTTTGAATGGAAAACCAGTGAAAAACTTCTGCTGAAAAGGAAGTAGAGTAGTTATAAAAAGATTAATCAGAAACCTATGGTTACTGTGTTTATTCAGCCTGGCTAGAGTTTGGATTCTTCAGACCAGGGTGAGACTTCCCCTGCTTGGGAACAACCGAATGATGGGCAGGAGAAGAGGAAAACCTCTTTCTTTTAGGGAAAGAAGGTTTGGTAGGGCATTTCCTACCTGCTGAGGAAGGAGAGGGCTTAGGATGGCCCTCAGAAACAGGAAAGTCAGTGGAGCAATGAGCAACCTGACGTAAGGACTCCTTATGGAAGAGATTTTCTCCAGTACAAGGAGTATTACTCAGTCTTTGTTGTGCCCATCTACTTAAGTCTGATGCTTGGAGCCAGGCTTTACGACGTGCTCCTATGGCTATAGCAGAAGTTCTGCTAACAGACTCAAAAGAGTCTAGGGAAGCACAAGAAATAAACCAAGAGATATTTTGGCTATGACTAAGAAGTAAGGAATAGTCTGCAGCCTTGGGTTCTGATAGAAAAGGAGACAAAAGAGATAATTTCTTTGTGATCTCCTGAAAGGATAGACTCATATAGAAAATATATGAGAGAATCCTTGTTGCCAGCATAGATGTTTGGAAGGTTTGACGTCCAAAGGCATCCAGTGTTCTAGATGCACGCCCTGGCGGGAAAGAAGAATGCTTCTTCTTGCTTTTTACCTTCCTCATTGCTGATTCCACTACAATGGAATGATGGGGAAGTTGAGGCTTTTGAAATCCCGGAGAGAGGGGCACCTGATACAGAAGATCAGTTGCTGTAGAAGGTGAAGAAACCCTTAAAGGTTTTTCCCACACCCTCAGAAGAAGATTCTGCAAAGAGTGATGTAAAGGAAGCATTATGTTTTCCTTTTCTGCAGAAAAATCCTGAGAAGACTCATAGCCAGGGATAGGAATATTAAGGAAGGTTGCCATGTCAAGGAGAAATTTCTGAAAAGAAGGATCTCCGATGGGAACCATCCCTGGACAGGTTAAACCTGAAAAGGAAGCCTGGGCACCGGAGGATGTACCTGCCCGGTGCAGAACAGGTGATGATTCTGCCGGTACCGACATTGATACCGATACCTGTAGCTGTGCCGGAATCGCCAAAGCAGTCAGCGGAGGCTGCTCAAACGGTACCGAGGAAACTTGAAAGTCTCGGTGGATATCCTCGGTACCGAGCATCCAGAATCGGTGCGTGTCGGTTCCGAGACGCGTCGGTACCCAGTCGTCCAGACTAGATATCGATTCTAGACTTGGCATCGAAGGAAGCGAATCTATCGATGCATGTCTAGATGGTACCGGCGTCAGGGGTCGTATCGACGGTGCCGATACTGGAAAGTCAATCTGGGTATCGATCGGTCCCGAAGGCACCGAGTACACCAGATGACGATCCCTGGTGATGAGTGAATCGCCCAACATCAGTGCCGATGCCGGGATATCGGTACCGCTCGAAGCGGATGCCATCACCGTGCATTGCTTAGATACTGGAAAGTCAAACTGGAGCGTATCGATCGGTCCCGAAGGTACCGAGGACGCCAGATGACGATCCCTGGTGAAGAGTGGAGCACTCAACACCGGTGCCGATGCCGGGTTATCGGTACCGCTCGAAGCAGATGCCACCCCTGAGCATGGCTCAGGTATTTATTTATTTACATTCTCTTATATACCGCGCTATTCTGCATCAGTGCGGTTTACATTGAACAAATTGAAATTACATTGAACAGGGCATTATAACTCGGAGATAACTATTTTACAGGGAACATGGGCTATGGAGGGTTAAGTGGCTTGCCCAAGACCACAAGGAGCACCTGTGGGACTAGAAACCCCAGTCCTTCCGGCCCAAGGTTGCTGTCCTCTAGTGGGATTTGAACCTCCGACCTTCCGGCCTGAAGTACCTTGCCCCAACCACTAGGCCACTCCTCCACTCCACAGGTATGTCCTGTGAGGGGTGAGCCCCAGGGACAACCTGAAACCCCTGAAATGCTTTGGAGCCCGAAGACTCCCGCCGGGGTTTTGATGCCAATCGGGTCTTGAGGGCAAGGCCGGGGCCGTCACAATGCTTAGCATGAGACTTACCACTCAAGGATTGGCTAGTCTTAACAGACTGTTTGTGGGTTACCTGATCCTGTAGAGAAGAAATGTCCGGTGCCCTGACACAGGGAGGGAAAACGGTATCGAGGGAAACTCGAAATAGAGAATCTCTTCTCACAGCATTGAAGCCTGACGGTTCAGGGAAAAAAGGGTCAGGGCCCAAACAGGTTAGACACCAATTATTGGAGTCTAAAAAGAAAACTGTATTTCCACAGTGAAGGCACTTCTTAGAAGAAGGCGGCTCCATGATGGAGAGGCCTTATAGGCCCAAAAATTTTAAGATAAAAACTGAGGAAAACTCTCCCTCAGTTTGAGAAAAAGAACCCCCCCCCACCGGCGATAGCGGTGGTGGCGGGAAAACAGCCACGACCACAAGAAAACAAGAATTGAAAAGAATTAAAGAAAAACGTTTCTGCAGTGACAGGAGGACGTCCTGCCGGCTCCGCGGAAAAACGAAAACTGAAGAGAGACTGTTGGAAAGGCGGGAAGGCAGCACGCAGGCGCTGAGGGATGCTCCCAAAAGCTTTCTGATTGGACGCTGGGGAACGTTCCCGCGCAGGCTCCGTCGGTACCGACGTACCCATATGTGAAGACTCATTCCTGCTTGTTCCTGGAGATGAGCAAATCCTTGTCAGGAGTTATCAATTCCTGAGAATATGGTATTGAAGAGGGTGATGAGGAGAGTTTCAACGCCGTGTGCTTCCTTGAAGCCATGTTGGGACGGGTCCAGAGGGGCTTCGGTTTCAATGTGTTGTTGGATTTGGCGTTGGACTACCTTTTCGATTATTTTGGCGAGCAGTGAGATGCTTGAAATCGGTCTGTAGGATTCAACTTTTAAAGGGTCAAGTTTGCTGTTTTTCAGCAGCAGCCTGATGGAGGTGTGCTTTAATCTTTGTGGAAAGGATCCCGTTGAGAATAATTGATTCAAGATTTTGTTCAGGAACTGGCTTAGATAGCAATGAAGTTCTCTTATCCAGAACGCTGAACAGGGGTCATTAGGTGCAGGTGGTGTTGATGGATGCAGTGGTGTCTTCAATCTCTTTGTTTAATATGGCGTTGAATTTGGTCAGTGGTGACGGGTGTAGTGGTGACTTATGTAATGGAGTGTGGCTGGTGAGGTTTGTGCACTTGTCAGTCTGGATCATTTTTGATTGTAGGTAATCCACATACGCCTGCGGTTGCAGCATGTATGGTTGGTCTGATGCTGGTTCTCTTGCTAATGTCTTTACTATATTGAAGAGGTCGTGTGGCTTACTTATTGAGCGCTTCAGGAGATCTGTGTGGAACTGCTTCCTTCCCTCCGTTATTTATTCGTGATGCTTTTTAAGGTGGAAGCTATATGCACTGTGTGCTTTGGTGGAGCGTGATCGGCGCCATCGTCTCTCGAGCTTGCGCAGGTGGAGGAGTGATGATCATAGTAACATAGTAACATAGTAGTTGACGGCAGATAAAGACCAGCATGGTCCATCCAGTCTGCCCAGCAAGATGGCAAGAGCAGGTGCACCTGTCGCTCCGCGCAGGCCACCCCTCCCCATATCCTTGTTCAGGGGTAAACCCACCACTCCATGTAGGACACCCCTATTTGTTGAGACGTTATATGGTTCAGAAGTTAGATGGTACAATTTATTTTGTTTTTATCCTATTGCTGTAAAGGGATCCTCTGTGTTTGTCCCATACCTTTTTGAATTCCGTCACCGTGTTCACCCCTACCACTTCCATTGGGAGGGCATTCCAAGCATCCACCACCCTTTCAGTGAAAAAATATTTCCTGATATTGCCTTTCAATTTACCCCCTTGCAGCTTTATGTTATGCCCTCTAGTTTTACAGGTTCCCCGTCTTTGGAAGAGGTTTGTTTGTTCATCATTTCTCTTTAAGTATTTAAAGGTCTGAATCATATCTCCCCTGTCCCTCCTTTCCTCCAAAGTGTACATATTTAGGTCTTCAAGTCTCTTCTCATAAGGCTTCTGACGCAGGCTCCAAATCATTTTGGTCGCCTTCCTCTGAACAGTCTCCAGTCTTTTTACATCCTTTGCAAGATACGATCTCCAAAACTGAACACAGTATTCCAAGTGAGAGCTCACCAGTGACCTATACAGTGGCATAAGTACCTCTTCTTTTCTGCTGGTAATCCCTCTTTGTATGCAACCCAACATCCTCCTGGCTTTTGCCACCGCCTTGTCGCACTGTTTTGCCACCTTGAGATCATCAGAGATAATCACACCAAGGTCTTTCTCCTGAACCGTGCATACCAACCTTTCGCCCCCTATCGTGTACATTTCTCTTGGATTCCTGCTACCCAAGTGCATGACACTACACTTTTTTGCATTAAATCGTAGTTGCCAAGCATTAGACCAGTCTTCCAGCTTTTGTAGATCTTTCTTCATGTTAACCACTCCCTCGGGGGAGTCCACTCTGTTGCAAATTTTCATGTCGTCTGCAAAAAGACAGACTTTTCCATTCAGCCTTCAGCAATATCACTCACAAATACATTGAACAGTGCCGGGCCCAGGACCGAACCCTGGGGCACCCCGCTAATCACCTTCCTCTCATCCGAGTGAGCTCCATGTACAATCACCTTCTGTCGTCTGTCAGTCAACCAATTTCTAATCCAGTTTACTATCTTGGGACCCATCCCCAAGCTACTGAGTTTGTTGACAAGCCTCCGATGAGGAACAGTATCAAAGGCTTTGCTGAAATCCAGGTAGATGACATCCATCGCATGCCCCTGATCTAGTTCCCTTGTCATCCAGTCAAAGAACTCAATCAGATTTGTTTGGCAAAATCGTCCTTCGGTAAAACCATGTTACCTCGGGTCTTGCAACCTGTTGGTTTTGAGAAAGTTCACTATTCGCTCTTTCAGGAGCGCCTCCATTACTTTTCCCGCCACTGAGGTAAGGCTCACGGGCCTGTAGTTTGACACTTCTTCCCTGTCACCACTTTTGTGTAGAGGTACGACATCAGCCATTCTCCAGTCCTGGGGAACCTCTCCTGTTTCCAAGGATCTGTTAAAGACATCCTTTAATGGTCCTGCTAGAACCTCTCTGAGCTCTTTCAGTATCCTGGGATGTATCCCATCCGGTCCCATGGCTTTGTCCACTTTCAGTTTAGCAAGTTGTTCCAACACCTCTTCTTCTGTGAATGGTGTGGTATCTACTTCATTCCCATTTTTATATTTGGGAGTCACAGCTGGTCCATCTCCAGGATCTTCTTTAGTAAACACAGAGCACAAGTAATTGTTTAGCAATTTCGCTTTTTCAGTGTCACTTTCCACGAGTCCTTCCCCAGCACTTCTGAGTCCTGCAATTCCAACTCTGATCTTTTTTCTTTCCTGAATATACCTGAAGAAATTTTTGTTGCCACCCTTAACATCTTTAGCCATCTTTTCCTCTGCCTTTGATTTTGCTATCTTTATTACTCTTTTAGACTCTTTGAGTTGGATCCTGTATTCATTTCTGTGTTCTTCTGTTTGCAAGCTTTTGAATTTTGCAAAAGTTGTGTTTTTTGCCTTTATATGAGCAGCCACCTCTTTGGAAAACCAAATAGGTTTCCTTCTCCTCTTGCTTTTATTTACTTTTCTTACATATTTATCTGTTGCCCCTTTTATTGCCTCCTTTAGTTTAGCCCATTGCAATTCCACTTCCTTTATCTCCTCCCACCCCGTCATCTCCTCCTTTAAGTACTCTGCCATTTTATTGAAGTCAGTGTATTTGAAGTTTAGGACTTTGAGCTTCCTATGTTTGGCCTTTACCATGGCTTTTATTTCAAACCACACCGTGTGATGGTCGCTGTTGCTCACAGGGGCACTCACGCAGACATTCGACACACTATCACCGTTGGTGAGCACTACATCCAGCGTTGAGCTTTCCCTGGTTGGTTCCATCACCATTTGTCTAAATAATGCATCTTGGAGAGCATCCACAATTTTTTTGCTTCTTTCCAGATGTGCAGAAGGAGTAATCCAATCCACATCAGGTAGATTAAAGTCACCCAATATGATTGCTTCCCCCTTTGTTGCTATCTTGGCAATATCTATAATCAATTCATTGTCTCTCTCTTCAATTTGAGTCGGAGGTCTGTAGACTACAGCAATATGGATGACAGTGCCATCTCCTCTTTCCAACGCAATCCAGAGCGCTTCTTCTTTTCCCCATGTCCCCTGCATTTCAGTAGCTTTAATATTGCTTTTGACATACAAGGCTACTCCTCCTCCTTTTCCATTTTCTCTGTCTCTTCTGAATAGATTATAGCCAGCTATGGCTATATCCCAATCATGTGATTCATTAAACCATGTTTCTGTAATGGCCACAATGTCCAAATCCGTTTCCACCATTAGGGCTTCCAGGTCTGGAATTTTGTTGGCTAAGCTTCGAGCATTTGTGCTCATTGCTTTCCAGCATTTTCCTGGCTTGTGTATACTTTGCATTGATTTTGTTCTGCCCACTTCCTCCCACATGTTATTGACGTGTGGTTTAAAAGTGTGGCTGTTTCTGATGTTGTTCTGCTTTTGTTGGGGGTGGCAGGCAGATGTTGACCTTCCACATCCGTCACCCCCTTTTCCTAGTTTAAATGCATGTCCACATACTGCCTGAATTTTTCACTTAGGACTCTTTTCCCTGTGGCAGAGAGATGTAGTCCATCAGCACAGTATAGTCTTTTGTTGGTCCATCTGTTGTCCCAGTTGCCAATAAATCCGAATCCTTCTTCTTTGCACCAGGTCTGGAGCCATGTATTAAAGCTGTTAATGCGATGCAGTCTTTTTGTCCCTTTACCAAGAACAGGTAGAACCTCTGAGAATGCAACAGTGTTAACAACGTGCTTGAGTTTCTCCCCCAGAGATTGGAAGTCCTTTTGGGCTGTAGAAGCACTGTTCCTAGCCAGGTCGTTTGTGCCTAGGTGGATAATAACATCAGGTTTGGAGTGTTCACTTTTTGCACTAAGTAATTCAACAACTTGGTTTGTATTCCTGCTGGCTGAAGAGCCTGGTAGGCACATGACTATCTTCTCTCCTTTGAACTGTGTTCCCAAGTTGGTGCCTCTGATGATGGAATCTCCAAGTAGTAGTAGTTTTCTGTCTGGTGAGGTTTTCTTCATATTTAGTGCTTTAGCAGGGGATTGGGCATTGTCTGACTCATTTAAAGGCCCTTCAGTTTCTTTGAATTGGGCATCCTCATTAGCCAAGGCAGAGAAGGCATTGTGCAGGGATATCCCTTGATGTATAGGATGTCTTTGTGTTACAGGTCGCAATCTACCAGAACCCACTGTGATCCATTTGTTCCTGGGGCGTTTGATTCTTTGCGGGAGCGGTGGTGGACTTCGTTCAGTTTGTATCCTAGAAGAGGTGCGCTTCATTGCAGCCAGTTCCTCCCTCAGTAGAGATACTTCTATATGCGTGGCAGCTAGGTCTTTCCTTAGTAGAGTCAGTTCTTCATGCATGGCAGCTGACTTTAGACATATAGGACAAGCTGTTAGTCTCCAAATGATTAGTCTTTGAATGAAATTACCGCAGTTATTGCACTGAATACATGACATGTTTATGCAGTCCCAGAAGAGGAAGAAGAAGAAGAAGAAAGGATGAATACGATGTGGCTTTTAACCCAAGTTTGGAATGATAGATGGCACGTCTGTGACCACTATATAGGCAATGTAGCCCCTGGGGTGGGTGGGGCGAGGGGTGGGGTGGGGTGGGCGGGAACCTAAGTGTCACTGGCTAGTAGGCTGTTCCTGAACTGTTGGCACACACAATGGAGTAGGTAAGGGAACCCACCACTAAGGACAATTAGAAAGAAAGACAAATATGTGGAGACAGACTCACAGTTATTTGGAGACAAAGACTCAGTTATGCAGCAAACACAGCAAAAATCACCTTTTGGGAGAGCTCTGAAAAAACACTCCTCTTCTTAAGGAACACAAGGCAATCTAAGCAAACCCACGTGCAGCTCAGGAAATGGCTGTCCACAACAGTAACTCAGCAGGGGGGGGAGGGTTAGCCCCTGCAGGTAAGTTAAGAGAAAGTTTAAAACGTTACAGCAATGGAGTAGGCAAGGGAACCCACCACTAAAGACAATTAGAAAGAAAGATAAATATGTGGAGACAGACTCACAGTTATTTGGAGACAAAGACTCAGTTATGCAGCAAACACAGCAAAAATCACCTTTTGGGAGAGCTCTGAAAAAAACACTCCTCCTCTTAAGGAACACAAGGCAATCTCAGTTCCTTGGAGTACCATGCTGCGTGCTCTCGTTTCCTTGGCTTTCTGTTCGTGGCTGGGAGCTGAGAGATGGAGTTGAGGCTGTTGTCCCAGCTAGAAATCAATTTGTCTAGGCTAGGGGCTGTGTTGTTGAGGAGTGGAAGGACTTCCTCCAGTATTTCTTCTTTAACAAAGGGTTGAAATCGTCTCACTGGTGTTTTGGGAAAGGCAGTAGCTCTGTTGGCGTTCCGATTGTGATGGTGGGTGGGTATTTGGAATCTAATCAAGCTGTGGTCGGACCAGGGTACTGGTGTTATAGATATTGTGAAATCATGGGCTGCTTCAACAACTGTTTGTGAGGCGAAGATAAGATCCAATTTGTTTCCTTTTACGTGTGTGGGTACATCGACTAGCTGTCTGTATCCCAGCTCATCAAGTGCGTCGATAAAGGCTGTGGCTTGGGTATCTTGTAGAGTGGATAAGTTGAAGTCGCCTAGTAGCCAGTTCGGGGAACGAGGCTTATTTGTGCTGCAGATGAGGTCAATTATTGTTGAGAGGTCTTCTGGTGATGATGTTGGTGCTCTGTAGTGTAGATTGATTGTGCAATGGTTGTTCGCTATGGTGATTGTGTCTAAGTGGGTTGTGCTGGTGGTGTTGCTCAGTTGAAATTGTAGCTCAGTTTTTGCAAGGGTGAGTGCTCCACCCCCTCTCTGGTTGGCTCTATGGCAGGTGTGGAGTGAGAACTTGGGGGGTAACATCTGATTGAGAAGGACGTTGTCGCAGTCAGATAGCCATGTCTCTGTGATCATTAGGATGTCCAGGTCATGGTGGGTTATCAGATCGGTGACTGCTGGCCATTTTGTACGGATTGATCTGGCATTGATGAGAGCACACTTCAGCAGGCATTGGTGCTGGTGTTTCTCGATGTGGGTCTTTTTGGTGTGTTGTAAAGAGATGTGCAATAAGTGGTGGTGAAGTGTGCGATTGGCTTCTGTTGAGGAGTGGTGAGGATTTTCTGTCCATCTCTTCCCGTTGCTCCATAGTATCGGTATAAAATTAGAGCCAGGGTTAAAGGCATGTGATCCACTGGGTAGCCCAGTGAGTAGGTAGATACAGGCTATTGCTATAATTGGGGGCATCATCTTGGATGCTCTTACCGTGTCTTGGATTGAGGTGGGATGGTATCTGTTCAGGGGTGGGCAGGTAATCTACAGACCTACTACAGCAAGCGAGTCAGGCACTCTGTCTGGTATTGAGAATGGTCAGGTAACAGCCACGCTATCTGCTAAGGATATGTGCAGTTAAAACAGGCTCGCTATCTGTTATGGATATAGGCAGCTAGATAGGTATGCTATCAGGTATAGATTCAGACATTTCCTGAAAGATGCTGTTTTGGCAACAACAGCCTCTCTAACCTCACCTTTAAACCATGCTGGCAGTTTTTTGGACTTCCTTCCACTTTTCTTAAAGTGTGGAATACAGCTGGTCTGGGCTTCCAATATAGTATTTTTAAACAACACCCAAGCTTGATGTAAGTCTTTAACCTTTGCAACTACCGGAGGATGTATTAAAAGCTGTTAGTGTAGCTGGGTTTAAAAAAGGTTTGGACAAGTTCCTGGAGAAAAGGTCTATAAACCATTATTAAAAGGGACCCAGGATATCACTGCTTGACCCAATACAAACATCGTGGAACCTGTGTCTTTTGGGGAAACTGCTAGGTACTTATGACCTAGATTGGCCACTGTTGGAAACAGGATACTGGACTTGATGGACCTTGGTCCGACCCAGTATGGCATATCTTATGTTCTTAATTGGTAGAGTTGCTTGTCCGTATGTATAATAGCTTTTTAGAAGGGCAATTCATGCCCCCTTCGATGAGGGTTGCAGGTGTTTCTCTGATCCATAAGGAAAGGAAGGACCCCTTGCAATGTGGGTCTTATTGCCCCATTTCATTCTTAGATATAGACAAAAAAATGTCTGCAAAGGTTCTGACTGTCTGCAACTCTTGCTACCCAAAATTGGTGCACTACAATCAGTTATTCTGGGGAGGCAGTGCTCTGATAATGTGCGCAAGATCATGAATCTTATCCAAATTGTGAAATCCTGTGGGAGATCAGCTCTGCTCCTCACTGTCAATGTGGAGAAGGTTTTTGATAGGGTCTTTTGGTCTTGTTTCAGGTCCTAGAGAGATTTGGCTTGATGGCTTGTTTCAGCAGTGGATTCAGGTGCTGTATACACAACCTATAGTGAGCTTGAAGATCAATGCCTCATACTCTCAACCATATGAGTTGCAATGGCTATGGAGCCCCTGGCATATCTCATTTGTTCTCATGAAGATATTATGGGGATTCCTGGGCCCAAATGTGACCGTAAATTATCTCTGTTTGCGGATGAATTGTTATGTTCTTTGTCTGACCCTGTGCAGTCTCTGGTGGAAATAGGAGAGGAATTGGAGTGCTTCGGTCGAATCTCTGGATTTAAGATGAAAGCATTGAAATCCGAGATCCTGGAAATTTCTTTGGATCAACAGGAGCAGACAGTGATACGGGAGCATTTTTTCTCTATCGATGGGCTCCCTCTCATGCGCGTTATTTGGGCGTCAACCTAGCAGTAGATCAGGCCAGATTGAAATTTAGTTGGCTCAATCCACTGTGGAAATCAATTTGTTATAGTTTTCAGCAGTGGAAGAATATGGGATTGTCATGGGTTGGTCAGATAAATAGTATTAAAATGATGATCCTCCCAATTAAGCTGTCGGAAGGGGTATTGCAAAAATGTCAGAGGGGCCTTGTGGAATTTGTGTGGGGGTATAAGTGGCCACAGTTAGCCATTCGGGTCCTCTTCCACTCACGCATTGGGATTTCGCTGTTCTGGATTTACAAAGGTATTACGAAGCGGCGATACTCCATGGTGTGGTGAATTTGCATCTCTCAACCTGGAAGGAATGGGTTACCTTGGAGCAAGGCTCAGTTGGAATCAGATCCTTGTGTTCCTTTCTATGGTGTGACCCTCTGCATTTGGATTCTTTGGCTCAGATGAACCCATTAGTGGGTCTTACGATGAAGGTGTGGTATAAACATAGGCGGAGACTTTTCGAGAATCAGCAACTGTTCTCAGTTACTCCTCTGCAGTATAATACCTCCTTTCCCTCAGGCTTAATAGACCCAACTTTCAAATAATGGGATAATTTGGATTTGAGTTATTTGGGTCAATTTTGGAGGGATGATGGTGTGATCCCATTCTCTGAGTTGCAGAGTGAATATGGCTTGGAGGAGCAGTATCAATACCAATGTATGCAGGTGTGCCATTATTTGAGAGGGGATGGCTGGGCCTGGAAGGGGGGAGGGGGTGAAGCAGCCCTTAGAGTTGGCTTTATTGGTGAATCCATGTGAGGATGCCTTTCTAGATTATATAAGGCTCTGAGTGAGGGGAAGTATGAGAAACTGCAGCATCTATCTCAGTGTGAAACGGATCTAGAGGTGTCCTGGACTAATACGGAATGGGCCCCTGTGATCCAACATCTTTACAAGGGAATAACAGCAGTATACTTGACTGAAAACGCCTACAAAATGCTTTAATCGGTGGTATTTTACTCTGGAGAAACTGAAGAGGTTGGGATATGGGGACGGGCTGTGCTGGCGCTTGTGTGGGGAGAAGGGATCTTCCTTACATATTTGGTGGGTGTGTCTTAATATTGCACCATTTTGGGAGAAGATTTTTTCTTTTATCAGTGGGGTGCAGAAAAGATAGGTATCTCCCACAATGGACACTGCCTTTTTGTATTTGGGAGGGGATGGGGGGCAATTTCTGACCCTTTGACAAGGCTTCTGCTAACGGCCGCAAGGCTAGTTTTGGCCCAATACTGGAGGCAGCTGGAGGTTCCCTCCATAGAGGTGGTGATCCAGAAGGTAAAATATATCCAGGGGATGGCCAAACTGCTATGCGACAGCAAAATTTAACTGCTTTTCATAAAATTTGGTCCCCCTTTATTGAATGGTGTTGTGAGGCTGAAAGTTCACTAGTTGTTTGGCGAGAATTGTTATGCATGAGTGGATGGAATTTCTGGGCATGGGGGAAGGACCAGGGCCACTAGGGCCCCGAGGGATTTAAAGGTGGGTCCATACAAGGAGTGACATTGTTGGATAATATAATTATTTTAACGGTGTGTGTCGCAATGTCCTCAGGGGGCAGGGAGGGTTAAGAAAAACATTAACAGACATGCTGGATATTAACATTCTGTAACAATACCATTGGAAATAATTTTGTGCTTACATGGTTTTGAGAAGTGTGTTTCTTAATAAACACAAAATATTAAAAAAAATAAACAACAGATAAGGGAAGACAAAGACCCCTAGTGTTCTGAGATAAGCCGTTACCACTGCGAGGCATGTGAAGACTCAGGGCGCCGGGGCGAGTCCTAAGGATAATAGTCCGTACAGCACATGCTGTTCCCTCAGAACAAATCAGAGATATTTCCTGTGACCAGGATGGATTGGTATGTGGGTATACTCATCTTTCAGATCCAGGGAGCATAGCCAATCATCTCTCTGAAGATAGAAGAGCAGGGTCCCTAGAGAGACCATCTTGAATTTTTCTAGCACCAGGAAGGTGTTCCGAGGTCCAATATGGGCTGAAACCCCACCGTCTTTTTGGGGACCAGAAAGTACCTGAAGTAAAATCCCTGCTCGACCTGCTCCGGAGGCACGGGCTCAATGGCAAGATCGGCCAGAAGGGTGGAGATTTCCCCCAGAAGGAGGGTTATATGCAGAGGGTCGAGTGGGTATGTCCTCAGGGGGAATGGGGTGGCAATTTGGCAAAGTGCAACTTGTAGCTGCTTTAAACTATTTGCAGCACCCACGCGTCTAAAGTTATGAGGGGCCATCTGTGAGCAAAAAGAATAAGTTATCCCCCCCCCCACCAGAGGGTTCACCTCTGTGGTCACTGGCAGATTGGCTATGCTCCAAGGAGTGGAGGAGTGGCCTAGTGGTTGGGGCAAGGTATCAGGCTGGAAGGTCGGGGGTTCAAATCCCACTAGAGGACAGCAACCTTGGGCCGGAAGGACTGGGGTTTCTAGTCCCACAGGTGCTCCTTGTGGTCTTAGGCAAGCCACTTAACCCTCCATAGCCCATGTTCCCTGTAAAATGGTTATCTCCAAGTTATAATGCCCTGTTCAATGTAATTTCAGTTTGTTCATTGTAAACCGCACTGATACAGAATAGCGCGGTATATAAGAAAATATAAATGAAACCCCACCCTCGGCTTGGGTTGCAAGGCAGGCTAAGCCTTTTGAGGCTTCTCCCAATGCTGCGAGTGAAAAGCCTATGCCTTTTGATGGGAGGTCTGAGGACCAGGAAAGTACCTGTGCTTACGCTGGTAGTAGACCTTCTTCTAACCCCCACCTTAATACCTTCTGTGAGCAGAATCGGACGTGCGTCTCGAGAGCTTGGTGAGATTAATGTGCTACCTCTCTATAATGCCAGCTTTTCCATCTGCCCTCCGAAGAGGTTCTCTCCCCGGCACAGCATGTCCACAAGCTTATTTTGCACTGATTGTTCCAGGTGGGAAGATTGAAGCCAAGTGAGCCAATAGGCTCTAATGCACACTGCCAACACTCTGCAGGCCAACTCAAAGGTGTCATACGTCGCCTTGACCAGGAACTCGAGCAGTCCTTGCCATGGCCCACCAGAGTATGATAATGCTCCAGTTTTTCCAGAGGAATGAAAAGGCACAAGTTGGCAAGATCACGCATAATGTCCTTCACTCTTACCAGCTCTATACAAGCATGTTCCTGAACTCTGACCCCTAGCATGGAGCTCTGGAAGCACCTCCTTCCAAAGGAGTCCAACGTCCATGCCTCCCTGCCTGGGAGTATCGAGGAATGAGTCTTGGTGTTCTTAATCCTTTTTTAGGGCAGACTCCACCACTATGGGAGCGATGCAAAAGCTGAGGCTTCTCAAATCCCAGGGCCTTCTGAACCCGGTACATCAAGTCCAGCCTCCTATTGATTGAGGGCAAAGTGAGGCGGTTCTCCCACTGCCTCATTTTCAGCCTCTGTAGGATTTGGTGCAATGTCACTGTCACTGCTTCTTTAGGAGACAAGGAGTACTGAAGGATCTCCAACTCCTCCGCCCTGGGCCCATCATCCGTCTCCAGTGAAAATGGGATGGCCTTGGCCATATCTCTCACGAAGTCCTGGAAGAACATGTCCTCTGGAGGAGACTTCCACCATTCGTGTGAAGGGGAAGGGTCCAATGGAAGCTCAGGGGACCTGCTCTCTGACAGATCTTCGATTCCACATCGATCACCCAGCCATCAGTCATACTCTGAAAGAAAGTCAAAAGTACCTCACACTCTGCCCAAAGCTCCCTCCGACCTCGTGAGAAGTAGGAACATCAACAGGATCAATGATGCATCAAGTGCTTCAGAGGTTTCAATGGGACATCGAAACCCAGAGAAAAATGGCCCCACCGGGGAACAGAGTCTGATCTCATCGATGCCTCTATAGGCAGAGCATGCTTTTCGAGGACTGGCTGTGACAATGCCGTGGGCATTGAAGCCCCAGCCAGCTGGGCCTGAAGGCGTTCCTCCATGGCTACCAATTCTGAAGGCCTTGGGGCCTGAGTAGCTTTGTCCAATGTCTCCAGTACCCCTGCAGGGGTATCAACATAGTCTCTACTGTCAAGAGATGGTCAGTGCCCCTCCAAAACTCTGGAGGTCAGGAAAGGCTCCAATGCCGATGTACATGGGACTTAGCCCAGTGCTCAGAGGGGTCCTCCTTTGACGCCGATGGAGTCTAGGTAAAGTCCTTTTTTTATTCCAGGTGAGGACTGACCAGTGGCTGATGCTCCAGGGCACTATGGGCCTTGGCTGTCTGAGCCCGGGATCCTCTCTATGTCAATGCACTTCGGCAGATCCTAGGGGAGCCATGATAGAAACATGATAGCAGAAAAAGACCATATGGCCTATCTAGTATGCCCTTCCATATCAACATTTTTCCTTTAGAGATCTTCTGTGTTTGCCCCTTCCTTTCTTGAATTCAGATACTGTCCTTGTCTCTACTACCTCCACTGGGAGACTATTCTTGGTGCCAAAGATGCTGATTCAGATCTCTGGCCAAAGATGGATTCTCTCTGCTTCTATAGACCCTTTGGGTGTCTCCTTGTCATCTGCAAACACGAATTGCAAGAAGAGGGCTGGTGATCGGGACCTAGACACTAGAGGCACCAATTAGATCTTCTGGATCCTGATCCATTTGATCTCCTATGTTTGTCTTTGCCACTCCCCTAGATGTGTTCTTGTCCTCAGCTGTTGTGTTGTCTGTCTTGACCAGATTGGAAGCTCTGATGAGCAGGGACAGTCTCTTACATGTGTCTGTACAGCACTGCATATGCCTAGTAGTGCTATACAAATGAGAAGTAGCAGTAGTAAATGTGCTTATCGGCGACTGAGATGGTCCTGGCACATTTGGTGCATTTCTTGAACTGCTGGCTGGATTCTGGAACATGTCTGGGAAGATAGTCACGGCTAGATCAAACAGCTTGACGGTGCCAGCCGGGTTGCAGTAAACAATGACAATTTTAAAAAAATTACTAAAAACAGCCCAGAACAGAGGGCAGAACCACGATTGACGGACTCAATACTATCAGTGGCAAGCAGAAACATAAAATAAGCACAAAAAGACCCCAAAGGGGAAAAAAAGGAAACATTTACTGGCGGATGACCAATTCATGTCTGTGGGGCTCTGTGGAAAATGAAGACTGGACAAGATGGTGCCGCGGCAGGCAGGAAGACAGGAACGCAGGCGCAGTGGTGCCTCCCAAAAGCTTTCAATAGAAGCTGGGGAGCATTCCTACATGGGCTCAGTCGGTGACATCACCAATACATGAGGACTTCATTTCTGCTTGTCCACAGAGAATGTAGTGCTACAGAAGATAGGAATATTAGGCAGACTTGTTAGATCTTGTTTGCTATGTTGTGGTATTTTATTGGACAAACATTAGTACTACAACCTTCATACATATTTATTTATTTATTTAGCTGTATTTATATCCCGCTTTTCACCGGGTCAAAGCGGTCAATTGGGGGATACATTTAACACGAGGGGATATGAGACACATACACTAATACTTACAGGGAACATGGGCAGTGGAGGGTTAAGTGGCTTGCCCAAGACCACAAGGAGTGCCTATAGGACTAGAAATCCCAGTCCCTCCGGCCTGAGATTGCTGTCCCCAGGTGGGACTTGAACCCCCGGCCCTCCGGCCTGAAGTACCTTGTCCTAACCATATCCTAGTTAGCAAGGGAAAGAGTTTACAATTAAATTGCTTTTCCTCTAAACTTGTTAAATCTACACTAACCCATACGGCACAGAGTTAAAACTTAGAAAAACAGCACGACAGTGGATGAGAATCACAAAACCTATTTAGTTTATCCAACTTATTTTTCCTGATGTATTGCCGCATACTTGAGCTCTCTGGCTCTCCCTTCACTTCAACACAAAATCAAAAGTAGTTTCTATTATCTTAAAAACACAAGAAAAGGCATATGACTGCTGTATGCACTGAACAAAAACCTAGGTAAAACAAAGAGGAGAAAAGGAACCTTTGCTGAGATACTTTATTAAGAGAGTAAACAAAAGTACAACAACATGACACACACACATGGGGGTTTCCATCTTGTTATATTCGGTACCCATATCTAACTTAATCATTAAAAATTAAGTGCCAACCAGTCCTCAGAACCTACTGAGAGCCCTTACAAAAGAATCAACCTCTCTCTGCAAACTGAGACTTAGGTTAAATATTTTATTTGGCTGCTGAAGATGGCCTGAGAAGTTGGGCATTAGTTCCAGACCAGTTCCTGGACATACATCAAACGTTATACTGTCATTTCTCCAGTCAGTCAAAACAATGTTTCCCATTAAAACTTTTAATGTTCATGTCCTGAAAAACTGCTAATTGAATCCAGTTCTTGTAACCTCTTATTTTAAATGAACATCATTTATACTATGCAACACACATCTTACCACACAATTTATTTTCTGATATGTAAAGGTGTTGAATATATCACACAATAGGCAAAAAAAATACATCGGTATATTTGCTGCAGTTTTTTTAAAAAAGGAAATACTGAATTCTATCGTAAATGTGATTTGTTAATGAACTGTTTGAAAGCTGCAGGTAAATCCTACCTGGGCAGCTAAACTCCTGAGTATAGGGGACACATTTTAATTCCCCATCACCCTCCCATTTCAAAACAGTTCATTAGACTTTCAATCAAACAAAAAGATAGCTGATTTCATAATGCCAAAATAAAAACATCTGTCAGATTTGTAGTTATTTGAAAAATTACAGTATTTCAAAATTCCATTTTATGCTTACAACTTGAACATTAAAGTAGAAGCACGGTGATTTCCAGCATGGGTCAATATAAACGACTATGCTTTAAGCTACAGTTCCTCAGTAAGTCACACATGCTCATTTACCATTCCAAAGTGAAAATCCGCTAATGCTGTATCTTTTGGTATAATGAAGCTTCTCTTGTGTTAGGTTTCCATTATAGTACATCACATGCAACAACGAAGTAGACAAACAGTTTTTACTGGCAACTAGCATCCAATCATGGAGTATCTTTCAGATACCGGATATCAGTAATGATGCTTTCCAAATGTGTGTTTTGTTACAGGTTTGACTGTTTTTTCCTTATATGGATGGATTCAGGCTTGTAATTGAGCTACTATTTAATCCTGTCATCAGTATATGTTAAAGCTGTTTGGTGTGAATAGGGATTAACAGAATTTATGTGAAAGGCTTGTTTGCTAGTAAACCAGAATAAAAATAGCATTCACCTACAAGGCACATCTACTTTATACCTAACAAAGATGACAAATGTTCACCATCCCTCTTTAGTACTGATGTCACGGCCTGCTCCTACTGCTGGGCACAAGATAGATGCTCCCAATAACCAAAGAATGGAAATTCTGTATCATTTTATTGATCAATTGCTTTCCCAATCACTAAATCAAGAAGACACATATACCTGGGCCAGATAGATGGACTGCTTGTTTGGAAAATATGGGATATATCTAGCCAGTGACAATTTCAGGATAACCACAGTGAATATGTATGAAAGAGATCTGCATACGATGGAGGCAGTGCATGCAAATTTCTAACATGCATATTCAATGTGGTTATCCTGAAAACATGACTGGCCAGATGTGTCCCGAAGACTGGGTTGAGAACCCCTACCTTAAAACATTAAAGAAATGTAATGTGCTAACCCACAAAAAATTAAAATCTGTGAAAAAGAATACCAAAACAAATCAAGTACACATGTAACCTCTGCCAAGCTAACCAATGTTAAAGGATTGCAGCTTTTGGAACTAGGATGTTCCTACAAGCATCCCTGCCCGAATTCCAAGCATGCTCAATTTCTCAATTTATTTTTATATCAGAGTTTATATCTGAGTATAATTTTAATGCTGATGACTCTCAAATCTATCGACACCAGTCATTTCTCCTTCACTCCAAACTCGTATCTCTACTTGCTTATCTGACATCACCACCTGGATGTCTCACCAACGCCTAAAATTGAATATGGCTAAAACTGAACTTATTTTTCCCCCTAAACCCTCCTCCCCCTTCCTCCTTTCTCCATCACTCATGGTCATCTTTGACTCCTCCTTTTCCTTCTCCACACATATTCAACATATATCTAAAACCTGTTGTTTATGGGAGGCGAGGTACTTTGGAGAGAGAGAGAGAGATCCTGCTGTTTGTGTCCTTGCCTGCTTGCCATTGCTCTGATTTTGCAGGGGGAGGGGCGCCCACTGATTCCAACTGCAGGTACTTCCTGGACACTACAAAAGAACTTGCAGCTTTTCCACGGATGCGGCCCGTGGTCGTGTGTCCAAAGGGGCACATGATCAAAGGGGCTTGTCCCCTTTGGTGCCAATTCAGGGCAAGAGGGGTCTCATTCTGCCGTTGGAGATGCCCCATGGATCATGGAAATGAAGAGCAAGCAGAAGGTAAAACCATCAGTACCTATGGCTGCAGTGTCTACACCGAAGCCTGGAGTGGGCCAATGGATAGACATGTTCAGTTTATGTCTGTGTCGTCTAGGGGATTGAAAGACTCACCTACTTCGAACGCGCATGGGATCTCCTAGCTAGAACTCCGCCACTGAATCCAGGGGAAAATCTGATTGTGTTAGATGGGAGTTTTTCTCCCTCTATAGGCACCGGAGAGGCAGTGAATAAAACCTCTGCCATTGGCCTGTTGCGGGTTCCTGCTGAGGCTTCTACATTTCAAGTAAAGGCTGTTCAAAGCCCTGTGTTCCCCTCTGTCTCTATGGAGGACCCAGCAGTGGAGGTGATGCTGCTAGATATCTGGCGTCATGTGTCTAAGACCAATGTGTTTTTACAGGCGTTACAGATCAGACAGTGTCTTTTTCTGAACAAGTTATTGAGAAGTTTTGATTAGTGGATGAATCTTTGATTCCTGCTGCTCAGCGCCTCAACAGGCTGGAGGGGCTTCTGGGCTTAAGGATAATTTTATGCTTTATAGACACAGATTGAATTACTAGAAAACAACTTGAGAGCTAGGAATTTAAGGTTGTTAAATTTTCCTCAACATCATTTGTTATCTGCAACTATATTATTTCAGAACCCAGTCTATGATACGTGGTGATCAACAAGGATACTTTATTAATAACCTGAGAGCCCGACACAGGCCGTGTTTCGTATTTGTCACTTCATCAGGGGATACAGGTTTGCTGCAAATACAGAAACATTACATCTATAACATTAAAATTCTAATACTTCTAACATGAAATATCAAAATGATATAATTAATAATAAATAATAAATACATTAAAACAAATAATTTTATATATGTAATAATTTATTTACATGTAATTTTGGCTATTATAATTTTTAGTAATAATTTTTAGTTTTATTCTTATAAGTATATATTTATATTTGATTTATTATTAATGTCCTATCCAATTCCTGCTGCTGTGTAATCAAATATAGGCACAGTATTTACACATAGTATGGTTTTACATAAGCTTTTCTTTCTTTCATGTGATATCACACACCCTTTCATGTTGTAGATATTTTATTAGTTATTTATGATCTTATTGGTATCTTGTAATAACAATTATTTATTTGTTTTAATGTATTTATTATTTATTATTAATTATATCATTTTGATATTTCATGTTAGAAGTATTAGAATTTTAATGTTATAGATGTAATGTTTCTGTATTTGCAGCAAACCTGTATCCCCTGATGAAGTGACAAATACGAAACACGGCCTGTGTCGGGCTCTCAGATTATTAATAAAGTATCCTTGTTGATCACCACGTATCATAGACTGGGTTCTTCGTACATAACGTGGTGAAGTGCTCCCTCGTTGGACTATATTATTTCAGAAATATTGTAAGGAGATTTTGTTGATCCCAGAACCAGAGAAAATAGTGATTTTGAGGCTTTTCTATGTCTCACCCACTCCGGGAGTTTCCAGGGATGGTGATGAACATTTGGAAGTCTCAGTTGATTCTACTGAGTTAACTGGTTTCCTTGAAGCATCTAATAATTTGATTTCTACACGCGCCACTTTAATTATTTCTTTTGGCACAGAAATGGATAAAATATCCTTTTTGCAGTTATATTTTCATAAGAAGGATTCTCCTTTTTGTGACCAAAAGATTATATTTCCTGATGTCTCTCGCCAGATGCAGATGTGGAGGAGGTCCTTTCTGCAGCTGAAGTCTCGGGTTTTCTTCTTCTTGCGCTTCCCGTGCAAATGTTTTATTTCCATTGATAATGTGAGATGTGTGTGTACGGACCCGTTGCAGCCTACTAGTTTTTTGAATGGCAGACAGGATTCGAATGCCCAGTAATTTTGTCCCTTTTTTCTTTTATTTTGTTCATTATGGTATATCTGTGTGTCTGATATCTATGCTGTATGCAATATTTTGTTTGGTCTCTGCTCCAAGGTGCCTTATTTCCCGTAATGTGGGCTATAATTTGTGAAATTATATTTCTTTCTGTGTTCATTTATAATGATTTTGATGTATATATTTTTCAATGGTTCTGGATATATGAAATGTACATTTAACATCAAATTCTTACAAAATAATTTTTTTTAAAAACTGTCATTTCTTTCTCTACATTAACAAAATTCATCCCTTCCTCTCTGAACACATTACTAAAACTCTTGTCCACTCTTGTTCACCTTCAGTCTTGACTACTGCAACCTCCTCCTTGCTGATTTCCCTCAGTGTCATCTCTCTCCTTGTCAATCTATCCAGAACTCTGCTGCGCGGCTAATCTTCCGTCAGCCCCAATACACTCATATAACCCCTCTTCTAAAATCACTTCACTGGCTCCCCTTCCATTTCTGTATCCAATTCATTAACCTTTAAAAAGGAGATAGAGCAGCTTTTAAACTAGATAATAGGGGAAAGCCGACAGTCGCCCAAGAGCGCATGGTTCGGAAGAATGTATCCTTGAAGGATACTACAAAAAGCAGAGAGGTTCCAAAAAAGAGTAAAGTAGCCCAAATGCCCTCGAGTATGCAGCAGACAGAGCTTAAAGATCCCAAATTACCCATGTCTACCAATAGCCAAATTAATATGAATAAAATACAGTCTCTAAAATGCTTGTATGCAAATGCTAGAAGTCTAAAAAACAGGATGGGAGAGTTAGAATATATAGCACTAAATGAGAGGTTAGATATGATTGGAATATCAGAGACATGGTGGAAGGAGGACAACCAGTGGGACACTGTGATATCTGGGTACAAACTATATTGTAATGATAGAGCTGATCAAATTGGTGGAGGGGTTGCACTCTATGTTAGAGAGGGCATTGAGTCAGAAAGGATTATAAAGTTTTGCAAGAAACAAAATTTGCTGTAGAATCTCTATGGATTGAAATTCCATGTAAAAAGGAGAAGGCGATGGCAGTGGGGGTGTACTATCGTCCACCTGGCCAGAATGAACAAATGGATGATGAAATGCTCAAAGAAATCAAGGAAGCTAGCAAACGTTACAGTGCAGTAATAATAATGGGTGATTTCAATTACCCCGGCATCGACTGGGTCAGTGTCACAGCAGGACATGCTAGGGAGATAAAGTTCCTAGATGAAATAAATGACTGCTTCTTGGAGCAGCAGGTTCATGAACCGACCAGAGGGGAAGCCATATTAGACCTAGTCCTTAGTGGAACACCAGATCTAGTGCAAGAGATAAGGGTGTTGGGGCCACTTGGCAATAGTGATCATAGCATGATCGCCTTTGATTTAATTAGTGGAGGAGGGATAGTAAGGAAATCCACAGTACTACCCTTTAACTTTTGAAAGGGAGACTATGATAAAATGAGGAAAACAGTTAAGAAAAAACTAAAAGGAGCAGTTGCAAAGGTTAAAGACGTACATCAAGCTTGGATGTTGTTGAAAAATACTATCTTGGAAGCCCAGACCAGCTGTATTCCACGCTTTAAGAAAAGTGGAAGGAAGTCCAAAAAACTGCCAGCATGGTTTAAAGGTGAGGTCAGAGAGGCTGTTGTTGCCAAAAAAGCATCTTTCAGGAAATGGAAAAAAGAGCCAAATGACGAAACCTGGAAACAGCACAAGCACTGGCAAGTCAAATGCAAGGCATTGATAAGGCAGGCAAAGAGAGAATTTGAGAAGAAGCTTGCTGCGGAAGCAAAAACACGAAATAAAGACCTTTTCAAGTACATTCGTAGCAAAAAACCTGTGAGAGAGTCAGTTGGTCCATTAGATGATAAAGGGGTTAAAGGAGCACTAAGAGGCGACAAGGCGATAGCGGAGAAACTGAATGAATTCTTTGCTTCAGTCTTCACTGAGGAAGATGTAGGGATGTTACCCATGACTGAAGTGGTATTTAAAGGTGCGGAAGAATTGAAGGAAATAGCGATACATCGGGAAGATGTCTTACAACTATTAGATAAACTGAAGAGTAGCAAATCACATGGGCCGGATGGTATACATCCAAGGGTGTTGAAAGAACTGAAATATGAGATTGCAGACCTGCTATTAGTAA
Organism: Ichthyophis bannanicus; assembly: GCA_033557465.1. Taxonomy (NCBI): domain Eukaryota; kingdom Metazoa; phylum Chordata; class Amphibia; order Gymnophiona; family Ichthyophiidae; genus Ichthyophis; species Ichthyophis bannanicus. The sequence continues at coordinate 196,009,044 of CM066041.1, read as the reverse complement.
TCTGTGAACTATCATTAAAATCATCTCTAATACATTGGCGATCCTCCAATCTTCAGGTAACACCAATTTTTAAAAAGGGTTCCAGGGGTGATCCGGGAAACTACAGACCGGTGAGCCTGACGTCAGTACCGGGAAAAATGGTAGAAACCATCATAAAGAATAAAATTACTCAGCATGTAGATAGTCACGACCTAATGGGAGACAGCCAACATGGCTTTAGACAAGGAAGATCTTGTCTTACTAATCTGTTATGTTTTTTTGAAGGAGTGAATAAACAGGTGGACAAAGGTGAGTCGGTTGATATTGTGTATCTGGACTTTCAGAAAGCCTTTGACAAGGTCCCTCATCAGAGACTTTTGGCAAAACTAAAGAGTCATGGGATAGGAGGCAGTGTACTATTGTGGATCAGGAACTGGTTAAAAGATAGAAAGCAGAGGGTAGGGCTAAATGGCCAATTTTCCCAATGGAGAAAGGTGAATAGTGGTGTACCCCAGGGATCTGTGCTGGGTCCGCTGCTTTTTGACATATTCATAAATGACCTGGAAAGTGGAATAACGAGTGAGGTTATCAAATTTGCAGATGACACAAAACTATTTAAAGTTGTTAAAACCCAAGAGGATTGTGAAAAATTGCAAGAGGATCTTGATAAATTGGAAGACTGGGCATCAAAATGGCAGATGAAATTTAATGTGGACAAGTGCAAGGTTATGCACCTAGGGAAGAACAACCCAAACTATGGTTACACGATGCAAGGTTCCACATTAGGAACCACCACCCAGGAAAAAGATTTAGGCGTCATTGTGGATACCATGTTAAAACCCTCGGCCCAGTGTGCAGCGGCAGCCAAGAGAGCAAATAGAATGCTAGGTATGATAAGGAAAGGAATGGAAAATAAAACAAAAGATATTATAATGCCTCTATATCGTTCCATGGTGAGACCGCACCTTGAATATTGTGTGCAATTCTGGTCGCCGTATCTTAAAAAGGATATAGCGATTTTAGAAAAGGTTCAGAGAAGAGCCACCAAAATGGTAAAGGGGATGGAAGGATACTCCTATGAGGAAAGGCTAAAAAGGTTAGGGCTCTTTAACCTGGAAAATAGACGGCTGAGGGGAGATATGATAGAAGTCTATAAATTAATGAACGGAGTGGAACGGGTAAACGTAGATCGATTGTTTACGTTATCAGAATATAGAAAGACTAGGGGACATGCAATGAAGCTACAGGGTAAACTATTTTAGACTAATAAAAGAAAATATTTTTTCACTCAACGTGTAATCAAACTCTGGAATTTGTTACCGGAGGATGTAGTAAAGGCTGTTAGTGTAGCTGGGTTTAAAAAAGGTTTGGACAAGTTCCTGGAGGAAAGGTCCATAAACCATTATTAAGAAGTGGCCGAAGATATCAATGCTTGACCCAGTACAAGCATTGTGGAACTTGTGTCTCTTGGGGAAACTGCTAGGTACATATGACCTAGATTGGCCACTGTTGGAAACAGAATACTGGGCTTGATGGACCTTGGTCTGACCCAGTATGGCATATCTTATGTTCTTATGTTCAAACCTCCTTCTAACAGATAAATGCATTCACTCTACTGCCCCTTATTACCTTTCTTCTCTTCCTACTCCCCCCTCATGAATTCCACTCCTCCTCTGGCTTTCTTCTCTCTATGCTCTTTTCTTCTTATGCAAACTCCAGACTTTGATCTTTTAATCTTGCTGCTCCTTATGCATGGAACAAACTTCCTCTATCTTTACGTCGTCTCTTTGAGACCGCATTTGGATCCTAATCCCTTGTTCTCTTTGTCTCCGTCCCTATTTACAGAGTAATATAGTAAATGACGGCAGATAAAGACCAGTATGGTCCATCTAGTCTGCCCAGCAAGGTGGCAAGAGTAGGTGCACCTGCCGCTCCGTGCAAGTCTCCCCTCTCCATGCCTTTGTTTAGGGGTGCACCCACTGCTCCGTGTAGGTCACCCCTATTTGTTGAGATATAAGAGATAGTTATGTTTATTTTGATTTTATCCTGTTGTTGTAAAGGGATCCACTGTGTCGGTTCCATGTCATTTTGAATTCTGTCACTATATTTGTCCCCACCACTTCCATCGGGAGGGCATTCCAAGCATCCACCACCACCCTTTTCAGTGAAAAAGTATTTCCTGACATTGCCTTTCAATTTACCCCCTTGCAGCTTCATGTTATGCCATCTGGTTTTACAACTTCCCCGTCTTTGTTCATTAATACTCTTTAAGTATTTAAAGATCTGAATCATATCTCCCCTGTCCCTCCTCTCCTCCAGAGTGTACATATTTAGGTCTTCAAGTCTCTTCTCATACGTCTTCTGACAAAGGCTCCAAATCATTTTGATTGCCTTCCTTTGAACCACTTTCAAGACTTTTTATATCATTTGCGAGATACGGTCTCCAAAACTGAACACAATATGCCAAGTGAGGTCTTACCAGCGACTTGTTCTGTGGCATTAGTACCTCTTCCTTTCCGCTAGTAATTCCTCCTTGTATGTAACCCAGCATCCTTCTGGCTTTTGCCACTGCCTTGTAGTACTGTTTCACCACCTTAAGATCCTCAGAAACAAATCACTCTAAGGTTCTTCTCCTGGTCCGTGTACACCAGGCATGTCCAACTTCGAACAGGTCGTGATCTACTTTTTCCGGCCAAAGGTACCGGTGATCTACCACCATGAAAATTAAGTTTCAAAATAAATTTTAACCCAATAAAGCTGGAGGATTCCCCTCCCCCCCATTTTTAATGAATCTTCTGTCATTTACTTGGATGTGATCAGCTGTTAAGCAAATTAAGCGAAAACAAAACAGAGAGATGAAGATCCAGTAAGAACAGCGAGGGGAAATGGAAAGTGCATTTTTTCTTAAAGTTTTATTGAGTAATAACTTTCTTTAACTGTCTTAATAGCTAACTTTTATTGAATGATTTTGTGTTAAATTTAGGTTGAGTATTGATCCAGGCTGATCTTGCACAATCTTTAATATTTCACTCTTGCTCATTAGTGAGACGTCTGAGCCTGCATTTCATCCACCAGCTTTTTGAAGTTGGGTGAATTTTGTGTGAGGGCCAGTCTCAGGGAATCCTGGAGATGTTCATCTGTCATGTTGGAACGTTGTGTACTCTTGTCATTTTCAGATGGGAAAATGCAGATTCACACAAACAAGTTGAACTGAAACAGGAGTGTACAGCTTCGCTGCATCTTCTCAAGTTGGGAAATTTGTCTCTAGGCACTAGCTTCCAAAACGATTCTTACTCAGCATGGTTCTTGAGAAAAATGTCATTTTTAAGGGTTAATATTTTGTTTTCAAGAGAAGGCTTGTTCAATGAGTAATTTTTACTGATAGCAGCTGCAGTTTCTTTAATGTCCACATCTACTTTGAATGGGTATGACAAGTACTCCATAACTGTTCCAATTTTTTGGAAGTCACAGAATCCATTTTCGAATTCCTGGATAACAGAACAGATTTCTGTCACATACTTCTCGTTCTGAAAAACAAAATTTGGATATTGTCCCAGATGGTCCTGCGTATTAGGAAAATGATCAAAAGTGTTGTTTGCAAGGTCAGTCATCATTAGCTCAAATTTGCTCTTGTAGGATGAAACTGTACTCATCATCATCTCGCCACTGCATTTGTTTTTACCTTGTAACCTTTTTACTTAGTTCGCCTGTAAAGTCAGCGAGAAATGCCAGATCAAATAACCACTCCTCATCTTCCAACTCTGCTGGGTCATCTCCCCTCTCCTTCAAAAAACTTCTTATTTCATTCAGCAAATCATGAATTCTTTGCAGAAATTTGTGCCAACTTAGCTACCTTACATCTGTGTGCAAAATGATTTCCGCTGCCCCTTCATCAAGAGTAAGATTGAAAAGCCGTCTTTGAAGTGATCTTCCACAAACTGAATTTACAATTTTTAAAGTGATGTCCATGACAGGCTTTGTATTGAGTCTCTTGCTTGCCAAAACTTGCTGGTGAATGATGCAGTGGTAAGAAAGGAAATCTGGGAAGTCGTCATGCTGTCTACAGAAGGCTATGAAACCGTTAACCTCACCTGTCATTGCTCTTGCTCCATCAGTAGTGATGGAAACAAGTCTATGCAATGGAAGATTACACTTTGTCACAAAAGAATGGAAAGAATTGAATATTTCCTGACCGGTAGGTCTCCCTTTTAAAGAAATCATTCCAAGTAGTAGTTCTTTAACACTGAAGTCTTCAAAAACCATCCGGATAAAGACTAGTAACTGAGCTATGTCTCTTATGTCTGTAGATTCATCCAGTTGGAGTGAGAAAGCAACACAATTTGAAACATCCTCCAACAATTGTTCAGTTGTGTCTCCACACATCTTTTCTATTCACCACACGACGGTGTTTCTTGACAATTGTACATCTTGAATAGCAGCTATGATCTCTTTCTTATTTTTAAATCCTTCAAAAGGATTGTCAGCTGCTTCAAGAAAACAATCTTTCACGAATTCCCCTTCAGTGAAAGGTTTGCATTTTTTTGCAATCAGGTTGCTGACCTTGAAGGATGGTATGGTTGCATTGACTGAATGTGACCTTGGCTTCGCCATCAACTGTTGCTGAGTAGCCAATTTTGATTTAAGTTCTTTGAGCTTCAGTTTACGAATTTCACTTTTGGGTGGAAAATCAGCATCAAACTTATTGCTATGCAGAGCCTTATGACGACGTTCCAGATTACCCTTTTTGGGCAAGGATACTGGGGCATTACAAATTAGACAACAACACTTGTCTTTCACCATGATGAAGAAGTAGTCCATTTCCCATTCATCATGAAAGTGGTAGGTTTTGCTCTTCTTTGGAACACTCATCTTCGTTAAACTGGGATGGCTGGATGTAAAAAGGCCAAATCTGCTTAGTTAGTATAAACACTGGCTGAATCTGGTCCAAAACTGTCACTGTCCCAAAGTATTAAAGATCAACAGGAACTGAAGACCTCTGGATGATGTGCAATACAAGGACTCGAGATGCCAAAACCACACATGCACTTCTAAAAGTAAAAATAAGAATTCATCATACTGGCACCAATAATCAACTACCACCAATCATCAAAAAAACTCAAACACCTGTCCAGCAAACCAGATAAAATCAAATACCGCCAAACAAGTTCAAATACCACTACACGCGATTTAATAAATTCTGCACACAGTGTAGAATCAACAGAAAGGCAAGGCGAAATAAAATTGCAGAGGCAAGCAAACGTCACAGTGGTTTGAACCAATTCGAAGGCAATTCATAGGCAAGTTAGAACAAAATTGGAAAAGCCCGCCAAAATCGCCAAATCCTTGACACTTGGTTCTGTCTGCCCAAAAACGTTTAATGAAAGTGAACTACAAAGCGACCAACGACCAGCACACGACACAACTAATACGGTAAGTGTATTCAGGTAAAGCCCGGGCAAATGGATGTCGCCCGGTATATAAACACTTCTAAAGGGTGTTGGGGGTGGGGGTGGGGGCAGGAATGGGTGATTCTGAGAAGCAAGAGACCAGGTATGACGCCGGGCCTGCAGCGTCTCGTCACAGGGCACGGGCGGCGGCCCCCTGGGGTACCCACAAACTATTGACATGAAAACAACAAGCGCCCCCAATACACCCACAGGGAAGATTCCCACAAGCAGGGAAAAAAAGACAGGCAAAGAATCAGCAGTGGCGGCAAGCCCTCATCAGACGACCTGCCGGCACGACGGGGCAAGCTGCTGGAGAGATGGAGCCAAGTGGGGCTGGCGATCTACCTCTGACCCCTCCACAATCTACAGGTAGATCGCGATCTACCTGTTGGACATGCCTGGTGTACACCAAACTCTCGCCCCCATCGCATACAATTCCCTTGGATTTCTAATTCCCAAGTTAATGACACTGTATTTCTTCATATTAAATCTTAATTGCCAAGCATTAGACCATTCTTCCAGTTTTTGTACATTTTTCCTCATGTTCCCCACTCCCTCAGAGGATCTCCCTTGTTTCTCTTGTATCGTTCTGTCTTTCTTGGTTAGATTGTAAGCTCTACGGACAGGTACTGTCTTCTTTATGTTTGTACAGTGCTACATATGCCTTGTAGCGCTATATAAATGATTAATAGTAGTAGTAGCAGAGTTTACAAATATATCACATTTGCTAGAGTAACCATTATTCATAAGAAGGCTACTTTACTTAAGAAGCTAGCAACAATTGCTAAGTCTTTGCTAACATACAGGCCGATGCAAAAAGCTGGAGCCGAAGTTGTGTGCTATTAGCTGTGCACACGTTTTCGTAGCACACTGATAGTGTGAGACTTCAGCGCCAGCATGCAGCAAAGGGCGTATATGCAAATGAGCTGTGTGTAAAACTTTGGCATAACGTTGAAAGGAGAGGAGCCAACGCATGTACAAACAAAAGACCCACTACAAGTGACTGTGTGCACACGCGCATAAATATCAAAAGCTCACATTGTGCACACACGACGTGCAGGTTTCTTTTGGCACTCAGCCCATAATAATCAACACTATTTCGCCCACAAAACAGACTTAACAGTAAAAATGGTGAATAATATAAGTGAGTCCAAAAAACACACAAGGTTAAGAAGCAAAAGACATTTCTTCTTGAATGCTGAACTTTTGCTTATAAGCTGAAAGATACACGCAGAAACTTTTCACGCAGAAGGTAACTGTTCACTGGTACATACCCTGAAACAGTCTTTCCCTACATGCTCAAGATATTATAGTCACCTCAGACCAAGCATAGAGATATTGGTGTCCTTGCTGATTATGTAATCCTCTTTTCGTTTCTCTGCATGCGGCGCAGACCTTATTACTGGAGTGGAGGAGTGGCCTAGTGGTTGGGGCAAGGTACCTCAGGCTGGAAGGTTGGGGGTTCAAATCCCACTAGAGGACAGCAACCCTGGGCCGGAGGGACTGGGGTTTCTAGTCCCACAGGTAATCCTTGTGGTCTTGGGCAAGCCACTTAACCCTCCATTGCCCATGTTCCCTGTAATAAAGTTATCTCCAAGTTATAATGCCCTGTTCAATGTAATTTCAGTTTGTTCAATGTAAACCGCCTTGATATCATGAAAGGCAGTATATAAGAAATGTTAAATAAATAAAATAAATTACTATGTCAATTTAATACATACAACTCATTTGAATATAATTTAAATGCACTTGGCGTTGGTATGTGTGCATACTTTTTACTCCCTTTTATGCGCATCAAGCTCTTTTCTGCATTTGGCGTGACAGAACTTGTGAATATAAGTTGATTTATCTACCTGCAAAGGGCATGCTAGCTTTTCTGCATCAATTTGATACAGTGGCAACAATTCCACAAGATGCTACAAACACATCTGAAAGCATTCCCTTAAAAATACAATTTCTTCAAAACTTTTAAGGGCTGATTCAATATTGATTTGTGGATAGAACAAATAACTAACTATGGCAATCTAGGTCTGAATGCTGAATTGACACATTTGAAAAAGAAAATAAAGAAAAAAACCTTTTCTAATGTATTTGTCAATAGTTGGCTTCTTTTTTAGAACTAAAAAATTTGGAATTCTATGCCAAAAGTCACTTGTAATTTTCTTTTTTCTAACAAGTCCCCTGTACCTTTCACACAGCCAAGCTTTAGTCAGCTACATCTTTTCTTGCCAAACCCACTTCAGCTTTCATGTATATGCTTTTAAAAAGAGTAACTGAGCAAATGTTTTCCTTTCTGCAAGGCTCCAACCAAACTGGTGTTCTTAAAAAAATTAGCTGAAGATGATGCGGTGTCAACACCACAAAACACGAAGTATCAAAAAAAGAGCAAAAGAAACAGTCAAGATAAGCATGCAAGTCAGTGAATGGTCACAATTTTACATTCATCTTGGAACAGAGTTAACCATGACCAGTGGCCAAAAAAGAACTTTCCGAGGAGCCAAGTTTAAAAAAATTCAGAAGTCTGGGCATCCTTTACTGCAGAAATCTGAAGAGACAGATTATAAAAGTCTTTCTTGCAAAGAATTTGTATGGTTGCTACCAAAGCTGCTCTATAAATCAGGAAGTGTTTATTTTGTGACATGCTAAGATTTCATAATCGCTACCATCCTAATACGTGAAAGCAACACTTTATTATGAGGCAGTCTGATACATACTTTCAAAAGCTGGCTTGAGATACAATAGAACAACATTTATCCATCTACAGTTGTGGTCAACATTATTGGCACCCTTGCCTTTTCGGTATGTTGTGTACATTATCTTGAAAATAATTGGAAATATTCCAACTGTATGTCATCATATTATTTTAATAATACGTTCAAAGGTATACAGCAAAAAAGAAAAATGTCTGTGCAACTTAGACATAGTAATTTCTGAGGAAAAAAAAATATGACCCGGACAGGAGTAATAAGCACCCTTCATCAATATTTGGTTGCACAACCCTTGGCAGTGATAACAGTCTCCAAATGTTTCTTGTAGCCTCTATAAGTTTTGTACATCTGTCTGCTGGTAGTTTCTCCCACTCTTCAACTGTGATTTGTTCCAGCTCATGAATGTTTCTAGGATTCCTTCTACCAATGGCAGATTTCAGCTCTTTCCAAAGGTTCTCAATTGTACTGAGATCAGGACTCAACAATGGCTAGTTTAAAACAGTCCATTTTTTACTTTTTAACTATTATTTTGTACTTCTGGATGTATATTTTAGATCATTATCCTGCTGGAAGACCCATGACCTTCGACCCAGACCTAGCTTTCTGACACTAGGTAGCACATTTTGCTCCAAAATACCTTAGTAGTCTTCTCACTTCATGATTCCTTTAATACGTTACAGGCCTCCAGTTCCTAAGGCAGCAAAACAGCCCCACAACATTATGGAACCTCCACCATATTTAACTCTAGGAAGGGTTATTTTTTCTTTATAAGCTTCATTTATTAGCCTATAAATGTATCGCTGATCTGCGTTGCCAAAGAGCTCAAGTTTGGTTTTATCTGTCCACAGAACAGTTTCCCAGAAGGATTGTGATTTCTCAAGGTGGGTTTCGGGAAAGATCAGGTGTGCATTTTTATGTCTGTCTTTGAGCAGTGGGGTCCTCCTTGGCCTTCACCCATGAAGTCCTCCTTTGTTTAGTGCGCAACATATGGTGCGGGTTGAAACCACCACTCCAGGTCAACCTTGAGCTCTTTGGATGTTGTACGTGGTGTTTTTCCAACAGTTCACACTAACCTTCGAAGACTTCTTGGATTAATTTTCCTCTTCCCACCACATCCTAGGAGGTTCTTGATAGTTCCATTAGTAGAAAACTGCCTAATAATATTGCGAACTGTAGACACAGGAATGCAAGGTCTTTGGAGATGGCCTTGTACCTCTTTGAAGTTTGATGATAATGGCTTTTCTGGCGGTCTCAGCTTTCATCTTCACCATTGTGAAAATGGAACAGGGAGTGAATGAGGCCATTTTAAACAATAGAGCCATCATTCATTCATTCAAGTCATGTGAGTACTGACAATTGATCACAGGTACATCTAATTTTACTGCAATGGAAATGTGGTTCTTCTGTTCAAACTGATTTGAATTGTTTATAAGAGTGCCAATCATCATGTCCTGGCAATGTCCCCAGTTTTTATACTATTTCCTTTTTTAACTGGTCTTACTATATTTAATTCTTTTGTGTGTCAAATACGTGTGCATATATAGTCCAAAGTCATTTCACTGGCCACTTTTTTTTTAAGAAATATTGGACATTAAGGAGTTGAACTGCAAGGGTGCCTGCTAATAATGGGTACTATATAAATATATAATGTGTGTATATATGTATCCACTACCTTTCACTCCCTTCCCCTTGCAAGCAGGAAGTCTGCGTCTGAGGGTGCGGAAGCGGCAGGTCATAAAGGGCAGAAACTGCAACATAGTTCCGGAAAATTCAGGTAAGTGCTGCAATGCAGTTAAAATTCCATTGCAGGTCCCAGATAGGGGTGGCAGTGGGATGCCCCAGGAATGTTGGCATTCTAGACGAACACCCAGTTCACCTATTGGGTCATGCCGGCCTGTATAAATCCAACACCCTAATAAACCACTCTCTCTGTATAGATATGTAAACATAAATATACTTCTAATATATTCATAAGTATATTTAAAATGTATACGAGGATGTTTGCAGACACATATGGTTTATAGATCACACCTATCTACATGTGTGTCTGTAAAAAAATATACATTTTAAATATACTTATGTAAGCATAAATACATGCCATATATTCATAACTATATTCAGGGTTTAATTTGTAGGTAAAAGGGAAGTGGAACTGTGGGTGGGGTCGGGGCCAGGACCAGAAGTGAACTGTGGGGGTGGGCCATGACTGGAACCACCCCTCCCCCCCCCCCGAATTTCAGGTTTTTCATGCCATGTTCAATTAAAAAATGAATGATAATGAAATTAAATAATCAAGTAGCTCACATCAACGTATGCTCCAGGCAGCATTTCAGTGGGAGGTAGGCAGGTAAATCAGCAGCTGGCTCCACCACTGGGGGTGGAATCTGAGTGATGTCATTTGCTAAGCAGAAGTGCCGGAACTCCATTCCACCTCGTTCCAGCACAAATTAAGCCCTGTCTATATACAGTGCCTTGCGAAAGTATTCATCCCCTCGGGTTTTGTCTTGTTATGTCACATTACGTACAAACTGGAATGCAAACATAGGTTCATTTGGATGTTAGGTCCATTACCTAACAATATAGTCCAAATTGGAATGAAAATGAAATAACTTGTATATATAAAAACACAGTAAAAACTGAAAAGTTGTGAGTGTATAGATATAAGTTGTGGAGAAGTATAGATCAGGGTTGGTTATAAAAAAATATCCCAAATTCTATATATCCCAAGGAGCACCATTAAATCCATTATAACAAAATGGAAAGAATATGGCACCACTACAAGCCTGACAAGAGAAGGCTGCCCACCAAACCTCACAGACCGGGTAAGGAGGGTATTAATCAGAGATGCCACAAAGACACCAAGGATAACACTGAAGGAGCTGCAAAGATCCACAGCAGAGATGGGAGTGTCTGTCCATAGGACCACTTTAAGCCATTGCTTAAAGAAAGAAATAAGAACACACATTTGGAGTTTGCATAACAGCATGTGGCGGACCCCCCAAACATATGGAAGAAGCTTCTCTGGACAAATGAGATGAAAATTGAACTTTTTGGCCATCATGGGAAATGCCATGTGTGGCGCCAAACCCAACACTTCCATCCACCACAGAGAAACACGGTGGCGGCAGCATCATGCTGTGGGGATGTTTTTCATCAGCAGGGACAGGAAAACTGGTCAGGATTGAAAGAACGATGGATGGCACTAAATACAGATCAACTGTTGAGGAAAACCTCTTTCACCCTGCCAGAGATTTGAGACTGTGACGAAGGTTCACCTTCCAGCAGGACAATGACCCTAAACATACCGGTAAAGCTATACTGGAGTGGTTAAAGGGAAACACTTAAATGTCTTGGAATGGCCTAGTCAAAGCCCAGACCTCAATCCAATTGAAAATCTGTGGCATGACTTAAAGATTGCTACACACCAACACAAACCATCTAACCTGAAGGAATTTGAACAATGGGTGAAAATCTCAGTGGCTAGATGTGCTAAGCTAATAGAGACATAACTCAAGAGACTTGCAGCTGTCATTGCAGCAAAAGGTGGCTCTACAAAGTAATGACTTTGAAGGGGGGGAGGATACATATGCAGACTCCTGATTTCAGGGGGGGGGGTTTGGCTGAATTATTGTTTGTCACAATAAAGGTCATTTTGCACCTTCAAAATTGTAGGCATGTTGTGCATATCACATAATGCTAACCCCCAAAACTCCATTTTAATTCCAGGTTCTAATGCAACAAAACAGGACAAACACAGAGGGGATGAATACTTTAACAAGGCACTGTAGATATGTTAGTTTAGTTTTTTTAAGTGCTGTCAAGTCAATGCTCACGTCTGGACAACCCAGCAGCCCTGGGTTTTTTTGGCAAGATATGACTGGAAGTAGATTGCCAGACCTTTTCTTCCAAGGCAATGCCTCGAGGGTAAAGTGACTTGCCCAAGGTCACAAGCAGTGCCAGTAGGCAACGAACCCAGATCTCGAGTGCTAAGCTGTTGCTCTAACCACTGGGCTAGTCCTCCACATTAGAACTATACAGGGCCAGCATGACCAACGAGACTAGGCAGTAGCCTGGAGTGCTGCCCCTATCCGGGACCTGCAGCAGTAGCAATGACATTTAAACGGCAATGCAGCGCTTACCCAAACTCTCCGCTACGTTGCGGTTCTATTACCTGCCACTTCCACACGCTCAGACGCAGACTTCCTGTTTACAAGGGGGCAAAAGCAGCGGGTCATAGAGACCAGGAACTGCAAGGTAGCACTACAGAATTCAGGTAAGCACTGCATTATAACTGCAGGTCCTGGAGTGGGATGGCAGCAGGATTAATCACCTAGGGTGCCTCATATCCTTGCACCAGACCTGGATATATACTTATGTATATATAAAATGTGTTTGAGTTTCCTATCTATATAGCACTGGCTTATTAGAAGAGTGTGTGTGTACACATATACACACACCCACAGTCCCATATATTTGCAGTATCACACCTCTGCTGATCTGCTGCAAAGCGCGTCCTCGTTACTCCAGAGCCGACTGGATCCCGTCCCGCACCAGTTATTACAAAAAAACAATAAGCTTGTACTGACTGCGTATAGGAGCCGCGTCCCCCGCACAACTCAAGCCCAAACAAAGCGGCCCCTCGTGCACTCGAGTGCGGGCAGGCTGGGCGCCGAGGGGTCCGGCTCTGTCGCGGCCTCCGGGGACGAGAATTTCGCTTTAGCCAGCTTGTCCCGCTTCACCTCCACCCCCTTCTCGGTCCTGCTTCCTACCTGTCAGGCGTAGCTTCACGGGCCCGTTCCTCCTGGCACCCTGGTTAGACATGTCCCGCCGGCCGGGGGTGGGGGGGGGCTCGGGAAGGCTGGGCGGACGTGAACCGAGTCAGAGGAGCAGCGGCGGCGGTGGAGGCGGCGGCTGAGGCCCGGATGTGCCGCCCAGCGCAGCCATGAGGGGGAGGGAAGAGGGCAGGAGGCCGGAACCCGCCACCGCCGCCGGGAGCGTCCGCTGTCCGTCAGGGCCGCGCCGCCATGCCGGTACCGCTGGCGGCCTCCCGCTTGTGCTCTGGTTCCAGTTCCTGCTGGTACCACCGATGCTCGCGCCCGGCCCGTGCAGATGCTGCTGGGAGCGGGACGCGCTGCCTCCTGCCGCTGTCTGGAGTTTGGGGAGGGGGAGGGTTCACTGAAGCGCGCACTGTGACATCACTGGGCTGAACCTCGGCCGCGAGAGGAGGAGAACGGGGACGAGACGGGAGGCAAGGGGCAGAGCCTGAGGCAGCCATGAGGAGCGGGGGGAACCCCAGGAACAACATCGTGAGGAAACAAGGAGCGGAGGCAACATCGAGAAGCAGAGCGGAATACCAGAGCAGCAGTGAGAAGGAGGCGAGGAGCAGAGCTAGAGGCAGCAGTGAGGGAGAGGGGGCCAGCACTAAGAGAAGACAAGGCGTAGACAGAAGCAACACTAGGGAACCGAGAGGAATCGCAGGGGTAGCACTAAGAGAAGACGAAGAGTAGAGACAAAAGCAACAGGGGGGAATCCCAGGAGCAGCACTAAGAGAAGACAAGGAGCAGAGACGGAAGCAGCAGTGAGGGAGAGGGGAAGAATTCCAGGGCAACAGTGAGATGGAGGCCAGGAGCAAAATCAGGGGCAGCACCGAGGGAGAGGGGGCAATCCCTAAACAACATTGAGAGAGAGAGAGGGCAAGGAACAGATGCATCTCTGAAGGAGAAGAGGAGCCATCTCAGGGCAGCAGTGAGGAAGAGGGGGGAATTCCAGGGACGGCAATAAGAGTAGACAAGGAGTAGAGACAGAAGCAACAGGGTGGAATTCCAGGGGCAGCAATAAGAGTAGATAGACAATTCGTGGAGAAAGAAGCAACGGGGGGAATTCCAGGGACAGCACTAAGAGTAGACAAGGAGTGGAGACAGAAGTAAAGGGGGAATCGCAGGGGCAGCACTAAGAGAAGACAAGAAACAACAGGGGGGATCCCAGGGGCAGCAAGGAGCAGAGCCGGGGGCAACAGTGAAGAGCAGGGGGCATCCCAGGGGCCGCACCCAGAGACAGGAGGCAGAAGTAGAGTCTGAGGCAAGAGAGAATCTGAAGAGCAAAGTCAGCAAAAGGGGTTGTAGCACCCTTTGTGTTTTCTCCCCCCCCCCCCCCCCCCCCATCAATCTTGGAGTACGAACTACACAAATAGGGATACATTTTCAGCCAGCACAGTCGCTGGCTTAACTTAAATGCCAACACCACCGTTTTAACATATATGATCTGTATATTCAGTGCCATTATCCATATAGATAAAGGTGCTGAATATACAGCAAATACAGTGACTGCATCAGAACTAGTTTAGGCTGAATATTTCTGTTATCTGGATAATTTTCTGGCCTCCTGATATGGCCCACAAATATACAGATAATATTTATTTAACTTTTTTTTTATATACCACTTTTCATCGTGTCAAAGTGATGTACTTTTAACAAGGGTTACATTTGGTTACAATCAACATTAAGTTATGTACAGAGGTGAAGAGAAAGAACAGTACGTTATGATTGAATGTTGTGATTTGGTATTTACACTGAACATAGAATATGTACGTACTTTTCGCATGGTGTAGGAAGGGGTGGAGTGGGATGGGAGGGCAGGGGGAAGAGGTGCAGCAGGAGGCTGAGAGAGAAGTGGGGGGGGGGGGGGTTATGTGTTGGGTCCAAAGTGTTGTGTGAATAGGTGAGTCTTGAGGTGTTTCTGGAAGGTGATCAGTTGGTAATGTTTCTGATTTTCTTGGGTAGGGTGTTCCAGAGGCTTAGAGCATATACAAGTTCAAACGATCTGGTGCATGCCTGTTGGTTACTTTTTGTTTTTTCATGCGGTATGATCAAAATGTTTTTGGTGCATTGTCTTCTTGATCTGTTGGTTTGAGGTGTATGTAGTAGTAGTTACTATGGGAAGAGGATTGGTTGTTGATGATTTTGAAGGCTAAAAGCAGTATTTTGTATTTGATTCAGCTTGGTAGCGGGAGCCAGTGCAGTTGTCTCAGGATGGGCGTTATGTGATCATGTCTCAAGGCTCCTTGTATGAGGCGGGCTGCTGTGTGTAGCGAAAGCAGGGTAGATTTTGGTAGGCCATGGTAGATTTGAGTTACAGTAGTCATTGTGAGAAGATTAGCTTGTAATGCTGTGCAGAAGTCAGATGGTTCTAGTAGCGGGTGGGGGTGTTGTAGGGTTTGGATCTTGTGGTAGATTGTCCTAGTCATGTTGTTTATATGCAACTTCAGGGTTAGGCGTTGGTCCAGGGTGATGCTTAGATACTTGACCTCTGTCTGGACTTTCACATCAATGTTGTTTATTGTAAGGGAAGAGTGAATGAGTCATCTTTGGTGATAAATAGTACTTCTGTTTTTTTGTAATTTATTGTTAGAGAATTTGTTGCCAGCCATTGGGTTACATCTGTGATGCATTCTAGTATTCTGCATATATAGCTTTGTGTTGAAGGGTGGTTATTTCTTCCCTGACTTGCAGAGATCAATCTGATGATGGCTGCATACACACGGTCACAGAAAGGCACAATTGAGTGTACCAGCTGCCTTCTGGTGGCAATAGACCGTAGTCGTGGGATCTGCTGTGGAGTGAGCCGTCTGGAGGAGCTACAGTGTCAGTCACCAGTTTCCCTTTCTCTTTGGGCTTTGCTCCCAGATCTTAGCCCCTCTTTTTCTCTGATGTGCAGGATGCAAGGTCCCCGGCCCACTGGATAATCTATTCTCAGCCTTTTCTCAATGCTGGCAGAAGGACTGGGAGAGCGAGAAAGGAAGACCAGGAACCAGCACCAGCTCTGTCTCTCCACTGCCAGTGTTTGCTATGGTCACACATTCCCAGTCAGTTATTTATTTGAGTATACTGATTGCCTACAGGTCAGGGTGGCATACAATCGATTACGGTATTTCTATTTCCCTTGTCCCTGAAGGGCTCACAGTTTATGTTTTGGTACCTGAGGCAGAGGGTTAAGTCACTTAACGAAGGCCAGAAGGACCATCTGTGGGAGCAGAAACCCCAGTTTTTATGGCCCAAGGTTGATGGTCTTGATTGGAATTCAAACCCTTGGTCCTCTGGCAACTTGCCTCAACCACTAGGCCTCACTTCTCCATGTGAGCTAGCCATAGGGCCAGGCGCAGCCTGTTACTTCCAAGGCAGAGACCTTGGGGAGGTTCCATTCATAAGGATACGAGAAATGCCATACTGGGTCAGACCAAGCTCTTTCAGGTCCAGTATCCTGTTTCCTAGGGTAGCCAATCCAGGTCTTAAGGACCTGGCTGGTTTCCAAAAAGACGAATAGGCTACTCAATGCTTGTATCGGGGCAAGCGGTGGATTCATGTATGCTCATATTTTAAGGGTTCCGTTGCATGTACAACAGATGTGATGCTCTGTTGGGTTGTGTGCCTTGTAGAACATCTTGAATTGGTGAAAGTTGGTATAAAAAAAAAAAGGTCTGTCCCTTGCATATGTGCATATATAGCGCATCTTTGAGGACGGGTGCTCGCGGAGGCACGCTCGTGCGACAACAGTGTCAGTTCCCTTGGTATTAAGTTTTCTGCAGGATGGGTTTGGTAAAGGCAGGTCCCGGAGAGTTCAGTTAGCAGCTCTGTCTTGCTATAGGGCAAAGGACAGGGAGTGGCTCTCATGCACAGGTCGATGTGGTACGCTTTCTCAGGCAGTTACCAGACTGTAGCCCTGTCGTAGGATATTAATTCCACCGGGGAAGCTCAAGTTGGTTTTAGGAGAGTTAGCTAGCGCGCCATTGGGATCCTTGCAACAGGCATAGGTTAAGGGTTTTGCCTTGAAGACTGTATGTTTGATGGTCATCTGTTCGGCGAGGTGATTTTCGGAGTTGCAGGCATTGACCTGTCTGGAATAGTTTTTTTGTCTGTCTCAAGACAGAAGGTGGCCTGGTGGCTGGTTCCGTCGTTGTTGCCGAAGGTGGTTTCTACGTTCACCTAACTAAAATGGTCTCTCTTCCAGCACTAGGTGCGGCAGAGGGGAGCGTATTGAACCATAGCTTGTGTTGTTTGGACGTCAAGAGAGCGCTGTGGCAGTGTTTAAAGGTTTCAGAAACTTTCGCAAGGCGGATCATCTCTCTTTGGGGTGTTTGGAGGGCCCCGCAAAGGGAAGCAGCGGCGAAGGAGTCCATTTCTGGATGGATTGGAGCGGCGAGTGCATCGACTTATCTTCTACAGGACCGAACAGTGCCAGGGAGCTTACAAGCTCACTCTACCAGAGTGAAAGCGTCTTCTTGGACGGAGCACAGTTTGGTTCCGCCAGTGGACATATGTAGGGAGGCCTCTTGGTTGTCTCTCCATACTTTCAGTAAGTGCTACCGCCTAGATGTTCTGGCGGCTAAGGATGCCATTTTCAGTGAGGCAGTGTTGAGATCCAGCTGGAAAGGTCCCTCCCAATGTTTACTGCTCTGATATATCCCAGAGGTTGAGGACTAAACTGAAGGAACGATAAGGAAATAGGAATTACAATTACCTGGTAATTGTGGTTCCTTGAGTGACTCCAGTTTAGTCCTCATTCCCTCCCGGGGATGGGTCTTAGCAGTGGTTTTTCTGTTGGGGGAAGTGCAAGGTTAAAAGTGGATATAGGCCTTCACTGGTGTTCAGTTGTTTTGATGCTTTCATTTGTTTTGCGCTATATTGTTATATTATTATATTATGATATTGTTATATATATTGCTATATTGCTCTGGATTGTTTAGGGCTAGGCATTTGACAGAAAGGAGAGCATGCAGGAAGCAGTCCCTTTCCGTCTGGAAGGGGAGTAGTAGGTAAATACCGGTAGGTTATATGTTCTGCGTGCCCTTGAATATAATTTTTAAAAAAAAAGTTACTGATTTTTTGCTCTTTTGAGTCTGCTTTGTCAATAGTTCACTGGGGGCTGATGGGAGAGACCAGCAGGCTATATCCAGTGATGTCATAAGTTTTTGACATGCCCAGTCTCCAAGCTGCAGGAGGAGGTTTACTACCCAGAGGTTGAGGACTAAACTGGAGTCACTCAAGGAACCACAATTACCAGGTAAGTGTCATTCCTATTTTCTCCTTCTGACCTATAAGTGCATTCATTCTGTTGCTCTTCACTACCTTTCCTCTCTTCTCTCTCCCTACAGCCCTCCTCATGAACTCCCCTCTTCCTCGGACTTGCTTCTCTCTATGCCCTTCTCTTCAACAGCCAATTCCAAACTTCAATCCTTTTACCTGGCTGCTCCTTATTCCTGGAAAAAAACTACCTGTATCTTTATATCTGGTTTCATCTCTCCCCCTTTTCAAATCCATGCTAAAGGCCCACCTCTTTCAGGCTGCTTTTGGATCTTAATCCTTTGTTCTCCTTCTGTCTCATTACCCTTCCCTACTGTACCCTGGTTCTTATCTTTTGCACTGTCTGTCTTGATTAGATTGTAAGCTCTGATGAGCAGGGGCCATCTTTTATGTGTGTCTGTACAGCAGTGCGTATGCCTTGTAGCGCTATACAAATGATTAATAGTAGTAGTAGATTAAAAGAGTGAAACCATTTTAGTACTTCTTTTTGTATTCAAATAGAGTGGAGCCATTGTAGGAGAATTCTGTGGCTGACAGTGTCAAAGGATGCTAATATGTCCAGAAATATCAGGATATATCCTTAGTGCTTGTATGTTGTGAGTTCCTTTAATTAATCTGTTCATGAGTGAGGTTATAAGGGTTTCGACTCCATGGTGTGGTTGAAATCCATGTTGTTGTGGAGCTAGGGGAGCGTGTTTGTTGATGTGTTCTTGGAGCTGTTATTATATTTTTTTTTCTATGATTTTAGCCAGGAAGGGAAGGCTGGCAATGGGTCTGTAAGTTGGGTTAGTTAAGTCCATGGGGTCGAGGTTGGTTTTTTTTCAAGGTGGGGTGGATGGAGAAGAATTTTAAGCTATTGGGCATGTAACCTTGGAGTAGTGAAATTTGGGTGATTTTCTTGAGGAATGGGCTTAGTTCAGATTTGGTTGCATTAATCCAGAGGGGATATGGTTGTATTAAGAGTAGTGTAAACTGCTCTGATGCTCATGTGTGGGTGGTATATCAAAAACTGAATAAAGATGAAGAAGTGATTGTAGCTTCTATATTTTCATTGCCGATGGAACTGAATGATGTCCAGGCAGTGATTGTGGATACGGTGGATGGAGGCTGTGCGGTCTGAAGCGGTGATGTAAAATGTTTTGTGGTGCTTAGCCAGTTGTTGAGGACTGATGGTAATGTCTGAGTTGTTCTTTGGTGGGGGGTTATTAGACCTTTTACTATGTCAAATAACTGCAATGGTCGGTTAATTGAGCTGATAATCAATTTGGTATGGTATGCTCATTTGCATTTGTCAGTTGTGATGCAATGCAGTATTCTGTTAGCAGAGACATATAGTTATTCTGCTCAATTGTGAGTTTTGATATTGGCCAATTTTTCACCTCATTAAGGGAAAACAGCTCCTACAAACTATTACAAAAAAACACTACAACATCACACCTAGGCCCCTGTCCAGTCATCTGGATAAAAGCAGTTAAAACTAAGCTAGCACCTGCAATACTTAACATAGTAAACCAATCTCTCCTACAAGGAATTATGCCTGACACACTGAAGCTCTCTGTCATTCACCCCATACTCAAGAACAAAGCCCTCAATAAGGAAGATCCTGCATCATACATTCCAATAGCCAATATCCCGTTCTTAGCAACGATAATAGAAAAATTAGTCCAAATACAGTTACAAGATTTCATCGATATCAAAACCCCACTTGATGCACACCATTATGGTTTTTGTCCATACCATGGTGTCATAGTAACATAGTAAATGACGGCAGATAAAGACCAGCATGGCCCATATAGTCTGCCCAGCAAGACGGCAAGAGTAGGTGCACCTGTCACTCTGTGCAGGCCACCCCTCCCCATGTCTTTGTTTAGGGGTAAACCCACCACTCCATGTAGGACACCCCTATTTGTTGAGACATTATATGGTTCAGAAGTTAGATGGTACCGTTTATATTGTTTTTATCCTATTGCTGTAAAGGGATCCACTGTGTTTGTCCCATGCTGTTTTGAATTCCGTCACTGTGTTTGCCCCCACCACTTCGGGAGGGTATTCCAAGCATCCACCACCCTTTCAGTGAAAAAAATATTTCCTGATATTGCCCTTCAATTTACCACCTTGCAGCTTCATGTTATGCCCTCTAGATTTACAGCTTCCCCGTCTTTGGAAGAGGTTTGTTTGTTTGTTCATCATTTCTCTTTAAGTATTTAAAGGTCTGAATCATATCTCCCCTGTCCCTCCTCTCCTCCAACGTGTACATATTTAGGTCTTCAAGTCTCTTCTCATAAGGCTTCTGATGCAGGCTCCAAATCATTTTGGTCGCTTTCCTCTGAACAGTTTCCAGTCTTTTTACATCTTTTGCAAGATATGGTCTCCAAAACTGAGCACAGTATTCCAAGTGAGGCCTCACCAGTGACTTATACAGTGGCATAAGTACCTCTTCCTTTCTGCTGGTAATCCCTCTCTGTATGCAGCCCAACATCCTCCTGGCTTTTGCCACCGCCTTGTCGCACTGTTTTGCCACCTTGAGATCATCAGAGATAATCACACCGAGGTCTTTCTCCTGAACCGTGCATACCAACCTCTCGCCCCCTATCGTGTACATTTCCCTTGGATTTCTGCTACCCAAGTGCATGACACTGCACTTTTTCACATTAAATTGTAGTTGCCAAGCATTAGACCAGTCTTCCAGCTTTTGTAGATCTTTCCTCATGTTAACCACTCCCTCAGGGGAGTCCACTCTGTTGCAAATTTTTGTGTCGTCTGCAAAAAGACAGACTCTTCCATTCAGTCCTTCAGCAATATCACTCACAAATACATTGAACAGTGCCGGACCCAGGACCGAACCCTGGGGCACCCTGCTAATTACCTTCCTCTCATCCAAGTGAGCTCCATGTACAATCACCTTCTGTCGTCTGTCAGTCAACCAATTTCTAATCCAGTTTACCATCTTGGGACCCATCCCCAAGCTACTGAGTTTGTTGACAAGCCTCCTATGAGGAGCAGTATCAAAGGCTTTGCTGAAATCCAGGTAGATGACATCCATCGCATGCCCCTGATCTAGTTCCTTGGTCACCCAGTCAAAGAACTCAATCAGATTTGTTCGGCAAGACCGTCCTTCGGTAAAACCATGTTGCCTCGGATCTTGCATCCTGTTGGTTTTGAGAAAGTTCACTATTCGCTTTTTCAGGAGCGCCTCCATTACTTTTCCCGCCACCGAGGTAAGGCTTACGGGCCTGTAGTTTGACACTTCTTCCCTGTCACCACTTTTGTGTAGAGGTACGACATCAGCCATTCTCCAGTCCTGAGGAACCTCTCCTGTTTCCCAGGATCTGTTGAAGACATCCTTTAACGGTCCTGCAAGAACCTCTCTGAGCTCTTTCAGTACCCTAGGATGTATCCCATCCGGTCCCATGGCTTTGTCCACTTTCAGTTTAGCAAGTTGTTCTAACACCTCGTCTTCTGTGAATGGTGTGGTATCTACTTCATTCCCATTTTTATATTTGGGAGTCACAGTTGGTCCATCTCCAGGATCTTCTTTAGTAAAAACAGAGCAGAAGTATTTATTTAGCAATTCCGCTTTTTCAGTGTCACTTTCCACGAGTCCTTTCCCAGCACTTCTGAGTCCTGCAATTCGAACTCTGATCTTTTTCCTTTCCCGAATATACCTGAAGAAAGTTTTGTTGCTACCCTTAACATCTTTAGCCATCCTTTCCTCTGCCTTTGATTTTGCTATCCTTATTACTCTTTTAGACTCTTTGAGTTGGATCCTGTATTCATTTCTGTGTTCTTCTGTTTGCAAGCTTTTGAATTTTGCGAAAGTTGTGTTTTTTGCCTTTATTTGAGCAGCCACCTTTTTGGAAAACCAAATAGGTTTCCTTCTCCTCTTGTTTTTATTTACTTTACCTACATATTTATCTTTTGCCCCATTTATTGCCTTCTTTAGTTTAGCCCATTGCAATTCCACTTCCTTTATCTCCTTCCACCCCGTCATCTCCTCCTTTTAAGTACTCTGCCATTTTATTGAAGTCAGTGTATTTGAAGTTTAGGACTTTGAGCTTGCTATGATTGGCCTGTACCATGGCTTTTTATCTCAGACCACACCGTGTGATGGTCGCTGTTGCTCACAGGGGCAAAACCTTACTACTAGTGTTTTTTGATACCCTTATCTATGGGCTAGACAACCCACACCAAGCAGGATGATTTTCTATAAACTAAAAACCATACAGCACCTCTGATCTATTTTAGACATCCACGACTTTAGAACAGTGGTCCAAGCTCTAATCACTCCACACTTGGACTACTGTAAGAGTCTTCTCCATGGTCTCCCCAACAAAACTCTCCACACACTCCATCTTGCCCAGAATGTAACGGCCAGGATCATCTCTAAGGCTAGCCTAACCGACCACATCACCCCAATACTCTATACCTTCACTGGCTCCACATAGACAGCCAAATAAAATTTAAGTTAATAGTTGCCACTTTCAAATTACACAATGGTATCTCCCCATCTTACCTTTCCACCGCAATACAGCCACAAACTAACACCAGAGTCAGGAGAAAAAACACCCAGAACCTTCTAACAATACCCCCCCCCCCCGTCCCCCCTGTAATACATAAAACCAAACAAACCACCAGCGATAGGGCCTTCAGATTCACAGCCCCCACTCTTTGGAATGCTCTCCCTGACTCAATCAGAGCAATCAAGGACCTACTGACTTTCCGAAAGGAATTTAAAATACTCACCTATTCTCTGAATATTATAACACCTCCACTTTCAACACTAACCCACCCCCCCTCCCAATTAACATAACTCTTCCCCCCCCCCCCCATCGCAAGGCCTTGTACATAGTTAAGAGAACCAGCTATCACTATGCTTTTGTATATGTGTTTACTGGTATGTAAATAGTTTGAATCTTTGTAATATAGTTCAATATGTTCTCTGTAATGAAGTTTTACTGTTCAATGTAACAATGTAAACCACCTTGATCGCTGGAAGGGGCAGCGTAGAACAACTGTTCAAATAAATTTATTTTTATTTATTTATGTTGTAGTTTGTTGAGTTGTTTTTTGAGATCTCTGAGATCGGAGATGTATCAAGGGGTCTTTGGTTAACTGTATGTTGTGGTGATGTTACTGCTGCTTCTCCAATGATTTGGTTCCATCTGGATATGAGTGTGTCAGTATTGTCCATATTTGTGTTCAGTGAGGAGATCACGTTGTCTAGGAATTTGTTTTTGTCAGATTTTTTTGGATCGTCTATTTGATCACTGCTGATTCATATGGGTGGTTGTTGCATTGATTGGAAGCTTATTAGGTAGTGGTCAGACCATGGTACTGGTGGTAGTTGTGGTGAAGGGGGAGTTTTGATGTTTAGTGTTTTTTGTTGATAAAGATGAGATCAAGTGTGTTGCCCTTATCGCATGTTGGTATGTTTATGATTTGAGAATAGTCCATAGAGATCATAGCTTTCAAGAAGGATGTTGCATGTTTAATTGGAATGGATGAGAGATTGAAGTCTCCTAGTAGTAATAGGTCTTTCTTTGTTTTGGTGTTTTCCAGAGCTTTTTCTAATATGTTCGATAGGTCACTGGTTGGGATGGTGGGACACCTGTATATGAGGCAGATTGTTATGAGTCTGTTTGTTATAGAGAGCATGTCTAGTCCTTCTGTGGAAGTGTAGGTGGGATTTTGTTAATATGAGTACTCCTCCTCCTCTTCAGTGGGCTCTTGGGCAATTAAATAGGCTACAGTTGGGTGGTTTAAGTTGGTTCATTAGTACTGTGTCCATTTCTGAGAGCCAAGACTCTGTTATACATAGTGGGGATGTTGTCTGGTTCAGATGGTGGAATAGTGGGGATGTATGTCTGGTTCAGACGAACAGCCCCCACTATTTGCTCAGGGCCAATTCCGTGCCCAAAGCTTCCTGCACCTACACAGGAGATGTGTGAGGAGCTCTGGGCGGATGGGGGAGGGCTAAAGGAGGAGCATGGGCAGGGCAGAGGCGGGACCCTGACCCCGGACATAGAGGGCTGATTCCGGTCGCGGCTCTGTATGTCTGGGCCTGAGGAGGTAGATGGGGGACTTATTCCACCTCTGGGTTGGAATGTCCCCCCGACATCGGTGGCCATCACAGGGTAGGAGGCAGCCCAACCCCGGCCTTGGCAGGCCCCTTCAGGGGGCAGGGAACAGTATCCTCTTACTTTTGCGGTGGATTGGGGCCCCTGCATGGTATCCCCGTGCCATGGCACCGGGGATCCATGCAGTCGCTTTGGCTGGGTTAGATAGGGATTGAGCTGTCCGTCCGGCAGCACAGAATCGGGGCAGGGCACGCCCTGCCCGTCCAGGCCCTTTGCACCCGAGTCTGCTCCCACGGGTGCAGAATCGGGTGCAAAATAATTAAAATTAAGAAAGGAAAAGGAATGCCATAAAATCAATAGGACAGGACAGGAGGCAAAAACACATAGGTAAAGAAGACAGGAGATGGGGGAAATGGGAGAGCCGAACCTTGAGAAATTAAGAATGACTCTAAGCAAAGAGGACCATCAAAGATTTCGGGGCCTAAGAGAAGGAAGTTGGAAGATCAAATGCTAATTGAAATAAATGAGTGTTAAGCGATGCCTTAAATTTCTGAAAGGAGGGTTCAAAATGGAGTTCTATTGTGATGGAATTCCACAAGAATGGACCCAGGAAGAAAAGTGCTCAGTGTGGGATGCACTCCAGGGATGCTTATGCAGGGGAAGGGAGGTAAAGGCGATTGGCATGTACAGACCTAAGAACCTGAGTCGGTACATATGGAATGAGGACCGAAGACAGATATGAAGGAGAACCAGAATGTAATGTTTAATGAATAATGATGCGAAGTTGTATTGAGAGCGGTGTGAAATTGGGAGCCAATGGGATTTGATAAGGAGTGGCGTAACAATGATCGTGGCTGGAGCCTGGAGGCATGATGGAGAAGATGAATAGAGTACAGATTGCAGACGTTTGGTTTTGTAGTGAGGAAGTCAAGAGTAAATCACATTACAGTTATCAAGCTTAGCAGTTACAAGAGTGAGAAGGGAGGAAGGTGGAAGAAGGGACCGAATGGAATGAATCTGACGCAAGGTATAAAAGCACCACTTTGCTACCTAACTGATGTGGGTATGAAATGCGAGGGCTGAATCAAGTGTGACCCTGAGGTAATGGGGGCAAGCAGGGCAGTTTCTCCAAATGAGTAAGTTTTTTTGCACATACCATGACAGTCATGAACCTCACTTCTAAGCCAGGGTATGTGGAGTATGATCTCGGTCTCTCATTTACTGCTAATGCTCGGCATAGTACTTGCATCATGCCAAAGAGCTTCCTTCTGGAGTCCATAAGGTGGAACAGGTATGGGTAGTTTGTCAAGATGTGCTTGGAAATTCTTCTTTATCAAGCCTGTGACTCCCAGTGCAATGGGAAATATTTCGGTATCTTTCTGCCACATTTTTCTTGGTCCTGCTCCCTTAAGTCTTGTGCTTCAACTGGCTCGCCTCTTAAGCCAGCCCTGCTGAGGGGGAACACAGAAGCAGGGGGAGAGCGAGGAGCAACACTGAGGGGAAAAGGGGGGGGGGGGATTCCTGGGGCAGCACTGAGGAGGCAAAGAGTATAGTCAGAGGTAGCACTGAGGAGCAAGGAGGAATCGCAGGACCAGTAATGAGAGACAAGAAACAAGCAGCAGAGCCAGGGGTAACTCTAAGGTGGGGGGCAGGGAGAGGGAGGGGGAATCCACAGGAGAAATACTAGGAGGCAGGAACAGAGCCAGAAGTAAGCAATGCTGAGGATTCGGGGGGGGGGGGGGTGGAATCCTATGCATCAGTTTGCCTTTCAGAACCCTACAATTTCGGGCCCTGAATCCAGCCTTGAACAATTGTGAGTAAATACTAATGATGCTAGTTCCCTAGCACTGGTCCAATTTTGCTGCTAGTACACTGAAGCAGGAGGAAACCGCTGGGTCATAAAAATATATATCTATTTTTCCCATCTATGCCTTTTGTCTTAATGAGACAGAACATTAAATTATCCTCCTAGCATTGCAGTCGGTTTTATAACTGACCATTTTCCTCCAATGTTCCCTATTTCATTACTCTTGAAGTGGCAACTTTGCTTACTAAAAGAAACTTTTTCAGCAGCGTTATGGCGTAGGAGAATTTTCTCCCACACTGTTTACATTTAGAAAAAAAAAAGATTGAGGCTGCATTTTAAGTGTGCCGTTAACTTTTTTGTAAGCATGAAGCACTCCAGACTATGTGGGTGGTTGCCTTTTAATCGGTTGCTGAAAAAGATTTAATTTGTACCTAGGTTGATTATCTGGTCATTAGGACATGCTTGAAGTGTTTGGTTTGCAGTTTTCTGAATCTTGGCACATTTTCCCCACTGTCTTTCAATATGAAGAGGCCTATGTGGTTGGGAAAGTTCACATACAACCAAGAAGAAAAACACAGCAGTGTATATTGAATTGGACTTTCAGAGAGTAATTCTAAAACAGGGTGTCTAGGTTTGGAGATGGTGAAGGTGCCTATTTTAAGCAGCACATGGGCATCTAGATTGATGACATTACACCTGCTTGAGTACATTTAAATGTTAGTAGGCACTTTAGCTGCATATCTTATAAAATATGAACATAAATCTAGATTCTGCCCAGACTTCTCCCTTGGGCAGGCCTACTGTACAAGTATATGCTGGCTTGCACCACTCATACTTTTAGGCATGACCTAATTTCTTAAAAGCCTTTTAACATATTTAAAATTGTGTTTTAGAGAGAATAATCAGGGCCGGTCCGTCCACTAGGTGAGCTGGGCAGCGGCAGCAGCAGCACATATGACCAGCCCTGCCACTGCCCCCCTCCTCCCCCCCAGCTGCTGACAATTCTGTTTGGGGGGGAGAGGCGAGCCGCAGCAGCACCAGTATTACCAAAAGTGTCTTTTTGCTGCTGCTTTCTTGCCTGCTGCAGGCCATGTTCTTCAGCCACCCTCTGACAGTAGGTTGCGTCGGAAGAGGATCAGAAGCGGCAGGACATGGCCTGCCACAGGCAAAAAAGCGGCAGCAAAGAACCACTGCTTTTTGAAATGCTGCTGCTGCCTGCCTGCCTCCCCCTCCCAAAATGGAATCGGTGGCAGCTGGGGGGAGGGGGCGGCAGAAACCCTTGGGCCAGCCCTGACACAATAATAGTTTATAAAATTACCCCTTAAAAGACTATAATATGATAAGGTTTTGTATACTTTTTATTGTATCAGTTTCAAGACCCTAAACTGAATCATCAGTGCCATAGTGGAGGAGTAGCCTAGTGGTTAGAGCACTGCTTATTAAACAAGAGACCAGGGTTCAGTTCCCACTAGCACTCCTTGTGGCCTTGGGCAAGTCACTTAACCCTCCATTGCCTCTGAAGCAAGGCCTGACAATTTCTTTCTAGTCACATTGAAAGAATACCCAGGAGCTGCTGGGTTGCCAGGAGTCCGCATTGACTCAAAGGCACACATTGCATTTGCAAAATGTACAGTACAGGAAAAATAGCAAAGACCAGCAGCAATCAAAACAAAACGATAGATCTTGACAGCCATGCAGACTTAAAGAGCCATCTGCACAGTTTACTTGCAGGGAAAGCAGGCACACATACTGTACATTTGAAGCAAAATTAAATATTTCAAAGTATGGGGCTTGATATTGAGTTGGCAGGCTATGCATCTCCTATGCCACATAGCCCTGTCCATTGACCCTTAATCCTGGATATTCTATGATGGGGTCATATGCAGTCCCGGCATTGAATATCCAGTGATCGCTGCACTTGTCAGAAACCGCAGTAGTTAACCGGGCCGCAGCGATATTTCATGCTGCCTGGTTAACTCCTGCGCTTTAGATAGGCAAGGGTTTTCCTCGCCTATCATTTAGGTGCAGGTCGCTAACCAGGCAGCATGCAATAATCACCCGGTTAGCAACAGTCTCCTCCTCCGCTCCATCCCAGAATCCCCTATGCTTACCGGATAACATAGGGGACATTCAACGGCACTAACTGTAAGTGCTGTTTAATATCCCCATTTACGGCATTTACACGGTTTACTGGGCTATACATCATGTAAATGCCTTTCAACAATCGGGCCCATGATGTCCAATTATGCATTTCTGCAGGATTGTTATGGGGGGGAGGTGTTTCGATGATCATGATTGTTGAGTTTATTTAGCAAAAGCTTGAGAGGAAGGGGGTGGATAAGGCTGAAGGTTCACCTATAGTACTGTTGCATCGGCACTGAAAGGCATGAACTAAGTAAGTAAAATAAAATACTCTTCCCTTCAAAAAGAATGCTAAAAACTATAATCATCTCAACCTGAATAAAGTTCATAAAAATCGATCAGCCAGGTATCACATTTCAGCAGATTGTCTGTCTGCCTTCTTCAGGGTAAAATAACTACAAAGCAATAACAGACGGAATGCTTTTGACAAGTCTTCATATTTAACAAAGTTCCATTATAGCAGGCATGTCCAACAGGTAGATCGCGATCTACCTGTAGATCGCGGAGGGGTCAGAGGTAGATCGCCAGCCCTACTTGACTCCATCGATCCAGCAGCTCACCCCGTCGCTAGGAGAGAGCTCGTGCTGGCAGGCCGTCTGCCAAGGGCTTGCCGCCGCTGCTGATCCTTTGCCTGTCTTTTTTTCCCTGCCTGCGGGTGTACTGGGGGCACTTATAGTTTGTGGGTACCCCAGGGGGCTGCCGCCTGTACCCTGTGACGAGACGCCACAGGCCCAGCATCATACCTGGTCTCCTGCCTCTCAGAATCACCCATTCCTGCCCCCGCCCCAACATCCCTTAGAAGTGTGTTGTTATATACGGGGTGATATCCATTCGCCCGGGCTTTACCTGAATACACTTACCGTATTATTTGTTTGTGTTGTGTGCTGGTCATTGGTTGCTTTATAGTTCGCTTTCATTAAACATTTTCAGGCAGACACAACAAAGTGTCAAGAATTTGGTGATTTTGGTGGGCTTTTCCAATTTTGTTCTAACTTGCCTATGCCTTGCCTTCGAATTGTTTCAAACCACTGTGACTTTTGCTTGCCTCTTAAATTTTATTTTGCGCCTTTGAGTTGATTCTACACTGCAATTTTATTTCGCCTTGCCTTTGCGTTGATTCTACACTGTGTGCAGAATTTACTAAATCGCGTGTAGTGGTATTTGAACTTGTTTGGCTGTATTTGATTTTATCTGGTTTGCTGGACAGGTGTTTGAGTTTTTTTGATGAATGTTTGGTGGTATTTGATTATTGGTGCCAGTATGATGAATTCTTATTTTTACTTTTAGAACTGCATGTGTGGTTTTGGCATCTCCAGTCCTTGTATTGCACATCATCCAGAGGTCTTCAGTTCCTGTTGATCTTTAATACTTTAGGACAGTGAGAGTTTTGGACCAGATTCAGACAGTGTTTATACTAACTTAGCAGATTTGGCCTTCTTACATCCAGCCACCACAGTATAATGAAGATGAGTGTTCCAAAGAAGAGCAAAACCTACCACTTTCATGATGAATGGGAAATGGACTACTTCTTCATCATGGTGAAAGACAAGTGTTGTTGTCTAATTTGTAACGCCCCAGTATCCTTGCCCAAAAAGGGTAATCTGGAACGTCATTATAAAGCTCTGCATAGCAATAGTTTGATGCTGATTTTCCACCCAAAAGTGAAATCCATAAACTGAAGCTCAAAGAACTTAAATCTAAATTGGCTACTCAGCAACAGTTGATGGCAAAGCCAAGGTCCCATTCGGTCAATGCAACCATAGCATCCTTCAAGGTCAGCAACCTGATCACAAAGAAATGCAAACCTTTCACTGAAGGGGAATTTGTAAAAGATTGTTTTCTTGAAGCAGCTGACGATCTTTTTGAAGGATTTAAAAATAAGAAAGAGATCATAGCTGCTATTTAAGATGTACAATTGTCAAGAAACACCGTTGTGCGATGTTTGGAGGATGTTGGAGGATGTTTCAAATTGTGTTGCTTTCTCACTCCAACTGGATGAATCTACAGACATAAGAGACATAGCTCAATTACTAGTCTTTATCCAAATGTTTTTTGAAGACTTCAGTGTTAAAGAAGAACTACTTGGAATAAGTTCTTTAAAAGGGAGATCTACCGGTCAGGAAATATTCAGTTCTTTCCATTCTTTTGTGACAAAGTGTAATCTTCCATTGCATAGACTTGTTTCCATCACTACTGATGGAGCAAGAGCAATGACAAGTGAGGTTAATGGTTTCATAGCCTTCTGTAGACAGCATGACGACTTCCCAGATTTCCTTTCTTACCACTGCATCCATTCACCAGCAAGTTTTGGCAAGCAAGAGACTCAATACAAAGACTGTCATGGACATCATGTTCAAAATTGTAAATTCAGTTCGTGGAAGATCACTTCAAAGATGGCTTTTCAATCTTACTCTTGATGAAGGGGCAGCGGAAATCATTTTGCACACAGATGTAAGGTGGCTAAGTAGGCACAAATTTCTGCAAAGATTTTGTGATTTGCTGAATGAAATAAGATGTTTTTTGAAGGAGAGGGGAGATGACCAAGCAGAGTTGGAAGATGAGGAGTGGTTATGTGATCTGGCATTTCTTGCTGACTTTACAGGCGAACTAAGTGATATGGACCTTGAACTACAAGGTAAAAACAAATGCAGTGGCGAGATGATGATGAGTACAGTTTCATCCTACAAGTGCAAATTTGAGCTAATGATGACTGACCTTGCAAACAACACTTTTGAT
Source organism: Ichthyophis bannanicus (assembly GCA_033557465.1). Classification (NCBI taxonomy): domain Eukaryota; kingdom Metazoa; phylum Chordata; class Amphibia; order Gymnophiona; family Ichthyophiidae; genus Ichthyophis; species Ichthyophis bannanicus. Next base: position 195,978,072 of record CM066041.1, on the reverse strand, counting down.
CATTTTTCTAATATGATGGACCATCTGGGATAATATCCAAATTTTGTTTTTAAGAACGAGAAGTATGTGACAGAAATCTGTTCTGTTATCCAGGAATTCAAAAATAGATTCTGTGACTTCCAAAAAATTGGAACAGTTGTGGAGTACTTGTCATACCCATTCAAAGTATATGTGGACATTAAAGAAACTGCAGCTGCTATCAGTAAAAATTACTCATTGAACAAGCCTTCTCTTGAAAATGAAATATTAACCCTTAAAAATGACATTTTTCTCAAGACCCATGCTGAACAAGAATCGTTTTTGAAGCTAGTGCCTAGAGACAAATTTCCCAACTTGAGAAGATGCAGTGAAACTGTACACTCCTGTTTTGGTTCAACTTGTTTGTGTGAATCTGCGTTTTCCCATCTGAAAATGACAGAGTACACAATGTTCCAACATGACAGATGAACATCTCCAGGATTCCCTGAGACTGGCATTCATGCAATATTCACCCAACTTCAAAAAGCTGGTGGATGAAATGCAGGCTCAGACGTCTCACTAATGAGCAAGAGCGAAATATTAAAGATTGTGCAAGATCAGCCTGGATCAATACTCAACCTAAATTTAACACAAATTACTCAATAAAAGTTAGTTATTAAGACAGTTAAAGTTATTACTCAATAAAACTTTAAGAAAAAATGTACTTTCCATTTCCCCTTGCATTTCTTATTGGATCTTCGTCTCTGTTTTGTTTTTGCTTAATTTGCTTAACAGCTGATCACATCCAAGTACATGACAGAAGGTTCATTAAAAATAGGGGGGGAGGGATCTCCAACTTTATTGGGTTAAAATTTAATTTGAAACTTAATTTTCATGGTGGTAGATCACCGGCACTTTTGGCCAGAAAAAGTAAATCACGACCTGTTTGAAGTTGGACATGCTTGCATTATAGTATAATGGAATGAACCAAGGTGTCATTCTTTTTAAAAATAAGCTTTGTTGTTTGGTAGTTTTAGGTTCACATATAACATCTTTTTTTGCTACGTTCAGTAAAATGTCTCACAGCCAGCAAAGGATACAGTTTCTTCCAACACTTCTCTATTTCCCAGATTTCTCAGAGTTCATGCAGCAATTTAAATATTTTGGCGATGACTGCATAAGGAAACTGAAAACCAGAAGATGAAGAAGTTAATTGTATGTCTACTTCCTTACACACTTACAAATCTCAATTATTCTAATTCTTGGTGGATGTTGGAATAGGTGTTGTCTATTCAGACTACTTACTACAATTGGTTTTAACTACTGCAGAAAAAAAGCCTTTCTAGTTCACACACCATTTATTTATTTCTTGAAATGACAAACAATTAAACATTCAATAGCAGTAAAATGGGTTGAGCATTTAGCATTTGTTAACGGAGCATAGGATTCAGCAACTCCAAATAATCTTATGCTTAACAAAATCCCCTGCAGGTGGACTAAAAGTTAAAATTCTAATTTTGACCCTTTGAAAACCAACTAGGGCTGAGTTCCTACATTTAAAGGCACATTTTAGCTAGTAGGTGGTGGGACCCTTACAATTCTGGTGTTTTTTTTAGAAAAGGCTCGGCCAAACATGGAGCCTTTTCTAAAATATTTAAAAGGACCTCCAAGAGTTCATATGGACATGCAACCACATATGGCAGGAATAGCTGTTTTACAACCTACACATGGGAATAATCAACAGAGGACTCGTCAACTTATATAAGTCCCTGGTTTTCTACGAAACTAAGAGACCTAAAAAGAGAACTCGGACACCTAGAACGTCAGTGGAGACGCTCTCGTAACCCAAACACACATGAGATCTACAAAAGCAAACTCCAAGCTTACTGCTCTGAAACTCTAAAACACAAAAGAGAATACAACGAAAATATGATCCAACGTTCTCTTAATAAACCGAGAGAGCTCTTTTCCATTGCTAAATCCTTAATAAGTGAACCCCTACATCAGGACTTGACTCCAAAAATAACCTCCCAAACTATAACCAACCACCTTACCTCAAAATTCCCCCCACCCCCCTCAACAACCAACCCCCAACCAATATATGACCACAGTGTCCGACCCCTCAATTACCTGGAATGACTTTGAACCCCCTCACCTTAAACATATCCAAGGTCATCAAAGATCTAAATGCCTCTACTTCTGCCTTGGACCCTTGCCCTGTATCCTGGCTTAAGACTACTAATAGCTCCATTAGCCCTTACATATGCCACATCGTACAGACCTCCCTCCAGACTGGCTTAGTACCAGCACCCCTAAAATGTGCCACTATTTGTCCCATCCTTAAAGGATCAAAACTTGACCCTACCTCACCTACCTCTTACAGTCCTATCTCCAGTATCCCCCTTCCTTGCTAAGATAACCGAAAAGCTAGTCCAAAATCAGCTTCAGAATTTCATAGATGAGCACTCTCCCCTTGACCTATTCCAACATGGATTCAAAAAGAATCATGACGTGGAAACCCTCTGTGCTTCCCTCTTAGATTCATTGTACCTATTTACCCAGAATCCCACCCAAGGATGCCTCCTCATATTTCTCAACTTATCCTCAGCTTTTGATTCTCTTCCTCACCAACAACTCTTAGGCTCTATGAATTAGGACTGAGGGACACAACCCTAAAATGGTTCCACTCTTATTTAGAAAACAGAACACAACAGGTCCATATAGGTCCTATACATATCATTAAAAACATCTCTAATACCTGAAGATTGGCGGATCGCCAATGTAACACCAATTTTTTTAAAAGGGTTCGAGGGGTGATCCGGGAAACTACAGACCGGTGAGCTTCACGTCAGTACCGGGAAAAATGGTAGAAACCATCATAAAGAATAAAATTACTCAGCAGGTAGATAGTCGTGGCCTAATGGGAGACAGCCAACATGGTTTTAGACAAGGAAGATCTTGTCTTACTAATCTGTTATGTTTTTTTGAAAGTGTGAATAAACAGGTGGACAAAGGTGAATCAGTTGATATAGTGTATCTGGACTTTCAGAAAGCCTTTGACAAGGTCCCTCATCAGAGACTTTTGGCAAAACTAAAGAGCCATGGGATAAGAGGCAGTGTACTACTGTGGATCAAGAACTGGTTAAAAGATAGAAAGCAGAGGGTTGGGCTAAATGGCCAATTTTCCCAACGGAGAAAGGTGAATAGTGGTGTACCCCAGGGATCTGTGCTGGGTCCGCTGCTTTTTGACATATTCATAAATGACCTGGAAAATGGAATAACGAGTGAGGTTATCAAATTTGCAGATGACACAAAACTATTTAAAGTTATTAAAACCCAAGAGGATTGTGGAAAATTGCAAGAGGATCTTGATAAATTGGAAGACTGGGCATCAAAATGGCAAATGCAATTTAATGTGGACAAGTGCAAAGTTATGCACCTAGGGAAGAACAACCCAAACTATGGTTACACGATGCAAGGTTCCACATTAGGAACCACCACCCAGGAAAAAGATTTAGGCATCATTGTGGATAACATGTTAAAACCCTCGGCCCGGTGTGCAGCGGCAGCCAAGGGAGCAAATAGAATGCTAGGTATCATAAGGAAAGGAATGGAAAATAAAACAAAAGATATTATAATGCCTCTATACTGTTCCATGGTGAGACCGCACCTTGAAAATTGTGTGCAATTCTGGTCACCGTATCTTAAAAAGGATATAGCGTTATTAGAAAAGGTTCAGAGAAGAGCCACCAAAATGGTAAAGGGGATGGAAGGATACTCTTATGAAGAATGCCTAAAAAGGTTAGGGCTCTTTAACCTGGAAAAGAGACGGCTGAGGGGAGATATGATAGAAGTCTATAAATTAATGAACGGAGTGGAACGGGTAAACGTAGATCGACTGTTTACGTTATCAGAATATAGGAAGACTAGGGGACATGCAATGAAGCTACAGGGTAAACTATTTAAGACTAATAAAAGAAAATATTTTTTCACTCAACGTGTAATCAAACTCTGGAATTTGTTACCGGAGGATGTAGTAAAGGCTGTTAGTGTAGCTGGGTTTAAAAAAAGGTTTGGACAAGTTCCTGGAGGAAAGGTCCATAAACCATTATTAAGAAGGGACCCAGGATATCAATGCTTGACCTAGTGCAAGCATTGCAGAACCTGTGTCTTTTGGGGAAACTGCTAGGTATGACCTAGATTGGCCACTGTTGGAAACAGGATACTGGGCTTGATGGACCTTGGTCTGACCCAGTATGGCATATCTTATGTTCTTATCCCTCCCTTTTATGCTAAAACAGGGAGTTTCCCCAAGGATCCAGTTTATCCGCGTTACTATTTAACATATTCCTTCAACCAGTTTGCAAGATTTTTCAAAACCATTGACTTTATTACCAGTTATATGCAGACGACATTATGTGCTTCACCCCATTCAATTTAACAAACCCTAACTTCTCAGACTTAAGTGAATGCATCACTAACCTGAAGACTTGGCTTTAAATCATAACCTCATAATTAACCAATCTAAAACTGAAGCTCTTCAAGTATTCACCAACGTTTCCTACACTCCACCTACAATCCTTACGCTTGGTGATCTCACCCTCACTATTAAAAATGAAGTGAAATATCTCGGTCTTATCCTTGATCAGAACCTTACATTCCTTGAACAGATAAAATAAACCTCAAACACAATATATGCAAAACTACATATTCTTCGGAACCTCCAACCTCTCCTAAACCCAGACTCCTTTCGCACCGTCTGCCAGGCCCTCACTATCCCATCCCTTGACTACTACAATCTCATCTATCATGGCCTTCCCAAGAACAGCTTACACCCTATCCAAATGGCACAGAACACAATAGCTCGGCTCATCACAAATAACCCTAGACACTCACACATAACGCCAATCCTCTTTGATCTACACTGGCTCCCCATTCAGTCCAGAGTTAAATTCAAAGTAATCACCTTCATTCATAAAATCATTTCCAATGAGTCAGCTCCATGCCTCTCGTCGCTCCTATCTAATTCCAACAACAATAGAACACGCCGCACCATCACCAAAAACCTCCTATCCATCCCATCTTCTAAGAGAAAATGTAGCCAAACTACCTGTAATCGGGCATTCTCCCTTTATGCCCCCTCTATCTGGAATGCCTTACTATATGAACTACGGAACTGTTCCAATCACCCTGAATTCCGGAAGAAATTAAAAACGCATCTCTTCCAGGAACATTTTTCCCTACTTACATAGCTCTCTCTAACCATCTTCTATAAATCTCCTTGTAAATAGATCTTATTCATAAGCCTCCTCAAGGAGAAAGTTACTTGTTAATCATTTATACCGTGTTATGTTTTTTGTTTTGTTTCTATTTATACAGTTGAAATATACTGTTTGTTACGTTCTCTGTAAACCGTCTTGAATTGTAGAAAGACTGTATATAAAAACTGTTAAATAAATAAAAGTATGTATCTTGCAAATGTACACACATGTTCATGCCATCGGTTAACTACAGAGGCTGCTATCTTTATTTGATTTCAGTTTGGATGGGGAATTAAACAACGGGGGATTAAGGAGTATAACCCCTTAATCCCTCCTGTAAAGGGCTGGCTGAAATGAGTGCTTTTTAAAAAATCTATAAGTGCCAGGGAACAGTTATAAATCTAGATATGTCAAAAAACACAGGAGAAGAAGGTATCCACAGGAACAAGCCAAACCAAAAGCGGAACACCAAAGACCAGGCCTACACGCAGGTGTGGTAATATACAGACAGTTTATTAAATCTAGACATGAACAATGTTTGCCATACACATGCATTCCCTATATTAAATGATTTTTTTTACCCACCTAGGCCACACCCTTACCATGCCCCTCACAATTACCAGGTGTTATGGTATCCATGTATAAAGTTAGCCTTTTCTAAAACTTGCTATTTATGTGTAAATGCCAGATCTTGTATGTGACAATCACAAATAAGGTTTCTAAAATAACTTCTTACATTCCTAAAAGAATGTGAGGCTTGGGGGCAGGGGAAGAAAAAAACTAAATTACATAAACTTGCATCCTAAAACTGAGGCATCTGATTTCCAGTAGTCTGCCAAACCTTAGGCGCCTAAAATAGAGGCACCTATTAGGTGCTTGAGTCCTTTGAATACTGACATAGATGCGTGATTAATACGTTTATTATTACCTAGTCTGAATCTTCTGGCAGTGTCGCCATTGCCACCAACTCTACACAGTGGTTGTATTTGAGTTTTACAGATTCTTGTAGGAAATGTACGAAGTCCTTTTGTCACAGACTCGAGTGAGTGAGGTATGTTACGTAACAATGCAGTTTTACGCTTGCCGGTTCTAGAACTCAGGAATTACAAGAATGCCACTCACAGCTGTATAATGGGGAGCACACCTTTTGTACTTATGAGTCAGAACTGCATGACCAGTATGCTCTTTCTGAATCATATGTTAGTCTTCACTGAAGAATGTGAGAATTTATTGGCCACTTTCACCGTATAGTCTGACATTTCCATTTCTGTACTAGAGCTTAACCTTTGTAAGCAAAGCTCCAAGGCTTCAGGATGCAGAAGTAATGAGAATATTTTTCGCAGGAAGGGTGGTGGATGCAGGAAACAGACTCCAAGGGGAGAGGGTGAAGGCAAAGACAAGAACGGAATTAAAGAATTTAGAGGATCCTTAGTAACAGAAAGATGACGAGGGGAATCTAGAAATCACCAGGCGTCCAAAAGGAAATTGAGCAGACTGAATGGACCCCTATAGTTCTTATAAGCCATCGGAGTTTTGGCTTCTGTGCCTAAGGCATCTAAGGATACTCAGCCAATCAGATAGCTATATTTGTTTCCAAAAACGTGTTCAAGTCCTACAGCTATATTTGTATTCCAAGAGGACTAGCATTGTATTAGGGTCATTAAAATAGCAGCAAAGAGCAGTCTTAATAGAGCAGTAGAATAACTTTTAAATAGTGTCCCTGTGCATATGAAAACGCGTGTCATAATTAGTTATTTGCTCTACAGTACTGTGTTTTACTAAGTGGTGGTATGAAATCGTGACATGATTCATAAAAGAACATTTGATCATTTTTAAGACTAAAGAAGCCAAGAGCGTCCAGTTAAAGATGCAAAATTATACTTTTTAAAAAGAACATTATCATTTGCAATAAGGCAGACGGGTCAAATGTCAGAGAGCAATCATTAATGGCATAAGAAATAAGTAAGCCTCTATCTGCATAGTACAATGATTCCCAGAACAGTTTATCTTGATATTTATTGTCCAAAGATAATACAAAAAGTATGTCATAAGAACATAAGATATGCCATACTGGGTCAGACCAAGGTCCATCGGGCCCAGTATCCTGTTTCCAACAGTGGCCGATCTAGGTCATACGTACCTAGCAGTTTCCCCAAAAGACACAGGTTCCACAATGCTTGTACTGGGTCAAGCATTGATATCCTGCGTCCCTTCTTAATATGGACCTTTTCTCCAGGATCTTGTCCAAACCTTTTTTAAATCCAGCTATACTAACAGCCTTTACTACATCCTTCGGTAACAAATTCCAGAGTTTGATTACACGTTGAGTGAAAAAATATTTTCCAGGTTAAAGAGCCCTAACCTTTTTAGCCTTTCTTCATAGAAGTAATCCCTTTTACCATTTTGGTGGCTCTTCTCTGAACCTTTTCTAATAACACTATATCCTTTTTAAGATACGGCGACCAGAATTGCACACAATATTCAAGGTGTGGTCTCACCATGGAACGATATAGAGGCATTATAATATCTTGTTTTATTTTCCATTCCTTTCCTTATGATACCTAGCATTCTATTTGCTCTCTTGGCCGCCGCTGCACACTGGGCCGAGGTTTTTAGCATGTTATCCACAATGACGCCTAAAATCTTTTTCCTGGGTGGTGGTTTCTAATGTGGAACCTTGCATCGTGTAACCATAGTTTGGGTTGTTCTTCCCTAGGTGCATAACTTTGCACTTGTCCACATTATTTATTCTATTTATTTATTTATTACATTTTCTTTTATACCGCGCTATTTAAGATCAGTGCGGTTTACAATAAACATTGAAACTACACATCTCAGTTTAGTGATTTGTGCTTACAATAAACATTTAAAATATGTTTATGTTTATGTTTATTAGTTTTGATAAAATCGCCTTTCTACAGAAATCAAAGCGATGTACAATATAAAAACAATTATCTAAAAAAAAGGCCGAAGCCTGGAAAAGAAAAGAAATACAATATCTGATTAAAAGTACAGTTTCTGTTTAAAAAGAGTAGACAAGAGAGACATGGAGAGGGCGGGGAAGAAACAACAAGGGAAGGTTAGGGACGGGGAAGAGGAGATTACACAAAAGGAGAGGGCACATCAAAAGCCAAAGAGAAAAGGTGTGTTTTTAGGTTTTGTTTAAAGGTTGAGAAGAGTGGTTCAAGACGGAGGGCGGGAGGTAGTGAGTTCCAGAGGGCGGGGCCGATGAAGAAGAAAGCAGAGGAGCGGGTGGACTGTAGATGAGCACGGGAAGGGGAGGGAAGGGCTAGACGGTGAAGATGAAAGGAGCGGGGAGTATATCGAGGGGAGTGGATAGAAAGTAAGTCAGCAAGGTATTGGGGGGAGCCAGTATGAAGTACTTTGTGTACCAGAGTGAAAAGCTTAAATTGGGAACGGTAAGGGAGGGGTAACCAGTGGAGGTGAAACAGGAGGGGAGTGATGTGGTCGCGGGGAGACGCATGACAAATAAGACGAGCAGCAGTGTGGTGTATGCGTTGTAAACGGGATAAACGAGACTTAGGGAGACCGACAAGAACTGAGTTTGCAAAGTCGACACGTGAGATAACTAAAGACAACACCAGGGTAGTGAGGGCTGCTGAGGACAAAAAGGGGCGAATTGCACGTATTTGCCGGAGGAAAAAGAAAGAGGATTTGGTAATGTGAGAGAGGTGGGACTGAAAAGAAAGATCAGAATCAAAGTGGACACCAAGGTAACGAAAGGTAGAAACTAATGGGACAGGGGACCCAGAAAATGAGGGGGCACGTGTAGGGGGTGTAGACCCATGGGAAAACCAAATGGCAACGGTCTTAGTGAGATTAAGGTGCAAGCAGTGAAGGGTCAACCAGTTGGCTACAGCGGAAAGACATGAGTTAAGCGCGGTGAGATAGGGAGAAGTATGGTGGAGCAGAACAATGTCGTCTGCATAAAGAAAAGCAGAAATACCTGATTGTTGAATTAAGAGTGCAAGGGGTGCTAGGAAAAGGTTAAAAAGAAGAGGAGCCAAAACAGAACTTTGGGGTACCCCACAGGTAAGAGAAAAGAAGTTAGACGAGGGGGCAGAAGAAGAGCGGGAAGAGAGAAAAGAGTGAAACCAGTGATGCACAGTACTACATAAACCAGCTTCCCGTAGACGAAGGAGGAGAAGTGAGTGATCAACAAGATCAAAGGCTGCTGAGAGATCTAGGGCAACCGCCACCGAGATATCACCCTGATCGTGAGCCGTGTGTAGTGCGTTAGTGAAAGCAAGAAGAATGGTGTCGACACTGTGACCCGTGCGGAAACCCGATTGGCGGGGGTGAAGAAAATTAATAGAATCGAGGTAGTGTGAAAGTTGAGCAAAGACAAACTTTTCAAGTAGCTTGGAAAGAAAAGGAAGGTTAGATACAGGACGATAGTGAGAAAGAACGGAAGGATCAAGAGAGGAGTTTTTAAGGATGGGACGGATTAGAGCATGCTTCCAGGAGGAGGGAAAGATACCTGTAGACAAACTAGTGTTAAACATGGTGAGGATATATGGCAAGAGTGCAAGGGAAGGGTCAAGAAGCCACGTGGAGGGGATGGGATCCTGAGGACAAGAAGTCTTTTTAGAAGAGGAAATAAGGTGATAAAGCTCAGAAGAAGTGATTAAGGAGAAAGAAGCCCAAGAGTGGGAAAGCTGAGCAGTAGGGGGAGGGGAAACCACTGGCGGGGGAGAATGAATTGGATCAGGGCAAGCGGGTAAGGAGGCTCGTAGAGAGGAAATTTTATTGTCAAAAAAGGAAGCCAGAAGGGAGGGAGAAGGGACAGAAGAAACAGGAGCTATAGACGTGGGGGAGTGAAGAGAGGTCAGAGTGCGTAGAGTCGAATAAAGATGCCGAGTTTGATTTGGGGCGGTCAAGATTGCATTGGAAAAATAAGCACGCTTAGCCTGGTGGACATTTTAAACGGTAGTGAGAGTGAGTAGACTTGAAGAAGGCTGAGGTAGGAGGAGAAGGATTTCTGCGCCACCTGCGCTCAGCCCTATGGAGCTGCGTACGCAGGAGGCGCAGGCCCTGATGAAACCATGGGTGGCTAGGGAGACGGCGAGACTTTCGAGGTTGAAGGGGAGCAAGACGGTCAAGAGCAGTAGAAAGGGATGAAGACCATAGGGCTGCTTGGGAATCAGAAGAGAGGGAAGAAAAGTTGGAGGGAAGAAGGTCAGAGGCAGCAGGGAATTGTTCACGAATGCGCGACGAGAGGACACGTGAGAGTTGAGGTGGAGGGGAAACAACTGGAGGCACGACAGAAGAAGTGGAAGACAAGGACCCAGGAGAATGGGTACATACAACAGAAAGACAGACGTGGTCAGACCACGGAAGGGATACAGAAGAGAGATGGGACATTAAAAGAGAGGATGAAGAGGAAGTCAGAAACAGGTCAAGAGTATGACCGGCCTGATGGGTGGGAAAAGTGACATGCTGTAAGAGAGACAGATCATGCAGCAGGGAGAGAAAAGCGTGATCATGAGAGGAGGAAGGAGAGTCAAGGTGAAGGTTAGAGTCTCCGGCAATGAGTAAGTGAGGGAAGGCCAAGGACAGATCAGTGATAGTTAGGAGAAGGGAATCCCAAAGGTCAGATCGCAAAGCAGGAGGAGAGTAGACAAGAAAGACCTGAAGCGGGGGGGAGGAGTGAAGCTGAAACAGAAGGGATTCAGGGTAGCGCAAGGATGGGGGGGTAAGCTGAGTGAAGGAGAGAGATGTACGAATAAGAGCTGCCACGCCCCCACCGGAACGGCCAAGGCGGGGGGTGGAAAGGGCTGAGAAGGCAGGAGGAAGGCAGCGAGCCAGAAGAGCGTCTTCTCCGTCTTTTAGCCAGGTTTCAGTTAGTAGCATAAGATCAAACGAAGATTGGAGAACAAGATCCTGTATGAGAAGGGTCTTTTTCCGGATGGATCGGCAGTTAAGCAGCCCAATAGAGACAGAGGAGGGGGAAACAGCAAGTGGGAAAGAAGAAGCAGAAACTGAGGAGGGCAAACATGGAAGGAGGTTGGAAGGACAACGGGAGGAGAGGTGGAACGATTTGCCCGGACGCCTGCCCCATAACACGGGGATAGAGGACATAGGGTAGGGAAAGGAGATCGCGATAGCCCCAGAGGGTGCAAATGTATAAAGGACACACGCCGTAGAGCAGGGGAGTGGGGGAGACGCAGCAGATGGAAGCAGAACAGGCAAAATGGATGAGAACGCAGGTGCGGAACAGAAAACAGCAAAGAGGAGAAATACAGGCAGCAGGACGGCCCAGCAGCCTGCGCTGCCGGAGCGGCCCCAAGGAGCGCCCCTAAGGTGCGCTCCTTCGGTGCGCGCGCCGCGGCAACAAGCGCCACAGGCGCTCCAAATTTATGCAGGAGAGACAGGATACCTTCTGTGACTTGTTGTAACTCGGGTATACAATGAACAAGTTTCTTAACAGGGAGAACAGGGAGAACAATAACTATATACAGGCCAGTTAATGTAACTATATACATGGTTACGTGCACAGCACAAGCTTCTCAGAGTAAGTTAAGTATGGAGGCGGATAAGGTGTGGTTGCAGGTATTCAGACTAGGAGTGTAAGATGCGTGGGCTTGAGGAGCTACCATGAGGTGTGGAAGTAGGTGACTGTGGGGGGGGGGGGCTGCGGCATCGTAGTGAAGGAGAAAAAGGTGATGCTTCAGTTCCTTCTTGAATTGGGAGAGATCGCTGATGGTTCTGATAGGCGCCGGAAGTGCGTTCCAGCAAGATGGTGCAAAAAAGGCAAAGGCTCTAGATCTAGTAGCTTGAGAGCACTTAGTATTTGCCTTAGGTAGAATGAGGGTGTTTGCAGCATTCGATCTCCTTAGCCGGTTAGGAGGTGTGATGGATACTAGGTCGGTGATGGCAGTAGCCGGGAATTTCTTGATGGCTTTATGGGTCATTGTTAGAACCTTGTAGGAGATCCTGGCCTGTATGGGCAGCCAGTGCAACTGTTTTAGTATTGGAGTGATGTGGGATCTTCTGGAAGCTCCATGAAGGATTCTTGCAGCAGAATTCATAGCAAGTTGTAAGGGGTTGGTCGTACTCTTTGGTAGGCCATGTAATATCGCATTAGCATAGTCAAGGTGGGGCATTATTAGGGCCTGAAAAACAGTTCGGAAGTCTTCAGGTTCTAACAGCTGACGAAGATGGCGAAGGGACCGGATTTTGTGATAGACAGCTTTTGTTATGTTATTGATGTGAGCCTTCATATTAAGCTGCTGATCAAGTATAACTCCGAGGTATCTTACTGTAGTCTTGCATGTGAGTTCTGCATCCCGAACTTTGATGGATAGAGGTGGGATAAAAGCCGGGTTCCTGGTGATGAAGAGGGCTTCGGTCTTTTTGAAGTTTAATTTAAGCCTTTGTGCGTCTATCCAGTCGGAGACTGCATCAAAGCATTTGATTAGAGGGGAGAGGTCAAGATGCTCAGTCGAGATTGGCATGTACATCAAGACATCGTCGGCATAGACAAGGCAGTTGATGTTAAATGAGTGGATAAGGTCACAGATGGGTTGCATGTAAATGTTGAATAGTAAGGCCGATAATGAGGAGCCTTGCGGGACACCTTTAGTTTGAAGGAAGGGGTCAGAGGTGGAGGGACCAGAACGTACATGTTGCCAACGGTCTGTGAGGTAAGACGCGCACCATGATAGAGCTGAGCCGTGAACTCCCTTATCTCTGAGGCGTTGAAGAAGAACTTCGTGGTCTACTGTATCAAAGGCAGCGGCAGTGTCCATGAATATTAGAACAAAGCCTTGTCTGATGTTATCCAGCCCTATGGAAAGGGTGTTGAATAGGGTTGTCAATAGTGTTTCCACACCATGTGCTTCACGGAATCCATGCTGGCAGGGATGAAGGGGTGCGTTGGAATCTATATGATCCTGTAATTGACGTTGTGTAATCTTTTCAATGATCTTCGAGAGGAGAGGTATGCTGGAGATAGGCCTGTAGGAATCCATCGCTGAGGGGTCCAGCTTACTGTTCTTTAGGAGAGGTCTGATCGCAGTCTGTTTCAGGCTACAGGGGAATGTTCCAGTAGAGAAGGATACTTCTATAAGCTTGGATAAGAATGGGCTGAGCTCAGCACGTAAGGATTTTATCCAGGGAGCTGGACACGGATCAGCGGGTGCTGTAGTGGTATTTATATTTAATATGGTGTCTTGCATGACTCTGTTGGTTGGGGTAGAGAAGGATGTGAGGGTGTGTTGGGTTTCACTTAAGAGATGATCAACTGAGGGATGAGGGGTGGAAATGGGTAGAGTAGTTGAGATGAGAGGCTTAGTAGGTTGAGCAAGCTGGTTACTTTTGTTGCGTAAGTAGTTGGCATATTCCTGGGGGTCTGGGTGGAACGAGTTCCCCTGAGATGGTTCCTTTGCTAGGGATTTTACAATTTGGAAGAGCTCATGGGGTTTGTTCAGGGAGCGTTGTAGTCTGTTTGCATGATATTGTTTCATACTTGATGCAACGGCTAAACGATGTTTTCCTAATTGTGCTGTGAATGCTTCATGGCTCGCGGTTGTTCTAGATCGTCTCCAGTGCCTCTCAAGTTGTCTGAGATGAAGAAGCGATTTGCGTAGTTCTTGGGAGTACCAAGGAGCATTCTTCTTCTTATGTGAAGCTTTGTATGTTGGAGGTCTATGGATTACGGCATCTAGGTTTGAGTTCCAGGAGTCGACCATGTCGTTGAGGCCTTGTTCAGGTAGGTCAAGTAGGATCAGTGTCTTCATTAAAAAAATCCTCTCTATCGAAAGGATGGAAGCGCTTAAACTGTTCTGGGGTAGGATTATCATCAGTTTTAGCTTTGACAGATATAGCACAAGTTGGTATCTGGAATCGTATCAGAAGATGATCTGACCAAGGGACTGGGCTAACATTTAGGAGAGGCTTGTGCCCATGAAGGAAGGCTAGCTGCGGTGCAAAGATCAAATCTAGTATGTTCCCTTTTATATGGGTAGTGGTATCGACGAGTTGAACGTAGCCTAGCTCACTGAGGGCATCATTAAAGGCAAAGGGCATCATTAAATTTCATCTGCCATTTTGATGCCCAGTCTTCCAATTAAGATCCTCTTGCAATTTTCGGCAATCCTCTTGGGTTTTAACAACTTTAAATAGTTTTGTGTCATCTGCAGATTTGATAACCTCACTCGTTATTATTCACTTTGCCAGGTCATTTATGAATATGTCAAAAAGCAGCGGACCCAGCACAGATCCCTGGGGTACACCACTATTCACCTTTCTCCATTGGGAAAACTGGCCATTAAGTCCTACCTTCTGCTTTCTATCTTTTAACTAGTTCCTGATCCACAGTAGTACACTGCCTCCTATCCCATGACTCTTTAGTTTTGCCAAAGGTCTCTGATGAGGGACCTTGTCAAAGGCTTTCTGAAAGTCTGGATACACTATATCAACCGACTCACCTTTGTTCATCTGTTTATTCACACCTTCAAAAAAACATAACAGTAAGACAAGATCTTCCTTGTCTAAAGCCATGTAGGCTGTCTCCCATTAGGCCATGACTATCTATCTACATGCTGAGTAATTTTGTGTTTTATGATGGATTCTACCATTTTTCCCAGTACTGACATTGGGCTCACCGGTCTGTAGTTTCCCGGATCACCCCTGGAATCCTTTTTAAAAATTGGCGTTACATTGGCAATCCTCCAATCTTCAGGTATTACAGATGATTTTAATGATAGTTCATAGATTACTAATAGCAGGACTGTAATCTCATATTTCAGTTCTTTCAGCACCCTTGGATGTATACCATCCGGCCCAGGTGATTTGCTACTCTTCAGTTTATCTAATAGTTGTAATACATCTTCCCGATGTATCGCTATTTCCTTCAATTCTTCCGCACCTTTAAATACCACTTCAGTCATGGGTAACATCCCTACATCTTCCTCAGTAAAGATCGAAGCAAAGAATTCATTCAGTCTCTCCGCTGTTGCCTTTTAGTGCCCCTTTAACCCCTCTATCATCTAATGGACCAACTGACTCTCTCACAGGTTTTTTGCTACGAATGTACTTGAAAAAGTCTTTATTTCATGTTTTTGCTTCCGCAGCAAGCTTCTTCTCAAATTCTCCCTTTGCCTGCCTTATCAATGCCTTGCATTTGACTTGCCAGTGCTTGTGCTGTTTCCAGGTTTCGTCGTTTGGCTCTTTTTTCCATTTCCTGAAAGATGCTTTTTTGGCAACAGCCTCTCTGACCTCACCTTTAAACCATGCTGGCAGTTTTTTGGACTTCCTTCCACTTGTCCCCCTCCCCCTTAACAGTCACTGTACATAATATGACATTAGTACTAAACCTTTGCATGATCAACCATGTAATAACAGAATTGAAAGAGAGAGAGAGAGAGACAGGGGTCCGGAGCTCTAGAAATGAATCCTGATCCACCACCTTGTAATCTTAGTGCAGAAGCTCCAGGCAACATACCTGTCAACCTGATGACTCACAAATGAGGGGGAGCGTTGCCAGTTTTCATAGCTTCAGCAGGATGTTACATAAGAAGGAACGCTGATCGTTAAGCGGGAGGTGTCTGAAATCTCGGGACGTGAATGATCTACTTTTAAAGGGCGAGCATCTGTTTTACAATGTAGATGTGTTGAGAGATACAAAGAGATATTCACTTCAGCCTCACTCATTCCAAAACTCCTTTATGCAATTACTTACATACTGAATAAATAATTGGGAAGAAATGGAAGAAAGTCATTAAAAGTTCTATTCATACAACCATTACAGATACTTCAACTTTCATTAAATCGTTCCTGTTTACGGAATTTGCTTTATAATTGAATCCTAAATAAAGATAAGGGAATTAGCCAATAACAACTGCAGAATAGCCTTGGGCACTCAGAAGTGCTATACATGGCTGGTAATAAAAAAAAAACTTGCGCATCTAGTCTATTCAGGACTCAGGGCCAGCCCTATGCATGTGCAAGAATGTTGTTGGCACAGGGCCCCGTGCAACAGGAAGCCACGTGCTAACCTCATGCTGCATCGATGTAGGGTCTATGCTTCCATTTTCCCCTGCTGCCGATTAAGAGCCACAGGAACATGTTCCTTGTTTCACGCAACTGTGTCGCCTCAAAAGACCCCAGACCATGGCCTTTGTAAACACAGTAGAAAGCGTTTCCTGGGAGAAACAGGAAACACTTCTTACTGCTTTTAGAAGGGCTGCGGTCTGGCAGTTTTTGAGGCAGAACAGCCGCAGAAAGGAACATGTTCTCACGGTTGTAAAAGGTGAACAATACTGGGGGGGAGAGAGGAGGCAGACAGGCTGCAGCTAATGAGGTGAGGTGGGGGGAAAGGACTGGAAGGGGGCTAGGTGGGAGTGGGAAGGGGACTGGGACTGATGGTATCATGGGGGATGGCACTGGCACTGGAAGGAGGCTGGACAGTGCAGAGGGGACTGGGACTGAGGGGAGCTGACACTGGGGATGCTATTGAAACTAGAAAGGAGCTAGACAGTGGTGGTGGGGGGGATGACTGGTACTGATGGGAACTAACACTGGAGATGGTACTGGGTCTGGAAGGGGACTAGTCAGTTTGAGGGGGGACTGGAGGGAGCTAGGGACTGGAGGGGGCCAACACGGTGGCTGGGAATGCAAGGGCTGACACTGGGATGGTACTGAGACTGGAAGGGGGCAAAGGGGGAAAATCATAGAGATCTGAGGTGGTAAAAGCAGGAACCTGGGAAGGGAGTGCTGAGGCTGAGTGAGAGTAGAGAAAGGATGGGATCAGCACTGCAGGCTCTGACAGAAAGGAATGTTGGGTGAAACCAAGGGAAGAATGAAGATTAAGGACTTGAAGGAGGAGGAATACAAAAGAAAAATTTGATAATTTGTAGAAGAAAGCACACAATCAGATTGGATGACGGTGTCAGAATGTGGACAGAGTGGGAGGCAGAGCAAGGAACCAGAGATGGGGACTCAAGCAACTGAGTAGGAATCGGAGAGGACAATATTTACTAATAGATTTGAGGGCAGTTGTGGAATGGAGGTAAGAGAATAAGGAAGAAAGGCTATGGAAGGTTGAGACCAGATGTGAATGATTTTGGAGGACTAGAGAGGGTGCGAGATGTGAAAAGGGGTGGATAGCTCTGGAGGAGGAAGCGGGTAAAAATATGGCTGGGGAAATGTTGAAAGAGAGACTAAAGAATAAGCTGGGGACCAGGGAGGGGAGGGATGCATGACAAGGAAAGGGCTAGAGCTGGTGATGGGATCAGAGGTAGATGATGGCGGTTGAAGGGGTGAGAATAGATGATAGAAATAGGGAGCTAGGGGGAGTGTGTGAAAGGCTGAGAAGGTATAGGAAGCAGGGGAAGAAGAGGAACATCGAGGGAAATAGGAGCACTGGAGAGGGGGTAAGAATGGGAGATAAAAAGCTGGTAGATAGGTGAGAGGTAAGAGTGACAAAGAGTGGAGGGTGAAAGAAAAGGAGAGAGGAGTAAAATCTGGAAATGAGTGGATAGAGAGGCAGAGAAGAGAGAAATGGAAAAAAAGATAAAAAGGAAAGATCGTCAGACATGTAAAGAAGGAGAAAAGAAAACAGAGAAGAAATGGAAAGAGTCAATGAGAAGATAGACACAAGAAATGTGGGAAAGAAATTGGAACCAGTTCAGTCAGAAAAATAAAATGGCCAGACAACAAAGGTAGAAAAACTAATTTAATTTAAAAAAAAACATATTCCAACCCCTACACTGAAAATAAATGTGCTGTCTTTATATACATCTTTCTGGTTCTCTGGCGTTGCAGTGCCTGACCTCTTGGGGTTTCAGTTTAACTTTTGTCTACATATTTCTGTTTTAGTTGGCGGTCCTTTATTCTGTACTTGGTGAGAGTTTTTATGTTCTAAATGTGTGACTGAGGTCAGGTATTCTTAGCAATGGGTTTCTATATAAGGATCTATAGTAGTTTGGCTTGTTCAGTATTTTTGGTAAATGTATGAATTTTCTAGGGCTTTCAAAAACATTGATGGTGCTGATCTTTTCTAGGTAGGCTTCTAGTTGTGAGAATTTTAGATGTTAGTGCTGTTATGGAATGGTGGATTTGCTTTATACGTCCTTTGCTGTGGTCCTCACTTTTTCATTTTGTTTCCTGTAGTGTGTCAACAGTAGGGTGTTGGTGGGGGGAGAGGGGGTACTAGAATATTGATAGTCTTTTAATGTTTGCAGTTTTTGTTGTCTTAATGCTGCTGGACTGGTCTTTAATTATGAATATTTTGTCTGCTCGGATTCAAGGAAATCTCATCATTTAAGGGAAAATTTCCGTTTAAATTTCTCTTGTGGCCTGATAGTTTCACTGTTGCTGATTTTTGAACTTTTCCAACTGTGGCACAGTCCTATCTGGCCTGAGCATCATGATATGAATTCATAGCTACCAGGACATTTCTCATTATAAAGCTTCCTTCTTTATCATTAAAAGGTCTTAGCACTGACCAAATAAGTCCAGTTGTTGTTGTAATGCAAATACCTATGCAAATGAGACCCCACAATGAGTCTCTGCACGTGGCCCTGCATCACCCTCGGGCCACCTCTGTCAGGACTTGGCGGTGAATCTCCCCCAATATGGGGCTTGTAAACATGTTAATGTCTCGTCTATTCAGTACACTCGGGGCAGAACTGTCTACTGCATATTTACCATGTTAGTTGAATGACACTGTGCAAAGAATCATTTAACAAATGCCTTTTAGTACTGGAAGAAGGGGAGAGGACTACTTTTTAGTTTTTACCAACATTATTGAAATGATTTCCAATGTTCTGGATTTTATAGCTGTTCAAAAATTTCTTCTGCTGCTTCAGTAAACGGTATTACGCAATCTATTACAATTTCATTCATCTTGCCACTCAAAAATGCATTTAATTTAGTAACAGTAGGTTCTGTGCTAAAGCAGAAAGAAAGTGTTCATTCCTGCTGGCTCTGGTTATTCTCACCTGTCTGTTTCTTGTGTCTGCATAGCAGAGGGCTAGCATCAGTGCGTTAGAGAGGAGGGAACCTAGAGGCACAGGGCTTCTTTGCAGGTGGAGGATATACATGGAGAAGCCTTTATAGGGATGCTGTAGCAAAGTGTAATCAATGAATAAGTCCAGGAGTCAATTGACAGGGTCCAAGCCAGTTTATTGTGCACAAGCCCAGTCAGTCAAAGCTTCAAAAGGAACTGAGCAAATGTTTATACAGAGACATAACCATTTATACCTCTTTTCCAGTTTGATACATGAGAATTTTCTATTGGTTCCAACTCGATACATGCAAACTTCTCATTGGTTATACATTCCCTTCATTTGTCCAATTAGAAATCCCTCCGGAGCCTAGCAACCGGCCCCCTCCTTTAGGATTGCTTGAACAATGGTACAGTTCTTGATTTCGTTACTTCTCTACTGCAAGGTTAACCGTGGCTTCAGGAATGCATGTATTAAAACATTTCTGTTCTTTCACACACAAGAGAATAATGGAAGACTTATGAATTCATAAAAACTTCTTATTAAGCAGTTTAAAGCAGTTTTCTCATTTTCCACAGATTTTTGGTTCTTTTCTAGCTATAATGGGAGTTAGGATCCAGGCCTAACTTACAGGCCTTTCATAGTAACAGGCCATGCTAGGCCATAGCCTACCACATTCCCCCCTTTGATTATTCTCACCTGCAAGTGAGGAAGGGTGAGAATTAAATCACTCATTAGTCAATTAACACATTATACTGGTGTAATGGCATCATCATCGTGGGGTATAGGGTAATATTGCCACATAGCTAATACCTTCGCAGCTGCCTTCCGCTCTATAGTGTTATCAATTGATGATGTTATCATGCGTAAGCAGAGGGGTAGGAGACAAGGGAGCAATAAGCACATGGCTAATATGAATAGTACAATAAACATAAGGGCTTTCAGACCACCAATCCAGAAAAACAATGAACCAAACCACCCATCCATCTTTAAACTGTGCGAAGTCTGGACAGGCACAAATGTCTGCTCTCTCATCTGGGTAGCTAAATCTTCAACTACATGCCCATTGTTATCAATCTGTAAACAACAATTACTTAGATTCAGCTTCCCACATACCCCACCTTCAGCTGCTAACAAATAATCCAAAGCTAAACGATTTTGATAAATAGCTGTGCGCATTTGCGTACTTTGCTTTGCCAGAAGGGTTAGTGCTTTACTAGTTTCATTGGTTATTATTTCAACAACAGCTTGCAAACGTATTATTCGATTAATCATATAAACAGGAGTACGATATCCCCAAGTCCCATCCTGCTCCCAGGTAGCAGGTCCATAGTATGAGATGATTCTTTCTGGGGGCCATTCTTCAGATGACTCATCCCATTTGTCCCATTGGCCTATTTTCAAGGCCTCCTTCAGCTGTCGACTTCTGTACACAGGATATCCCAGTTGTTCTCCCTGGGATGTAGGCAGAAGGAAGAAGGAAGGTCATATGGTTCCCAATACACATGCGCCTCCCCAGTGGTGAGGAAGTCTGGCATATGCTCGGGTTCCGCAAATCCAGTACAGTCCAGGTGGTGCTTGCCAGGAATTATATGCTGCTAAATTAGTCCAGATACTGGCAAGTTTGGGAAACTGAACTAGAGGATTGGAAGGTTCAGTAGCATTGACTCCTGACCACCAAGACGTCGTCTTAGTGGTACTGTTGTAGAACGTCTGATTGAGACAGACCAGCTGCCCCACTTCCATATTAAACATTGGTCCATAGCGAGAAAAACATAAGTTACCCACAATGGAGTGGGCCAATACCCATTCACTTGTGGTATTGTGTAGATTAGTCTGATTGTATGGAATAGAATAGTTCAGTTCTTGTGCCTCCCAAGGCCATTGGTCTCCCATCGTTGTTCCTCCACAAAACAAACAGTCTGAAACATGGAGACTAGATGCAACTGCTCCCGCTAATTCAAGAAATAAGTTCTGGGAGGCAGGAGGAATTTCAAACTCTGATTTCATGGCTTCGTAGAAGGAGTGATGTATACGATAGGGTGAGGATACATGAGTTTTGGTGTTTAATTGCAGATATAAGATAGTCCCAGGATCTATACCTCCTCCTGCAATACGCAACCCAAATTTGTGTCCTTGCTTCCAGTGGCTGGGGTTGGCTATGAGGAGTTGTAGAGGATTACAGGCACCGTTCTGGTAGTCTAATCTTTGTTAGGCTACCTTTGCGATGATCTCCATCTCGTCCCGTCTGTGCATTCTTCCAGGTAGCAAAATATACACATTCCCATTTTGGGCAAAAGTAATCATGTTTAGATGTGGTGGTGTAGATAGTGGCTGCAGAACTCTTTCCTGAACACCGTCCCCATCCGTAGGCTCCTTCTGGACACATGTATTTATCATCATGGTAGTATGCTCGCTCCCATGACCCACATCTGTGGTAGGCATTTCTGTTGATCGCATCACAAGCATCAAAGTTCAAGATAATAGGTTTTGTGGGGTTGGTGAGGGGTTTTGTCACATTCAGGATGGCTCCATCTTCATCATTCCAACATATCTCAAAGGTGTAATATGAAGGGTGTTGTCGGGGGTTATAACAAGTCTTACTTTTCCCCTTTGTGCAAATGTTCAGTTCAGTGCCATTATAAATACACCGGCTGACTGTACCAGTGCAAGTATAGTAGGAATGATAGAGCAAAGTCTGAGTAATCGTTTGTCCTGTTCGGGTGGTGGTTATGCAGGCTGCACAAGGGGGTAGAGCAAAAGTCTTTTCCAGGATTCCCAGGATCACCACTCCCACAAGGCAATAGTGGAAGAACATTGTGATTACAGTCTTTGAAGGTTAACTGGAAAGTTGAGGATAATGAACTTTGCTGAGTTTTCTTCTGTTTCTGCTATGATGGTCACTCTCGCGTGACGTAAGTGGATTCTGAAGATTCTCTATAAAGCTGGCTGTCTCCTCAAGGTGAGTCGCAATGGAGTCTCGGGATCATTCACTGATGTTCATTGGCCAGGATCAGGAGCAGCTGCCGGCTTCACTCGACTGTGGTGGATCCAGGGTTCGAATTCTGCAACTTTCACTGCGGTGGGGGTTGACAGGATGACGACGTAGGGTCCCTTCCAATGCAGCGCCAGCGGGGGCTTTCTCCACTCTTTCACCCACACGGACATTCCTGGCTTGAAGGGATGCAGAGGCTCGGTCAGGTTGATGGGTAGTCGGTCTTGCACCCACGTTTGGAGTTTCTGCAAAACAGAACCTAAAGCTAATAGTTCTTGTCTAGTTATTTCAGATCCTATCTGTCTCATGTCTCCCTTTATTTCCTGCACTATGGGTGGAGATCGCCCATACAAAATCTCAAAAGGGGAGACTCCTAAGGATCTGGTGGGAGCTGAACGTATCCTAAGAAGGGCTTTGGGGAGAACTTGGAGCCACTTCAGGTGTGTTTCTTGACAAAGCTTGGATAGCTGAGTTTTCAAGGTTCTATTCATTCGTTCTACTTTCCCTGAGCTCTGGGGTCTGTAAGTAGTGTGTAACTTCCATTTTATTTGCAAAGCTTGAGCTAACTGTTGGGTCACTTGGGATACAAATGATGGACCATTATCTGACCCTATAGTTGATGGTATTCCAAATCGGGGAATGATCTCATGGAGCAATACCTTAGTGACTTCTCGGGCTTTCTCAGTTTGGGTGGGGTAGGCTTCTACTCACCCTGAAAATGTGCAGACTAACACTAACATATAGTGATATCCATTTGCACGGGGCATTTCAGCAAAGTCTATCTGTATATCACTCATGGGGTCACCCCTACTGACTGAACTCTTGGGGGTGGAACAGGACCTTGCTTGGCATTATTTTTGGCAGATATCAGACATTGCTGTGCCACCGAGGTGGTCAGGGATCCTAGCAATGAAATACAGAAATGGTGTCTCCATGGCTGTTTTTCCATAATGTGTGGTTTGATGAAAAGCTTGGACAAAGGCTGGCCCTAATGCTTCAGGGATGACTGTAGGACCTGGAGGTGGACTACCTTCTGGAGGTGGTAGCACTATCCAACCTTGTTCTGTGAAGACTCCCCCCTCCTTTTCACAATAATAGTCTAACTCTCTTGTAGTGTATCGGGGTGCCCAGGAGCTAAGGGGCACAGGGAATAGGGCTGCTTGCATTACAGTATCTTGGGTCCTAACTTGTCCTGTGGTGGCTGCCTTTCGGGCTGTGGCATCTGCAAATCTATTCCCTCGGGTGACTTCTCCTGCTCCTGCCTCATGACCTCGGCAGTGCATGACTACCACTTGTTTGGGGGCCCATACAGCATCTAATAACATCAATATCTCATGCCCATACCTAATGGCCTTACCCCCTGAGGTGATCAACCCTCGCTCTTTATACAAGGCTCCATGTCCGTGCAAAGTAGTGAAAGCATATTTGGAATCTGTGTACACATTTATGCAGAGTCCTTCTCCTAATGTCAAAGCTCTGGTGAGGACTATCAATTCAGCTGTCTGTGCGGAGGTTCCTGGGGTCAGGGCTGCGGACTCAACTACCAGATCAAGGGTCACCACTGCATATCCAGCACAACGATGTCCATTGATGACCAAACTGCTTCCATCTACAAAGAAAGTCTGTTCTGGGTCCTCTAGAGGGACATCGGTCAAATCAGGGCGACTTGAAAATACAGTGTCCGAGGTTTCTAAGCAATTATGATCAGGTGGCCCAGGACCAATTGGAAACAATGTAGCAGGGTTCAGAGCCTGACTAACTTTCAACTGTATCCGAGGGTTTTCACACAACATGCTTTGATACTTCAACATTCGTGCATTGGTTAGCCAGAGGTTTCCTTTGTTCCATGAGAGTCAGAACAGAGTGTGGCACGGTGACTTGAAGAGTTTGTCCTAGTGTGAGTTTGTCGGCTTCGCCCACTAGGAGGGCTGTTGCTGCAACAGCTCTCAGACAAAGGGGCCATCCTTTCGCAACTACATCCAATTGTTTTGACAGATAGGCTACTGGTCGTTGCTGGGATCCAAGAGATTGGGTCAATACTCCCAATGCGTTTCCTTGTGACTCATGAACAAAAAGATGGAAAGGCTTCTGAATATCTGGAAGACCTAAAGCTGGGGATGACATCAGGGCCTTCTTCAAAGTCCGGAATGCTACTTCTTGTTCGGGTCCCCAGTCTAGTGGGGATTTTTCCATTCCTTTGGTAACTTGGTATAGTGGTTTTGCAATCAGGGCAAAGTTGGGGATCCATATGCGACAATATCCCGTGGCCCCCAGGAATGCTCTTACTTGCCTCCTAGTGGTTGGAATGGGGATATTGCATACAGCTTCTTTGCGTTCTGGTCCTAAACATCGGATCCCACTGGACAACTGGAATCCTAGATACTTGACTTCAGTTTGGCATAGTTGTGCTTTGGCTCTTGAGACTTTGTAACCAGCATCTTTGAGAAGGTACAAAAGTTCACAAGTAGCTTGCAAGCATTCACTTTTTGAGTTGGTGGCTATGAGCAAGTCATCCAGATACTGAAGAAGAACCCGCTTTCCTGGGTCCACTGGGTAACTTGAGAGATCTTGATTCAGGGCAGCACTGAAGAGAGTAGGTGAATTCTTGAATCCTTGGGGTAATCTGGTCCAGGTGAGCTGACCCCGCCTTCCTGTTGTGGGGTCTTGCCATTCAAAAGCGAATAAAAGTTGACTGGTGGGTGCTAGGCGCACACAGAAAAAGGCATCTTTCAGGTCCAGGACGGTGAAGTGATTAGCCTCAGCAGGGATCAGTCCCAAGAGAGTATAAGGGTTTGGTACTACTGGGTGAATAGTTTCAACTGCATCATTTACTCGCCTTAGATCTTGTACTGGGCGGTAGTCACCTGTCCCAGGCTTCTTTACTGGGAGAAGGGGGGTGTTCCAAGGTGACTGGCATTCCTTGAGAAGTCCGTACTTCAGAAGTTTCATCAAATGGCAGTGAATTCCTTCAATGGCTGGTCGAGGGAGAGGATACTGCTTCACATGCACTGGTTCCACTCCTGGCTTGAGGGTGACAATGACAGGGGCTATGTTCTTCGCTAGCCCAGGTGAATTATCTTCTGCCCATACTTCAGGTGGGGCTATGAGGTTGGTAGGTATACAGGGACTAGTTGACTTTATTGGAGGTGCACTATAGAACCGCCACTCTTCTTCTCGGGGAACAGTAAGCACCATTAATCCAGCAGGCTTTGGGTTCACAGTCATTTTCATTTCTCCCCCTTCAGCAAAGGATATTTGGGCCTGGAGCTTGGCAAGCATGTCTTGGCCCAGTAGTGGAATAGGGCACTCAGGCATATACAAGAACTGGTGCATTATTTTCTGTCCCCCTAGTTCACACATGCGGTTCTGCAAGAATGGTTTTGTGGCTTTATTTCCAGTGGCTCCCACAATGGTGACAGATCGTGAGGACAGAGGAGCTACTGGCTTGGCTACTACTGAATGTTCTGCTCCTGTATCTACCATAAATTCCATGTATTGGTCCCCTATCTTTAAACTGACCATAGGCTCCTGGGGACCCAGGATGAACTCCCAGGATTGAAATTCCATATAAAAGGGGGAAGGCGATGGCAGTGGGGGTGTAGTATCGAGCACCTGGCCAGAATGACCAAATGGATGATGAAATGCTCAAAGAAATCAAGGAAGCTAACAAAAGTTACAGCGCAGTAATAATAATGGGTGATTTCAATTACCCCGGTATCGACTGGGTCAGTGTCACGTCAGGACATGCTAGGGAGATAAAGTTCCTAGATGAAATAAATGACTGCTTCTTGGAGCAGCTGGTTCATGAACCGACTAGAGGGGAAGGCATATTAGACCTAGTCCTTAGTGGAACACCAGATCTAGTGCAAGAGATAAGGGTGTTGGGGCCACTTGGCAATAGTGATCATAGCATGATCGCCTTTGATTTAATTAGTGGAGGAGAGATAGTAAGGAAACCCACAGTACTACCTTTTAACTTTCGAAATGGAGACTATGATAAAATGAGGAAAACAGTTAAGAAAAAACTAAAAGGAGCAGTTGCGAAGGTTAAAGACATACATCAAGCTTGGGTGTTGTTGAAAAATACTATCTTGGAAGCCCAGACCAGCTGTATTCCACGCTTTAAGAAATGTGGAAGGAAGTCCAAAAAACTGCCAGCATGGTTTAAAGGTGAGGTCAGAGAGGCTGTTGCCAAAAAAGCATCTTTCAGGAAATGGAAAAAAGAGCCAAACAACGAAATCTGGAAACAGCACAAGCACTGGCAAGTCAAATGCAAGGCATTGATAAGGCAGGCAAAGAGAGAATTTGAGAAGAAGCTTGCTGCGGAAGCAAAAACGCGAAATAAAGACCTTTTCAAGTACATTCGTAGCAAAAAACCTGTGAGAGAGTCAGTTGGACCATTAGATGATAAAGGGGTTAAAGGAGCACTAAGAGGTGACAAGGCGATAGCGGAGAGACTGAATGAGTTCTTTGCTTCGGTCTTTACTGAGGAAGATGTAGGGATGTTACCCATGACTGAAGTGGTATTTAAAGGTGCGGAAGAATTGAAGGAAATATCAATACATCGGGAAGATGTCTTACAACTATTAGATAAACTGAAGAGTAGCAAATCACCTGGGCCGGATGGTATACATCCAAGGGTGTTGAAAGAACTGAAATATGAGATTGCAGACCTGCTATCAGTAATCTGTGAACTATCATTAAAATCATCTCTAATACCTGAAGATTGGAGGATCGCCAATGTAACACCAATTTTTAAAAAGGGTTCCAGGGGTGATCCGGGAAACTACAGACCGGTGAGCCTGATGTCAGTACCGGGAAAAATGGTAAAAACCATCATAAAGAATAAAATTACTCAGCATGTAGATAGTCACAACCTAATGGGAGACAGCCAACATGGCTTTAAACAAGGAAGATCTTGTCTTACTAATCTGTTATGTTTTTTTGAAGGAGTGAATAAACAGGTGGACAAAGGTGAGTCGGTTGATATTCTGTATCTGGACTTTCAGAAAGCCTTTGACAAGGTCCCTCATGAGAGACTTTTGGCAAAACTAAAGAGTCATGGGATAGGAGGCAGTGTACTATTGTGGATCAGGAACAGGTTAAAAGATAGAAAGCAGAGGGTAGGGCTAAATGGCCAGTTTTCCCAATGGAGAAAGGTGAATAGTGGTGTACCCCAGGGATCTGTGCTGGGTCCGCTGCTTTTTGACATATTCATAAATGACCTGGAAAGTGGAATAACGAGTGAGGTTATCAAATTTGCAGATGACACAGAACTATTTAAAGTTGTTAAAACCCAAGAGGATGGTGAAAAATTGCAAGAGGATCTTGATAAATTGGAAGACTGGGCATCAAAATGGCAGATGAAATTTGATGTGGACAAGTGCAAGGTTATGCACCTAGGGAAGAACAACCCAAACTATGGTTACACGATGCAAGGTTCCACATTAGGAACCACCACCCAGGAAAAAGATTTAGGCGTCATTGTGGATACCATGTTAAAAACCTCGGCCCAGTGTGCAGCGGCGGCCAAGAGAGCAAATAGAATGCTAGGTATGATAAGGAAAGGAATGGACAATAAAACAAAAGATATTATAATGCCTCTATATCGTTCCATGGTGAGACCGCACCTTGAATATTGTGTGCAATTCTGGTCGCCGTATCTTAAAAAGGATATAGCGATTTTAGAAAAGGTACAGAGAAGAGCCACCAAAATGGTAAAGGGGATGGAAGGATACTCTTATGAGGAAAGGCTAAAAAGGTTAGGGCTCTTTAACCTGGAAAAGAGACGGCTGAGGGGAGATATGATAGAAGTCTATAAATTAATGAACGGAGTGGAACGGGTAAATGTAGATTGATTGTTTACCTTATCAGAATATAGAAAGACTAGGGGACATGCAATGAAGCTGCAGGGTAAACTATTTAAGACTAATAAAAGAAAATATTTTTTCACTCAACGTGTAATCAAACTCTGGAATTTGTTACCGGAGGATGTAGTAAAGGCTGTTAGTGTAGCTGGGTTTAAAAAAGGTTTGGACAAGTTCCTGGAGGAAAGGTCCATAAACCATTATTAAGAAGTGACCGAAGATATCAATGCTTGACCCAGTACAAGCATTGTGGAACTTGTGTCTCTTGGGGAAACTGCTAGGTACATGTGACCTAGATTGGCCACTGTTGGAAACAGAATACTGGGCTTGATGGACCTTGGTCTGACCCAGTATGGCATATCTTATGTTCTTATGTTCTAACTTGGAGCCTGGTCTGGCCTAGTCTTCATCTATGTCGTCCAGGTCATAGCCCGTTGCTACTACCACTCCCTCAATGGCTTCCTCCCTCTCCTGCTGGAACTGTGTTCGAGTCATTCCTCCCCTCCTTCGAAATCTTCCTCCTGGCCTCCAGGGACTCCCTCCTCCCCTGGCAGGGGCGGAGTCCAGATGCGGGCACTCATTTCTCCAATGTACTTCTTCCTTGCAGTAGGCGCACTGATTTGCACCCAATTGAGGCCTTTCGCTTCTGCGGCCTCTTCCACGTCCTCTGGTCCTTTGATTAGGAAAACCTCCTCCACGTCGTTCGGTTATAGCAGCAGCAAGAAGATTTGCCGCCGCCTTCATCTCTCATTCACTTTCTCTGTCTCGTTCATTTTCACGATTCACAAATACTTTCTGAGCGACTTCCATTAACTGAGCTGTATTCATGCCCGCAAATCCATCCAATTTCTGCAATTTTCACTTTATGTCTCTCTGGGACTGACTAACAAAGGCCGCATTTACCATGCGTAAATTTTCCTGAGCGGTGGGATCATATGGGGTATACAATCTATAAGCTTCAGACAACCGCTCATAAAAGGCCGCTGGGCTCTCATCTGGACCCTGGAGAACTTCCGATACTTTCCTGATATTCATGGCCCTCTGGCCTCCCTTCTTCAGGCCCTGCAATATGGCCTGGCGAAATCTGGTTAGGGCCACCGCCCCCCTTTCCTCATTTGGGTCCCACCCGGGATCTTCATTGGGATATTCTGCAACAGCTGCTTGCGGGGGATTTATTCCTCCCCTTTCTACAGGGTTCTCTTCTAACCATCAGAGGGCTGCTTGCCCGATTCGCCCTCGCTCCTCAGTAGTGAAGAGGGTGGACAGGAGCTGGCGACAATCGGCCCAGGTAGGCTGATGGGTTTGCATAATACTAGACATTAATTCTGTTAATTCCTGAGGCTTGGCTGTATAGGATGCAAAATGAGTTTTCCAGTTTAATAAATCTGTGGTGGAAAAAGGTACATAAACTAAGCCGGTTGGTCCTGGCGCCATCTGGCCCTGATCATTTAAAACAGGCATTCCAGGCACTTGGCGTAATGGCATTAGGTGCCCTGCTTTCTCCTTCTTCTTGGGAGTTACGCTTCTTAAATCATAAGGCTCCCGGACACAAATCTCCTTGGTGGGTGACCCTGAACTGGCAGGAGAGCCTCCGCTTTCTATCTCGTCAGAGGACTCGGGTCCCCCTGCTGTGCTTGGGCCTGACCCGGGACTCTCACTTTGGGTAGGGCGCTTCTTAGGATGCTGTATCGGTATTTTCTGGGGTTCCTCTTCTGGCTCTACTTCAGGTCGTGGTGCTCTGGGGACTAACTTCTGTGGGTGCTGGGGTAACCTATCCAGAATATCTGGGGACTCTGGGTCAGAATACACAGGCGGTTTCTCTTCCTTAGCCTTTTTGGTTCCCCTAGTAGTAGCTACAAATAGTTTACAGTGCTCCTCATAACAGCGCTTCATCCATGAGGGCTGCTGTTCACATACACTTAACCAGGAATCTATATAGGTGAACTGGTCAGGATACACTCTTAATATGAGCTTATGGATTCGTAAAACTGTTTCAAAATCAAAGGTGCCCCCTCGGGTCCATGAAGCAGCTAATGCGGGCCACTCCCTTTCACATAACATTTTTAATCTGGATGGAGTCATTTTCATACCATAATCGCCCGAAAATCCTTTACGGAAATTCTTGATCATACATGCCAACGGAGTTTGCGTGGACTCAGTCCCTCCCATAATCTAAATGTACCTACGTACACTACCTACGTACTCAACGTATCTGCGTACGTTACGTACCCTACATCCCTACGTACACATAATGACGTACTAGACAACGAACAATAAGGATATGTAGTATGGCTGTAGATAAGGGGTCCGTACAGCCCACAGAACACTGTGGGGGACAAACCCCACTCGCTTCCTCCTGTTCGCGACCTGGGCGCGGTCGCCCAGCCAGGAACTGCGCTACTTAGGAGTCTGCTCTCGCTTGGTCTGTATTTCAAGACCTCTCACTCACACAAGCAAGCATATTTCAACAAGATATCATATTTCAATATTTCAAGTGCCCAGGTTTTCTGACTAACTGACTATGCCAAACAAGAAGGGTCGATGGCTTCGGCTTTCCTTACGCAGAGCTTACTAGGACCGCCCTTATGGGAGGTGATCAGGCTCCCTTGTCTCGCCCACACTCATGCGAGATTTCCCAGTTAGTCTATACCAAATATACCAAATCAGTCCTGCGCACGCAAGATGTTGTCCCAGGCTGTTCTTTCTGACTATCGAATCACAAAAATGTCTACTCACCAGATCCGGTCCCCGATACCACACCAGCTTCTGAGTTGGAACCTGGACTCCCCCGGGTCGGAGGTGTTGGCCAGCTGGATCCGATGGCCCGCCGAGGCAGGCGGAACCCTCTCCGGCACAAAGGGGCCGGCGGCGCCTGAGGTTTCCCCCGCAGTCGGACAGACACGGTTCCAACCGGGCCAAACCTCAAGGCGAATTGCGTGGATTATTCACTTGAATACCATTTACCACTCGCACTTCCCGGCCAATGCACCAAGAATATGCTGTAGCAAAGTGTAATCAATGAATAAGTCCAGGAGTCAATTGACAGGGTCCAAGCCAGTTTATTGTGCACAGGCCCAGTCAGTCAAAGCTTCAAAAGGAACTGAGCAAAGGTTTATACAGAGACATAACCATTTATACCTCTTTTCCAGTTTGATACATGAGAATTTTCTATTGGTTCCAACTCGATACATGCAAACTTCTCATTGGTTATACATTCCCTTCATTTGTCCAATTAGAAATCCCTCCGGAGCCTAGCAACTGGTCCCCTCCTTTAGGATTGCTTGAACAATGGTACAGTTCTTGATTTCGTTACTTCTCTACTGCAAGGTTAACCGTGGCTTCAGGAATGCATGTATTAAAACATTTCTGTTCTTTCACACACAAGAGAATAATGGAAGACTTATGAATTCATAAAAACTTCTTATTAAGCAGTTTAAAGCAGTTTTCTCATTTTCCACAGATTTTTGGTTCTTTTCTAGCTATAATGGGAGTTAGGATCCAGGCCTAACTTACAGGCCTTTCATAGTAACAGGCCATGCTAGGCCATAGCCTACCACAGGGATGTACCCCAAAAAGCTGTTGGAACAGATAGGGAGGGACTCCTGGTACTAAATTTGCCAGAGCTGAACCAACTTGGTAAATTTAACAGGAGTTAGTGAATAGAATAACAACAATTAACTATTTGAATAGTTTGCATGCTAAATGTTAAATAAATTAAAATGTAACATAGTCATAGCTGATTTAGCACAGGTTTTTCAACCATGCTAAATCTTTTGTTACTGGCTTTTATAATTTTATAACGGGGTAGGTCCTAATTTATAAAGAAAAATAGGCATGATCTTGTCTTTATAAAATACTATCATATGCAGCAGAGAACATGCTTCAAAGGTAGGTGTGATTTTATTCCTACATTGCAAACATGTAAATATTTGCACATTCTGTACACAGGTAGGCGCACAGAACAGATTAAGGTATTTCATAATCTGCACCCATGCTCCTTCCAGACAATGATCCGTGCTACGCTTACCAGTAAAGTTTATGTGCCTTCATGCCAGAATGTATGCCGGTCTATTTTTTATAAGTTTCTTTAAGCATTTATGAGGTCATATAAGTGTCGGAATGACTTCAGAAAGACTAAGTAAAAGTGGGCTTTAGTAAAACAGTACATCAAAAAGAAATGAACCTGTTGAGGGGCATCATAAAGAGATATCTGGCACAAGGAATTTCCCTTTTTATGCAGCATAGAAGTCAGACTCTTCCCTCTTCTTAGGCCTGTATGTGCTCCAAATGTAAATCTTTTTCCTAAAAACAATTGTTCTTACTGTTCAGTTTTCTGAACATAATAATTTTTTAACATCTTGCCTCTTCTGCATGATAACAGAACAAGATGGGCATAAACCTTGCCTAACATCTTCTATATAGATCTATAATAGAATTCCTCACTTCTTCCCACCTCACACCCCTTCACTATCTCATTTTTGTTATGTGTGAAAGAGACAATACCAGCAGATTCCAGAATCATTTCAGTTTAACTGTACAAAAATCAGTTATGGATCTAGATTGGAAACGTGAATAAAACAATTCTTCCCTATTGAACATATTTATCACGTACAATGTTTGTAGGCTCTGCTAAGTTGGGGGGGGGGGGGGCTTCTCTGAAACAGTATAGGAGTGTCCCACTTTGAAATTGTGGCATAATCGGGAGAAGAGGACCTCTCCAAAGATTCACCACAATGAATGGGTGCCTCCTCTTCCCGCTTCTTTTAAGCAACCCTCTTCACTTCAGACCTATATATGACTTCCCCTCCCCTGGCCTTCTGCTCCTTTGTAGGTGCCCATTCTGTATAATGGGAAATCCAGCTCTACTAACATTCCAAAGAATTTTCCTATAGGTATAAAATAGTTTAAAAAAATCATAGGATCATATTTTTTCTGTGACAAAGGTCCAAGGGTAGATGTGTTAATGAAATAAGTACATTTTAATGTGTATAGAACAAGGTGATTTAAGAGGAATGACTTGATGTTATTGACTGATTGCATGACTACTGTTTTGTTTTGTTTTGTTTTGTTTTTCTTAGGATGACAGAGAGGCCCGAACCTCAATTTGTAACTTCAATACCGTATAATGGAAAGCACTTAAAATTGTTTTATCCAGTAACAAAGTGAGATCTTCTTGACCTGTTCTGTTCCTCCATAGTTAATTAATATATTTGGGTGGTTATTTTTTAAAAAAGCTATGCGGGATTTAGATGTCTGCAAATGGGCATGCAGTCCAAATCACAGAGAGGTCTCCAGAGACATTTTAGAAGCAAGATCTGTGGATATTCCCAGTGCGAGGACGTCCAAGTAGGTGTGGCTGTGGCATTCCTTAGAACCTGGATGTTCCCTCCTGATCTCAGAAATGCCCTGGACATCCCGAATTGTGTCTAAAATTAAACCTGCTCCAGGCATGAATAGGCATCTTAAAGGTGCTTGTTTTGTCAAACATCTGAAAGGTGTGGAGAAGGAGCTACACTATGCCAACGAATACTGACAGGGGATGGGGGGGCTTATGTTTTCACTTTGCTATGCCACTGGACATCCCCTTAAGCTAGCTTGCCTGAGATGTACGTCTCTGACCCAAACATCACTAATGGGAATGTCTATGTGGCCTTATGTTTGCACGTCCATGTTGGGGATGTCTATGTTCCTGAAATCAACCAGAGACATCCCTGGCATTTTTCTGCACATTCTGCCCTGGATGTCCCTGATTTAACTTGAAAGATCATCTAGTACAGGTATGACTTACCCCATATAGTCCATTTTACTTTTATGTGACTAATAAAACTGAAATTCAATATAGCACCATACGCTCAAACATGCATGTTTAGAAAAAATGCCGACACAGAGCCTGCGTTTCAAACCTCATAAAACAGGTCTGCTTCAGGGCAAAGTACTTATCTGAATCAAATCCATGATTGCAGCCAAACTTTAAATGCCCGATTTCTGTAGCGGACATCCTTTCTGAAATCACGATCTTATATACCATTTAACACCAAAAATATCAAAGCGATTCTCAATAAACACTGATCAAAAATAGAGTAAATATAGTGTGGTAGGCTTTGGCCTAGCATGGCCTACTACTATGAAGGGCCTGTAAGTTAGGCCTGGATCCTAACTCCCATTATAGCTAGAAAAGAACCAAAAATCTGTGGAAAATGAGAAAACTGTTTTAAAGTGCTTAATAAGAAGTTTTTATGAATTCATAAGTCTTCCATTATTCTCTTGTGTGTGAAAGAACAGAAATGTTTCAATATATGCATTCCTGGAGCTTCCTTGCAGTAGAAAAGTAACGAAATCAAGAACTGCACCATTGTTAGAGCAATCCTAAGGGAGGGGGCTGGTTGCTAGGCTCCAGAGGGATTTCTAATTGGACAGGTGCAGGAAATGTAAAACCAATGAGAAGTTTGCATGTATCGAGTTGGAACCAATAGAAAGTTCTCATGTATCAAACTGAAAAAGAGGTATAAATGGTTATGTCTCTGTAGAAACTTTTGCTCAGTTCCTTTTGAAGCTTTGACAGACTGGGCCTGTGCACAATAAACTGGCTTGGACCCTGTCAATTGACTCCTGGATTTATTCATTGATTGCACTTTGCTACAGCATATTCTTGGTGCATTGGCCGGGAAGTGCGAGTGGTAAATGGTATTCAAGTGAATAATCCACGCAATTCGCCTTGAGGTTTGGCCCGGTTGGAACCGTGTCTGTCCGACCGCGGGGGAAACCTCAGGCGCCGCCGGCCCCTTTGTGCCGGAGAGGGTTCTGCCTGCCTCGGCGGGCCATCAGGTCCAGCTGGCCAACACCTCCGACCCGGGGGAGTCCAGGTTCCAACTCAGAAGCTGGTGTGGTATCGGGGACCGGATCCGGTGAGTAGACATTTTTGTGATTCGATAGTCAGAAAGAACAGCCTGGGACAACGTCTTGCGTGTGCAGGACTAATTTGGTATAGACTAACTGGGAAATCTCGCATGAGTGTGTGCGAGACAAGGGAGCCTGATCACCTCCCATAAGGGTGGTCTTAGTAAGCTCCGCGTAAGAGAAAGCGGAAGCCGAAGCCATCGACCCTTCTTTTTTGAAATATTCAGTTAATCAGAAAACCTGGGCACTTGAAACATTGAAATATGATATCTTGTGGAAATATGCTTGCTTGTGTGAGTGAGAGGTCTTGAAATATAGACCGAGCGAGAGTGGACTCCTAAGTAGCGCAGTTCCTGGCCGGGTGACCGCGCCCAGGTCGCGAACAGGAGGAAGCGAGTGGTGTTTGTCCCCCTCAGTGTTCTGTGGGCTGTACGGACCCCTTACCTACAGCCATACTACCTATCCTTATTGTTCGTTGTCTTGTACGTCATTACGTGTACGTAGAGTACGTAGCGTACGTAGGTACGTTGAGTACGTAGGTAGTGTACGTAGGTACTTTTAGATTATGGGAGGGACGGAGTCCACGCAAACTCCGTTGGCATGTATGATCAAGAATTTCCGTAAAGGATTTTCGGGTGATTATGGTACGAAAATGACTCCATCCAGATTAAAAATGTTATGTGAAAGGGAGTGGCCCACGTTAGCTGCTTCATGGCCCCGTGGGGGCACCTTTGATTTAGAAACAGTCTTACGAATTCATTAAGTGCAGGGAGCTCTTTGCTCTCAGGGAACGAGTCCGTTCTCTAGAGGCTAGAGTAGCAGACCTGGAAGACATAAGAAAGACAGAGAAGTACATGGACGAGACCTACAGGGATATAGTCCTGAAGTCCCACCTCCAGTCTGGCAGCATCCCTGTTGCCATGGAGGAGAGAGGTCACGTGACAGGAGAGCATCACCCTGGTGTGGCAGGAAGTGATCCTGTAACTAGGACCTGTCCTCCAGGTGATGTAAAACCCTCTCGCACCGAGGACGTTTCTCCAGGGCCATGTCCCCATGAGGGGAGGGTCAGGACAGCTGTTATAGTTGGTGATTCAATCATTAGGAATGTAGATAGCTGGGTGGCTGGTGGACGTGAGGATCGCCTGGTAACATGCCTGCCTGGTGCGAAGGTAGCAGATCTCACGCACCGCCTAGATAGGATCATAGATAGTGCTGGGGGGGAGTCTGCTGTCTTGGTACATGTTGGTACCAATGACATAGGAAAATGTGGTAGGGAAGTTCTGGAGGCTAAATTTAAGCTTTTAGGTAGGAAGTTGAAATCCAGAACTTCCAGGATAGCGTTCTCCGAAATGCTTCCTGTTCCACGTGCAGGACCCAAAAGACAGGCAGAGCTCCGGAGTCTCAATGCGTGGATGAGACAATGGTGCAAGGATGAGGGTTTTGGATTTGTTAGGAACTGGGGAACATTCTGGGGAAAGGGGGGGCTCTTCCGAAGGGATGGGCTTCACCTTAATCAGGATGGGACCAGACTGCTGGCATTAACCTTTAAAAAAGAGATAGAGAAGCTTTTAAACTAGAAAATAGGGGAAAGCCGACAGTCACCCAGGAGCGCACGGTTCGGACAAAGGTATCCTTGAAGGATACTACCAAAAGCAGTGAGGTTCCAAAAGGGAGTATAGTAGCCCAAATGCCCTTGAGTAAGGAGCAGACAGAGCATAAAGATTCCCAATTACCCATGCCTACCAATAGCCAGATTAATATTAATAAAATGCAGTCTCTAAAATGCTTGTATGCCAATGCTAGAAGTCTAAACAATAAGATGGGAGAATTAGAATATATAGCATTAAATGAGAGGTTAGATATGATTGCACTCTCAGAGACATGGTGGAAGGAGGATAACCAGTGGGACACTGTGATACCTGGATACAAACTATATCGTAATGATAGAGCTGAACAAATTGGTGGAGGGGTTGCGCTCTATGTTAGAGAGGGCATTGAGTCAGAAAGGATTAAAGTTTTGCAGGGAACAAAATATGCTGTAGAATCTCTATGGATTGAAATTCCATTTATGAAGGGGAAGGTGATGGCAGTGGGAGTATACTATCGACCACCTGGCCAGAATGAACAAATGGATGATGAAATGCTCAAAGAAATCAAGGAAGCTAACAAAAGCCACAACAGAGTAGTAATAATGGGTGATTTCAATTACCCCGGTATCGACTGGGACAGTGTCACAGCAGGACAAGCTAAAGAGATAAAGTTTCTAGATGAAATAAATGACTGCTTCTTGGAGCAGCTGGTTCATGAACCGACCAGAGGGGAAGCCATACTGGACCTAGTCCTTAGTGGAACGCCAGATCTGGTGCAAGAAATAAGGGTGTTGGGACCACTTGGCAATAGTGATCATAGTATGATCATGTTTGATTTAATCAGTGGAGGACAGATAGTAAAGGAATCCACAGTACTACCTTTTAACTTTCAAAAGGGTGACTATGATAGAATGAGGAATATAGTTCGGAAAAAACTAAAAGGAGCGGTTCCAAAGGTTAAAGACTTACAGCAAGCTTGGGTGTTATTTAAAAATACTATCCTCGAAGCCCAGACCAGCTGTATTCCACGCATTAAGAAAAGTGGAAGAAAGTCCAAAAAACTGCCAGCATGGTTTAAAGGTGAGGTCAGAGAGGCTGTTGCTGCCAAAAGAGCAACCTTCAGAAAATGGAAAAAAGAGCCAAATGATGAAAACTGGAAACAGCACAAGCACTGGCAAGTTAAATGCAAAGCATTGATAAGGCAGGCAAAGCGGGAATTTGAGAAGAAACTTGCTACGGAAGCAAAAACACGAAATAAAGACTTTTTCAAGTACATTCGTAGCAAAAGGCCTGTGAGAGAGTCAATTGGACCATTAGATGATAGAGGGGTAAAAGGGGCAGTAAGAGGAGACAAGGCTATAGCAGAGAGACTGAATGAATTCTTTGCTTCGGTCTTTACTGAGGAAGATGTAGGGGTGTTACCCAAGACTGAAGTGGTATTTAAAGGTGATACTGCAGAGGAATTGAGAGAAATATCGCTACACCGGGAAGATATATTACAACTATTTGATAAACTGAATAGTAGCAAATCACCTGGACCGGATGGTATACATCCCAGAGTGTTGAAAGAACTGAAATATGAGATTGCAGACCTGTTATTGGTAATCTGTGAACTTTCATTAAAATCATCTGTAATACCTGAAGATTGGAGGGTCGCCAACGTAACACCAATTTTTAAAAAGGGTTCCAGGGGTGACCCGGGAAATTACAGACCGGTGAGCCTGACGTCAGTACCAGGGAAAATGGTAGAAGCCATCATAAAGAACAAAATTACACAGCATGTAGATAGTCATGGCCTAATGGGAGACAGCCAACATGGCTTTAGACAAGGCAGATCTTGTCTTACTAATCTGATCTGTTTTTTTGAAGGTGTGCATAAACAGGTAGACAAAGGTGAGTCGGTTGATATAGTGTATCTGGACTTTCAGAAAGCTTTTGACAAGGTCCCCCATCAGAGACTTTTGGCGAAGCTAAAAAGTCATGGGATAGGAGGCAGTGTACTATTGTGGATCGGGAACTGGTTAAAAGATAGAAAGCAGAGGGTAGGGCTAAATGGCCAATATTCCCAATGGAAAAAGGTGAATAGTGGAGTACCCCAGGGATCTGTACTGGGTCCGCTACTTTTTGACATATTCATAAATGACCTGGAAAAGGGAATAACTAGTGAGGTAATCAAATTTGCAGATGACACAAAACTGTTTAAAGTTGTTAAAACCCAAGAGGATTGTGGAAAACTGCAGGAGGATCTGGATAAATTGGAAGACTGGGCATCCAAATGGCAGATGAAATTTAATGTGGACAAGTGCAAAGTTATGCACCTAGGAAAGAACAACCCACACTATAGTTACAAGATGCAAGGCTCCACATTAGAAACCACCACCCAGGAAAAAGATTTAGGAGTCATCGTGGATAACATGTTAAAACCCTCCGCCCAGTGTGCAGCGGCGGCCAAGAAAGCAAATAGAATGCTAGGTATCCTAAGGAAAGGGATGGAGAATAAAACAAAGGATATTATAATGCCTCTGTATCGCTCCATGGTACGACCGCACCTTGAATATTGTGTGCAATTCTGGTCACCGTATCTTAAAAAGGACATAGAGTTATTAGAAAAAGTACAGAGAAGAGCCACCAAATTGGTGAAGGGGATGGAAGGCTACTCCTATGAAGAGAGGCTAAAAAGGTTAGGGCTCTTTAACCTAGAAAAGAGGCGGCTGAGGGGAGATATGATAGAGGTGTATAAATTAATGAATGGAGTGGAACGGATAAACGTGGATAAATTGTTTACGCTATCAGAATATAGAAGGACTAGGGGGCATGTAATGAAGCTACAGGGTAAACTATTTAAGACAAATAGGAGAAAATATTTCTTCTCTCAACGTGTAATCAAACTCTGGAATCTGTTACCGGAGGATGTAGTAAGGGCTGTTAGTATAGCTGGGTTTAAAAAAGGTTTGGACAAGTTCCTGGAGGAAAGGTCCATAAACCACTATTAAAAAGGGACCCAGGATATCAATGCTTGGCCTAGTACAAGCACTGCAGAACCTGTGTCTTTTGGGGAAACTGCTAGGTACGTATGACCTAGATTGGCCACTGTTGGAAACAGGATACTGGGCTTGATGGACCTCGGTCTGACCCAGTATGGCATTTCTTATGTTCTTATGTTCATCAACTTATACTAAGAGTGTATCCTGACCAGTTCCCCTATATAGATTCCTGGTTAAGTGTGTGTGAACAGGCCCAAGCACAGCGGGGGGACTCGAGTCCTCTGATGAGATAGAAAGCGGAGGCTCTCCTGCCAGTTCAGGGTCACCCACCAAGGAGACTTGTGCCCAGGAGCCTTATGATTTAAGAAGAGTAACTCCCAAGAAGAAGGAGAAAGCAGGGCACCTAATGCCATTACGCCAAGTGCCTGGAATACCTGTTTTAAACGATCAGGGCCAGATGGCACCAGGACCAACCAGCTTAGTTTATGTACCCTTTTCCACCACAGATTTATTGAACTGGAAAACGCATTATGCATCCTATACAGCCAAGCCTCAGGAATTAACAGAATTAATGTATAGCATTATGCAAACCCATCAGCCTACCTGGGCCGATTGTCGCCAGCTCCTGTCTACCCTCTTTACTACTGAGGAGCGACGGCGAATTGGGCAAGCAGCCCTCTGTTGGTTAGAAGAAAACCCTGTAGAAGGGGGAGGAATAAATCCCCCACAAGCAGCTGTTGCAGAATATCCCAATGAAGATCCCGGGTGGGACCCGAATTATGAAAGGGGGGCGGTGGCCCTAACCAGATTTCGCCAGGCCTTATTGCAGGGCCTGAAGAAGGGAGGCCAGAGGGCCATAAATATCGGGAAAGTATCGGAAGTTCTCTAGGGTCCAAATGAGAGCCCAGCGGCCTTTTATGAACGGCTCTCTGAAGCTTATAGATTGTATACCCCATATGATCCCGCCTCTCAGGAAAATTTACGCATGGTAAATGCGGCCTTTGTTAGTCAATCCCAGAGAGACATAAAGCGAAAATTGCAGAAATTGGATGGATTTGCGGGCATGAATACAGCTCAGTTAATGGAAGTCGCTCAGAAAGTTTTTGTGAATCGTGAAAATGAACGAGACAGAGAAAGTGAATGAGAGATGAAGAAGGCAGATCTTCTTGCTGCTGCTATAACCGAACGACGTGGAGGAGGTTTTCCTGATCAAAGGAACTGAGGACGTGGAAGAGGCCGCGGAAGCGAAAGGCCTCAATTGGGTGCAGATCAGTGCGCCTACTGCAAAGAAGGACATTGGAGAAATGAGTGCCCGCATTTGGACTCCGCCCCTGCAAGGGGAGGAGGGAGTCCCTGGAGGCAAGGAGGACGATTTCGAAGGAGGGGAGGAATGAACCGAACACATTTCCAACAGGAGAGGGAGGAAGCCATTGAGGGAGTGGCAGTAGCAACGGGCTATGACCTGGACGACATAGATGAAGACTAGGCCAGACTGGGCTCCAAGTTCACCCTGGGTTCCCAGGAGCCTATGGTCAGTTTAAAGATAGGGGACCAATACATGGAATTTTATGGTAGATACAGGAGCAGAACATTCAGTAGTAGCCAAGCCAGTAGCTCCTCTGTCCTCACAATCTGTCACCATTGTGGGAGCCACTGGAAATAAAGCCACAAAACCATTCTTGCAGAACCGCATGTGTGAACTAGGGGGACAGAAGATAACGCACCAGTTCTTGTATATGCCTGAGTGCCCTATTCCACTACTGGGCCGAGACATGCTTGCCAAGCTCCAGGCTCAGATATCTTTTGCTGAAGGGGGAGAAATGAAAATGACTGTGAACCCAAAGCCTGCTGGATTGATGGTGCTTACTGTTCCCCGAGAAGAAGAGTGGCGGTTCTATAGTGCACCTCCAATAAAGTCAACTTGTCCATGTATACCTACCAACCTCATAGCCCCACCTGAAGTATGGGCAGAAGATAATCCACCTGGCCTAGCGAAGAACATAGCCCCTGTCATTGTCATCCCTCAAGCCAGGAGTGGAACCAGTGCATGTGAAGCAGTATCCTCTCCCTCGACCAGCCATTGAAGGAATCCACTGCCATTTGATGAAACTGCTGAAGTACGGACTTCTCAAGGAATGCCAGTCACCTTGGAACACCCCCCTTCTCCCAGTAAAGAAGCCTGGGACAGGGGACTACCGCCCAGTACAAGATCTAAGGCGAGTAAATGATGCAGTTGAAACTATACACCCTGTAGTACAAAACCCTTATACTCTCTTGGGAATG
The DNA here is from genome assembly GCA_033557465.1 of Ichthyophis bannanicus. Taxonomy (NCBI): domain Eukaryota; kingdom Metazoa; phylum Chordata; class Amphibia; order Gymnophiona; family Ichthyophiidae; genus Ichthyophis; species Ichthyophis bannanicus. The sequence continues at coordinate 195,936,265 of CM066041.1, read as the reverse complement.
ATCCCCGCTGAGGCTACTCACTTCACCATCCTGGACCTGAAAGAAGCCTTTTTCTGTGTGCGCCTAGCCCCCACCAGTCAACTTTTATTCGCTTTTGAATGGCAAGGCCCCACAACAGGAAGGCGGGGCCAGCTCACCTGGACCAGATTATCCCAAGGATTCAAGAATTCACCTACCCTCTTCAGTGCTGCCCTGAATCAAGATCTCTCAAGTAATCCAGTGGACCCAGGAAAGAGGGTTCTTCTTCAGTATGTAGATGACTTGCTCATAGCCACCAACTCAGAAAGTGAATGCCTACAAGCTACTAGTGAACCTTTGTACCTTCTCAAAGAAGCTGGATTCAAAGTCTCAAGAGCCAAAGCACAACTATGCCAAACTGAAGTCAAGTATCTAGGATTCCAGTTGTCCAGTGGGATCCGACGTTTAGGACCAGAACGCAAAGAAGCTGTATGTAATATCCCCATTCCAACCACTAGGAGGCAAGTAAGAGCCTTCCTGGGGGCCGCGGGATATTGTCGCATATGGATCCCCAACTTCGCGCTGATTGCAAAACCACTATACCAAGTCATCAAAGGAATGGAAAAATCTCCACTAGACTGGGGACCTGCACAAGATGTAGCATTCCAGACTTTGAAAAATGCTCTGATGTCATCCCCAGCTTTAGGTCTTCCAGATGTTCAGAAGCCTTTCCATCTTTTTGTCCATGAGTCACAAGGAAACGCATTGGGAGTATTGACTCAATCTCTTGGATCCTGGCAACGACCAGTAGCCTATCTGTCAAAACAATTAGATGTAGTTGCAAAAGGATGGCCCCCTTGTTTGAGAGCTGTTGCAGCAACAACCCTCCTAGTGGGCGAAGCAGATAAACTCACACTAGGACAAACTCTTCAAGTCACCGTGCCACACTCTGTTTTGATTCTCATGGAACACAAAGGAAACCTCTGGCTAACCAATGCACGAATGTTGAAATATCAGAGCATGCTGTGTGAAAACCCCCAGATACAATTGAAAGTCAGTCAAGCTCTGAACCCTGCTACGTTGTTTCCAATTGGTCCTGGGCCACCTGATCATAATTGCTTAGAAACCATGGACACTGTATTTTCAAGTCGCCCTGATTTGACCGATGTCCCTCTAGAGGACCCTGAACGGACTTTCTTTGTGGATGGAAGCAGTTTGGTCATCAATGGACATCGTTGTGCTGGATATGCAGTGGTGACCCTTGATCTGGTAGTTGAGTCCTCAGCCCTGACCCCAGGAACCTCTGCACAGAAAGCTGAATTTATAGCCCTCACCAGAGCTTTGACATTAGGAGAAGGACACCGCATAAATGTGTACACAGATTCCAAATATGCTTTCACTACTTTGCATGCACATGGAGCCTTGTATAAAGAGTGAGGGTTGATCACCTCAGGGGGTAAGGCCATTAGGTATGGGCCCGAGATATTGATGTTATTAGATGCTGTGTGGGCCCCCAAACAAGTGGCAGTCATGCACTGCCGAAGTCATCAGGCAGGAGCAGGAGAAGTCAACCGAGGGAATAGATTTGCAGATGCCACAGCCCGGAAGGCAGCCACCACAGGACAAGTTAGGACTCAAGATACTGTAATGCAAGCAGCCCTATTCCCTGTGCCCCTCAGTTCCTGGGCACCCCGATACACTACAAGAGAGTTAGACTATTATTGTGAAAAGGAGGGAGGAGTCTTGACAGAACAAGGTTGGATAGTGTTGCCACCCCCAGAAGGTAGTCCATCTCCAGGTCCTACAGTCATCCCTGAAGCATTAGGGCCAGCCTTTGTTCAAGCTTTTCACCAAGCTACACACTATGGAAAAACAGCCATGGAAAAAGCCCTGAGACCCCATTTCTGTATTTCACTGCTAGGATACCTGACCGCCTCGGTGGCACAGCAATGTCTGATGTGTGCCAAAAATAATGCTAAGCAAGGTCCTGTTCCACCCCCAAGAGTTCAGTCAGTAGGGGTGACCCCAATGAGTGATATACAGATATCCATTTGCACTAGGCATTTCAGCAAAGTCTATCACTATATGTTAGTGTTAGTCTGCACATTTTCAGGGTGGGTAGAAGCCTATCCCACCTGAACTGAGAAAGCCCGAGAAGTCACTAGGGTATTGCTCCATGAGATCATTCCCCGATTCGGAATACCATCAACTATAGGGTCAGATAATGGTCCATCATTTGTATCCCAAGTGACCCAACAGTTAGCTCAAGCTCTGCAAATAAAATGTAAGTTACACACTGCTTACAGACCCCAGAGCTCAGGGAAAGTAGAACGTATGAATAGAACCTTGAAAACTCAATTATCCAAGCTTTGCCAAGAAACACACCTGAAGTGGCTCCAAGTTCTCCCCATAGCCCTTCTTAGGATGCATTCAGCTCCCACCAGATCCTTAGGAGTCTCCCCTTTTGAGATTTTGTATGGGCGACCACCACCCATAGTGCAGGGAATAAAGGGAGACATGAGACAGATAGGATCTGAAATAACTAGACAAGAACTATTAGCTTTAGGTTCTGTCTTGCAGAATTTCCAAATGTGGGTGCAAGATCGACTACCCATCAACCTGACCGAGCCTCTGCATCCCTTCAAGCCAGGAACGTCCGTGTGGGTGAAAGAGTGGAGAAAGACCCCGCTGGCGCCGCATTGGAAGGGACCATACGTCGTCATCCTGTCAACCCCTACCGCAGTGAAAGTTGCAGAATTTGAACCCTGGATCCACCACAGTTGAGTGAAGCCGGCAGCTGCTCCTGATCCTGGCCAATGGACGTCAGTGAATGATCCCGAGACTCCATTGCGACTCACCTTGAGGAGACAGCCAGCTTTATAGAGAATCTTCAGAATCCACCTACGTCACGCGAGAGTGACCATTACAGCAGAAACAGAAGAAAACTCAACAAGTTCATCATACTCAACTTTCCAGTTAACCTCCAAAGACTGTAATCACAATGTTCTTCCACTATTGCCTTGTGGGAGTGGTGATCCTGGGAATCCTGGAAAAGACTTTTTCCCTACCCTCTTGTGCAGCTTGCATAACCACCACCCGAACAGGACAAAAGATTACTCAGACTTTGCTCTATCACTCCTACTATACTTGCACTGGTACCATCAGCCGGTGTATTTATAATGGCACCGAAATGAATATTTGCACAAAGGGGAAAAGTAAGACTTGTTATAACCCTCAACAAAACCCTTCATATTATACCTTTGAGATACGCTGGAATGATGAAGATGGAGCCATCCTGAATGCGACAAAGCCCCTTACCAATCCCAAAAAACCTATTATCTTGAACTTTGATGCGTGTGACGCAATCAACAGAAATGCTTACCACAGATGTGGGTCATGGGAGCGAGCATACTACCATGATGATAAATACATGTGTCCAGAAGGAGCCTACGGATGGGGACGGTGTCCAGGAAAAAGTTCTGCAGCCACCATTTACACCACTACATCTAAACATGATTACTTTTGCCCAAAATGGGACTGTGTATATTTTGCTACCTGGAAGAATGCACCTATGGGACGAGATGGTGATCACCGCAAAGGCAGCTTAACAAAGATTAGACTACCAGAGCCCAAGAAATGCCAGAAAGGTGCCTGTAATCCCCTGCAACTCCTCATAGTCAACCCCAGCCAATGGAAGCAAGGATACAAGTTTAGGTTGCGTATAGCAGGAGGAGGTATAGATCCTGGGACTATCCTGTATCTGCAATTGAACCCCAAGACCCATGTATCCTCACCCTATCGTATACATCACTCCTTCTATGAAGCCATGAAAGCAGAGTTTGAAATTCCTCCTGCCTCCCAGAACTTATTTCTTGAGTTAGCGGGAGCAGTTGCATCTAGTCTCCACGTTTTCAGACTGTTTTATTTTGTGGAGGAACAACGATGGGAGACCAATGGCCCTGGGAGGCACAAGAACTGAACTACTCTATTCCATACAATCAGACTAATATACACAATATCACAAGTGAATGGGTATTGGCCCACTCCATTGTGGGTAACTTATGTTTTTCTCGCTATGGACCATTGCTTAATATGGAAGTGGGGCAGCTGGTCTGTCTCAATCAGAAGTTCTACAACAGTACCACTAAGGAGACGTCTTGGTGGTCAGGAGTCAATGCTACTGAACCTTCCAATCCTCTAGTTCAGTTCCCCAAACTTGCCAGTATCTGAACTAACTTAGCAGCATATAATTCCTGGCAAGCACCACCTGGACTGTGCTGGATTCGCGGAACCCGAGCATATGCTAGGCTCCCTCACCACTGGGGAGGCGCATGTGTATTGGGAACCATACGACCTTCCTTTTTCCTTTTGCCTACATCCCAGGGAGAACAACTGGGATATCCTGTGTACAGAAGTCGACAGCTGAAGGAGGCCTTGAAAATAGGCTAATGGGACAAATGGGATGCGACATCTGAAGAATGGCCACCCGAGAGAATTGTCCCATACTATGGACCTACTACTTGGGAGCAGGATGGGACATGGGGATATCGTACTCCTGTTTATATGATTAATTGAATAATACGTTTGCAAGCTGTTGTTGAAATAATAACCAATGAAACTAGTAAAGCACTAACCCTTCTGGCAAAGCAAAGTACGCAAATGCGCACAGCCATTTTTCAAAATCGTTTAGCTTTAGATTATTTGTTAGCAGCTGAAGGTGGGGTATGTGGGAAATTGAATTTAAGTAATTGTTGTTTACAGATTGATAATAATGGGCATGTAGTTGAAGATCTAGCCACCCAGATGAGAGAGCAGACATTTGTGCCTGTCTAGACCTGGCACAGTTTAAAGATGGATGGGTGGTTTTGTTCATTGTTTTCATGGATTGGTGGTCTAAAAGCCCTTATGTTTATTGTACTGTTCATACTAGCCATGTGCTTATTGCTCCCTTGTCTGCTACCCCTTTGCCTTGTGTATGATTACTTCAACAATTGATAACACTATAGAGCGGAAGGCAGCTGCGAAGGTATTAGCTATGTGGCAATATAGAGTAGTTACTCACCTGTAACAGGTGTTCTCCAGGAGCAGCAGGAATCAGTCCTCACATATGGGTGACGTCAGCGCCGACGGAGCCCTCGTGCGGAGCATTTCCCCAGCTTTCAAAGAAAGCCTTTGGGAATTGCAGCGCGCATGCGGTCCCCTTCCCGCCCAAGGGTGCCATCTTGCTCTGTCTGATGACCTAGCTAAAAGACAGCAAAAAATAGCAAAAATAAATCATATGACTGCAACTCCAAGGGGAGGAGGGAGGGTTGTGAGGACCGATTCCTGCTGCTCCTGGACAACACCTGTTACAGGTGAGTAACTACTCTTTCTCCAGGACCAAGCAGGAAGTCAGTCCTCACATATGGGACTCCCCAGCTTAAGGCTACCAGAGACCTCAAGCCAAAAAAATGAGCTCCCTCTAGCTCGGCAGCACGTAAGGAAGGAATCTTCACTGAGAACGCCCCCGACCGGTAGCCCAACCCCAGGGCCGGAGGGTAGGAGTTGCCTAAACCCCAAAGAGATTATGGAGTACTGCCTGTCCGAAAGCACTGTTCCTGCGGGACTCCCTCTCAAGGCAGTAATGGGCCGCAAAAGTCTGGCTTGAAGACCAAGTAGCAGCCCGGCAGATGTCTGCCAACTGAACAGAGCGGAGATGAGCCACGGACACAGCCTGCACCCTGACATGATGAGCCATGACTCGACCCTCCAACGAGAGGCCGGCTGCCCCATAAGCCCAGGCGATACAGTCAGCGACCCATATGGACAAAGTACGCTTGGAGACAGGGAGCCCCAACTTATTGGGGTCAAAAGAAACGAAGAGCTGAACAGCCCTCCGATGCTCCCGCGTACGGTCAAGGTAGAAGGACAACGCCCTCCTACAGTCCAGGGTATGTAGGACCATCTCAGCCCGGTTGGCATGCGGCCTGGGAAAGAAGGTCGGAAGAACCACCTCCTGATTGAGGTGAAAAGGGGAGACAACCTTAGGAAGAAACTTAGGGTGAGTCCGTAAGACTACCCTATTCCTGTAGAACCTAGTGTAAGGGGGATCAGACACCAGTGTCTGAAGTTCACTTACTCGCCTAGCAGAGGTAAAAGCTACCAGAAACAAGGTTTTCCAAGAGAGAAAACGGAGAGGGCAGGTAGCCATAGGTTCAAATGGCGGACAAGTAATCCGCTGTAAGACCGCATTCAGATCAGGGGCTGGTGGACGTAAAGGAGGCTTAAGCAGGAGGAGGTCTCTGAGAAAACGAGCCACCAAAGGGTGGTTGGAAAGAGGCCTCCCGTCCACCGGCGAGTGGTGCACTGAGAGAGCACTGAGGTGAACCCTGACAGAGTTGGACTTAAGACTTAGATTGGAGAGGTAAAGCAAATATTGCAATACTACCGTTACCAAGCACGAGAAGGGATTCTCGCTGTGCTGAGCAAACCATGCAGAGAATCTACGCCACTTAAGAGCGTAGGATTTCCTGGTGGATTGCCGCCTAGAGGCTAAGACTACATCTTCCACCTCTCGAGGCAGCAATAGGGGAGCCAGGACTACCTTTTCAGCAGCCAGGCCATCAGATGAAGGGACTGGAGGTTGGGGTGCAAGAGAGTCCCCTGGTCCTGAGACAGGAGATCGTGCTGAAACCCCAGAGGAAGAGGAGTGTCCACCGCCAGTTGCAGCAGAAGCGGGAACCACGATTGCCGCGGCCACCTGGGGGCTATCAGGATCATTGAGGCCCCGTCCTTGAGGACTTTGAACAGTGTTCTGGACACTAGTGGCGTGGGAGGAAACGCATACAGTAGGCCTGTGGACCACGAGATCAGAAACGCATCCGCTGCTACTCTGAGAGGATGCGGTTGTCTGGAGCAGAATCTCGGGAGTTGCCGGTTTAGAGGACTGGCGAAAAGATCCATGGCGAAAAGATCCATGGTGGGGAGGCCCCACCTGAGAAAGATCTGCTGAACCACCAACGGATTCAATCTCCATTCGTGTGGTTGCAGGATCCTGCTCAGTCTGTCTGCCAGGTAATTTTCTTGACCTGGGAGGTAGACAGCCTTGAGGAGGATTCCGTGATTGACGGCCCAAGAGCACAGCCGTTGTGCCTCCTGACAGAGAAGGAAGGAGCCTGTGCCTCCTTGTTTGTTCACGTAGAACATGGCAACTTGATTGTCCATCTGGACCAGTACAGACTGGTGAGATGTGAGGTGGGTGAAGGCTCTCAAAGCTAGGCGTATCGCCCTTAGCTCCAGGAAGTTTATCTGTTGAGCAGCCTCCCAAGGGGTCCAGAGACCCTGAGTACATGTCCCTTGGCAATGTGCTCCCCAACCTAGAAGAGAAGCATCTGTCGTCAGCACTTGAGAATGCGGAGGGGATTGAAAAACCACTGCGAGTACCAGATTTGGAAGATGAAGCCACCACTGCAGAGAGGAGACGAGTAGGTTGGATATTCTTACTGAGGCCACTAGGCTCCCTGTGGCTTGATGCCACTGAGTTCGAAGGCTCCACTGAGCAGGCCACATGTGCAGGCGGGCATTGGGGGTTTCATGAACCGTGGAAGCCATATGGCCGAGAAGTCTCAGGAATTGCCTGGCAGAGACCAGGGAATTGCTGTGAAACTGCCTGGCTAGATCCATCAGCCTGTGGGCTCTGTCCAGTGGCAGAAAAGCCTTCTCCTGAAGAGTGTCCAGCCTTGCTTCTATGAACTCTAAGTTCTGGGACGGGAGCAAAGTGGACTTTGCGAAGTTTATGACAAACCCCAAGTGCTGAAGCAGAACCACAGTGCGAAGGGTGGCTTGACTGGCCTCCTGGGAAGACTGGCCCCTTTATGAGCCAGTCGTCCAGGTATGGAAACACAAAAAGACCTTGAAGCCTTAGGTAGGCCGCCACCACTGCCAGGCACTTGGTGAACACCCTGGGAGCAGAGGTCAGGCCAAAGGGTAGTACCCTGTACTGATAGTGGTGTCCTCCCACAACAAATCTGAGATATTGTCTGTGGTCTGGATGAATAAGGATGTGAGTATAAGCGTCCTTGAGATCTAAGGAGCATAGCCAATCTCCCTGCTGGAGGTAGGGCAGCAGGATTCCAAGGGTAAGCATCTTGAACTTTTCCCTCTCCAGGAACTTGTTGAGGTTGCGCAAGTCTAGGATGGGTCTGAGGCCTCCTGTTCTTTTTGGTACCAGAAAGTACCTAGAATAAAAGCCGTGACCTCTCAGGTGGTGGGGCACCGGTTCCACAGCCTGTTCCTTTAGTAGACTTGTTAACTCCTGAAGGAGTAGGTCCCTGTGCAGTCTTGGAGGCTCCCCTGGAAAATAGGAGGGAGGTACCTGGTGAAAATGGAGAAGATAGCCCTTTTGGACTATTTGAAGCACCCAAGTATCTGATGTGACGGCTGACCACCTGTGGGCAAAGTGGGCCAGCCGGCCTCCTGTGCTGAGAGAAGCCAGCTGAGGAGAAGAGGCTATGCTTTCTGAGTCAAAAACCCCCACCCTGCTGAGCAGGGGCCGGTGTTGGTGGCTTGGGGGCCTTCTGCCTACGGGGCCCATGACCCTGCCCCTTGGCCTGCTGACCCTGTTGGGGAGCTGTAGAGGCCTGATAATGAGGGTATTGTTTATAGGCAGAGGACTTCCTCGGGGAAAAGGTCTTTTTTCCCGAGCCCTTCTTTTTCTGAGAAGGGGCAGAGGTTTTTCTGGACAGCCTAGTCCTGGTCAGAGTCTCGGTCTCGAGTTGTGCAGCCTTTTCATCCATGGGCTTGCCAAAGAGGTTTTCACCTCGGCAGGGGACATCGACCAACTTGTCCTGTACCCATGGCTCGAGGTCGGATGACTGTAGCCAAGCTTGTCGGCGGGCACCGATGCCGGCCCCGGCTACTCGGGCCGAAGCCTCAAAGCCATCGTAGGCTGCTCGAGAGATAAACTTTGAGCACTCTCGAATACCGGTGGACAAGGCCTGGAACCTCTGCAAAGGTTCCTCGGAGAGACCAGCAGAGAACCCGGCAATCTCCTTTGCCAGGTCTCAGAGATACATGCCCATGTAGAGCTGGTATGTCTGGACACGGCAAGCAAGCATAGAGCCCTGGAAGCACTTCTTACCGAGGGCATCCAGGTTCTAGGCCTCCCGGCCAGGAGGCACCGAGGAGTGCATCTTCTGACTTTTCAGTCGATGCATGGCCGATTCCACAACCATGGTGCGGTAATTGTGCCTTTTGGAACCCGGGGCTCTTGCGGACTTGATAGATGGAATCGACCCGCTTGCTTAACACCGGCGTCGAGGCCGGGGTCTCCCACATGCGGAAGAGCAGCTGCTCCAGCATCGGAGGAACCGGTACAGTAAAGGCCTCCTTAGGGGGAGAGTCATACTGGAGGGCCTCGAGCTCCTCGGTTCGAGGCTCCTCCTCCGGGATCCGCGGGGAAGGCCAAGGCCTTGGCCATATCCCGCATGAAGTCCGAGAACCGGGTATCCTCCGGTGGGGATCGTCTTCGAGGTTCGGACTCCGGTGTGTCCGATGGGACACACCGATTCCGATAGGTGTCGGGTGACTCTTCGTCCTTCGTCTCCCAGCCCGACTCCTCGGAGGAGGTGTCGAGCGGCTCCGGTCGGGCGGGCACCTCTGCCCCGACGCCGAGGGTACTGGCGTCGACGACCTCGGTCCCGAACGGAAGGCTGAGGGAGACCGTGGCCGAGGATCGACTCGAGCCCGCATGGACTCTAGGATCGGCACGGCCTCCGGGGTCGACTTGGACGTCGATGTCCCAGTGGTCGGGGCAGATGCACCGGTGAGACCCGCGATCAATGCCCTCTGCTATTCCATGAAGGCAGCGAGGCTGCTCTCCAAGGCCGTCAACCTGAGTCCGAGCTCAGGAGACCCAGCAGCCCCTGACTCGGGCCCCGACGGCGGCTCCCTTGGAGGAGAGTCCACAAGGACTACAGCACTCACGTGTCCAGGAGACTCCATCTCGAGATGAGGCTGCTTGGCAGGCCTCTCCGACTCCGAAGACCCGGGACGGCTGTCGGGGCTATGCAACATGGCTCTCGAGGAACCAGGAGTGTCCACCGACGCCGCCCTCGCGGGTTTCTTCTTCCTGCGTTGTTCCCGCAAAGGAGACCCCCGCTCAGAGGAGCCCCGACGCTGCTTGGTGCCGGAGTCCCCGAAACATCGAGGCCTCTGACGAGGTCCGGGCCCGTCCGGACGCGGAGTCAGAGAAGATCCTATCCTTCTGGTGCTGCCGACTCCTCAATGCCTTCGAGGACATTTTGCCACATGGACCACAAATCATCGGGTCATGATCGGGTCCGAGGCAGCGGAGGCAGCAGTTATGTGTGTCGGTAAGAGACATAAGTTTCTTACACCGATCACACTTTTTAAACCCGCTGGCAGCCATCGGGGGAAAAAGGGCCCCTGCAAGGTCAAAAGACAGGGCTGTCAGTGAAAAAAGAAAAAATGGCGCGAACGCTAGTCACGAAGGACAAAAACCGAAAAAGGGAGAGTGGGCTCGATACCGGCGTATCGGGCCCAGGCAAGAAAAGGATCCGGCGTCGAACCGAAGGAGAAGTACAAAAAAACAGGGAAATCAACTTTTTCCTCGGCGAAAAACGAACTACGTCTGTCGGGCTCCGCGGAAAAAAGAAGACTGAGCAAGATGGCACCCTTGGGCGGGAAGGGGACCGCGCATGCGCGCTGCAATTCCCAAAGGCTTTCTTTGAAAGCTGGGGAAATGCTCCGCACGAGGGCTCCGTCGGCGCCGACGTCACCCATATGTGAGGACTGACTTCCTGCTTGGTCCTGGAGAATACCCTATACCCCACGATGATGCTATTACACCAGTATAATGTATTAAATGACTAATGAGTGATTTAATTCTCACCCTTTCTCACTTGCGGGTGAGAATAATCAAAGGGGGGAATGTGGTAGGCTATAGCCTAGCATGGCCTACTACTATGAAGGGCCTGTAAGTTAGGCCTGGATCCTAACTCCCATTATAGCTAGAAAAGAACCAAAAATCTGTGGAAAATGAGAAAACTGTTTTAAAGTGCTTTAATAAGAAGTTTTTATGAATTCATAAGTCTTCCATTATTCTCTTGTGTGTGAATAGGGTTGCCAACTTTTTCACCGAGAAAAACCCGACACCTGTGGCTCGCCATGCTCCACCCCTGCCCCGCCCCAGCCCCACCCACAAAAATTACCGAGGATTCACTCACACCCCCCTCAGTGCTGGTTCACTCACCCCCCCTCCCCTCAGTGTTGGTTCGTTCACTCATCCCCCCCTGCTGACTCACTCATCCCCCCCCTGCTGACTCACTCACCCCCCCTCCCCTGCTGGTTCACTCACTCACCCCCCCCTCCCCTGCTGGTTCACTCACACCACCCCTCCCCCTCCCCTCCCTGCTGGTTCACTCACCCACCCCCTGTCACTCACTCACCCCCCCTCCTGCTGGTTCACTCACACCAACCCCCCTCCCCTGCTGGTTCACTCACACCCCCCCCATGCTGGTTCACTCACCCACCCCCCTGTCACTTACTCACCCCTCCTGCTGGGTCACTCACTCACCCCCCCTCCTGCTGGTTCACTCACACCCCCCCCTTTCTGGTTCACTCACACCCCCCCCCCTTTCTGGTTCACTCACCCCCCCCCCTTGCTGGTTCACTCACACCCCCCCCCCCTTGCTGGTTCACTCACACCACCCCCTGCTGGTTCACTCACACTCCCCCCCCCCCCCCACTGCCCAAGCCGCTGCTTCTGCTTTGTACAGAGCAGCGGCTGCAATACACTTACTTTGAAAAGTAAAGATAAACTGTGTGAGGAGCCCTCCGGTCATCGCAGCGCCCGAGGAAGTGATGTCATGGGGGGCGGGCTCCTCACAGGTTGTCTTTTCTTTTCAAATTAACTTTATTGCAGCTAAAGTTAATTTGAAAAGGAAAGACAACCTGTGAGGAGCCCGCCCCCATGACATCATTTCCTCAGGCTCTGCGATGACCGGAGGGCTCCTTACACAGTTTATCTTTAGTTTTCAATGTAAGTGTATTGCAGCCGCTGCTCTGTACAAAGCAGAAGCAGCGGCTGCACTGCTATGGGGAATTGTGTTCGCGTTCGCGCCGCGGACTTCGAGACAAAAGCCGTTTTTTTGCTCTGGCCGCTCCCGATCTTGCGGCCAGAGCAAAAAAACGTCTTTTCAATGGCTGGTTTTACATCTGTGCCGGCAGCCGGCCTGGCCATGGAAAAACCGGCCAATACCCTTTTAACCTTTCCCAGCATTCGCGGCTTCACAGATACAGCCGCCAGCGTGAAGGAAAAGGCTCTTCACGCTGGCAGCTGTACAGAGGGAGCCGGGGCCTCTCGCGGGCTTCCCCGGCTCCCTCTGAAGCCTCTCAGACAGCTGCGGTGCTGGTCGGGGGAGGGGGGGGGCCAAGGACTGCATGGGCTGGTCGGGGGAGAGGGGGACCTGGACCGGAAAAGGGCTATGGGGGGGGGACGGGACTTGGACTGGAAAGAAATGGGCTGTGATGGGGGGTGGACCTGAACTGTAAAAGGGCTATGGGGGGGGGGGACTTGGACTGGAAATGGGTTGTGATGAGGGGGGACCTGGACCGGAAAAGGGCTATGGGGGGGGACCTGAAATGTAGAAGGGCTATGGGGGGGGGGACTTGGACTGGAAATGGGTTGTGATGGGGGGACCTGGACCGGAAAAGGGCTATGGGGGGGGGACTTTGGACTGGAAATGGGTTGTGATGGGGGGGACCTGGACCGGAAAAGGGCTATGGGGGGGGGGGGACTTGGACTGGAAAGAAATGGGCTGTGATGGGGGGGGTACCTGGACTGTAAAAGGGCTATGGGGGGGTAACTTGGACTGCAAATGGGCTGTGATGGTGCAGGGGGACTCGGACTGCAAATGGGCTGTGATGGTGCAGGGGGACTCGGACTGCAAATGGGATGTGATGTGAGGGCTAGCACTGGAAATGGGCTGATGAAGAGCTAGAATAGGACTGGAAATGGGCTGATGTGGGGCATGGGAGAATGGGACTAGAAGGGAGTGGATGCTGGGTGGGTCTAGAACTATAAGGGAACTGATTTGGGGGGAGGACTAGAATGAATGGGGAATGAGAATGGAGAGGGGAAAAAATATTTTGTGTGGAAGAAAAGTCTATGATGGGCTGGGTATTGGGAGAGTAAGAGGGGCTTGAAAATGGAAGGGTGAAATTTAAATGGATGATAAAGGAATAAGGAAAGAATTGGGGGAAAGAGCAAAAGGGAAATAATCAGTATGTTAAAGCAGAAATAGAGAGAGAATGGAAAACATCTAAAAGAGAAGAAAGGACAAATGGATAGCTTGCAGAAGACACGAAGAAACCAGAAGAAAGTGACTGGAGCAATTGCAACTGAAAAATAAAATGCCCAAACAGAAGGTAGAAAAATACTTTTTATTTTGAATTTATTAACTGGAATATGTCTGGTCTGGGAAGTGTGTATTGCTAACATCTTTGCGTTTTTGTTTAGTGCAAGAGGAAATTACTTTATAGTTTTATTTCTCCAGTGTTGTACATTTCATGTTTGGATTTTAGGGTTCCCAGTTTAATTATTATCTGACCAAGGAAGTTAGCCTACATGTATCCTCGGTAATTTTTGTGGGTGGGGCTGGGGGCGGGGCAGGGGTGGGACTAGCGGCGGAGAATGGGTGGAGCATGGCGAGCCACAGGTGTCGGGTTTTTCTCGGTGAAAAAGTTGGCAACCCTAGTGACAGTACACGTGACCTCTTGTTCCTGTGTCTCTCTCTTTCCCAATACACTGACTGTCTCTTATAATCTCTTAATTAGGAATTCCAGGCACCTGAGTGAATGTGTCAGGGAATTACAGAACCACTCTCCTCCCAGAACACCACCCCTGGGACCCATTTGGATTAAGTAACTTACTTAGTCAGAATGAATAATAACCTGCTTCTTTCAGTGGCTGATTTCCACTTTCCTGTTTTACTCTACACTTGCAGCAATAGCTAGCTCACAATAGTTTAACCCCTTTGTCTTCATATTGCCCTGTGCAGGTTAACCCCATCCTGTCATAGTCCAGTTCACATGCAGCTTGTAAGCTATATATGTATATCTTTCCACTGTATAAACTCTATCCTAGGATTTTCCCCCCTTTGGTACTTATGTACAATGGCCATATCCATTATATAGGGAAGTAATAACACTAATTGTGTCAGTTTCCCTCAAGCCACTCTGCTGCCAGAGTAAACTTTGAGTTTAGCTGGTGGCTAACCACACACATACCTATTCCGTTTTCCACTTTGTACTGAGAAGGATCTATCCTAAGGTCTTGAATACTCTCCACTGTAAAGCAGCAGTACCTAAATAGTCAAAACATCCAAATAACTAAACAATTTAGTGTTTGTCTCAGTGCAATGCAAATCTCACAGCCCTGAACAAACCCTACAGGGTGTGGCCTACAACATGTTCAGCAGTTTAGGTCTAATTGTGGTTGCAACCATGAATTCTCGTAAAGCGTGGCTTTTGGATTTTCTAGCGTGGGGGGACATTAGGGTACAGTGCGGACAATCCTCGACCCTGTGGCTGGCTTTCAGGCACCTAACGCACTTGACAGCACCGATGCACATGACATCTTTTTGCCACATTTGGGGCATTTTTTTAAACCCTGGCTTGGTCATCCTTGGTACCTCTGTTCAGATTCGTCTCAGCTGTTTCTTGTGAGGAATCTTTCCTTTGTCCCTTGCTGTTGGAATCTTCTTTCTTCCTTTTTATTTTTTTTGGAGAGCTAGTGGAGATCTGCCTTGCTGGCAAGGCAGAAGAAGTTAAACTGGGCTAGGTTGGGGCAGGCCAAGAGTTAGGGCTACCTTGGCACATGCCTGGAATATCTTGCCTTTCTGAGCTCTGGAGTCTTTTTGTAGCAGCAGAGCGCAGACAAACCAATGATACCAGGAGTCTGTTCAGAAGGTCCAAATCATTTATTTGTGCACAAGTCTCAAGCAAAGTCAATTTCAAAATGGCTGAGCAAAGTTCTCTGGCAATACAACAACTTTTATAGACTTTAGCTTCATCCTAGGTATAGAAAAACATTTCATTGGTCCCGGTAACCTCCCGTACTTCCCGTACCTCTTCTATTGGTCCCGGTACTGATATGATTATCCAATTATGTTCCTTCAGCGGGCTTAGCACCTGCTTACCCCCCTTCTAATCCCAATTACAATGGCCAGTTCACCAACTTGTTACTTTTCTTCTCTCAAGGCCATTGAGCCAGTTTGTACGTGTGGGGAAGCAGGGCTCTATAACTTCTCTGTCAGCAGTTTTAAACATGAATTTCTGTATTTTTCCATCTGTTCTGCTTGTCTAAGCTAATTCAATACTTTTACTGGATTCTAATTCTACAGTAGCATATTGGGGGATGTGCAATTCCTATGGGCCTCTTCACAAGCTCCATTTACAGGTCAAGCTAGTTAGGCTTGCTTGCTTATGTCAGACACTGTGGATCACAGGCCTTCACCTGCCACATTCCCCCCTTTGATTATTCTCACCCTATTACTGAATAAGGTGTGAGAATTAAATCACTTCAAGATAGTTACACTAGGGTCATTGGATTCCGACTATATGCAGGAGGTTTTGGTTGGTATAAGGCCATAATCTTAGTTGCGGTCTTCCGCTCTACTGTACTTTCAATAGCACTATGAATAGAACGCATACAACATGGGATTATACATGGTAGTAACAAAATAACAACAATAAGTATTAGTACTAATATAAGGAAAGTTTTAAGTCCTCCCAGCCATGAGAAAAGGTTAGCAAACCAGTTAGGAAATTTCAGTGAGTGCCAGGTCTGTACTGGCACATAAGCATGTCTTTGCATATCCTTAGCAAGTTCTTCAACTACTTGACCCTTATCTATTTTTTTTTTTTTTCAATATTTTATTTTGAACCATCAAACAAAACATCAAATACAGAACAAAAGACAATCGCTCCCTGGGGTGGACTCTGATCCCCAAGGCTCGAGATACATAGATGGTTACATAGTTTTTAGGATAGTACCCCTACGTCCCCCCTCCCCCACCCAACCTCCCCCCCCGATAAACCCTTCCCCCCCCCTCCCCCCCCAGAAGCAGTACCCACCCGGACCAGCATATATATAACATTACCGAACCTCAGTAGGTCTCCACATACAAACAGGGCTATCAACAGCCTAATTGCAGGGTTACATTACGTATCCGAGGACTCAATTTTTGAATATAGGGCTCCCACAGTAACCAGAAAGCAGACCATCGCTTCACATGACCTCGCGCTGCCCGACACTCCAGGAGCATAAGTTGATGGAAGGAGTTCCGCCACTCCCAAAAAGAGGGAGGGTGGCTGTCCCTCCACCCACGTAGGATGGGGCCCTTACCCACCAGACATGCCTTCCGCACCAGCCAGCGACTCCATTTCCCCTTTGGAGAGGTGAGACCCAGGAGATCCAAGACGATCAAGGCCGCGTCCCAGTGAACAGGTTGTCCAAGGAGGTCGGCCATAAATAGGGCAATTCTATGCCAGTAGGGGCGTATGCGCCGGCAGCCCCACCACATATGATACAAGGTCGCCAGGGGCTCCGCACAGCGTGGACAGCTACCATCCACAGTCAAATGGCAGCGAAGGGCTCGCCGCGGAGAGAAGTGAACCCTAGTTAAACACTTAATTTGAATTTCTCGCCAGCGAGCACCATCCGCCAGGCTCGCCACTCTCCGGAGGGCCACCAGAATAGTGCCACAGGGAATCTCCCGACCCAGTTCCGCCCCCCAGGCTCTTTCCACACCGCTGTAGTCTGGCTGTGGTCGAAACTGCTCCAACCGAAGATGGAAGGTCCGAATAGACGGCCGTTCGACTTCGCCAAACCCAAAAAATGCTATTATCTGGGCCGAGCGGTCGCCACAGAGTTCCGACCCTGGAAGGGAAGCCACGTAGTGGGCCACTTGCATATATGCAAAGAAATGTAGGGGCCCCAATTCATATTCGCGGGATAGCATGGGAAAGGGCTTAGGTTTGCCCGCCAGGTCCACCACATGGCCCAGAGTATGCACTCCTCTCTCCCCCCAGACGAAACGTCGCGGTTTCAGTGCCTGGGGTAAAATTGGCATTGCCCCGAATAGGTAACCAGCTCGACACCTGCCACCGACGGCCCCAATAGGCATTCAATTTCCGCCAGGTTTTATAAACCGGGGCCAATAACACGCTGTCCGCCAAATGCGTAGGCCACCTACTTACCTCCAGGTGCAAAAGGGCCCGTAACGAATGGGGTGCCACGTATGCCTCCTCAAATGCCCTAGGGGTATAAAAATCGTTATCCCCGAGCCAGTCCCCCAAATGGCGGGCTTGACAGGCCAGTACATAAGCACCAAGATCTGGGAGTCCCCATCCCCCCCCGCGGATCCTCCCCATTAGTCTACGATAAGAGATACGAGCTCTCGACCCCCTCCATAAAAAGCCCCGAAATTCCGCCTCAAAGCGCCGGATATCCCGACGAAGGATCCAAACAGGGAGGGTCTGTAGCCAATATAAGAGCCGCGGCAGGAGGACCAATTTGATCGCTGCAATTCTCCCCATAAGGGAGAGAGGGAGGGGTAGCCACGCCTGCAGCTGAGTCCTCACCTTAGTCAACATCCGTCGCAAGTTAATCCTATATAGGTGATCTGAATGACAGGACAGTACAATCCCCAGGTATAGGAACTGGTGCTCAGCCCATCGAAGGGGAAATTCGCCCACCCAGCTGCCCCGAAGTCGTCCAGAGACATCAAGGGCTTCAGACTTATCCCTATTGATATTAAACCCTGCAAACTGCCCGAAGGCGCGGAACTCCTGTAAAAGAAGGGGTAGGGAGTCCCCGGGAGAAAGCAAGTGCACCAACAAGTCATCGGCAAAGGCCGAAATCTTAAATACCTGAGGCCCAATACCTACTCCCTGGATTGTCCGCATACCCGCCACTCGGCGTAAAAGAGGGTCCAAAGAAAGAACAAAAAGGAGAGGAGAGAGGGGGCAGCCCTGACGGGTCCCCCTCTGCAACGAAAAAGGCTCTGATATGACCCCATTACAGAGTATCGCTGCGGTAGGATTGGCATACAAACTGTCGACCATGTTACAGAACGACGGCCCCAAACCATACTGAGGGAGAATGAATCGCAAGTATTGCCAATCCACCCTGTCAAAGGCTTTTTCTGCGTCAAAGCTAATCAAGAGAGAGGTCAAATGTCTATGCTGAACCCATTCTAAAGACGCGATGATCTTGCGTAAGTTACGGACCGCGTATCGCCCCTTAACAAAACCGACCTGGGACTCATGGACCAGCTGCCCCAAGAACTCCGCCAAGCGGTCCGCCAAGATCTTAGCCATTAATTTAAGGTCGAAATTAAGCAAGGAAATCGGACGATACGAGGCTGCAGAAAGAGGGTCTTTTGCCGGTTTGGGGATAAGAACAATATGAGCATGGTTAGCCCCCCACCGAAAAGAGCCTTGCTGCGCTCTCCGATTATGTACGGCAGCCAGCGTTGGGGAGATCTGTTCATTGAGAATTTTATAGAATTCGGCGCCTAGTCCATCGGATCCTGGGGATTTGTAGCAACTGGCTTTGGAAATAGCCCCTTGCAGCTCAGCCACCGTAATTGGCTGATCTAACTGTGCTCTCTGCTCTATTGAGAGGCGAGGCAAGTCCAGTCCCCTCACATAATCCGCCATCTGCGTGGGAGAAGTCGCCTCCGCAGCGTAAAGATTCTGAAAGAAGGAGCGAAAGACACGCGCTATCGCCGGGCTTTCCCTGTGTAAGGTCCCAAGATCATCTCGCAAAGCGGGCACCAATTTAGAGCCCCGGGGTCCGCGAAGGCACCGAGCCAATAACTTCCCCGGCTTGTCCCCATAGCGGTACAATTGATAGCGATAATACAATACTGACTTCTTTGCTCTCTGGTGTAAAAGTTCGTTTAATTCCATTTGAGAGTCCCATAGCTGCTTTTTTAACCCCGCAGTAGGAGTGTGAGCCCAGCGGCGTCGCAATTTCGTCACCAAGCTCTCTAAGGCCATAATACGTTCGGCCCTTAATCGTCGTTTTCTGGCAAGAAATCCAATTATATCTCCCCTCAGTACGACCTTCGCTGTTTCCCAGAGCAATTCTGGGTCATCTTGATGACCCCTATGGTCGGCTTCGAATTCCTGCCACCGCCGCTGAATAAATGAGCGAAATTGGGCGTCTCTATATAATTCCAATGGAAAACGCCATTGGAAGGCCCGTGAAGTACTCCCACTCCAGAAGACTTCCATCCACACAAATGCATGGTCAGATATCTCTACAGGCCCTATCTGGGCGTCCCCCACCTTGGCAAACAGCCCCGCGGATAACAACAAGTAGTCTATGCGTGCACTGGTGCCATGGGCCCGGGATTGGTGTGTGTAGTCCCGCTCGACCGGATGTAGTAATCGCCAGGGATCCACTAACCCCAGCCTGGAACAGAAACGTCGCATTGCCCGAACCGTCGCCATTCTTTCTCTTTGCTCCCCCGCTTTAGAGGTATCGAGATCGACGTCCATGACCCCGTTGAAGTCCCCCCCCCCAAAATAACGGGGAGCTCCGGCCACGTCTCAAGTGTGGAGGCAATGCGCGCATACAGGGACAAATCAAGTACATTGGGACAGTACACGCTACCAAGAACTACCGGCCTCCCCTCAAGGACTCCCCGCACCAGTACATATCTGCCCGTCGGATCAACGAGGTCCTTCACCACCTCCATCCTTACACGTTTGTGTATCAAAAGCACTACTCCTCCCTTCTTACCAAGAGCTGGGGCCCCCCAGACCTGCCCCACCCATTCCCGGCAGAGTTTACGGTGTTCATCGGCAGTCTGGTGGGTTTCCTGAAGCATAGCGATGTCTGCTCCCTGCCTAGCCAGGGCCTGCAAAATTTTTGCCCGTTTGATCGGACTACCCAGGCCACAAACATTCCAGGAGATTATCTTAAGTGTCATGTAATATTAAACTGGGCACAGAAATGTCTGTTATATACCATACAAAATATAGGGAAGACACCCCCCCAGCCTGGGGTCCTCCCCCCAGCCCTTCCAAGACAGTCCTCGGCGTCCCTACCTCAACTGGTCCCCAAAAGTATAGCATTCCGTCTCCCCCCCCACCCCCTATCCCCCCTTCCCCCCTTTCCCCCCCCTGAACTACTCCCTCTCCCCCTCCTTCCCTCCCCCTCCCTCCCTCCGCCCCCCTTCGATTCCTTATTTCTACTACCATCCTCTTCTCCTCTTCCGTGAATTCCTAGATGCGTGTGGTACCCCCCCACTCCTCCAGCACCCCGATTCCGCTACAGGCCCCCCCTCCCCCCCGGCCCCCCCAAAGACACAACCACCCCCCGGGCCTCTCCCCCCCCCCCCCCGCTCACCCCCCACACCCAGAGAAAACAACCAACATCTCTACTTAAAGGCAGTCAAGACAAACCCGGCAACCCTCCGCCCCCACACCAATTACCCTCACCATCACTTTACAGTCCAAAGCAGGATGCTCGAAACTTGTTCACCAAGGCAATAGTCTTCCCCTCCGATCCTCAGGACTCGGCTGCCACTGCGGCCCTCCGCCGTATCTCTTCCACGTAGGGCGTTGCTGCTGTCGCGGAGTCAAAAGTCCGACGGATCCCATCATGGGTGAAGACCAATCGGGCGGGATATTGCACCATGAATTTAATATTATTGTCTATCAGGGTCTGGCACAATGGTCCATAATCTCGTCGCCGCTGCCCCAGGGCTGCGGAGTAATCTTGAACAATACGTATCCGGGCATTGTCCTTCTGAATGGTCCCTTTCTTTCGCGCTGCACGCAGGACCGCTTCTTTCTGTGGGAATCTCAGGAACCGTGCTATGGTCACCCTGGGTCGGGCATCGTTGGTCCTCCTAGGTCCAACCCGGTGTGCCCTCTCCATTTGCACTGAGGCACCTTCCGGTTCATTCGCCAGGAGTTGTTTCACCAGATCTTCTAAGTAGGATTGTAGGTCCCGATCCTCGACGGTATCTGGGATCCCAAGAAATCTCAGGTTATTGCGGCGGGATCTATTTTCTAGGTCATCGAGTTTGGCTTCCTGCCCCTGAAGCAGTTTTTTCACCCAAGCCATCTCCCGCTGCAGCTCCAGCACGTGCTCCTCTGACTGCTCTATCCGGTGTTCCGCCTCTTGTAGTCGACCGCCCAAGGCCTCCACTGAGGTCTGGACAAGGTCCATACGGCCCCGCAGGTCCTCGAACTGAGCAGACAGCGCCCCCGCTACGGCTATGGAAATTTCGTCCACCATCTCTGCTGTAGTCTTAGCCTCCCCCTTCAGCGGTGAGGATTGCTCCCCCCCCCTGGGCGGCAGGGGGTCTTCTCCTTCTCCACCCGGCGGCCTCCCCTCGCCGCCATCGCCGAGGCCTCTGCTGTGGTCCACTCAGGTGGAGGGGGGGTCTCTCTCCCGTCCCCGCTCCACACGCCGGGCGACGAGGGTCTCAGTCGTCGACCTCCTCGGTTCGCAGCACAGTCCCAGATCCGAGCCTCAGGTGTCGCCTGGGCTGCTCAGGCCTCTGTACACAGGAGATAAAGTGGGGGTGCAGGGCTCTGAGGCGCTAGATGAAAGGCAGGTGCCAAAGGTGGGGCAGTACGCCGAAGAAAGAACGCCAGTCCCGGGCCCCTATACGCAGGGGGGGATAAGCTTCAGTCTCGGGCTCCGGTGCACTGGAGGCCGGGTGCGGGGCACAGGTTGCAGGCTCTACGATGGCGAAAGCAGGGCGCCGGTCAGAAACTCCAGGGTGCCGGAGGCAGGGGGGGCAAGGCTCAGTCCTGCATGCCCCAGCGCAAAAAACAAGTCGCAGGCTCCCAGCTGGCAAAAGGAGGCACGGGTCACTGTCTCCTATGGAGGGGGAGGAGGGCCCCAGTCAATTCTTCGCGGTCCTTTGCGGGTGGAAGCAGGCAAAACAAGGGGCAGCTCACAGCCAGGCCCGGTAGGGGATCTCAGCCTCCCCTGGTCTCTCCCGCATCAGGCAACCACTCAAGGCACAAGCTGGAGACGAGCTGGAGGCAGGAAGGGGGGGACGAGCACCAGCCGCGGAGCCGCGGTCGCCGCAGGGATCCCCCTGCAATCCCTTGCAGGCTGTCCCTACTCGCCGACTGGCCACTCACCCCACCACGTGGCACTCACCCCAGCGCGGCGCCTGCAGCGCGAGCCGCGTGGATCCAGGCCGCCTCCTCAGATCTTCGGGTGCAGGTGAGAGGGGAGCGACGGATCATCCCACCGGGCTGCGATCTGGGCAAGGGAGCTCGGGGGATGCGTGGGAGCCCCGAAATTAGCCCCGTCAAACATTCAGCGGCGCCGGAGGAGCAAGGGGGCCCAGAGCTCGAGCGGCGTGCGTCCGCACGGGCTCACCGCATCACCGGAAGTCCGACCCTTATCTATTTTTAAACAACAATTGGTTAAATTCAGCTTACCACATACTCCTCCTTCAGCTGCTAACAAATAATCAAGTGCTAAGCGATTCTGATATATAGCAGTGCGCATCTGAGTACTTTGTCTAGCTAAGAGTGTAAGAGCTTGGCTAGTTTCATTGGTTATTATTTCAACTACTGCTTGTAAGCGAATAATACGATTAATCATATAGACTGGGGTTCGATAGCCCCACATACCATCATCATTCCAAGTGGCAGGCCCATAATACTCAATGATTCTCTCTGGCGGCCAATCATCACCCTTCCACTTCTCCCACTTGCCTACTTGGAGGGGTGATCTCTTCTGTCGCAATGCTCTTTTGTGTCTGTGAGTAGTGTATACTGGGTATCCTAATTGTTCTCCATGTTCTGTGGGTAGGAGAAAGAAAGAAGGTCTGATGGTCCCTAAGACACATGCTCCTCCCCATTGTGGCGGGAGTCGAGCATATGCTCGGTTTCCACAGATCCAATACAGGCCAGGTGGGGCTTGCCAAGCATGGGTTTTGGCAAGATTAGTCCATAGATCAGCAAGTTCAGGAAATCTGGCTAATGGGTTAGGAGGTTCAGGGTGTTTTACTCCTGACCACCATGACGTCTTTTTGGTAGTGGCATTATAGAATTTCTGGCTAAGACAGACCAGCTGTCCTACCTTTTGGGTGAACTGAGGTCCAGTTCTGGTATAGCAAAGACGTCCAACAATTGAGTGCGCTAACACCCATTCGCTAGTAGTCTTGTGTAATTCAGTCTGATTGTAAGTCAGAGAATAATTTAATTCTTGAGCTTCCCATGGCCACTGGTCACCCATCTGGGTTCCCCCTCAGAAATAACAATCTGAGATTTTAAGACTAGATACTACTGCTCCAGCTAATTCTAAGAATAAATTCTGGGAAGGATGAGGGATCTCAAACTTATTTACATGCATGGCTTCATAGAAGGTGTTATGGATGTGATATTTAGATGACTTGTGGGCTTGGGTGTTCAATCTTATATACACAATGGTTCCTGGATCTGATCCAGTACCTGCGATACGTAGACCAAATTTGTATCCTTGTTTCCATACACTAGGGTTACGTATCCGTAAGTGTAAAGGGTTACAAGCATCTTTCTTACATTTGTCGTCTGTTGTTGACTTGGTTAGAGTGGCCATTCGTTTATCTATCTTTTCGTCAACTATACCATCATTCCATGTAGCATAAAAACACATTCCCAATTTGGGCAGTAGTAATCTGCTGCTGGGGCAGTACTATATGGATCCTTTTTACCTGTACACTTTCTCCATCCTGTGGCACCTTCTGGGCACATATACTTTTGGTCATTTCGATACGCTTTTTCCCAGGTACCACAGTTGGAGCGACTATCTCTGTTTATAACATCACATGCATCAAAATTCAAAACAACAGGTCTACTAGTATCTTTAAGTGGTTGTGTGGCAGTTATTATAGGTCCATCTGCATCCTTCCATCGTATTTCCAACGTATAATAGGATGGATTCTGATGCGGATTATAGCATACTCTAGATTTACCGTTCGTGCAAACATTCAGTTCAGTGGTGTTATAAATACACCGAGTCACTTTACCAGTGCAGGTATAGTAAGAATGGTAAATCAAAGTCTGAGTTACTTTCAGTCCAGTTCGAGTAGAAGTAATGCAAGCAGTGCATGGAGGTAAGGCATTAGTCAGTTCAAAGCCTCCAAAACAGGCAACCAGGGCAAAGCAAAGGTAAAGATACACGTTGATTGGAGTTCTTCTGAATCCTCAGCTTGCAGATCTTGACCACGACGTTCTTTTCTTCGTCCCGTTCACTAATGAAGCAATTCAACGGGTGCTGAGTGTTGATTGAAGATCCTCAAATTGTCCATCACACATTAACCAACTTAGCAATTTCAGTTGGTTTGTGAAGTCTGGTTAATCAATGTAGCATCAAAGTAGTGTGGCAAATCGCACACATGAGGTTCGTTAAAAACAAACTCTTGCTGTATGGAAAACAGCAATCCTCTTCGAAAGACTTGGCTACTGCAAAGCACTGTGACAGAGTGTTTAAACTGCTGGTTGCCGTCTCAGAGTAACTCGCAAAGGTGCATCAAGATGCTGTTCTGCTGTCCACTGCTCAGGTTCAGGATCAGCGGCAGGCTTGACTCTGCTGTGGTGGATCCAGGAATCGATTTCTGCTACCTTTACTGCAGTTGGGGTAGACAGGATGACGGTGTACGGTCCCTTCCAATGGGGTTCCAACGGTGTCTTTTTCCAATCTTTGATCCACACCGAGGTACCAGGCTGGTAGGGATGCAGAGGTTCCATCAAGTTGACAGGCAACCGGTCTTGGATCCACGCATGGAGAGTCTGTAGAACAAAACTAAGAGCTAGGAGTTCTTGCCTGGTTATTTCTGAACCAATTTGGGCTAGACTTCCTGTAATTCCCTGCACTATTGGTGGGGGTTTACCATACAGAACTTCAAAAGGGGAAAAACCTGTTGACTTCACAGGAGCTGAGCGTATTCTGAGTAAAGCTATTGGGAGCACTTGGGGCCACTTCAGGCGTGTCTCCTGACAAAGCTTAGACATTTGGGCTTTTAGTGTATGATTCATTCACTCAACTTTCCCTGAACTCTGGGGTCTGTATGCAGTGTGAAGCTTCCATTGTATCTGCAAAGCTTTTGCTAACTGTTGAGTAATCTGAGAAACAAATGAGGGTCCATTGTCTGACCCTATTACTGCTGGAATTCCAAACCTAGGGACAATCTCTCTCATTAAAACTTTGGTAACTTCTCGAGCTTTTTCAGTTCTGGTTGGGAAGGCTTCTACCCACCCGGAGAAAGTACAGACTAATACTAATAGGTAGTGATATCCATTGGCTTTTGGCATTTCAGTAAAATCAATTTGCAGGTGGTGCATGGGGGTTACACCTCCTGACTGAACTCGGGGTGCTGTTATGAGGCCTTGCTTGGCATTATTTTTGGCACAAGTTAGACATTGGCATGCTACTGAAGCTGATATGGTCGTCAACATGGTAATGTAAAAATGTGGTCTGAGTGCTTTTTCCATAGCACTTTTCCCATAGTGGGTGGCTTCGTGAAAGGCTTTGACAAAGGATGGTCCTAACAATTCGGGAATTACTATCCGTCCGGGGGTTGACTGCCCTCTGCTGGTGGCAGCTCAATCCATCCATCTTTCAGTACTCCATCTTCCTTGTTACAGTAGTAATCTAATTCTTTGGTGGTATATCTTGGTGTCCATAAGTTTAAAGGTACTGGGAACAATGCTGCCTGCATTGGCATGGCTTGAGGTGTAATTTGTCCTGTCATAGCTGCTTGTCGTGCTGAGGCATCCGCAAACCTATTTCCTCGGGCAACTTCTCCTTTTCCTGCTTGATGTCCTCTGCAATGCATGACAGCTACACGAGTTGGGGCCCATACTGCATCAAGTAACATTAGTATCTCGGGGCCATACTTGACTGATTTTCCTCCGGATGTGATGAGCCCTCGTTCTTTATAGAGAGCTCCATGGGCATGTAGGGTAGTGAAGGCATATTTGGAATCTGTATATACATTCAACACAAGTTTTGCACCCAATAATAGTGCTCGAGTAAGTGCTATCAATTCTGCTTTCTGAGCTGATGTGCCTGAGGCTAGAGCTGATGACTCAACGACTTCATGTTGAGTGACAACTGCATATCCGGCACAGCGACGTCCATTGAGGATGAGACTGCTTCCATCAACATAATAGATTTGGTCAGGATTGTCTATGGGCACATCTGTCAGGTCAGGTCGGCTAGAGAATACAGTGTCCATGACTTCGATACAATCATGTTCTGGGAGTTCTTCACTAACGGGTATCAATGTGGCTGGATTCAAGGCATGACTCACTTCCAGTTGTATCTGTGGGTTTTCACATAACATGCTCTGATATTTCAACATTCGGGAATTAGTGAGCCAATAATTTGCTTTCTGTTCCATGAGGGCAAGGACTGCATGTGGCACAGTGACTCGTAGATTCTGTCCTAATGTGAGTTTGTCTGCTTCACTCACTAACAATGCTGTAGCTGCGACTGCTCTCAGGCAAGGTGGCCATCCCTTGGCCACAGTGTCCAATTGTTTCGATAGGTATGCTACAGGTCGCTCCCAATTTCCCAATTTCTGAGTCAACATGCCTAAGGCGTTTCCCTGTGCTTCATGTACAAACAAGCGGAAAGGCTTGTGAACATCTGGTAGTCCAAGGGCTGGTGATGACATTAATTCTTCCTTTAACGTCCTGAAGGCTGTATCCTGCTCAGGTCCCCACTCCAGTGGCGACTTTTCTTCTCCTTTTGTGGCTTCATACAGTGGTTTGGCAATTTGGGCAATGTTGGGTATCCAAATTCGGCAATATCCTGCTGCTCCCAGAAAGGCTCTGACTTGCTTTCTGGTCGTTGGGGTTGGAATTCTGTATACTGCTTCTTTTCTTTCTCTGCCTAATTTTCGGCTTCCTTGGGTTATACGAAAGCCCAAATATTTCACTTCTTTTTGGCATAATTGTGCTTTTGCTCTGGAAACTTTATATCCAGCTTCATCTAGTAACTGCAAGAGGTCTTTGGTGGCTTGTATACATTCACTTTCTGATACGGCAGCTATCAGCAGATCGTCCACGTATTGGAGAAGCACTCTCTTCCCCGGGGCCACTGGATAGCTTGAAAGGTCTTGATTCAATGCAGCACTAAAGATGGTAGGCGAATTCTTGAATCCTTGGGGTAGTCGTGTCCAAGTAAGTTGGCCCCCTCTTCCAGAGATGGGGTCCTGCCATTCAAATGCAAACAATATCTGACTTACAGGGGCTAATCTTATGCAAAAGAATGCATCTTTTAGATCTAGTACAGTAAAGTGGGTAGCTTCAGCAGGTATCAGTCCTAGAAGAGTGTAAGGATTGGGTACAACTGGATGTATGGTTTCAACTGCTTCATTCACTCTCCTTAGATCTTGCACTGGGCGGTAATCATCTGTTCCAGGTTTCTTTACTGGCAAAAGTGGAGTGTTCCATGGGGATTGACATACTTTTAGTAGGCCATGTTCTAATAATCTTTGCAAGTGGCGATGAATGCCTTCAATCGCAGCTCTTGGGAGAGGGTACTGTTTGACATGTACTGGTGTAGCACTAGGCTTAAGGGTTACAATTACTGGAGCTATATGTTTGGCTAGGCCTGGAGGACTGCCTTCTGCCCATACTCCAGGTGGTGCATCAATGTTCTTTAAAGTTTGTTCAAAATAAGTGTCTTGGACAGAATCATCAATGTAATATCTCCATTCTTCTTCTCGGGGAACTGTAAGCAGCATTATTCCTGCCGGTTTGGCTTGGGGATTTACTGTCATTTTCTCCTCTTTCGGAGAAGGATATTTGGGCTTGTAGCTTGGCTAACATATCTCGTCCCAGTAGTGGCACTGGACATTCAGGCATGTAAAGGAATTGATGAATTATTTGCTGTCCTCCTAGACTGCATATACGATTCTGAAGAAAAGATTTTGTAGCTTTGGCACCAGTTGCTCCTACGATGGTGACTGCTTTTGTAGAAAATGGGGCTATCTTTTTGTCTACTACTGAATGTTCTGCTCCAGTATCAACCATAAAGTTCATAACTTGGTCTCCTATTTGTATTCCGACCATAGGCTCCTGGAGACCTAAAGCAAACTCGAAGCCCGGTCTGTCCTAATCCACGTCATCTTCATCATGGGCTGTCGTAGCCAATGCTTGTATGGCTCCTCCTCTGTCTCGCTGGAATTGTTCTCGATTGGCTCCTCCGCGGTTTCGGGGACGGCCTCGTCTTTCTTCTCTCCACTGATGATTGTTTTCGTCATCTTGCTGGGCGTCTTCGAGTTGCGGGCATGCATCTCTCCAATGTCCTTCCTCCCTGCAATAGGCACATTGGTTTACGCCTAGTTGGGGCCGACTTCCACTTCGGCCCCGCCCCCTTCCTCTGCTCCGTCGACTAGGGGTACCTCCCCTTTTCTGTTCAACTATGGCCGCAGCCAAAAAATCAGCTTTCTTCTTCATCTTTCGATCACATTCTCTCTGCTTTTCATTATCACGATTCACATACACTTTATGAGCGACTTCCAATAACTGAGTTGTATTCATGCCCGCAAACCCATCTAGTTTTTGTAATTTACATCTAATGTCTGGTTGAGACTGATTTACAAAAGCAGAATTCACCATGGTGCATCGGGATCATAGGGAGTATACATTCTATATGCTTCAGATAATCTTTCATGAAACTCTGCTGGGCTCTCATCTATACCTTGGATAACTCCTGCAACTTTAGAAAGGTTCAGAGCTTTCTGGCCCCCCCTTTTCAGGCCTTGTAAAAAGCCTTGGCGAAAACGGGCTAGGGCTCTGGATCCTCTGTCTGTATTTGGATCCCATCGGGGGTCTTCATTCAGGAATTCTCTCTGGGCCGCTTCCCGATTGTCTATTCTTTCCGTCCCTGGTTTTGGGGCTACAGGGTTATCCGCCAGCCAATCAATAGCTGCTTTTCTAATTCGTGCCCGCTCCTCCATCGTAAATAGAGTGGTCAGGAGCTGGCGGCAATCTGCCCAAGTTGGTTGGTGGGTTTACATAATAGTATTCACTAATTCGGTAAGCTCTAGGGGCTTATTGGTATAGGAGGCATGATGTGTCCTCCAATTTAACAAATCAGTTGTAGAGAAAGGGACATACACATAGCTTAGGGGGTCCCGCTACCACCTCATTATCATTCCTTACGGGCACTCCCGGGACTTGCCGTAAGGGCATCATCTTGGCAGTAGATGTCTTTTGGGATCTGAGAGATATTTTCGTAACTGTCCTGTCAGGGGTCATTTTCTTCTTCTCTACGTGCTTTACTTTAGATGTACATTTTACTGGCAAGCTAGTACTGGCAACCACTTTTACACTGTCTGCATCGCTTAGGGAATTTTCAGTCTCTCCCTTCTCCGTTTCTGTATCTGACTCTCCTTTTTCTGTCTCGGAAGAATCATCTTCTTCAATCAAAAGGAGCTCATCTTCCTGCTCTCTGGGTAATAGCTCAGGGGTTGGGTCCCGTTCCTGCTGTCTCGGGGGTTCTGGGGTGGGACGCCGGGCTGCTCTTACTGGGCCCGGGGTTCGAGGCTGTCGGGGAACCATTTCTGGGGAATCAGGATCTACCAGGATGGGCTTCTTCCTGGACTTCTTATCCTTCCCTTTTCTTTCTAGGCTGTTCTATTTTCTGACTATAATCTGTCTTCGCTAACATTATTCTGCACTGTTCTTCATAACAGCGCTGTGCCCAAGGGGGCGGATCTTCACAAATACTTAACCAGGAATCTATATAGGGGTACTGATCGGGGTGCGCTATCCGCACTCTACGGTGCACTAACTGGATAATTCCTACATTAAAGGTTCCCTCTCGGGGCCAGGTAGGGTCTAGATCGGGCCACTCCCTAGTACACAAAATCTGTAAACGGGCTGCAGTCATTTTAATACCATAATCTCCGGAATATCCTTCTTTAAAATGTGCGATCATACATTCTAATGGAGTGTTCCTAGTAGACCCCGCCCCTCCCATTTCGATGTGTGCGCGCAACAACAGACAAAAGGGAAAAGGAGGGCGGACCGTGGGTAAGGGGTCCTCACGGCCCTGGAAACGTATCAGGGAAACAAATAACAAGACAAGACGACAATCGCTTCCCCCTTTTCGCGACCTGAACGTGGTCGCCCGGTCAGGAAATGCGCTAGTCAGGGGTCCGCCTTCGCTTGGTCCGTGCTGCCAGACCTCTCATTCACACTTCATTCACACAATCATGCTAGCAATGTATCCCAGAATGCATTCGTTTCTATCTATTCTGACTAGTCTTATTCAATTTCCAAAATACAAGAAGATGGGGGTTTCGCCCTGCGAATACTCATGCGGGGTTACTCGGCCCGTCTTTGAGAGGTGATCAAGCTCTCTTACCAATTTCCAAGTTCCAAGTTCAAATGGCAGCACTGCTCTTTCTTATCTGTCTAGACATACCAAATCAAAACTATACTCACCGGATCCGGTCCTCAAACTTCCCAAGCAGGCACATGAGTTGGACCTCGGACTCCCCTCACTCGGGTTCGAGGCGTTGGCTCCAGCCGGGCTCGGCACCCACCGAGGTCCGGCCAGCTCCCTCCGATGCAAGGGACCGGCGGCGCCAGGGAGCAGCCCCCATCAGAAGGGCGCGATCCCGGCAGGACCAAGCCTGTAGAGGCGGAAAGTCGTGGTATATTGCCCTATATACACTCTGATTCCACAACTTCCCGGCCAACGCACCAAGAATATGTAGCAGCAGAGCGCAGACAAACCAATGATACCAGGAGTCTGTTCAGAAGGTCCAAATCATTTATTTGTGCACAAGTCTCAAGCAAAGTCAATTTCAAAATGGCTGAGCAAAGTTCTCTGGCAATACAACAACTTTTATAGACTTTAGCTTCATTCTAGGTATAGAAAAACATTTCATTGGTCCCGGTAACCTCCCGTACTTCCCGTACCTCTTCTATTGGTCCCGGTACTGATATGATTATCCAATTATGTTCCTTCAGCGGGCTTAGCACCTGCTTACCCCCCTTCTAGTCCCAATTACAATGGCCAGTTCACCAACTTGTTACTTTTCTTCTCTCAAGGCCATTGAGCCAGTTTGTACGTGTGGGGAAGCAGGGCTCTATAACTTCTCTGTCAGCAGTTTTAAACATGAATTTCTGTATTTTTCCATCTGTTCTGCTTGTCTAAGCTAATTCAATACTTTTACTGGATTCTAATTCTACAGTAGCATATTGGGGGATGTGCAATTCCTATGGGCCTCTTCACAAGCTCCATTTACAGGTCAAGCTAGTTAGGCTTGCTTGCTTATGTCAGACACTGTGGATCACAGGCCCTCACCTGCCACATTTTCTAATGTGCATTTTTCTGACCTATGCCCTTTCCCAGTCCCTGCAAGCGTCTCGTCAGGTCACAGGTAAAGCTTAAGGGCCTAAATTTAGACTTGCTATTCATTCGTATGGACAAGTAACAACTTTCAAACAGCCTGCATGCCCGAATGAGAACTGAGAACCAACTCCCAATGTCCTGTTGAATGTAGATCCCCATGTTATGTTCCTAACCACTTTGACTGAAGGATAAGGTGGTATACAAAACTGGTTAAATAAATAAATAGGTGTGGCTGACGTATCCTTCTTGTCCATGGAGAAATTGAAACTCCTTCTTAGACTGTGCTTCCTCTTATTGGCTCATAAAAAGATGATGCTGTACAGGAGCCCACAGTGTTCCCTTCTGAATCCTTTAGACAGAAATCTGATCCTCCTCTGTAGCTAGGAGCAGAAGGATCTAAACTAGAGAGCCTCTGCTATAGGGTTAAAATAATTAGTGTACAGATCTCTTCTACTAAAATGTGTTAATTGCGGGAACATTTCCTACAAGATAACAACATATGAGAGTTAATGTTTTTGTATGAGTAAAGTGTGTGATTTTAACTACAAATGCATCAGGCACAAGGTAATGAATATAAAGTTATCTCTGAGCCACCAGCAGCTCCTAGCAGCAGAGCTTTCCAGATGCTCTTTTCTCTTCTACAATGCTCTACAGCCAGACACAGAGAGAGAAAAGTTCTGAAGAGGAGTTTTCACGAAAACCCCATTGGCCTAGGGGGTTGGGTATTGGATTAGTACTACCAAAACTCTAGTTCAATTCCCACTGTCTCCAATTGCAGTGGAAGTGGGGTAGGGTTTTGGTGTTTTTGCCCATTTTTCACAGGGAAAATCAGCATAACCCTGGCCGCCCCTCCGCAGTTATTGAGTTTTTACCAAATATACTCAGAATGCAGGTCTATCTAACCCCCTCCTCCCCATCCACTTACCTGCACTGGCCCCACCTAGCTTCTGGCTAAGCTAGACTAGAACCCACAACCTCTTATATTTGATCAAAGTTCTCAAGCTGCTGGGCCACCAGTCAGCCAGTTATACCTAACCTACTTTTTCTGCCCCTTATAACTCTCTGTCCTGGGCTCAGCTTTAAAATTGGTATGAACAGCCAAGGAAGTGGGAGATTAGATACATTACTCTTTTTCTATGTAGAAATAAGGGGCAACACACAAATTGTGTGTGACACCATATTTATTGGACTAATCTGTGGCTTGCCTTCAAGAACTCTACTGGTCAATACAATAACAGCACAGTTCCACTCTGTTAAATAGTAGAGAGTCAGCTAGGCATGAAGTTATTTGGATATGTTTAGAGGGTGAAAGCTTCCTTACAATTATGACTCGGCAACGAAATGGCTCAGAGTTTGAGAGAGGAGATAGAGCAGCACTTTCCATTTGCAGGGGGCATCCAGATTATCTTTTTGTGTTCGTTCCATAGTATTTGGTCTTCTTAATGTCAATTGTTTTGTATTCTTATGTTAAGGGAGCTGTTCCCTGGAGAAATCTTCATCCACTGAGGTGTTACTTTGTTCTCCTCAGTTATTTTATGTTTGTGAAAGCTTGTTTGTTCTTGATTTTTGGCTCATTTTCCCAGTGTACTATCATTCTTCATAATTTTTGCATTGGATCATATATGAGTAGTATAATGGGTACACTACTTGTCAAACTGATTGACAGGTGAGATAAGGTTGGTGGGAGCCAATCAGCGTTCACTTCCTGTGTATGTCCCGCCCCCTCCCATAGAAGTGAATGGTGAGTTAGCCCCGCCCACTCCCGCCCCCAAAATGTTGACAGGTACCAATCAGCGCCCACTTCCGGTGTATGTCCCGCCTTAGGCCATGCCCCCTCCCATAGAAGTGAATGGTGAGTTAGCCCCGCCCAGTCCTGCCCCCAGGCGTGGCCACCGCCCCCCCACTGGACACACCCCTGCCCCCGCCCCAAGGATGACATCATCCAATCAGCGTACACTTCTGGGGGGGTGTCACACCCACGCCACGCCCCACAATATGGCATTAGCCAATCAGCACCCACTTCCGGGTTTGTGCTACGCCCACAGCCTCCCACCCTCCTCCACGCCCCCTGCCTACATCATCGGAAATGACATCACCGGAAACAGGGCGTCATCAGAAGAGGGACTGTCCCTTTTTGCTGACATCACCGGAAACAGTATGGCTGACTCCGGAAATGACAGTATGGCTGACTCCAGAAATGTGTTTTTGCTTCTGCTTAATACTGAAAAACAAAAATGCTTTTCTCTCTCTCTCTCCCACACAGACTCAGTTGTTTTTTTTCTCACACAAAAACTGATTCGCAGCACAGAGAGACAGGCAGGCTAGAATCTTTTTCTTTCCAAATGCAATTAGCACATCTTCGTTAGAGGGATCACCCTCTATCCCTCAACCACGCCCCTGCCTGCATCATCGGAAATGGACTGTCCCTTTTTGCTGACATCAGTGGGGAGCAGTGTGACTGACTCCGGAAATGTGTTTTTGCTTTTGGTTAATATTTTACATATGCAAATAAAAAGCAGGAACCCTGGAAAAATAAAATGCTTTTCTCTCTCCCACTGCCCCAGTTCTTATTTCTCACAAAAGATTCACGGCACAGAGAGACACAGGCTTTTCACTGAGACACAGACAGGATAGAAAGCTTTTCTTTACAAATGTTAAACCTCAATTAACACATCTTTTGTTAGAGAAACCAGGGCTGTCCATGTGATAGAATTTTACTTTTAAGACCTCACTGTTAGAAGTATTCTGACAGACCTGTAGAGTTCAGACTGAAATACAGAGAGACCTGAGTTCAAATCCCCCTAATACAGCTATTTTTTTTTGAGAGAGCTGAGTTCAAATCCAAATACTAATACAGCTATTTTTTAGTGGCTTTGAAAAAACCAATACAGAGAGACAAGCCTGGACATGTCTCTCTAGGGTGTGGTAACACGTGATTGGTTGAAACAAGAGGTCTGTTCTGAGCATGCTCCTGGTGTAAGGGGGACATTTTAACACAGAGTTTCAGAAATGGCTCTTTTTGGAACACCAAGCAGAATTTCCAGCAGGGCACACAACATTAATTACTACCTTAAGGACCATGATGCCGTTGCAGAGGGGTATCCACCGATTGAAAATCCATTTGAACTACAGGAGAGTCTGCCAGAGCCTGAGCAAGAAATAGCAGCTTTTGTGGATTATCCAGATGCCCAAATATTTTTCAACTCTCAAGAACCCTGCGATTCTGGCACTGAACTTGGCTTAACATCTGACAACACAATGGACCCGGAGGATATAGAATTATATCACGCCACTGTAGATGCAGAAACAAACTGTTTATTGGAAGACCTAGGATCAGCAGAGGTAAGAAGTTTTTTTATTTAGAAAAGTGTTATAGAAGAAACAGCAGTTCACACTGACATTATTTTGGTTTTTTTTTTGTAGGGAAGTGACGAATCTCCGCTCCTACAGGAGCACATACAGGCTGCCAATCTACGCTGTTTGTGCTTTCTCTGTACATATCAGAGGGAGGCATTTGATGTCATAGCCAGTCAAAGGGACTACACAAAACCTGATGAAATAAACACATTTAAATCTGTTATACAAACAACGGTGGCCTGTATTATCAAGAAATGCTGGCAGGGGGTTATGCATAGAGATTGTGCAGCGTGTGTAATACATGCTCCAGGCCAAAGACATCATGATTGTGTGACACAAGAAAATACATCAGAAAATCCATAAAACTTGTAACAGGTTGTGTCTAGGACCTATTTTAAATGTTGTCATGATTGTGGGTCATAAAATGAAAGCAACTGTCCTAGTTTATGAAAATTTGAATTTTTTGTTTGAACTCATCAGAGATTTTAACAACAGTAGAAATCCAGGACAACTGCTCAATATTTTGCTTAATTCTGTGGCAGACAGCGAAATAGAAATAGTGGAAGGCTTAATCTGTGACAGAGATTATAGATCGTTCTTTAAAAAACACCAAGTTCTGTAAAAATTGACTTTTTATGAAAATGTATGTATTTCCAGAATCTATTAGTTGAACATACAGATGAACAAAAATTATATGTATGCCTTTTATTTTTTTTAAAACTTGTAATGCTCAAATGAATTTCACAAGATGAAAACATTTTATTTGAAATAAAATATTTTGAACCTATGTGTGGTGTGTTTTAGGAATGATTAGTTAGTTAAACCTACAATGGTTTGTCTGGAAAAAAAAATGGGGCCTCTAGGTGTGTCCTAAACAATAGGCCATAAGATAAGAATGTGTAGAACTGTCGTATAACTAAAATCCACTTAAGACGTCTGGAAAATGGGTGTGAATGTGTATTAGCCACATACACAGATATATAGCATCTATTACACTGTACTGTCTGCAAAAAAAAAAAGGCATTGTGAATTAGCCAGGTCGTATGATAAGCTTATGAGATCCAGAGATATTTCAGTTAATGAGTCTGGGTGCTGTAAGCCCCAGCAAAGAATTTCATTTAAAAAGGTGCAGTACATTTCAACAGCCAGAAAAAGATCACATAGTCTCTATAGCTTGTATCATCTGCAACTTTTTCTTCAGACATGGTGAGTAGATATGAGTCTTACTTTGTTTAAAATATTGTTGGCTATGTAATGTTTCTGTCTCTTATGATTGTCTTTAAAAAATAGGAGCAGAAAAAGGGGGTTACAAATAAACTTTCTCTCACAAAAAGAAGGCAGCAAAGAAATTTAAAAGGTATGTCCTGTGGTGTTTTAATTTTCCAACAGCTATGCTCTTTATAATGTGTTTCAGAGGACAGCCTCAACCTGTAATCTTTTTTTATTTTAGACCAAGAAGATGCTACAAAACAAGATGGCCAGTCTAACCAACAGACGGTACCTTACAGAAAGCCAAAAGACAAGCAGAATCGTGAGCATTTCAGTTTTATCCAGCACCTAGATTTTAAGGTCTCTGTAAAAGTATTAGCCCCTACGTTTTCTTTTTCAGACCGAGAAAATGTTAGAAAATCAGCGGCTATGGGAGAGAAGTCTAACAGAAAAAGATCACGCAGCGAAAGTTTTTCTCACGGACCTCACGGTGAATCTACATACGCCGGTACAGAATACGGAGGGCATGGTGAAAGCTGTGTCTTTGATCACAGTGTTTCAGAGGACAGCGCAAATAATCATGCATTAGGCCCCGCTGCAGAATCAGAACCAGTTAGCTATGTTCAGTTTGTGAAAAGGTGGGATCGTAAATTGGACAAGTTTAATGGTGTAATTTATTCAGAGGAATTTCGGTTTATTAATTTAGACAGGATAACATCATTATCTGAGGCTCAATTCGCCATTCGGCAAGGTATTCAACATATTCTGGATGAGGTTAGCAACAGGGTTTCACCTGGTGATTATGTACAGGTGCATCTACACTCATCTCTTTTTCACAATTCTTTGTATTCTGGAAAGTTAAACCCAGAAGCATTAGACGCTGACGATTTCTTAAATCAGATCGCTAAACTCCTTCAGAGTCATAGAGAAATCCAGGTTTGTGATATATTCCGTGTTGTTGTACTTGTCATAAGAAATCGGGGTGGGGGTGCTCGTAGGGTCTTAAAGACTATACCGTTTAGCCATATTATTCATAAGAAAAGGATGTATTTGATAGACTTGAACAACACTGATAATAGCCTGTGTTTTGCAGGTAGCCTCACAGCCCTCATGTCACAGGTAAAAATGACAGATGTTGAATTGTTAGAAGGTGCTAAAAGACTACATAATGAATTGGGGTGGCCGTTTACATAGAAAAGTCATGCTCGATGATGTAGCAATATTTGAACAGCATTTAAAGATAAACATACGCGTTGTGCTTTACACAAATTCATGGGTTTGTTTTAAGACATCAGACAGACCTGTGTTCCCTAAGACTGTGTTCTTGTTGCTACACGATGACCATTTCTATGGTATAACCGATGTCAAAAAATTCTATGGGGAGCGCAACTTCTGTAGTTACTGTCAGAAACCGTACAGTCACGATCATAATTGCACATTATAGTGCCATCTTTGACACTAACGTGTGTGAATAATGTTGGTGTACAACAGAGATGCCCTAATTGCAAACTCTTTTGTCGTTCTAAAGAGTGTTTAGATAGACACGCGGATCTGGTTCTGAAAAAAGAAGTGGCGTGTTTATCTAAGATACTGTGCCAGAAATGTGAGTCTTATGTGGACAAGAAACATAAGTGCAAGGGCCGTCATTGTAAACTGTGTCGCGAGCCCCTAACCGGGGATGGCGTCCACTTATGTTTTATGACCCCTATTGGTAAAACTGAAACATCTGAAAAGTATATTTTTTATGATTGTGAATGTACGCAAGAAACAGGCTGGCATGTCCCTAATTACATATATGCGACGGACTTAAATGATGAAAGAAACTGGGAATTCAAGGGTCTCGAATGTATTTCTGCCTTTATACAGATTTTTTGTGACAAAAAATTTAAAGGTTACGCCTTCATAGCCCATAATTCCAAAGGTTATGACGGATATTTTGTTCTTAAACAACTGCTTAAGGAAAAGATGGACACGGGGCTGTTGGTTCAAGTGCTAAACTTTTACAAATTACCGTTGAACCTCTGACTATCCGTTTTATAGACTCTCTAAATTTCCTGCCTATGAAACTTAGCAAACTTCCACAAGCCATGGGTTTTACAGGCAGCACTTTTTTAATACGCTCGAAAATCAAAATTATGTGGGCCCCATGCCGGGTGTTGAACATTACGGTGTGAGTAACATGTTGCCTGAAGAAAAAGATGAATTTTTACAATGGTACAAGGACAATCAGCATAAAACTTTTAATTTGCAAAAAGAGCTGGCTTATTACTGCCAGCAGAATGTATCTATTTTGCGGCAAGCCTGTGTTCTCTACCGAGCTGAAATCATGAAAATGACAGAGAAAGAAGTGTTTGTAGAGCAGGGTGACATCTCAGAAATTCAAACAAGGTGTTTAGACCCTTTCCAATATATAACCCTTGCATCTGTATGTATGGCTATGTTCAGATTCATGTTTTTAGAACCCAAGACTGTGGCACTCATCCCACCAGATAACTATCACCGGCAGACAAAGAGATATTCAACCCCCTCTATTCAATGGCTGATGTATGTGGAGGCCAAAGAAAATATACAGATCACACATGCTCTGAAAGGTGGTGAAAAAAAGGTGGGGGCTTATTTTCTTGATGGCTATGCCGTGATCGGTGGGGTAGAAACAGCTTTTGAATTTAATGGTTGTTTTCACCACGGCTGTCCGAGCTGTTATAACGATAAAGACCAGAATCCTATAGCAGCCACAACCTATGGTTTTCTTTATTACAAAACACAGCTAAAAGCTGCATTCCTGGAAAGCTGTGGGTTCAAGGTCATAAGTCTGTGGGAGCACGAGTGGAAGCGGATGGTAAAAGAAAATGACGGGGGCTGCGCAGATTTCCTGGCTGACTCCGCATTACCGCAACCTCTGATTCCACGAGATGCCCTTTTCGGGGGTAGAACAAATGCCATTTGTCTGTACCACAAAACAAGGCCTGGGGAAAAAATACACTACTATGATTTTACCAGCCTATACCCTTTAGTCAATAAAACAAAGGAATATCCAATAGGCCATCCAAAAATCATTTATGACAAATTTGGTCCCCCTACAAAGTACTTTGGTTTTATAAAAGCAAAAGTATATCCCCCACGAAAGCTCTTTTTCCCAGTGTTACCCATATGGTTGGGCGGTAAGCTTATGTTTCCGCTGTGTCACACGTGTGCTGACACACGGCAACAGGAAATGTGTGCCCACACGGATGAGGAGAGAGCTTTTGTGGGGACTTGGTGTACAGTGGAGATGAATTTAGCCATTGCAAAAGGGTATGTGGTTGTTGAAATCTATGAAATCTGGCATTTCGAGCAAAAATCTGATCATTTCTTTTCCGAATACATCAAAATGCACCTCCGTCAAAAACAAGAGGCTTCTGGCTACCCTCGATGGTGCAATGATACTGAAAAACAAAATGTGTACATAGCTGATTTCTTTAGAAAAGAGGGGGTGTGTTTGCATACAGACCAGATTAATGTAAACCATGCTAAGCGTCAAATAGCAAAACATTTCTTAAATTCCGTGGGGTAAATTTGATCAAAGAACAAACCTGCCTACCACAAGCATTGTGAAAGAACCTGATGATCTCTTTAAATATCTGTTTTCTCCTGAATTCGAGGTTTCATCATGCGATTTTATTGATGATGAAACAGCCTGTGTGTCTTGGAGGCACTCAAAAGACCAGTGTGTATTGTCGGGTAGCACCAACGTTTTCATTGCCTGTTTTACAACGGCTTATGCACGCCTGGAGTTGTACGACCTTCTAGATAGTTTGCAAGAGCGCTGTCTGTACCATGATACAGATTCTGTGATATTTCTAAGTCGAGAGGGTGATTGGAACCCATCTTTGGGTGATTATTTAGGTGAGCTCACAAGCGAGATACCCTCAGATGAACATATCACAGAGTATGTATCAGCGGGGCCTAAAACATACGGCTGCAAGCTGTCAAGCGGGAAGACCTGTATGAAAGTAAAAGGGATTATGTTAAACGTAGAAAACTGCCAGAAAATCAATTTCACTAGTTTGAAAGATCTAGTTTTGGACTACAAGCCTGGGACAGCAGATTTATCCCAGAAAAAGATAGGAGTACAACAACCTGGTATTATAAGAAACAAAAAGGGTTGGACAATAGAGACTGGTGTGATTAAAGAAACACAAAAGGTTGTGTATGACAAAAGGGTGAAGTTGGAGGATGGCTTTAGCACATTACCCTATGGATACTAGCGTGGTGGATGTGCGCTGGTCACATCCTTTTTCTTGTATTTTAGCGGGGCCGTCCAATTCAGGCAAGAGCTTCTTTGTTAAAAAGATGTTAGAACATGCTGGTCGTGTATTGACTGTCATGCCTAACAATATTGTGTGGTGTTACAGTTGCTGGCAACCTCTGTATAAAGAAATGTTAAATAAATATCCTTTTATTACATTTATGGACACTTTGCCTGATACTTTTAATGATGAACGGATGTTTCCAACCAATAAAGTAAACTTGGTTATTGTTGATGACCTAATGGATTCTGCCTGTAAAAGTGATGAAATAGAGAAAGCCTTTACCAAGTATGTGCATCACAGAAACCTGAGCATCATATATATTGTTCAAAATGTTTTCTGCCAAGGTAAAGCAAGCCGAACTATAACTTTAAATACCAAATACATGGTGCTCTTTAAGAATCCTAGAGATAAGTTACAGATTGCCATTCTAGCTAGGCAGATGTACCCTGGAAAATCAAAATTCTTTTTAGAAGTCTTTGAAGATGCAACCAGAAAGCCGTTTGGGTATCTCGTCGTGGATTTAAATAACACAACGCCTGAGGCTTACAGACTGAGGACGGATATCTTCCCACCAGATTGGACCACGGTATACTGTGAAAAACCACAAATATCACATAAAAAGAAATGAATATGTAACCAACCCCTTCATACATGCCTGTGTGTCTCAGACAACATGTCTCGCCGTGTAAAGAGAAACCTGCCCCTTTTAAAACTTTTGGTTCAAGCTTCTCCACAGCACAGAAGAGCCATCCTGAATACAGCTTCTAATGATTTGGTAGCAGCTATAGTTGAAATCGCTCTCAACACCCTAAAAGGTAATATTCCTCTTTCACAACAAAAGATAAAAGTTTTAAAAGGGAAGCGTCATGCCATAAAGAGTCTGTGCGATAAAAGACTACCCATTAAAAAAAAGAAGCAATTGGTGAGACAGTCGGGTGGCTTTATCGGGCCCCTGTTAAGTTTTGCATTACCGTTGATAACGGGGCTTCTGACAAACCTCTAATGCATCACGCTGAAAAAATGTACATAGTCCCTAGTCAACAACTTGAGCACTTGAGAAACCCGCCAGATCGGGATGAAAATATTAGAACCACGACCATCCATAAGTTAGATGAAGAAATTAAAAACATCCTGCAAAGCGTCGGTATGTCTGAACACGAAAAGGCTAAATGTTACTCAGAAGTGCTACAGCGCTATCTCGTGCTTAACAGAGAGAGGGATATGGAAAAAGAAAAAATAAACTTGTATCTACAGGCACAAGATGAGACATCAACGGCAGCATCTCTAGAAAATATTATACCTCCAGACCCTGTAATACAAGAAGTGTTAAACAGCATCAATATGCGCTATAGGAAAAATGCTGAGTTGCTGCTTAATAAACTGTTAAAAAACAAGAATGTGGCATCCTGGGAGGGAAATGGAACATTTGTATACCGGGGAAACCCCGTCAATGGCTCTAACCTACTCGACCTCGTTCGTGGGGCTACGCAGCCCCAAGCTCTTTCACAACGAAGAATACCCAGGGGCTGGGAGGAGTTCATGCAAACCCTAGCCGAATTAAATATGCCCTCTACGGTAATGGGTAATGCAGCCAACAGAGATGTACTGGCACGCCTCAAAGAGAACCCATCTGTGAAGGCTACTAAAATGTACACGGGTCCGATAAAGAGCAAAGAGCTACTCCCTCACAAAAAACGTAAATTATCCCACAGATACCAGTGGTTGAGTGTGTAAAAATGTATTTTCAATAAAATGTTTAAAAAACAAAAATAAAAGACTAGACAGTGGTTTCTTTTCAAAAAACCTCCTTAGAGGGGTTACTTTTTATTTAGAAGCATCAAAACATTCACGATAGGAAACACACACTTGCTGATTATGGAACGGATTTCTAAAAGATCTACACAAAGTTTGTTTGTTGTGTTTTACAAAATGTAACACCATATCATCATTTTGCATTAAATCTTCAGAATACATTTCTAAAATATTTTCAAAAGACACCCCTTTACAGCGGTGGTGCAAGAAAAATACACAGTGATATCCACAAGCCGTAGACATTGGGTGCTGTAATTGTCTGTTGTGGTATAAAACAGTTTTACAATGCTTGTTGAAAAAACTCATAATGCTGGTAGGAAAGAATAAGCTATCAGGTGGTTGTCCATAAGAATCAAAAAATTCCCCTGTTCCATCTCCACATATATAGATGGCTAACCAGTGTTCTCCAGGTAGGTTATGAGGGTGTGTATTTACCACCAAACACACTGGCTTCCTTGATATTTGTACATCCGCTAACCAGTCGCTGGGTAGCACATCTAAAAAGAAATCTGCAGCACAGGGGTCCTTCTTTAAAATACGGAAGATCTGCAGGGTGTTCATTTTCACGAATGATCAAAAAGAACATTCCTTCTATGATTAATTTCTATCACATTGTCAAAAACCCCATAAACAATCATGTTAACTGTATGTGGTAAGGCGCTGGCAAAACGTATTTCAGCCCGCAGGTTACCAGTTTTAATCAGCGAGTAATGGTCTGCACACTCCTGATCTTGTGAAAGGTCAAATGCCAACAGGGTATAACCTTTGTAAAACTCCTGACGGTCAATCAGCAATGCTGTATCTTTCAGATGTTTACCACTTGCTTGTATCAGTTGCATATATTCTCTTACACAACATCCGTTTTGAAAGTCAGGTTGAAGAGGTTTCCCGGGTACTTGTTCACCATCCACATATAGAGCGGCAAAATTAATATCATAATGTTTAAAATTGAAGGGGTTTTTAGCATAATTACCGCTGAAAGCATCATTATCCACAAATCCCAGCACAATGAGTTTTGGTAGCTGCCCCAAAAAGAGATTTTCCTGGTTAGTCACACGGGCACCGGCTGGTATGCTAAACACCTTCAGCCCCACACGGTCAATAGCATACTTGACATTAGCTTTCAGCAGAGCTTCCGCA
The DNA here is from genome assembly GCA_033557465.1 of Ichthyophis bannanicus. NCBI lineage: Eukaryota > Metazoa > Chordata > Amphibia > Gymnophiona > Ichthyophiidae > Ichthyophis > Ichthyophis bannanicus. The sequence continues at coordinate 195,893,083 of CM066041.1, read as the reverse complement.
TGTCCCAGGCGCACTCCGGGGGAAACTTTAACTCTCTTTACAAAGAGCGCAGCGTTTAGGATAAGGATTTTATAACTTTCTTCGGCATCACCGCTCATTAAACAGAAAGAGTTTTTGTTGCGGGTCAATTTGATTTTGAGATCCACACCATTAATCAATAGCTTTTCTTGAAAAAATAGATCACTATGTAATTGCCCCAATAGCTCTACCTTGTGGCTAGAGACCGTAAATTGAGCCCTTTCAGTAAAGCCGACATTGCGAGATCCTATCTCTCTCACCTCATGCTGCCCGGCTGTGTCTTTATAAAACAGTCCGCTTGTAAACTGTGATTTGAGGGATCCTTCGCCATAATTGAGAAGCAGCTCTATGAGGGCTCTGTAGGGGTAGCAGTTGTTGCTCTGGCTAATGAGTTGGTCACCCAGGGTAACATCCAGCTGGCTAAACAGAGCTGCGATTGGGTAGTTCACCAGCGCTACTTTGGCTGCCGGGTCGATGTTCGAGCCATCTTCTGCCACAATTTTACAGGTCAGGTGCTAAAGTGTACTATTTAAATCAATGTAGTTTTCACCATGACCTGCGATATAGAAGTCCAAAGGGGCTGTTTCCGACAAAGCCGATAATGGCGGAATTTCCACATAAATACTTTTTTCGATACTTGTTTGGGTCGGTGCTAGTTGAAACAGGTCCAGTTCCGATTTAACACACTCTTCAGAGCCGTGGTGTACAAAAGCCATGGTGCTTTTTAGAATATATCTCGCTGCCTAGAGCTAGCGCTTCTCTTCTTAGACCGGCGGTTAAGCTTCTGAGACCTGCCACCCACGGGTTTCTTTCTTTTAAAAGGTTTGGGCGGTCCTTGTGGTAACTCCCGAGACTCGGTTCTCTTTCTTTTAACAGCTCTTCTAATCACAGCCAATCCTGATCCTGCCTGTTCTGTAGCCTGGTACATTTTATTTAGAACGGCCGTTGTGACATGGCTCATGACATCCTTGGCTATGTTTTTTGCGGCGCCTTTCACGTGTGGTTTAATAATTTCAAAACCCCTTCTCAAAAACGGCATAGCTTTTCTAAAGAGGCTGCGAAAAACACCGCCTACACCGGCCCCATACATGACCGGTACTCCATGATATCCTGAAAGCCCATAGCCGGCTTGTGTTGTATAATAATGCCTGTATGCTTTGGGGTCTCCATAGTCTTTAGCCACAACCATTTTAAAAAACAGTCACCCTCCGGGGTCGCAGATGAAGCTTAAGGATCACCTTCCTGTAACGAAATGAGACGTACTTGTCCTGATCCGTCTTTATTTCAAATGTGATGGTATCAATATGCTGTTTGTTCACAGGGACATAGTGCGGCTTATCATAAGTTAACGTGATAAACTCATCCCTAACTCCTTTAGTTGGAACACAGCGCAGCAGTGGCACAAAATAGTCACCTACTAACTGGTGCTCTACAATATCTGTGTACAGGTAGAGGGTATTAAAACCGGCCGTGATATCCGTTGGAAAATGGGAACGTTGTGTATTAACGTATGCTTCTATTCCCAAAATGGTTGCCAAATAACCATACGCATAAATAGTAGACCTATCTTCCGATTTTATCCGGATTCTTTGCGCATGGGGCTCATAAATGATTAGTGGTGCCGCCGATTTATAGATGTTGCTAATGTCCTGATTCATGGATTCCACTAAACGCTGCATGGTCGCGTAATGTCCTTTCCTGACTATAAGGTGCTGTATATTTCCTGCTGCGGAAGCAACAACATACTTATGGTCTTCCTTAATATTCTCCCAGGTGTATTTCCACGAGCCCCACTTCCCACTGTCCTTGTAAGTCCAAAGGCCTTGCTAGTTGTATGGTAAAATTAGAGCTGGTATTTTGGGAAAACACATCTGCTGAGGCATTGCTAGGCAGGGTGATATAAAAGCCACCATCATTCATTTTCAATTTTATTTTAATGCTGCTTCAAAAGAAAGAAAGAAATCAGATGTCTTGAATCTCTGATGCCTTAACCCAACTGTTAAATTTAACAGGCCATCCCCTCCATTTCACGAGGTAGAATCTGTTCCTGCCACATCCTTTTACCTTTAGAACCTTTTCGATTCGGTAGATTCTGTCCTGTTGCTGCGTGACTTTTAGCAATTCTTCAGGATAAAAAGAACCTTGTATGGCTTCACCGTCATAATCCTGTATCTTGTATGTTGCTTTCTGGCCCCTGTTTAAAATGTCCGTTATTATAAATACCTCGTCAGTCCACGTTTGCTCATAACCTTTTTCAAATTTTCCTTTAGTTTTTGAAAGTCTTACATGATCTCCTTTCTTTAAGGGATTCTTGGTATGCTTACGTTTGATGCTGTCACCGTAGACTCTTTTCCAGATCTGCAGAGAATTTGTGTGTGTCACATCTACAGGTCTCGTCTTTATTGTTCTGTGAAAACTATGATTATAACTGTGCACAAAAGTCTGCAATACGTCTTGGTACCTAAAGGTGTTGTGTGTAGTAAAATAACGCCACATTTTGGATTTCAAAGTCCTGTTAAACCTTTCTACCACCGCTGCTTTAACATCGTTATTGGTTACAAAATGATGAACCCCTCTTTGTTTTAATAAATTCTTCAGGGACCTATTTAAAAATTCTTTACCCTTGTCTCTCTGTATTTTTTCAGGTATACGACCTAGATTAAATATTTTTTCAAAGGCTTTAGCAACTTCATGACCGGTTTTCGATTTTAAACTTGCAACCCATGCATATTTTGACAGGATGTCTACCACTGTTAATATGTATTTGTAGCCATTGTTATAATGGGACAAGGCTGCCATATCAACTAAATCAGCCTGCCATTGCGCATCCACATCTGCCACGATCGTCTTGTTTCTTTTAAAACGGACCCTAACAGGTCTGTGTAAAGTATAAGCATCTTGTCCGGTAGCCCATCTAACTACATCATTTCTGTTGACTGTTTTATCCTGCTTTTTAGCAGCTTGAAGTAGAGGATTTATGCCCCCAAAGCTCCCTGCTGCTTTGGGGTTATAGTAAATGCTCTTCAATAAGGCTTCCTTCATGATTGCCGTGCTTTGACTGTTCTTTTTATTTTGCCAACATCTTCAGAATGGTTTTAGTAATTAATGTTGTGTGCCCTGCTGGAAATTCTGCTTGGTGTTCCAAAAAGAGCCATTTCTGAAACTCTGTGTTAAAATGTCCCCCTTACACCAGGAGCATGCTCAGAACACCTGGAGCATGCTCAGAACAGACCTCTTATTTCAACCAATCACGTGTTACCACACCCTAGAGAGACATGTCCAGGCTTGTCTCTCTGTATTGGTTTTTTCAAAGCCACTAAAAAATAGCTGTATTAGTATTTGGATTTGAACTCAGCTCTCTCAAAAAAAAATAGCTGTATTAGGGGGATTTGAACTCAGGTCTCTCTGTATTTCAGTCTGAGCTCTACAGGTCTGTCAGAATACTTCTAACAGTGAGGTCTTAAAAGTAAAATTCTATCACATGGACAGCCCTGGTTTCTCTAACAAAAGATGTGTTAATTGAGGTTTAACATTTGTAAAGAAAAGCTTTCTATCCTGTCTGTGTCTCAGTGAAAAGCCTGTGTCTCTCTGTGCCGTGAATCTTTTGTGAGAAATAAGAACTGGGGCAGTGGGAGAGAGAAAAGCATTTTATTTTTCCAGGGTTCCTGCTTTTTATTTGCATATGTAAAATATTAACCAGAAGCAAAAACACATTTCCGGAGTCAGTCACACTGCTCCCCACTGATGTCAGCAAAAAGGGACAGTCCATTTCCGATGATGTAGGCAGGGGCGTGGTTGAGGGATAGAGGGTGATCCCTCTAACAAAGATGTGCTAATTGCATTTGGAAAGAAAAAGATTCTAGCCTGCCTGTCTCTCTGTGCTGCGAATCAGTTTTTGTGTGAGAAAAAAAACAACTGAGTCTGTGTGGGAGAGAGAGAGAAAAGCATTTTTGTTTTTCAGTATTAAGCAGAAGCAAAAACACATTTCCGGAGTCAGCCATACTGTTTCCGGTGATGTCAGCAAAAAGGGACAGTCCCTCTTCTGATGACGCCCTGTTTCCGGTGATGTCATTTCCGATGATGTAGGCAGGGGGCATGGAGGAGGGTGGGAGGCTGTGGGCGTAGCACAAACCCGGAAGTGGGTGCTGATTGGCTAATGCCATATTGTGGGGCGTGGTGTGGGTGTGACACACCCCCGGAAGTGTATGCTGATTGGATGATGTCATCCTTGGGGAGGGGGCAGGGGTGTGTCCATTGGGGGGCGGTGGCCACGCCTGGGGGCGGGACTGGGTGGGGCTAACTCACCATTCACTTCTATGGGAGGGGGCGTGGCCTAAGGCGGGACATACACCGGAAGTGGGCGCTGATTGGTACCTGTCAACATTTTGGGGGTGGGAGTGGGCGGGGCTAACTCACCATTCACTTCTATGGGAGGGGCGTGGCCTAAGGCAGGACATACACCGGAAGTGAATGCTGATTGGCTCCCGCCATCCTTATCTCACCTGTCAATCAGTTTGACAAGTAGTGTACCCATTATACTACTTATATGCTATATTCACAGAGGAGCATGCATGTGCACCCTTTATGTTAAATGCCTTATTTTTCTATCTGGCTAACCATAGGGCCCTGTGCAATGCATTGGCAAAGTTTGCACTGTGATATCTTGTGAGGCTGTGTTCCATTTTCTTCTTCTCAAGTTTCTATGCTCCTAAATTGAAATTTACTAGAGCTGAGTGTCTGCATTTTTACTCAAAATTTCCCTCAACTCTTACATGTAGGGGCATAAAAGGTGAATGGCAACAGGGGTGGATTTAGGGCACGGAAAAAAGTTAGGAGCATAGCACTGAGCTCATAGATTAGGCTTATAAATCTAGGCAAATGAATGGCAGGCCTAAATTTATAAGCCTAACTTTTAAGCCCCAAATTTAACATGAATTCAAATTTGAAAATGTAGGATTCTATATTTGGCTGAAAATAGAACATAAATTTAGTAACATAGTATATGACGGCAGATAAAGACCAGTATGGTCCATCTAATCTGCCCAGCAAGGTGGCAAGAGTAGGTGTGCCCGCCGCTCCATGCAGGTCACCCATCCCCATGCCTTTGTTTAGGGGTGTAACCACCGCTCCATGAAGGGCACCTCTATGTATTGAGATATCAGAGACAGTTAAGTTTATTTTGATTTTATCCTGTTTCTATAAGGGGATCCACTGTGTCTGTCCCATGCCATTGTGAATTCTGTCACTGTATTTGCCCCACCACTTCCATCGGGAGGGCATTCCAAGCATCTAACACCCTTTCAGTGAAAAAGTATTTCCTGACATTGCCTTTCAATTTACCTCCTTGCAGCTTCATGTTATGCCCTCTAGTATTGTTTGTTCATTAATACTCCTTAAGTATTTAAAGGTCTGTATCATATCTCCCCTGTCCCTCTTCTCCTCTAGATTAAGTCTTGGAGTCTCTTTTCATACGTCTTCTGGCGCAGGCTCCAAATCATTTTGGTTACCTTCCTCTGAACCGTTTCCAGTCTTTTTATATCCTTTGTGAGATTTGGTCTCCAAAACTTAACAAAATATTCCAAGTGAGGCATCACCAGCGACTTGTACAGTGGCATTATTATCTCCTTCTTTCTGCTGGTAATTCCTCTCTGTATGCAACTCAGCATCCTTCTGGCTTTGGCCACCCCCTTGTCACACTGTTTCAGCACTTTTAGATCCTCAGAAACAATCACTCTGATGCCTTCTCCTAGTCCGTGCACACCATCCTATTTCCCCCTATCTCATATAATTCTCTTGGATTTCTGCATCCCAAGTGCATGACACTGCACTTCTTCACATTAAATCTTAACTGCCAAGCATTAGACCATTCTTCCAGCTTTTGGAGGGAGGAGTGGCTCAGTGGTTGGGACAGGTTACCTCAGGCCGGGGGTTCAATTCCTGCATGGGGACAAGTAACCTCAGGCCAGAGGGACTGAGGTCTCTAGTCCCATGGCTGCTCCTTGTGGCCTTGGGCAAGCCACTTAACCCTCCATTGCCTCAGGTACACTTAGATTGTGAGCCCTTTGGGGACAAGGGAATAAAAAGTACCTGTTAGTATATATGTGTAAACCGCTCTGATGCATAAGTAAAGGGCGGTATATCAAATGCCTTAACCATAACCATCTTTCCTCATGTTATCCACTCCCTCAGGAGAGTCCACTCTGTTGCAAATTGTCATGTCATCTGCACAAAGACAGACTTTTCCATTCAGTCCTTCAGTAATATCACTCACAAATACATTGAACAGTACCGGCCTCAGCACCGATCCCTGAGGCACACCAATATTCACCTTCCTTTCATCTGAGTGAGTTCCGTTTACCATCACCTTCTGTCGTCTGTCAGTCAACCAATTTCTGATGCAGTTCACCATCTTGGGACCCATACCCAGGCTGGTCAGTTTATTGATAAGCCTCCTTTAAAGAACAGTATCAAAGGCTTTGCTGAAATCTAGGTAGATCATATCCATCACATGCTCTTGATCTAATTCTATGGTCACCCAGTCAAAGAACTCAATCAGATTTGTTTGGCATATCGTCCTTTGGTAAACCATGTTGTCTTGGATGATGCAACCTATTGGTTTAGAGAAAGTCCACTATTCTCTCTTTCAGGAGCACCTTCATTACTTTTCCTGCCACCGAGGTAAGGCTTACTGGCCTGTAGTTTGCCACTTCTTCCCTATTACCACTTTTGTGAAGAGGTACCACATTGGCCCTTTTCCAGTTTTGTAGAACTTCTCCTTTTTCCAAGGATCTAGTAAAAAATCATTTAAAGGCCCTGAGCTCTTTCAGTATCCTGGTATGTATCCCATCCGGTCCCATGGCTTTGTCCACTTTCAGTTTTGTAAGCTGTTCAAACACATCATCTTCTGTGAATGGTGTAGTATCTACTCCATTTCTATTTGTATATTTGTCCTTCTCCAGGATTTTCTTTAGTAAAAACAGAACAAAATTATTTATTTAGCATTTTGCTTTTTCAACATCACTTTCCACGAATCCGTTCTCAGCAATTTTGAGTCTTGCAACTTCACCTCTGATCTTCCCCTTCTCCTGAATATACCTAAAAAAAGTTTTATCACCACGCTTTAGATCTTTAGCCATCTTTTCTTCTGCCTTTGATTTTGCTATCCTTATTTCTTTTTGTCTCTTTTAGAAACATAGAAACATGACAGCAGAAAAAGACCACATGACCTATCTAGGCTGCCCTTCCATATCAACCACTACAACAGTCCCCATTTTCCTTTAGAGATCCTCTGTGTTTGTCACAAGCTTTTTTGAATTCAGGTACTGTCCTCATCTCTACCATCTCAACTGGGAGACTATTCCATGCATCTACTACTCTTTTCATAAATAAATATATCCCCTTTCACCCTCATCCTATGTCCCCTCATAGCAGAGCTTGTTTTCCATTGAAAGAGGCTCTCCTGCTGTGCATTTATGCCACGGAGGTATTTAAATGTCTCAATCATATCACCTCTATCCCGCCTTTCCTCTAAAGTATACATATTAAGATCCTTACGTCTGTCCTCATATGCTTTATAAAGACCACTAAGCATTTTAGTAGCTACCCTCTGTACCGACTCTTTTAGCTTTATCCTGTATTATTTTTGGTGTTCCTCTGTTTGCAAACTTATGAATTTTATGAAAGCTGTGTTTTCTGCCTTTATTTGTGCAAAGATTTCCATTTCCTCTTGTTTTTAGTTATTTTCCTTACATATGTATCTGTTGCCCCTTTTATTGACTCCTTTAGTTTAGCCCACTGCAATTCCACTTCCCTTCTCCCACCATGCCAACTTCTCTTTCAGGTACTTGGCCATCTTCCTGAAGTCAGCATTTTCGAAGTCTAGGACTTTGAGCTTGCTGTGAGAGGACTCTGCCTTGACCAGGGAAAGTTCAGTGCTGGATTTAGTACTTGCCAACGGAGAAAGTGTGTCAAATGTCTGGGTATTTGACACACTTTCTCCGTTGGTGAGTACTAAATCCAGCATTGAACTTTCCCTGGTTAGTTCCATCGCCATTTGTCTAAGCAAAGCAACTTGGAAGGCATCCACAATATTTTTATTTCTTTCCAGATTTGCAGAAGGAATACTCCAATCCACATAGAGTAGATTAAAGTCACCCAATATGATCACTTCCTCCTTCATGGCTACCTTCGCAACATCAATAATGAAGTTTCTTTGGTTTGAGCTGGAGGCCTGTAGACTGCACAAGCATGGATGATAGTGCCATTTCCTCTTTCCAACACAATCCACAGCGCTGCTTCTTTTCCCTACGTCCCCTGCATTTCAGCACCTTTAATATTGCCTTTGACCTAGAGGGCTACTTCTCTTTTTTTTCTCTTTTCTATCTCTCCTAAATAAATTATAGCCAGCTATTGCAATATCTCATTCATGTGACTCATTAAACCATGTTTCTGTAAAGGAACCTAACTTAAGTGCCTAAAGTTAGGAGCTCAGCTTCTTGAATGTTGGTTCCTTTATTTCTTACCATATTGTAGTAGAAAGCTAGAACTGCAGGGACCGATATTTCTTTTAGTGATTTATCTTTCAGTAGTAGTGGCTGTAGGTCTTTTATGATTTTCCTTAAGTTTTTGCACTCTGGGTTTGATACTGCAAAAGCTGCACGCTCCATGGTTCTCCTCCTTGTATTGTAGTAGATTTTCCTTACATGAACATGCCGTTTCCTTGGGAATGATTTTGGGATGATAGCATTCTTGTTTGAAGAATACAGTTAGAACTCTGAAGCGTCCATCCCTTTCGTTTGGGTCAGAGAATATATAGTAGTATTGTATGGCTTGGTTTTGTATAATGGACTTTTTTTGTATGTAAAGGATGAAAACTGGCAAGATGAAGGTGGCTGCATCTATCAGTTGGTTTTCACTGTGTAGGTGTTTGTAATCAGGGCCAGTGCAAGGATTGGAGGTCCCTCTGTCCTGCTGCCGCCCCTCTCCAGGGCCTGCGGCGGTGGTAATACCTCAGAAACCATAAGGCAGAACTTACCTTAATTCACCAGCGTTGCCTCATGGTTTCTGTCCTTTACCATTGGCCTCGTCCTGACCCCTGACCCAGATTTTAAACTGCAAGTCTGCAGCAGAGGGGGACAAAAGAGGCTGATGATAGAGGGCAGAAACTGTGAGAGAGGGCTGGTGAGTTAAGGTAAGCGCTGCTTCATGGTTTCTGAGGTATTGCGCTGCTGCAAGCCTCAGAAAGGAACATCAACATCTGCAATAGGTACCAAAGCACCAGCCCGTCTAAGCGTCCATTGTTGATTGAAACAGAGAAAATGATGGTGGAAAAAGACCACATGACTTTGCATTATGTCAATACACATCAACTACTACAATCCATTCCTCTTGCTCAGATGCTTTCTTGAATTCAAATGCTGTCTTCATCTCCACTACCTCTATTGGGAGGATGTTCTGTTGATCCATCCTCTTTTCTGTAAAAAAACAAACAAACATATCTTTTTCAGATCACTCCCGAGTCTATTCTCTTTTAACACACATGTTTTGACCACTACATTCAGAGTCTCCTTTCCATTTAAACAGGCCTTACTCCTATGAATTTATAGTTTGGAAATATTTAAATCTCTCTAATGTATCTTCCCTGTCCTGCTTTAAGTATCTTCTTATTTGCTTTATAATGAAGACCACTTAACCATTTTATTAGCCGCCCTCTGGACAGACTCCATCCTGTTTATATCTTTTTGAAGGTGCAGTCTCCAGAATTGCACAGAATACTCCACATGGGGTCTCACCAGAGACTCATCCATAGGCTGTATTGAGGCAGCCATAAGGTTTAGCTGTGGGTAACCCTTCCCCCCCAAGCCATGAGGATTTTACATAGTGATCAGCTTGCTAAGAAAAGACATAAAGGTTTCAGTAGGCACCCTTCCTCCCCCCTCCAGGCCTGAGCACAATACCCTCTTGCCCAGAAATCAGCAGACCAGAGCATACCGGTTTGGGCAGGTCACCCAGGCACCTTCCCAGGGGCTACTGATTGGTGGACAGAAAATACATGAGACAAATGAGATTGTAGAATGAGTTTAAAATTGTACTGTATATAAGACATTGTGGGATGTCCTTCGGGGCTCAGATTTTTTGTTGGAGGGTACCGGCTCTCTGTCTGGGCCTGTGCGCACATTAAAAGATCCTGTTTGCATTCCAGCCTATCTGAGTTTCCTTCTGTGGGTGAGTGAGAGAATTAGAGCTTTTTTAGCTACTTGGCTGCAACATTTTGGCGACCCAGATGGGACCCTATTAAATTAAATTAAATAAAAAGCCTCTCTCATCACACCCACGGTGGGAAGACTTCTGCTCTTGCAGCATCGGGCCTCCACCAGTCAGGGACCGGCTCCTCCAGGTGATTAACGGTCCTTGGCTCCCCGGGCCCCTTTTGTGCTCTGGAAGGACACCTTGACTCGACTGGTCAGTCGGTCCCTGCAGCTGACCCCCCCGATTGAAAAAAAAATGGCTAGATAGACTGGCATCCAAACTCTCTCTGATCAGAGGTCTGGTGAGTACTACTGCCTTACTGTTTTACTGTTTGGGTAGTTCTGTATTCTGTATCTGGAAATTCTGGTAAATCTGGTAAATCCTGTGAACCTGTAGCGGCATGATCACCCGCAACGAGCAGTCCGAGTAAGGGCCCCAGAATCCCTGAAACCATTGCTCGTCCAGTCTGTATTGGGTACTGTTTTGGGTAGTTCTGTATCTGGAAATTCTGGTGAAATCTGGTAAATCTGGTAAAATCTGGTAAAGGAATGGCGGGGGTGCTTGCGAGCGCCAGTAAATGACTTCAGTATAAATTCAACTCTGTCACCTCGGGTCCCTTAAAAGTATTTAAAGCGCTGCCAAAACTTCTTAAAATGACCAAAAACATTAGCACTTGACCCCCTTAAGTGTGCCTTTCAAGCTGTTTATTAATAATTGCGCTGATCGCAATTCTCCGATGATCGGGGCAATTTATTTAGAGCCTACACACGCTGTCTCTAATGAAGCATACTTGGGGGCTTCTTTTGTGTTGCCATGTGCTTCTAGAGTTGGGGGCTTCTTTTGTGCTAGTGATCCTGGAGCTCCATCTAGTGGACATTAGAAAAATAGCTAGCTATATTTCTCATATTACTATTATCCTCATGGTAAAAGTTAAATCCTATGGTACAGCTAGAGAGAGTGTGTGTAATGTGTATTTGTAACAGCTGCTACTGAGGAAAGAGAGTGTATGAGTATTCGCTGCTGAGACGTCTCTGTTTTCTGTTTTCCCTCTTTCTTTTTCCCTTTGTGGTCCTGTGTGTTTTGCGCAACCAAACTCTGCCTGTTACCTGGATTATATTGTATATTGTATTCCCAGAAGTGAGATTAGAAAATTTACACTGAACATTGCATTCCTTGAATTGAGATTAGAAGATTTACACTATAACTTGTGATTTGTAAATTGTGATTAGAGCATGGGGTCCGGAGGCTAAATTGTAGTGAAGGAGCATCCGGACCAGTTTCCCTATATAGATTCATGGCTGGTCCATATAGTTGATGTGTTATGTAGAAACTGTTAGAGTGTCTCTGTAAATGTTAGAGTGTCTCTGTGTTTAGTTGTGACATTAGGGAAAGATTAGGGAAAGAAAGATTTTGTCCAAACATTAGGTCTTTATATTTCAGGATTGATTTTGATACTCTATCAGTAAAAGGTGAAGTTATTAACAAATCGCCCCTGTGTCCCCGAACAGTGAAAAACACCAGGTCTACTGATTGCAGGGAAAGGGACAGTTTAGAAAATGTTTTGGTCATGCCTCTCAGCGGTGAGTGGGGGGTGGTTGGAACTGCTGAGATAGTTTGCATAGCTATAGAAAGATACTGGAAGATCAGGGAGGAGTTTCTTCTTCTAGCAGATGAATGGAGGCCCATTAGAGAGGACAAAAGGACAAATCACCTAGGAGTCTTTCTCCTAGCAAACAAATGGAAACCCATTAAAGAGGACAAAAAACCCCAATTCACCTAGCCTCACCTAGCCTCCAAACAATCCTCTTGTCATCAATTTTAATTGTAGAGTTTAAGCTTCTAGAACCATGGGGGGTGCCTCCTTTGAGCATCCTCAGATGTCTGACCAGCATCTTGATTGTGTAAGGGTGGGATCAAACAAAGGCTGGTCAAATTACTATTAGCAAAGATGTATGGGATGGGGAATATCTGTAAGGCAAAGCTCATGTGTAAGAGCTAGCCTGAAAACCATTTCTTACAGCCCAGGGGGGAGGGTTTAGTGAAATTTATCAAGAAAACCTTCTTATTCCAATCAGATAGGCTGCTAGCTGCTATACTTAAAAGACTAATAGTCTTGTGTTTAAATGTTTTAATCTACAGTAAATATTGTTTTTCTTTCATTGCTGGCTGTTCATTGCCAAGTGCCCCTGGATGCTAGATCAAACAAACAAACAAGGCATGAAACTAAGGAAACTGTTTCTGTTTTCCTTTGACCTTCAAAGTAGAGGTTAAGAGCTCTGAATAAAAAGGGTAATCCAGCTTGAATTTTTATCTCTGGTACATATATTTGGTTGTGACTGCATATACAAAATTAAAAGTTAAAAGGGATTTTATATACTGTGGCAAGCACCTCACAGAGAGTTTTCAGATCAGTTTGATGCCAGTCTCAGGTATTGTTAGGTTTTTAAGTTAAATGTGAAAAAGAATATTCTGCATTAAAAATATACAAGGAGAAGTGTTTGCATTCCAGATATCCCCCAACCTTTTCATGCAAAAGTATCAGTTTCATCATCTGAATGCCTGTTTTCTGAACTGTAAGATTTAAGGCAGCTCAGTGCTGATGACTGCTGAACAGGACAGTAACATCATAGGTGCCAATTACACCAGAAAATATGGAAATATTTGTAAAATTATTTAACTTGAGTTGATTGGACAAAACCAAATTTTGCTTGTCAGCAATGATCCAGGAGAGGTTTGAGAAAAAGAATGAGAGAAAATAAACAATACTAAGTTTTTAAACAATTGTTTGATATTCTTAGCAGCCTTGCCAAATAAGGATACATTAGTATGGGTAATTTGAAGTGATGTATCTGGCTAATGAATATGTAAACAAAAAAACCCCCCAAAAAACAAGGAGATGAGCATTTTATTCAACTATGCCGTCTCCAGAATCTTCAATTTAGGAATTCATCTAAGCCCCAACACATACTCAACAATTAGAAATAGACATCTGGAGACAGGCTGGGTGCACCTTGCACTCTGATGAGCTTTGGAAAACCCACACTAGCCATGTGGTACTTCCAGATGCTTTTTGCCTCATTTTGCCCCTGTATGTCCTGGCCAGGCACGCATGGGCAAAAAAGGGATGATTTGATGGCAAATTCTCACAAAAATTGGTATAATTCTAAAAAACCTTGCCAGAAATCGCAGAATATGTGTGTGCAACTTGTCTGATCTATAAACATGTAAAGATCAGTCAAGGGCATAATGGAATATTTCTTACCTGCAAAGGAATCTCCAGTGGTAAAGAGACAGAGAGACAAAGAGTTTATCAAACTGAGAGACATAGTTGACACCATATGAGATAGTTATGATCTTAAGTAAATATGGATAAAATTAAGTTTGTATCATTGTGAAATCTAATCCAGCATATTTAGTTTTTTTTTTTTCCTTCAATATTGGTGCTGCTTTTCTGAATAAGGCCTGGAGCCATGTCACCAATTGCAATCCAGAGAATCCAGCAGAGGGAATTGGCCAGAGTCCAGATGGAACAGACCATCCCAAGAACTCAGAACTACCCACCGCTAAAATGTGTGAAGGAGTCCCTATCTGGATCAGTGTGTCACATTGAAAAAGGGCCAAGATATCTGCCTATGAGAATGAGAGGTTCAAATTTTGAGAGAAACAGAACTTAAACTTCAGAGAAAGGTGAAGCACACTGCGAGGTCCTGGGGAACTGCTGAGAGGCAGGACCACATTTTCTGAGAATGGGAGGAGGACTATTGGACTGACTGGGGGTTTTGGGGGGCTTTTGTGAATGATTGTATTGTTATCCTTTTAATATTGTTTTCTTAGATAGTAACTGAAATCTACAAGCCATTTCGGCTTCAGCAATTGCAATACCCACACCAGCTCAAGTTTTGCTGTACTATTAGAGTTTTCTTTATCACATTATCAAGCACTGCTGCTTTTGATACACTTTCATGTTATGCGTTTTCAATATTATTGAGTTGCTGCAAGAAAATGATGTTACAATGTATGTTGTCTCTAGGGAACAGTACCAGAAGCTGCTTTTCTGATGCCCCCTATCTGTCTCAAATGGTTGTTGTCCATTGCCCTTAATGGGATTACCTTTACCCCATTCACAAGAAAAGAAAAAGAAAAATTGGGGAATGAAGGGAAATTGGCTGATAGGTATGTCTAGTATGGCTGCATCTTTGCCTGAGGCTGTAATACATTATGATGGCACGGAAAAAAAACATGTGGGCTAAGAAAATGAGTACCCAGAGCCCAGCACAACAAGAGTAAAGCCAGGGGGAACCATACTCTGAACAGAAGTGCACAGAGAATGGACCCAGCTAAGAAACAGGTCAGGCCTGAAAATGCACAGAAAATGGACCCAGCTAAGAAAAGACATGCCAGGCCTGAACAGATTGAACAGGCCTGGGCAAGCCTGGACAAGTTAAACAGGCCAAACAAAGCTGGTGATACAAAGTGCTCATGAGCCCTGAAGACTACAGTGTCAGTGATTAATGAAACAAAGGGGATGGCAGGGTGTAGCCAGAATGACTCAACACTAGCAAAAATAAAAGCCATTAATATGTTAATAAGGGTGGATCCCAGGGAAAGAGGCCTCTGCAGACCCTACAACCTTTTACAGACAGTACAGCAACTTTTGCACACGGAACAAAACGTTTGTGCAGGAGTTGCTACAGAGGGTATAGGGTATGTGTTGTTTTAAACTCACTGACGCAGGTGTTTCCATTGAACACTCTATCCAAGACCTACGTGATCTAGTTAATCATATTACTGACCCGTCCATGGGTCCTGGGTGGTTTATGAAGTGGTTCAGTTGGCTAGGGGGACTAAAAATCCCAGTGGTAGGGGTTCTTTTTATTTTACTGCTATGTGCCATTCTGCCATGTTGTATCCCCATTCTTTACCGCTTCATTACCACCACCCTTGATACCCTGGTAGAACGCAAGGCGGCTACCACTGTCATGGCCCTGACCCAATACACCCCTCTGCGGCTTGCCTCCAGTAATACTGCCCTCTACCGCCCCTAGCGGTTGAGATCTCACTTAAAAAGGGGGGAGTGAGGCAGCCATAAGGTTTAGCGGTGGGTAACCCTGCCCCCCAAGCCATGAGGATTTTACATAGTGATCAGCTTGCTAAGAAAAGACATAAAGGTTTCAGTAGGCACCCTTCCTCCCCCTTCCAGGCCTGAGCACAATACCCTCTTGCCCAGAAATCAGCAGACCAGAGCATACCGGTTTGGGCAGGTCACCCAGGCACCTTCCCAGGGGCTACTGATTGGTGGACAGAAAATACTTGAGACGAATGAGATTGTAGAATGAGTTTAAAATTGTACTGTATATAAGACATTGTGGGATGTCCTTCGGGGCTCATATTTTTTGTTGGAGGGTACCAGCTCTCTGTCTGGGCCTGTGCGCACATTAAAAGATCCTGTTTGCATTCCAGCCTGTCTGTGAGTTTCCTTCTGTGGGTGAGTGAGAGAATTAGAGCTTTTTCAGCTACTTGGCTGCAACAGTATCACCTCTTTCCCTGCTGCCCATTCTTTTCCCCATGCCGCCAAGCCATCCTTCTAGCTTTTGCCATCATCTTATTGAGACTGTAGTGTTAAAAATCTTAAGCTTTTCCATGGAATATACCCATTTTGAGTTTAATTTTAAGATTAAATGCACAGGAGGAGTTAATTGAGGTTCTCTCTGTTATTAAAGAGATGTTAGAACATCTTGGATGTTTAAAGCAGCAATAGAAGATTTTGGAGGGACTTGTTTTGTGATATCTTTGGCTTCATCTGATTTAATTGTTATACTTTGTCCCTGACCGTTTAAACTTTCTTATCAGTCCACTGTTTGCTGCTGCTGTAATCAATCAGAAATCTCCCTGGAGCAGAGGGGTTTGGGAGGGGTGCAATTTAATATTATGTCTTTCCACAGAATACAGTTGTAATATATCTAAAAAAAAAATCATGGTATAACATGAAGTACTCTATGTGCATTTAGTACCAGAAAAGTTTATTAAAGACTGCAAGACATCAGAACAGGAATATTTGTTTTCACTTTCTCTCATTTGATTTCTAATAGGATATCTGTAGTTTGTTCACCTTTCACTTTTGTCCTATGTTCGTTTTATTTCTTAGTGGTTATAACCATGTCACATTCTTTATTTTTCCATTCAAATCTTGATTGGATCACTATTAACAGACTACTAATGAAGTGCTACCATCCAGGGTACAACCTAAATCCCCTCTTCAGCTATCCATGCTATATTCACACTTATGTTTGTTTCTATCAGTGTGACACTGATGTACAGTTCTGTTAAAGATTTAAGGACCGATGCCATGATTCACTTAGATCAGTGATGGCTAACCTTTTTGAGCCCGAGTGCCCAAACTGCCGCACAAAACCAAAGAATTTCCTCAAAGTGCCAGCATGTCATTTGCATAAGTGGTCTTATTTGCATAAATATTTGCATAATGTTACCATACACTAATTTTTAGTAAACATGTCTCTTAATGAGTGTATGGATAAAGAAAGACTAAAAGATTTCTACATTACTATAATCCAGTGCCAACCGCCAGGCACATTAGGAACTACTACAAACGCTGCCCATTTAGAACCCATAGCAAACCCGCTGTATCCTGACAGCATTACCAGGACTCACAAAGCACCATACCCTACCTATCAAAAGGCAACACTGCAAATATTAAACCAATACATTTCAGTGAATACTGGGGAAAGAGAACAAGTGGCAACGTCAAATAGGAATTTCCTCTTGTACCAAACAAAGCGCAGATGTTAATGATGCACATTTCCCAGAGCTGACATATTCCAGTTAATAAATTCAAAATAAAGAGATATCTTTCTACCTTTTGTGCATTTTTTTTCAGTTGCAATTGGTCCAGCCATTTTCTTCTGGTTTCTTCATGTTTTCTGCTAACTCTCCATCGTCTGCTGTCCATTTGTCCTTTCTTCTCTCTTCTAGTTTTTTTTCCATTCTCTCTCTCTCTACATCTGCTTTAACATACTAATCTTTCTCCTTTTGCTTGCTCTTTCCTCATTCCTATTTCATCCACACAAATTTTACCCCTCCATCCTCAATCCCCAATTACTCTCCCAATACCTGGCCAATTGTAGATTTTTCATCCCTCCTACACAAAATATTTTTCCCCTCTCCATTTTACTCTCCCAGCCCCATCCCATTCTAATCCTCCCCCAACATCAGCTCCCTTCTAGTTCCAGTCTCACCCAGCATCCATTCCCTTCTTCAAGCCCCCCACTTCCCCTCAGCCCAGTTCCATTCCAAGCCCCGTCCCCATCAGCTATTTGCAGTTCAAGCCCCCCACTTCCCCTCAGCCCATTTCCATTCCAAGCCCCATCCCCAACAGCTATTTGCAGTTCAAGCCCCCTTCCACTCAGCCCATTTCCAGTCCTAGCAACCCCCCCAACCCATTACCAGTCCTAGCCCCCCATAGCCCACTCCCAGTCCTAATCCCACCAGCCCATTTCCAGTCCTAACCTCCCCATCAGCCCACTCCCAGTCCTAATCCCCCATCACTCAATTTTTAGTTTAAGCCCCCCCAGCGCCGATCACCACTCCTAACCCCCCCCGCGCCCATCACCACTCCTAACCCCCCAGCCCAGCGCCCATCACCACTCCTAACCCCCCCAGCCAGCCCAGTGCCCATCACCACTCCTAACCCCCCCCCAGCCAGCCCAGTGTCCATCACCACTCCTAACCCCCCCAGCCCAGTGCCCATCACCACTCCTAAACCCCCCCACCCCAGCCCATCACTACTCCTAACACCCCCCAGCCCAGCCCAGCCCAGCCCATCACTACTCCTAACCCCCCCAGCCCAGCCCAGCCCATCACCACTCCTAACCCCCCCCAGCCCAGCCCAGCCCATCACCACTCCTAACCCCCCCCAGCCCAGCCCAGCCCATCACACTCCTAACCCCCCCTCCAGCCCATCACCACTCCTAACCCCCCCAGCCCAGCCCAGCCCATCACCACTCCTAACCCCCCCCAGCCCAGCCCAGCCCAGCCCATCACCACTCCTAACCCCCACCCCCCCCAGCCCAGCCCAGCCCAGGGAAAATTAAAAAAAAAGAAAACCTGTCTGCTGCCGCTGTCGGGGCCGCCGCGGCAGAATCGAGCGTGCCGCGGGGCCCCCCTGTACCCACCCGGCAGAGCCTGCCCTCCCCGGAGCAGCTCTCTCTTTGGAGCTGCAGTCAGACGCGCCGGCTTGCAGAGCGCGAGGGAAGAGTTCCCTCGCTGCTCTGTTAAGCCCGCGGGGGCTGATGGGAAGTTCCCATCAGCCCCCGCGGGCTTAACGGAGTCGCGAAAGGGAAACTCTTCCCTTCGCGCTCTGCAAGCCGGCGCGTCTGACTGTAGCTCCAAAGAGAGAGCTGCTACGGGGAGGGCAGGATCTGCCGGGTACAGGGGGGCCCCGCGGCACGCTCGATTCTGCCGCGGCGGCCCCGACAGCGGCAGCAGACAGGGTTTTTGTTTTTTTTTTTCGATTGCGGACCTTCCCGCGTGCCAGCTGCAAGGCCTTCGCGTGCCACAGCTGGCACGCGTGCCATAGGTTCGCCATCGCTGACTTAGATCAATGAAGATAGGAGTGGCTAAGTTAGAAAATCTTCCATGAACTTTAAGCATTAATGTTGATTCAGTATGGTTTTGCTGCCCTAAATGAGCCTGATCTCAGCTGATCTTAGAAACTAAATAGGGTCAGGCCTGGCTAGTACATGGATGTGGTGATCACCTTAGAATGCCAGGTACTGTAGACTTACTGCACTGTAAAAAAAAAAAAAAAAGGCCGCACTCACTTTCAGAACTTAAAGACAAACATCATCTTATGTGGTGCTACCAGGACCGTACTAAGCCCTGTGCGAGTGGTGCGGCCGCACAGGGCGCAAAGATTTAAAGGGTGCATTTTGGCTCTCTGCCGTTGCCTGCCGCCGCCACTTTTTTGGCGGCAGGCAGCAGCAGAGAGACAAAATGCACCCCTTAAGTCTTCGCACCGGCATACTAAGCAGGTCTGGTCTCTCTGGGAGGGACCAAACCTGCTTAGTGTGCTGGCGACTTGCAGATTGGGCACGCGCCCCCCCCCCCCCCACACCCCCATAAAGTGTCTAAATGGAGGTGCGGGGGGGGCGCATGCGCCCGAAGTGCAAGTCGCACAGGGTGCTTTTCAGTCTCGGTACGGCCCTGGGTGCTACTATAAACATGTAGTGGGTAATTTTATAATGTTATATTGTTCAATGTAAACCGCACTGATGACAAAGAGCGCGGTATATAAGAAATGTTAAAAAAATAAATAAATGTGTTTTCCACATGTAAAGCCTCTTTTCCAAGCTAAAAAGGCCTTTATTGAAATTGTGTGGCCATTTATGCACATAGAAGTAAGCGTAGCAACAATATGGTACATACTTATCAGAGCTGCCAAATTATGTGGTTCCAGGAGTGAGATTTTAAGCCAGTCCTGGATTTCTGATTCTAATGTATTATGGGACCTGCAGCACTGATTTCAATGGGTGCTGACATATTTGATCAAATACTGCATTGCAAGGCAAATTTAAAATCAGAACTAGCCAAAATTCTCATTCCTGGAACCGGGGTAACTTGGCAACTCTGACTTATACATGAGCCATATATAGGCCCCTCCAGAGGAATAGTTTGGGCGGAGCTGTAGATTGTAAACCCTCTGGGAATAGGGAAATACCTGGCATACCTGAATGTGACTTGTATTGAACTAATATTGGGGAAGCATGAGCTAAATACAAATAAATAGATAAATGTACATGCATATTTGATCAAATATGTCAGCACACTCATACATTTATATCAACTTCAAAGCAGGTGTGAATATATAAATGTATGCATTGATATTTGTGTGCTAGAGGGCCCGGTTCTAGGTGCCTATTTTGCAAAGGCACATTGACAATATGTTGACTTTATGAAATAGGTGTCTTATAGACGTCATACGTTATAAAATCAGGCCCATAATTGTACAGTACCTCTCTGCCCTCATTAAACCAATAAATACATTTTTAAAACCCTCAAAACCTGAGAGGAATAATTTATATATAAAATATGGATGTGTAATTTGCATGTGTGTTTAGGGTCACGGATGACCGTATTTTTAATGTATTGTAAACCGCCATGAATGCAATTAGCATACAGCAGTATATAAATGTTTTAAATTAGGGAGATCCACGATGACGGAAGTGTGGCATGTGTGAGTGGTGCAATTTTCCTATGGTGAAGAAACAAAAGGTAAAGAGGGCTAGTGTTCCCTCTCTGGCCCCCTAAACCTCCACTCTGTTACCTGGGCTGGTCGGTCCTTTGGACGCCTTTGTGTTGTGGCCATCTCAGCAACTGGCTGTGGGGGAGACAAGCTTGTCTGGAGCAATGCTAGAATTGGGTGACTTGGCGGTTTCCTCGAGCATCTATTCTGTATCCCCTGAGTTGCGGCACCTGATGAAGGAGGTGTGCCGGCAGAACATCCCAAAGTGCAACGGCTCAGGTAGCTATCCAGAGAGGAGTTCCCTGTAGGCCAGTGAGGGACTGCTGAGGGGACATTGGTGGACACTTTAGTCCTTCTGGGTCAGCTGGTTCCTGCCGGTCGCATCAGTTAGTCAAGAGGAGTTTGGTTCCCGCACAGGTACAGAATCGAGCACTTGATGAGATGGGGGCAACTGCTGCAGCTGAGGAGGAGACTTCATTTCCTTTCTCCTTGCAACGACCGGAGATCTTCACTTTGGAGTCGATTTGGACTGCAATTGTTCAGCTGGGGGTAGCCCTTGACCCCCAGGTTTCTTCTTTTCATCAGAGAGTTCAAGTTAACACTTTGAATTTGGCAGAGACTGCATCTCAGGTACAATTATTACAAACTTCTTTGTCTGAAGTGCAGAGACAGATTAATATCGTGGAAGGTTGTTCAAATTCTATTGCGAAAGAATCCTCTGTGATTAAAGCCAAGTCAGGGCCATGGAAAACTTGGCTAGAGCAGTGAATGTGAGGCTTGTGAGCTTTCCTAAGGCCTCATTGACTCCAGCTACAGATATGTTTCGGAAGTACCTAATTGAGGTTCTGGGTATTCCAGCAGAGTCTCATCCACCAACAGTAAAGGTGTATTATTTTCCAACTGCAAAGAAATCAGCAACTTCAGAGGTAGTGCCTGAACTGGGACCAGTGGATGTGTTGGACATATCTGCTTTCTTGGAGGACTCCTGGGAAGAATCTGTTCCTTCATTGGTTTTTTTTGTTTGTTTGTTTGTTTGTTTTTAGTGCCATCAAGTCAGTGTTGACTCATAGCGACCCAGCTACCTCTGGGTTTTCTTGGCAATGTATCACTGGAAGTAGATTGCCAGCCTTTTCTTCTGAGGCAATGGAGGGTAAAGCAATGTGCCCAAAGTCACAAGGAGTACCAGTGGGAATCAAACCCTTGATCTTCTGGGTACTAGGCAGTTGCTCTAACCACTAGGCTACTACTCCACTCCGTTAATTATGATAGCTCTATTATCAGTTAAGGAATGGTTAATGAAAATGTTTTTCAAGAAGAAAAATATCCTGTTTAAGGAGCTTTTAGTCCGTATGTTTCCAGATCTAGCTAGAGATACTCAGCAGAGGAGGTATGAATTTCTCCTTTTGCACCTTGGGGTTTTTCAGCTGAGAGTGCTCTTTTTTTTTTTTTTTTTTTTTAATTCCCTTGTAAGTGCCTGGTTAAATATCAGGCTATTTCCTATGGGTTTTTTTTAACCCTCCCAGCTGCTGGCCTTCCTTAATGCCTGATGTTTGGAGAATCTGGCATTTATTCCAACTGATCCTCCATGACATTTAGTTACCAGTTGTTTACGCCTATTATTCTTCTCTCTGTTTAGAATGGAGTTTTCTTTTCTTTTTTGGGGTTCCCTTGTTGGGGGCTGAAGTGAGTTTGTGATTGATTAGTATTGCCTTTTTTTCTGTTTTATTTTTGATATGTTTCCTATCACATCCCAATTTTCTATATAAGATTGTTCTTGATTTATTGTAAATTGCATAAAAATAAATAAATGTTTTAAATTTAAAAGACAAAAGGTCCCACAGAAGGTTAAGTGCAGTATTTGTGTTTTTAAGGCACTGTGGATTTACGACACATGTTTCTGGACACAATACATATTTTAAGCTCTAGATTCTTGTAGGATGAAACATTTTGTTACCCAATCTTCATGGCAACCAGATTTCCATAATAAGCATTAAGTATTTTTATATTCTTTCAAACTGTGATCCAGTTACACTCTCTGCTTGTGATGGCTGTGGCTTTATTTTTCTTTGTATGTCACCCAGAGGAAAGGCTATGAACAGATCTAAACCATGGCCAATGAACCTCTTTGCAAGCTAAATTACACTTAAAAAATGCCTGGCACAGCTTCAGTGTTAGCGCAAATGTTCTCATAGTTCTGATGAAAGAGAATTAATTAATTAATAAAGGAATTATGTTTTGGTCTTAGGCTAGGTAATAAGCTATGCTCCCACTAAGTTGCTAGTAGAGGAGGGACTGCAGTATTGTGCAGGAATAAAAACTCCTTCTATCACTGGCCTTCCTAAGATAGTCAATCTGTCACTCAGTCTACCCCAGGCTGAAGACTGCTGATCATCAACCAACCCCCCCCCCCCTTTAGTCACCTCACCAACTATGTCAGACACACATTCAATGGGCCAAGTACTGGAGCTAGGTTTTCCCCCCGAGGAACCCCGATCTATATGTCATTTGTGTATACAACAGAAGCTCAATGCCCATATGACAGTCTGTATATACGATTTCTGTTCCTTCATTTGGGTGCAGGGCCAGCCAAAGAGTTCTGCTGCCCCAGACAGAAACCCAGCCGTGCTGCCCCCACTGAACCACACCACCAGCCCCCTGCTGCCACCAATTCATCTCACGGTGGAGAAAGCAACCACAGCTTTGTTGCCCACAGCAGGCCATGTGCTTCAGCACACATGGCTTGCCGCTTCTGACTCCCCCCCTCTCCAACAGTAAGTTGCATTTGGAGGGGGATCAGAAGCAGCAGGTTATGTGTGCTGAAATACATGGTCAGATGCAGGCAACAAAGTTACCCATCTGGTGTGGCTACCTAGCTCCCCTAGTGGACAGGCTTGGCTGTTTACATTTTTTGTTTCTTCATCTTCTGTTTTATGCTGTGGTGTTTAGTATATATGTTTCTTTTATTGTCCAGCGGGGATAGGGGGAAATTTAAGGTAGTTATTCACCTGTAGCAGGTGTTCTCCATAGACAGTAGGAATAAGTCTTTTTGTATGGGTGGCATCTTTGACAGAGCTTCGCATGGAAACACTCCCCAGCTACTA
Source organism: Ichthyophis bannanicus (assembly GCA_033557465.1). Lineage (NCBI taxonomy): Eukaryota > Metazoa > Chordata > Amphibia > Gymnophiona > Ichthyophiidae > Ichthyophis > Ichthyophis bannanicus. Next base: position 195,869,458 of record CM066041.1, on the reverse strand, counting down.
TTGCAAGCTTTTGGGAGGCTGCACTGTGCCTGCGTGCCTCCCTTCACGGCACCATCTTCTCCAGTCTGATAATAAAGCTGTAGCAGAATACAACTCCTTGGGGAGGGTTGTGAGGATTTATTCCTGATGTACAGGAAGAACACTTGCTACAGGTGAGTAACTACCTTTTCTCCGTGGACAAGCAGGAAGTAAGTCCTCACATACAGGACTCCCAAGCTACAGGCTACCAAGAAACCCAACAGGGGCAAATTTGAACCAAGAACTGGAAAATCAACTAGGTACAGAAGTGGTAGTTCACAATTGGCAAGTTAGATGCCAGGCATTGATAAGGCAGGCAAAGAGAGAGATTAAAAATAAGCTTGCCGTGGAAGCAAAAATGCATAATAAAAACCCTTTCAAGTACATTTGTAGCAAAAAAAAAACAAACCTGTGAGAGTGTCAGTTGGACCACTGGATGATAAAGAAGTAAAAGGGACACTAAGTGAGAACAAGATCAGAGCAGAGAGACACAATGAATTCTTTGCTTAACTGAAGAAGATATAGGGAAGTTACCTGAGCTTGAAATGGTATATAAAGGTGATGTATCGGAAGAAATTAAAGAAATAATCAATACACCAGGAAAATGTATTACAACTATTTGATAAACTGAAGAGTAGCAAATCACCTGGACTGGATAGAATACATCCAAGGGTATTGAAAGAACTGAAATATGAGATTGCAGACCTACTATTGGCAATCTGTGAACTATCATTAAAATCATCTGTAGTACCAGAAGATTGGTGAATGGCTATGTAACGCTAATTTTTAAAAAGGGTTCCAGGAACGATCTGGGAAACTACAGATCAGTGAGCCTGATGTCAGCACCAGGCAAAATGGTAGAAACCATTAGAAAGAATAAAATTACTGAACACGTAGACAATCATGGTTTAATAGGAGAAAGCCAACATGGGTTAAGTCTTTTATTACTAATCTGTTATATTTTTTGAAGGTGTAAACAGGTAGACCAAGATGAGCTGGTTGATATAGTTTATCTGGATTTTTAGAAAGCCTTCAATAAGGTCCCTCATGAGAGACTTTTGGACAAATGAAAAAGTCATGTGATTAGAGGCCATGTAGTATTGTGGATCAGGAACTGGTTTAAAGATAAAAAGCAGAGAGTAGGGCTAAATGGCCAGTTTTCTCAATGGAGAAAGGTGAATAGTGGAGTACCCCAGGGATCTGTGCTGGGCCTGCTGCCTTTTAACATATTCATAAATGATGGAAATGGGAACAACAAGTGAGGTGATCAAATTTGCAGATGACACAAAATTATTCAAAGTTGTTAAAACATAAGAGGACTGTGAAGAATTGAAAGAGGACCTTGATAAATTGGGAGACTGGATATCCAAATGGCAGATGAAATTTAATGTGGACAAGTTCAAAGTTATGCCCCAATATAAGCATTGTGGAACCTGTGTCTGTTAGGGAAACTGTTAGGTACTTGCGACCTAGTTTGGCCACTGTTGGAAACAGGATACTGGGCTTGATGGACCTTGGTCTGACCCAGTATGACATTTCTTATGAAAGAACAACCCAAACTATGGTTACACAATGCAAGGTATCACCTTAGAAACCACCGTCCCGGAAAAAGATTTAGGTGTCATCGTGGATAATGCATTGATACCCTCTGCCCAGTGTGCAGCAGCAGCCAAGAAGGCAAATAGAATGCTAGGAATCATAAGGAAAGGAATGAAGAATAAAACCAAGGATATCATAATGCCTCTGCATCGTTCCATGGTGCGTTCCACATCTTGAATATTGTATGCAATTCTGGTCACCATATCTTAAAAAAATATAGTGGAATTAGAAAAGGTACAGAGAAGAGTGACAAACATGGTATAGAAGGATACCCATATGAGGAGAGACTTAAAAGGTTGGGGCTCTTCAATTTGGAAAACAGACAGCTGAGGGGAGATATGATAGAGGTCTATAAATTAATGAATAGAATGGAACTGGTAAACGTAGATCGATTGTTTACGCTATCAAAAAGTAGAAGGACTAGAGGATGTGCCATGGAGCTACAATGTAACCCATTTAAGACTAAGAGAAAATATTTTTTTACTAAATACATAAACTATGGAATTTGTTACTGGAGGATGTAGTAAAAGCTGTCAGTGTAAGCTGCGTTTAAAAATATTTTGGACAAGTTCCTGGAGGAAAGGTCCATAAACCATTAATAAAGAAGACCTGGGAAATCCACTACTTACCCGGGACAAGCATTGTGGAACCTGTGTGCCTTTTTGAGAACATGCCAGGTATTTGTGACCTGGATTGGCCACTGCCGGAAACAGGATACTGGTCTTGATTGACCTTGGTCTGACCCACTATGGCATTTCTTATGTTTTTATGTAAGCAAAAATGGCTCCTTGTCCATGGGGATATGTAGAAGGGACAGCGCTAAACATATAATCAAACTCGAATTTGTTACCAGAGGATGTAGTAAAAGCTGTTAGTGTAGCTAGGTTTAAAAAATGTTTGGATGAGTTCCTGGAGGAATGCTTCATAAACCATTATTAAAGAGGACCCGGGAAAGCCAGTGCTTATCCCAAGATGAGCATTGTGGAACCTGTGTGCCTTTTTGGGAACCTGCCAGGTACTTATAAATGTTTAATAGTTGTAGTAGTACTTGTGACCTGGATTGGCCATTGTTAGAAACAGGATACTGGGCTTGATGGACATTGGTGTGATCCAGTATGGCATTTCTCATATTCTTAATAAGTATTCAGCTTCTTCAGTATTTCTTTTTTTTTTCTTTTGGTAGCCTGAACAGACAGAAGGACCTTGGGGGGATGGAGTTGGATTCTAATCCCCAAACACATGCTGGAGTATAGATAGGCCAAAGTTGCTGTCACTTTGGGAATTCCCATCCAGACAGTAGTGAGATGTGAATGTGTGGACAGAAGACCACATTGCAGCCCTGCAGATCTCTCCCATGGAGACAGAACGCAAGTTGGCCACCAACACAGCCATGGCTCTGATGTTGTGAGCTGTGAAATGACCATCAAGGCTCAGGCCAGCCTGGGCATAAGAGAAAGAGATGCAGTCTGCCGGCCAAATGGAAAGAGTGCATTTGGAAATGGCAGCCCCTACCTTGCTGGGGTCAAAAGAAACAAACAGCTGGATGCAGCTTCAGTGGGCCTTTGTCCGCTCTAAGTAGAAGGCCAAGGCTCATCTGCAGTCCAGCATGTGCACACCGCTTCCCCTCTATGGGCATGAGGCTTTGGAAAAAAGTCAGCAGAATGACTGATTAAGATGGAAAGCCAATACCACTTTTTGGAAGGAATGGAGGATGAGTGTGCAGGACCACTCTATTATGATGGAACCTGGTGTATGGCGGATAAACTATAGGACTAGAGCCTGGAGCTCACTTATCCGATGTGTTGATGTAACCACCACCAGAAACAAGACTTTCCAGGTCAAGAACTTCATAGGGCAGGAATCAAGCAGCCCAAGGGATCTAACATGAGCTGTGCCAGAACCATACTGGTGGCTTGGAGGGAGGCTTAGAGAGAAGCAAATCCCACATAAAGCAAACTACTAAAGGCTGAGCTGAGATGGACCTTCCTTCTATTCAGCAATGATATGCCCCAGTCACGCTGAGGTGAACCCTGACAGAGTTGGACTTGAGAACCGACTCTAAGAGGTTTAAGTGGTACTTGAATAGTCTGTTAATGGAGCAATTAAAAGGATCTAGCACCTGTTCTGTGCACCAAAAAAGCAAATCTCCTCTTCCGTTTGAATGCATAAGACCTTTTAGTTTATGCCGTTCTAGAGGCCAACAAAACATCTGTACTCTGTCGGGCAGGTTAAGCTCTGACAGGACTAGCCTCTCAACAGCCATGCAGGCAGGGCCAAGGACTGGACACTGGGATGCAGCATCCTCCTGTCTTCCTGTGATATAAGGCAGAGCCCAACCATAGAGGGATAGTTGAAGCAGAAGGGGAAACCATGGCTGTCTGTTCCAAAATGGCACAATGAGAATCATACCCCTGTCTATCTGGAGTTTCAGCAAGGTCTTCTTATGAGAGGTATAGAAATATGTCAGCAGAAAAAGACCTTATGCCCAATTTAGTCTGTCCTTCCATATCAAATATTATAATCACTTTTTTTTCCTTTAACGATATTCTGTGTTTGTCCCATGCTTTCTTGAATTCAAATACTGTCCTAGTTTCTACTACCTCCACTGGGAGACTATTCTACACATCTACCACTCTTTCCGTAAAGAAATATTTCTGCATATTACTCCTGCGTCTATCCCCTCCCACCCTCATCTTGTCCCCTCATAACAGAGCTTGCTTTCATTCGAAAAAGATTCTCCTCTTGTGCATTTATGCTACAGAGGTATTTAAACATCTCTATCATATCTCCTCTATCTCGTCTTTCCTCTAACGTATATATATTAAGATCTTTAAGTCTGTCCCCATATGTTTTATAACAAAGACCACTAACCATTTTAGTAGCCACCCTCTGTACAGACTCCATCCTGCTTATATCCTTTTGAAGGTATGGTCTTTAGAATTGCACACAATATTCCAAATGAGGTCCCACTGGAGATTTATAAAGAGGCACTGTCGCCTCCTTTTTTCTACTGGCCATTCCTCTCCCTATGCATCCAAGCATCCTTCAGGCTATCACCATTGCCTTTTCTACCTGTTTAAAAACTTCAAGATCATCAGAAACTATCACGCCTGGGTCCCGCTCTTCTTTCGTGTACAGAAGAACTTCACCCCTTACACTGTACCACTCCCTTGAAATTTTGCAGCCCAAATGCATGACCCTGCAATTTTTAGTACTGAATCTCAGCTGCCAAATTCTTAACCATTCTTCAAGCTTAGATAGATCCTTCCTCATGTTATCTATTCCTTCCTGGGGGTCTACTCTAATGATAATTTTGGTATCATCTGCAAAGAGACAAACCTTACCTGGCAGCCCTTCTGCAATATCACATCTCTTTCAATGTTAAAAAGAATCTGACCAAGGACAGATCCATGCGGCACATCACTGGTAACATCCATCACCTCATAGTGAGCTCCATTTAGCTATATACTTTGTCACATCTCACTCAACCAATTTCTTATCCAGTCACTTTAGGGTCCATTCCTAAGGTACTCGCCTGTGTGTAATGATAACAAACGCTTTACTGAAATCTAAGTACACCACATCCAGGGCTCGCTCTTTCTGTCTAACTCGCTGGTTATCCAGTCAGGGGTGGCCCAAGGGGGGTGCAGAGACTCGGTGCAGGGCCTCATTTGCATAAATATTTGCATAATGTTACCATACACTAACTTTTAGTAAACATGCCTCTTAATGAGTGTATGGATAAAGAAAGACTAAAAGATTTCTACATTACTATAGTCCAGTGCCAACCGCCAGGCACATTAGGAACTACTACAAACACTGCCCATTTAGAACCCATAGCAAACCTGCCGTATCGTAACAGCACTACCAGGACTCACAAAGCACCATACTCTACCTATCAAAAGGCGACACTGCAAATATTAAACCAATACATTTCAGAGAATAACAATACATGACCTACTGGGGAAAGAGAACAAGTGGCACTGTTAAATAGGAATTACATAAACAGAATATCTCAGCTCAGTTGCACATGCAGAACATAGACCATCACCAAACAAGGAATCACAATTTAGAAACAGGAAGACAATAATTAAACTGGGAACCCCAAAAGCCAAACTTGGAATGTACAACACTTTAGAAATAAAACTATAAATTAATTTCCTCTTGCACTAAGAACATAAGAACATAAGAACATAAGATATGCCATACTGGGTCAGACCAAGGTCCATCAAGCCCAGTATTCTGTTTCCAACAGTGGCCAATCTAGGTCATACGTACCTAGCAGTTTCCCCAAGGGACACAGGTTCCACAATGCTTGTATTGGTTCAAGCATTGATATCCTGGGTCCCTTCTTAATAATGGTTTATGGACCTTTCCTCCAGGAACTTGTCCAAACCTTTTTTAAACCCAGCTACACTAACAGCCTTTACTACATCCTCCGGTAACAAATTCCAGAGTTTGATTACACGTTGAGTGAAAAAATATTTTCTTTTATTAGTCTTAAATAGTTTACCCTGTAGCTTCATTGCATGTCCCCTAGTCTTTCTATATTCTGATAAGGTAAACAATCGATCTACGTTACCCGTTCCACTCCGTTCATTAATTTATAGACTTCTATCATATCTCCCCTCAGCCGTCTCTTTTCCAGGTTAAAGAGCCCCAACCTTTTTAGCCTTTCTTCATAGGAGTAGCCTTCCATCCCCTTTACCATTTTGGTGGCTCTTCTCTGAACCTTTTCTAAAATCGCTATATCCTTTTTAAGATACGGCGACCAGAATTGCACACAATATTCAAGGTGCGGTCTCACCATGGAACGATATAGAGGCATTATAATATCTTTTGTTTTATTTTCCATTCCTTTCCTTATCATACCTAGCATTCTATTTGCTCTCTTGGCCGCCGCTGCACACTGGGCCGAGGGTTTTAACATGGTATCCACAAGGACGCCTAAATCTTTTTCTTGGGTGGTGGTTCCTAATGTGGAACCTTGCATCGTGTAACCATAGTTTGGGTTGTTCTTCCCTAGGTGCATAACCTTGCACTTCTCCACATTAAATTTCATCTGCCATTTTGATGCCCAGTCTTCCAATTTATCAAGATCCTCTTGCAATTTTCCACAATCCTCCTGGGTTTTAACAACTTTAAATAGTTTTGTGTCATCAGCAAATTTGATAACCTCACTCGTTATTCCACTTTCCAGGTCATTTATGAATATGTCAAAAAGCAGCGGACCCAGCACAGATCCCTGGGGTACACCACTATTCACCTTTCTCCATTGGGAAAATTGGCCATTTAGCCCTACCCTCTGCTTTCTATCTTTTAACCAGTTCCTGATCCACAGTAGTACACTGCCTCCTATCCCATGACTCTTTAGTTTTGCCAAAAGTCTCTCATGAGGGACCTTGTCAAAGGCTTTCTGAAAGTCCAGATACACAATATCAACCGACTCACCTTTGTCCACCTGTTTATTCACTCCTTCAAAAAAACATAACAGATTAGTAAGACAAGATCTTCCTTGTCTAAAGCCATGTTGGCTGTCTCCCATTAGGTCATGACTATCTATATGCTGAGTAATTTTATTCTTTATGATGGTTTCTACCATTTTTCCCGGTACTGATGTCAGGCTCACCGGTCTGTAGTTTCCCGGATCACCCCTCGAACCCTTTTTAAAAATTGGTGTTACATTGGCGATCCTCCAATCCTCAGGTATTAGAGATGATTTTAATGATAGTTCACAGATTACTGATAGCAGGTCTGCAATCTCATATTTCAGTTCTTTCAACACCCTTGGATGTATACCATCCGGCCCAGGTGATTTGCTACTCTTCAGTTTATCTAATAGTTGTAAGACATCTTCCCGATGTATCGATATTTCCTTCAATTCTTCCACACCTTTAAATACCACTTCAGTCGTGGGTAACATCCCTACATCTTCCTCAGTAAAGACCGAAGCAAAGAATTCATTCAGTCTCTCCGCTATCGCCTTGTCGCCTCTTAGTGCTCCTTTAACCTCTTTATCATCTAATGGACCAACTGACTCTCTCACGGGTTTTTTGCTACGAATGTACTTGAAAAGGTCTTTATTTCGCGTTTTTTGCTTCCGCAGCAAGCTTCTTCTCAAATTCTCTCTTTGCCTGCCTTATCAATGCCTTGCATTTGACTTGCCAGTGCTTGTGCTGTTTCCAGGTTTCATCATTTGGCTCTTTTTTCCATTTCTTGAAAGATGCTTTTTTGGCAACAACAGCCTCTCTGACCTCAGCTTTAAACCATGCTGGCAATTTTTTAGACTTCCTTCCACTTTTCTTAAAGCGTGGAATACAGCTGGTCTGGGCTTCCAAGATAGTATTTTTCAACAACACCCAAGCTTGATGTACGTCTTTAACCTTTGCAACTGCTCCTTTTAGTTTTTTCTTAACTGTTTTCCTCATTCTATCATAGTCTCCCTTTCGAAAGTTAAAGGGTAGTACTGTGGATTTCCTTACTATCCCTCCTCCACTAATTAAATCAAAGGCGATCATGCTATGATCACTATTGCCAAGTGGCCCCAACACCCTTATCTCTTGCACTACATCTGGTGTTCCACTAAGGACTAGGTCTAATATTGCTTCCCCTCTGGTCGGTTCATGAACCAGCTGCTCCAAGAAGCAGTCATTTATTTCATCTAGGAACTTTATCTCCCTAGCATGTCCTGTTGTGACACTGACCCAGTCGATGCCGGGGTAATTGAAATCACCCATTATTATTACTGCACTGTAACTTTTGCTAGCTTCCTTGATTTCTTTGAGCATTTCATCATCCATTTGTTCATTCTGGCCAGGCGGACGATAGTACACCCCCACTGCCATCGCCTTCCCCTTTTTACATGGAATTTCAATCCATAGAGATTCTACAGCAAATTTTGTTTCTTGCAAAACTTTAATCCTTTCTGATTCAATGCCCTCTCTAACATAGAGCGCAACCCCTCCACCAATTTGATCAGCTCTATCATTTCGATATAGTTTGTACCCAGGTATCACAGTGTCCCACTGGTTGTCCTCCTTCCACCATGTCTCTGATATTCCAATCATATCTAACCTCTCGTTTAGTGCTATATATTCTAACTCTCCCATCTTGTTTTGTAGACTTCTAGCATTTGCATACAAGCATTTTAGAGACTGTATTTTATTCATATTAATTTGGCTATTGGTAGACATGGGTAATTTGGGATCTTTAAGTTCTGTCTGCTCCATACTCGAGGGCATTTGGGCTACTTTACTCTTTTTTGGAACCTCTCTGCTTTTTGTAGTATCCTTCAAGGATACATTCTTCCGAACCATGCGCTCTTGGGCGACTGTCGGCTTTCCCCTATTATCTAGTTTAAAAGCTGCTCTATCTCCTTTTTAAAGGTTAATGCCAGCAGCCTGGTTCCATCCCGGTTAAGGTGAAGCCCATCCCTTCGGAAGAGCCCCTCCTTTCCCCAGAATGTTCCCCAGTTCCTAACAAATCCGAACCCCTCATCTCTGCACCATTGTCTCATCCACGCATTGAGACTCCGGAGCTCTGCCTGCCTATTGGGTCCTGCGCGTGGAACGGGAAGCATTTCGGAGAACGCTACCCTGGAAGTTCTGGATTTCAACTTCCTACCTAAAAGCCTAAATTTAGCTTCCAGAACCTCCCTACCACATTTTCCTATGTCATTGGTACCAACATGTACCAAGACAGCAGACTCCTCCCCAGCACTATCTAAGACCTTATCTCTGTGTGAGGTCCGCTACCTTCGCACCAGGCAGGCATGTTACCAGGCGATCCTCACGTCCACCAGCCACCCAGCTATCTACATGCCTAATGATCGAATCACCAACTATAACTGCTGTCCTAACCCTTCCCGCATGGGCACTTGGCCCTGGAGAAACCTCCTCGGTGCGAGAGGGGTTTACATCACCTGGAGGACAGGTCCTAGTTACAGGATCACTTCCTGCCACACCAGGGTGATGCTCTCCTGTCACGTGACCTCTCTCCTCCATGGCAACAGGGATGCTGCCAGACTGGAGGTGGGACTTCAGGACTATATCCCTGTAGGTCTCGTCTATGTACCTCTCTGTCTGTCTTATGTTTTCCGCTACTCTAGCCTCTAGAGAACGGACTCGTTCCCTGAGAGCAGAGAGCTCCTTGCACCTAGTGTACACGTAAGACCTCTCACCAGCTGGGAGAAAATCATACATGTGACACTCAATGCAAAAGACTGGAAAGCCCACATCCCGCTGCTGGACTGCTGTCTGCATCTTAGTTTTAAGTTTGTGTTTAGTTCTTTAAGTTCTATATGTACTAAAGGGTGCAATGGATATTTATACCACTAAAACTGTACCTAAGAAGTTTAATATACCTTGTTCACCTGAAGCTTAATTAATCTCAGGTCCTTGGTGTATGACTGATTTGGGTAATGAGCTTCACCTGAGAGCACCTCCTGTCTTTTAAGGTGTGCAAGTACCTATAAAGCTGTGATTTTCCCAGGGGAGGGTGGGTGTGGGGAGGGAGGGAGGGATATAACACTTATTAAAAAAGGGCTGCTACACAGTACCTTGTCCTGTGCTGCTGAGGAAAACTATATTCTGATTTGATTTAAATTACAGCTCTTTGCTGCTACTAGGCTCTAACCCAGCGGTTCTCAACCTGTGGGTCGCGACCCCAACGGGGGTCGCCACAGGATTTAGCGGGGGTCGCTTAGCCTCCACCAAGTTTAAAAAAAAAAATTAAGATGTGCACAAGTTGCTGCCGCTGCCGAGTCCGCTTCTCGGCGGCAGCAGCAGCAGCAAACTCCGGCAAACTCACCGCCTTCTTCTGCAGCCGCGGCTCCCTGCCTTTTAGGGAACCGTGGCTGTACTTGTAAAATCGTTGCGGAGCCCTTCCTGTCTCGACGGGCTCCGTGCAGCATTGTCCCGCCTCCAAAGGAAGTGGTAAACAACTTCCTTTGGAAGGCGGGACAATGCTGCATGGAGCCCATCGAGACAGGAAGGGCTCCGCAATGATTTTACAGGTACAGCCGCGGTTCCCTAAGAGGCAGAGAGCCGCGGCTGCATTAGAAGGGAGGCAGACAACCTGCAACACGGCTGACATCGACAGAGGGGTGCTGACATGGAGGGAGGGGTGCTGACATGGAGGGAGGGGGGCTGACATGGACAGATGGAAGGATGGGGGGCGGACTTGGCGGGAGGGGGCTGACATGGACAGATGGAAGGATGGGGGCTGACATGGAGGGAGGGGGCTGACAGGACAGATGGAAGGATGGGGGCTGACATGGAGGGAGGGGGCTGATATGGATGGATGGTTGGAGGGGGCTGACATGGACAGATGGAAGGATGGGGCTGACATGGAGGGAGGGAGGGAGGGTGGGGGGCTGACATGGAGGGAGGGGGCTGATATGGATGGATGGATGGAGGGAGGGGGCTGACATGGACAGATGGAAGGATGGGGGCTGACAGGGAGGGAGGGAGCTGACAGGGAGGGAGGGAGGGAGGGAGGGATGGGGCTGATATGGATGGATGGAGGGAGGGAGGGAGGGGCTGGGGGAGGGAGGGAGGGAGGATGGGGGCTGATATGGAGGGAGGGAGTAGGGATGGGGGCTGTATGGATGGATGGAGGGAGGGAGGAGGGAGGGGGGGCTGACATGGACGGATGGATGGGGGCTGACATGGAGGGATGGATGGAGGGAGGGGGCTGACATGGACGGATGGAAGGATGGGGGCTGACAGGGAGGGAGGGAGGGAGGGATGGGGGCTGATATGGGATGGAGGGAGGGAGGGGGAGGGGACAGGGAGGAGGGATGGAGGGAGGGAGGGATGGGGGCTGATATGGATGGATGGAGGGAGGGAGGGGGCTGACATGGACAGATGGGGGCTGACATGGAGGGATGGATGGAGGGAGGGGGGCTGACTGGAAGGATGGAAGGATGGGGGCTGACCGGGAGGGAGGGAGGGAGGGAGGGAGGGATGGGGGCTGATATGGATGGAGGGATGGAGGGAGGGAGGGGGCTGACAGGGAGGGAGGGAGGGAGGGATGGGGGCTGATATGGATGGATGGATGGAGGGAGGGAGGGAGGGAGGGAGGGGGCTGGGAGGGAGGGAGGGAGGGATGGGGGCTGAAGGACGGATGGATGGATGGGGGCTGTCTTGGAGGGTTGGAGGGAGGGAGGGGGGCTGACATGGACGGATGGAAGGATGGGGGCTGACAGGGAGGGAGGGAGGGAGGGGGCTGACAGGGAGGGAGGGATGGGAGGTGAGGGATGGGGTATGGAGGAGGAGGGAGGGAGGGAGGGAGGGGGCTGACAGGGAGGGGGCAGGTGAGGGAGGGATGGGGGCTGATATGGATGGATGGAGGAGGGAGGGAGGGAGGGAGGGGGCGGACAGGGAGGGAGGGAAGGATGGGGGCTGATATGGATGGATGGAGGAGGGAGGGAGGGAGGAGGGAGGGGGGCTGACATGGAGGGATGGAAGGATGGGGGCTGACAGGGAGGGAGGGGGGAGGGAGGAGGGGGAGGGGGGGGACATGTAGGGATTCTGAAGGGTGGGGGATGATATGGAGGGAGGAGGAGGGAGGGGCCTGACAGGGAGGGAGGGAGGGATGGGGGCTGATATGGATGGAGGGGAGGGAGGGAGGGAGGGGGCTGACAGGGAGGGAGGGAGGGAGGGATGGGGGCTGATATGGATGGATGGAGGGAGGGAGGGAGGAGGGCTGACATGGACGGATTGAAGGATGGGGGCTGACATGGAGGGAGGGATGGAGGGAGGGGGGCTGATCATGGAAGGTATGGGGGTTGACATGGAGGGAGGGAGGGAGGGGGCTGATAGGATGGATGGAGGGAGGGGGGCTGACATGGAGGGAGTAGTCGGGCATGGACCCTGGGGAGAGACAGGGGGACATACTGGACAGACGGGATAACTGCTGGACAGAGGCGAGAGACAGTGCGGGTTAGGATTATAAGGGGCTGAGGGGGGTGCTAGCACTGGTAATGGGCAGATGGGGGGGCTACGAATGGTAATGAGTTGATTAGGGAAGGCTAGGACTGGGACTGGACGTATCAAGGGGGGGTAGGCCGGGTCATGGACTGATGGGGGTCTAGCATGGGAAATGAGCTGATCAGTGAGGTTAGGACTGGAAATGGGCTGATTAGGGGAGCCTAGCAATTGGTAATGGGGTTGAGGGGGGGACTAGCACTGGAAATGAGCTGATGGGGGGTAGGACTGGTATTGGGATGATTAGGGGGGGGGGGTAGGACTGGTAATGGGGTTGAGGGGGATTAGCACTAGAAGTGAGCTGATTAGGGGGCTTTGACTGGGAATGGGGCTGATTTGTGGGTGAGGGGAGGATAGAGCTGCTGACCCTGAAGAAGGAAATTAGAACAAAAAGACTGGGGGCTAAGGCGATACAATGTGGGTAATGCTACAAGGGGATGGGAGCAATGGAACTGAAAGGGAGTGGATCTGAGAGGAGGGCTGCCCATTGGTATTTGTACTAGAATAGGGGATCTGATCTAGCTGGGGAAAGGAGGGGGAACTGGAAGGGAATGGACACCGAGTGGGCAGTCAGGGAAATTCAAGTTGACCATGGGAAAGGAGTTACTGGGATGTGAGGACTGGAAATGGGGCTGATACTGGGGAGGGTTACTGGGATGCTGTAAGGAAATAGGCTGACTGGCAAAGAAGTGAAGAAGTAACAAAAGAGATAACGAACTGGCAGATGGGAACCATAGACCACAGAAGAGGAGCTAAGAGAAGACAGGAATTAGAGAAGCCTCAGATCTGGGACCAGCATGAATCAGAGGAAATAAATTGGTCAGCACAACAAAGGTAGAAAAAATAATTTTAGTGCATATTAGTGATGTTGACTACAGCAAAATCATTCATAATTGTGAAATCAATATACTTGTTACTGGTTGTTTTGGTCTTATTTAAATGAAGTATTTTGATAAATAAAAAACATAATTGCACAAAGGCCATATAATATATTAATAATTACAACAAATTGATTACAGCAAACAATGCATTTATACGGTAGTAATAGAGGAAGAGTGAGACGCAATTTGATTTTGTATCATTGGGGTTCACCATTCAAGGGTGACCAACGGTAAAAGGGGTCACGGTACAAAAAAGGTTGAGAAACCACTGCTTAACCTATTTATGATAATATTTAATAACTAGACGAAGCTCTCTGGCTGGATTCTAAATGTTTAACCAGGGAAAGCTCTGTGTGCTGTGTTTTAATTGAAAACTAAAAGTACTTTGCTGATGCTTAGGCCGCTGATGTTGGACTATGAAATTTCAACTACAGCTGTTTCTACTGGGTATGAAAGGTAAACCATGCGGAAAGTTCTACTTCTGTGTTTTTGAAATTGAATCTATAAAACAGTATTGCTACTAGGCCCTGGACTGATTTAACAAAAAAAAAATAGTGGGTTCACAGATTAATTAGGCTTTAAAGAAGAAAAAAAATTCCTTTCAGAAAAAGTTCCAGAAGAGTATACAATCACAATTTCAGATGTCTCTCCAGACGTAACAGCCACCCCTTTCCCAGTCCTTAAAGACAGGGTCACAGAGCTCTAAATAAAGTGCAGGAAATTAATGATGCACGTTTCCCAGAGCCCATATTTCGGTTAATAAATTCAAAAATAAAAAAAAAGATGAGATTTTTCTACCTTTTTGTGCAAAAATTTTTTTCAGCCACTTTCTTTCTGGTTTTCTTCGTGTCTTCTGCTAACTCTCCATCGTTCTGCTGTCCATTGGTCCTTTCTTCTCTCTGCTAGTTGTTTTTCCATTCTCTCTCTTACATCTGCATTTAACATACTAAATCTTTCTCCTTTTGCTCTGTCCCTCATTCCTATTTCATTCCACTCAAATTTTACCCCTCCATCCTCAATCCCACTTACTCTCCCAATACCCGGCCAATTGTAGGATTTTTGTCTTCCCTCCCACCACAAAATAATAGTCCCCCTATCCATTTCACTCTCCCAGCTCCTTCCCCTATTCTAATCCTCCCCAATCATCAGCTTCCCTTGCTAGTCCCCGCCCCACTCAGCATTCCGCTGCAATGCTAGTACCCGCATCAGACCATTTTCCAATCCTAGCCTAGCACACACCATCAGCCTATTCCAGTTCCTAGCTCCCACTCAACACATTCCACAGTCTATTTGAGTTCCCTCCATCAGGGCATTTCCAATCCCAGCCACCCCACATCAGCCCATTTCTAGATCCTTTCTCTAAGCCTCACCATCAGCCCAGGTCAACATCCTAGCTCCACATCCACTCAGGCCCATTTTCTAATCACAAGCCCCCAATGCAGCCTAATTCCAGTTCTAGCCCCTCCATGAGCTCCATTTCAATACATAGCACCTCACCACAACTCATTCACATCTTAGCACCGCCCACCCAACAAGCCCCAGGTCCCTAGCTCCTATCCTAGCCCCTACATCAGCCCCATTGTCCAGTAATAAACTCCCGCCTCTCAAAGCCCCAGTTTCCATTCCAAGCCACACTCCGCATCAAGCTATTTGCAGGTGTCGATGCCCCCCTTCCACTCAGGCCCATTTCCAGGTCCCTAGCAAACCCCCCCCGGGCTGTTAGAATCCATTCAAGGTTGAGGATCTTAGACTTTAGGAAAAGACTAAACTTTGCCAAGATGGGCCCAATACCTACAGGGAGTCTTTAGTGGGAGGGGAAATGGGAATAGCTGGGGGATGTAGGAAAACACGTTTGGGCAAAAATGACTGATAAGGGGATATTTTCAAGGGCAACTAACCTGTTTGTTAAAACGGTAAATAAAAGGAAAAGGAGACCGCGATGGCTTTTCGAAAGAAGGAGCTGAAAACAAGGAAGAAAGAAAAAGAGGGAGGGCCTTCATGAAATTTACCCCCCAAACCAAGAGGAGGGCACGATCACAGAGAGAGGAAGACAGGCATATATATGTGGCAAAAACTTAAAGAAGCTGAGCAAAGTAGTCAGCGAAGGCAAAGATTCAAAAGGAGGAGGAAAATAGCCATGGCAAGTAAAAGGGGGGATAAGACCTTTTTAAGATGTGTTGAATGGCTGTGAGAAGAGGAAGGGCAAAAGTGGGATTGTCAGATCAAGGGTGTTTGGCAGGGGAAGGACTTATGTAGAGAAGCTGAATAATAGATAAACTGGGAATATTGCTTACAACAAAAATTTCCTTGTCTCTGTGTTCAACAGATGAAGAACCAGGAGCAGGACCTCAGGAAAAACACCACACAACAGGGGAAACAGAAAGCCGCGAGGTCATCTTGAAACCAATTTTCAGAAGGACTGTGTTCGTTAGAAACTCAGCTCCCAACTTAAAGTAGGACAAAGCGATCGGGGACCGGAATTATGGCTAATGTGGGGATACCACTCTAGAATAATGAGGGAAACTTGGGTGATTTGTTTCTAAAGCAGCGTTGAACTGACTTGGACCTGTTTCAAGTGCCTCGCGTTGTGGAGTCAGGAGTGGCATGCCGGACAGAGGCTCATGTGGAGCTGCCTGTACACAAAAACAAGCGGAAAGTAGAGGATGTGGGATTGAAAGACTACAGGCCGGTTTTTGAGTTTAAAAGGGAGGGAACAGGCGTTTGTGCCGTGGAGTAAAATTATTGGAAACGAAACTGCTGAAAGAGGACAAAGAGGGAGGTGTCTGGAGTACCTGGGGATTACAGGATCACAAGGCAGCATGGAAGATTTCAACAAGAGGCAGGTTCTTGGTGCTCCCCCAAACAGCGACAAGATCTGATTGATATTCTTTGAACCTGCGCCCGTGACCAAGGGAAGTTGGACCGGGCCTGTCGGCAGCAGCCCTAGCATGGGGTGTATTTAGATTTCATGTCACAAAGCCTTTTGACACTGTTCCCTCACAGCACACTGATAAACAAACCTGACGGAGACGCCCAAAGGGGATGGATCCTCAAGTTTACCTGGACTGATTGGGGGATAGACATTACTTGCCTGGGAAGCGACAACAAAGGCCGTACAGGTAAATGGAGCTCACTGTGAGGAGAGACGGATGCACTTTCCATGTGTGTGCGGCCACATGGAATTGTCATTGGGCCGCGATTCTTTTTAACACTTAAACATCTTGTTGCTGATTTTTATGAGCGGAGTGATGTCGTAAGGGGTAAGGTTTGATATTTGCGGTATGATACCAAACATCTGCAATAGATGTAGACACCCAGGGAGGTGTAGATAACATGCGGAGGGATCTAGCTAAGCGTGAAGAAGAGTCGAGAATTTGGCAGCTTGGATTTAATGTTAAAAAATGTAAGGTCATGCATTTGGGCTGCAGCGTCCAAGGGAAGAGCAATTCATAGTATAGGGGGTGAAGTACTTTTGGCCACGAAAGAAGAGATGGACCTAGGCGTGGTGGTGTCTGATGATCTGGAAAGTTAGCTAAACAGGTAGGAAAAGTGTGAACGGCAAACGCTAGAAGGATGCTTGGGTGCATATGGAGAGGACTGGATAGCAGAAACAAGGAGGTGGATATTGCATCTAGATAAGTCTGTGGTGGAACCTTATTTGGAGTATAGTGTGCAATTTGGGAGGACAGAAAACCATCACAAAGGATGTGAACAGGATGGAGTCGGTGCAGAGGGGGGCTTTTACTAAAATGATTAGTGGTTTTCACTATAAAGCATATGAGGATTCGACTTAAGGATCTTACTAGGTGCCACCTTAGAGGAAAGGCAGGATTAGAGCCGTGATATGATTGAGATGTTTGAAATAACTCCGTGGCATAAATGTTTCAGGGAGGGAGCACTCTTTCAATTGGAAGAATAGTTCTGCTACGAGAGGACATGGGCTGAGGGTGAAGGGAGCCAGATTCAGGAGTGATACTGCGGAAATATTTCTTTACGGTGAAAGAGTAGTGGATCCGTGGAATAGCCCGTTTTGTTTTCTTCTCAGTGGAGGTGGTAGAGATGAGGGACATTAACTGAAATTCAAAAAAGCATGGGACAAACACAAGAGGATCTCTAAAGGAAAAAAGGCGACTGTTGTAGTTGTTGATATGGAAGGACAGGATAGATAGGCCAGATGGTCTTTTTCTGTCATTCATAGGTCTATGTTTCGAGCCCAATTACCAGTCCCTAGACCACCCCCCCCAATCAGGACCCCCATCTCCAGTCCTACCACCCCCATAGGCACATTTACAGTCTAAAAAAGATCCCCCAATTAGCCTATTTACAGTCCTAATCCCCCCCATCAGACCATTTACAGTACTAGCCCCCCCCATCAGCCCATTGCCAGTCCTAACCCCTCCATCAGCCCACCTACAGTCCTACCTGGACGGGGGCTGGAGGGGGGGGGTTAGGACTGGAAGTGGAGGAGTGGCCTAGTGATTGGGTTGCAAGGTAGTCAGGCCGGAAGGTCGGGGGTTCAAGCCACTAGAGGACAGCAACCTTGGGCCCGGAAGGAATGGGGTTTCTAGTACTACAGGTGCTCCTTGTGGTCTTGGCAAGCCACTTAACCCTCCATAGCCCATGTTCCCGGAAAAAAAGGTATCTCCAATTAATAATGCCCGGTTCAATGTAATTTCAGTTTGTTCAATGTCAACCGCACTGATGGAAAATAGCGCCGCGTATATAAGAGAATGTAAATAAAGAAATAAAAACCATCCGCCCACCTCCAGTCCTAAACCTCCCCATCAGGAAAGTACCAGTCTTAGACCCCCCCCCCCACCGCCCATTTCCGGTCCTAACCATCCCATTAGCCCATTTCCAGTCTTAGCCCCCCCATAGCCCATTGACCAGTATAGCCCCCACCCTTCAGACACAACCTCCACGTCATAGCAACCCCATAAGCCATTACATCGTCCGAAACCCCATCCACCCACTTCAAGTCTTAGCCCCAACCATAGCCCATTACTCAGTCCTAAAACACTCCCCCCATTCAGCCCAGGAAGATTTAAAAAATAAAATGGCTGCCGTAGCAGCGGCAGAATCAAAGCATGCCGCGGGGCCCCCCTTGCACAGCAGAGACATCACTCACTACTGCAGAATCAGCTTCCTCAGAGTGAGACTTTTTCAGAGCCGCGAAGGGAGGAGTTTCCCTTTCTCGCGGCTCTGTTACGCACCACAAGGGGCCGCGAGAAGAGAAACTCTACCTTCGCAGCTCTGAAAGCCGACGCTCTGAGGGAGATGATGCTGCAAGAAAGGGAGGGCTCGGCACGTGAAGGGAGGAGGAGGCCTCACAGGGGCTTGATTCTGCTGCGGCCACGGTGGCAGAAGCAGCCAGTTTGGTTTTTTTATATCTACCTGGGCTGATGCCAAAAGGGGGGGGGGGAAATGTTGTTTGCGCGGGGCCCGGTACGAACAACATTCTTGCTCAAATTGATGGGCCGGCCCTGCCTGTCAATACAGAAGCACAGGCAGAGCCTATTGTAAGTAGAAAAAGAAAGGTGGATTTTACCTTTAAAAATGCAATCAGCCAACACACACAGCTAAGGGTCGGCACAAAAGAAGCAAGAAGAGAGATTTGGGAGCAGTTGAGCTGAAACACCCCAAGCTATGACGTAGAAGCAAGATTGGAGTTTGATTACCTCTCACCTGCGTAAAAAAGCCGAGCAGGGCTTAAGAGAGCAGAAAATATAAATGCTGCTCAGTAGCCCCAGAAGAAAAGGGAAGGCGGGACAGAGAGAAGGAGGGAAGCCGAAGGCCTGGAAGAGCGCAAACGAGGTGGAAGGAGTGGCAGAGAAGGACGCAGTGTGCCAAGAAGGAAGAGGATGGCACACGGAGAGCTTCAGAGAAGTGGTGAGAGGCTCAGAGACTTCAGAAGAGTTCGGAGGACTCTGTGAGGAACCTGGTTGTCGTTCGGAGGAAGTGAGGATAGAACGAGCAGACGGAGAGAAGGCACAGACAGGGTTAAATAGGACCCGGCCTAGACTGGAGAGAGTTGGGAGCCCTTCAGATCTCACTGCCGGAGGAAAGGTCTCAAGGTCTAGACAGGTGGGAACCTACCACTAAACCAGGGAAGTCAAGAGGCTCAGCGTGTAATAAAGAGAGAGGGCAGTGCGTTAGTCAGGAATTGAATGCAGAAATGTTATAAACTACCACATAAGCAAAATGAGGCAAAGATGTATATTTCAAAATCCGTTCACTCAAGAACTACGATCCCTGTTGGACCCCAGATGATTTCCGAAAACATATCAAGCGCTTGATCCTGCCACATTTTGACTTTGCAAATGCCATCTTACAACGGTACAAACATCCACACTAAACACTTACAGTTGGCAATGAATGCGGCAGCTAGGGTCATTTACGGAGCATACAGAAAAGACCACGTGACCCCCATTCGCAAACAGCTGCACTGGCTACCGATTACATGGGAGGATCACCTTCAAAACATTTCTATTAGCATTCAAGGCAATCAAAGGTATTCCTTCCGCCTTAACTCAAGCATCGTATTCACAATGTCCCCCCAAACAGATCCAGAAGAGTAACAGCTGAAACCTTGCTAGCAATACCAACGGCATCAACACAGTCCAACACGACCACCACAACCCGCGCCGTCAGTTTTTATGTCCCCCATGCTGGAATGCTCTATCCCCTGACATTAGGAGTCATTGCCAATCTATATCACGTGCAGGAAGGCTCTCAAAACCCACCTTTTCTACAATACTTTCCAGCCAGCCATTGAACCTTAGATATCACTCTCAAGAAAGACCCACTCTAGAAA